>JAVLUX010000010.1:24654221-25311721 GCA_032164185.1 Moxostoma hubbsi
TTTCATTCACCTGTCATTCACCGTGCTGCATGCCTGAGATAATTTTTCAGGCATATCATCATGCACAGTCAGTGCTATCGTACGGGGTCCCATTACTCCATTCAGTAAGATATCCCCGTTTTGCTGATCGCCTTCGCCCAAATCACATAATGGGTGCTTTCCATACCATTTATCATCCCTATGCCCTACTCACTAGGAAAGACCAAGCCCATGATGCTGGCATTCCGAGGGAGCTTGGCATCACAGTTTAACCCGTTGATGTGTGCACCCCTTTTTGAGCACAAACCATGAAAATGACATACCTGAATTTAAATGGTCGTATTTACTGGACCCTTTGGAGTATGGACACAGTTGTAGTATCTCTTGAAAGAAGACACTTTGGGCTTTATTTCCCAAGTTTCAGAATTAATATATGTTATTTTTAAAGTTAGAAAACCACGCCCAAAATAAAAAAAATAAAAAAAGTAGACTTTGGTATGGGCTCGTTTTGTTCATAAGAATCTAATATATAAAATTATAATAATAATACAGTTTTACAACATGAATGCTGCTCTTATTGCATAGTTTGTTGAAGTAATGGAGAATATATCAAGACGTATAATTTTATGGACTAAAGGGCGATTGTACATATGGAACGAACCCTCGTCATGGACAATTGACCCAAACGCGGCGAACTGGATTCATCTTGCGATCACGATTTCATAATAAAGGTATGAAGTCCCGTTTTGACATTGAATGTTTCATTCGACTCCCGGCACAAATAAACAAATTGCCATTTCTGGAGGATCGCTATCATGCAGCAGAGATCGGATATCAATGTTGAACCCTTAGACTTTTGAAAAGATGTATAATCTGTTAACATTAATTACATATATAGACGGTAAATTAAATATTAAGTGTAAACGGAGTGACTGCACTCCCAGGTGCGAACAAATGCGTATCAACAGGTTAATATAGCCTTCACCAAAGTCTCGTGAAAGGGTCCTTGGTGAAAATAGATCACTTATTTTGTTCGGTACAACATTTCGAGCGATGTGCCCCGAGCGCCTCCAAGAGCGCATTAATGCCGATCCATAAAACACAGCGTTTTCTTACACTAATACGTACTTCCACGTTCTCAGCGCAAGCACGACTGTTGCTATCTCATGGCATATTTACATTTTATTTCAGGCATCATTAAAGTGCAGAAATTCGTATGGCACATCTTCATTAATCATTCACTTATTGTTGCTCAAAACACATTTCAAGCTGTGGGGATCTTCAAGCACTCGGGGCCTTATCCATGTTCCAAATTTCAAGCTCAGTCTAACAGTCATATCAGCCCAACTACATTACTTTTAAATATCAAAGCATTTCGATATGAGCCGTTCCCTTTTAATGTGCATAGTCAGGGATGTTATAATAGCAGGTAAGTAGATCGGTCAATCACTGGATAAAACCTGTGCCAAGTCAGTTTCATTAATATAATCTTGTTACTGTTAAAGGAAACAATTATGCCCATTTTATTTTTATTTATTTCTTCCCAAGATGTAATAAGTCCCAGGTGTCGCAGTATGCGTCTGTGAAGTTTCAGCTAAAAAATACCCCACGGATCATTTAATATACCATGTTATTATGTCTCTTTTGGGCGGAATCAAAAACACGCTGATTTTGTGCATGCTTCTCTAAATACAAATGTGCTACCACTCCCGCCCCCTTTCCGGAAGAGGGCTGTGCCGTTTCAGCTCCCGCTTCAGACACTACAGCAACAACAAATCAGAACCAATGTGATTGACAGCGTAAATACCGGAGTCCAGCCATATTTTATTAATATTCATGTATATCCGGTCTCCGTGAATGCAGTCAGAGACAATGGTAGCTTTAGCGCATTAGCCGTGGAATCAACTTCAAGCACATTCGGAAAGGAGACTTGCAAACATTCACAAATGTACAGTGTGACACTTTAATCTTCAGAACGTAAAGCTTGGACATGAACAGTTGGTACTGATCCACGCACGAGAATCACATTTTTGAAGATCCTGATTTATATTGACACATTCACAAGCAGTCCGTGTAAAATGATTGCACAAACATACACACATTATTGTATGTTTTTGGGCACATTCCCTTCTAAAACAAAACTGTCCACTGCATCTTCAGCGGCTCTATGCCGGGAGTACATGAATATTCTCATGTTCACTTTTACAACCAAGAACAAAACCCGTATGAAGCTGCAACACTATTCTTCTCACCGTATTTGCTCCAGCTCAAAGAAGGAAAGAGAGGAGGGAAGAAGGAAAGAAGAAGAGAGGAAAGAAAAAAAAAAGAAAAAAAAAACCTGCAATGCCTCTAGAATTTCTAGGCATCATGCTCTATTCTCTATTCTCTAAACACGCAAGCCCCCCCCCGCCTAAAGAAACACTACAGGATCAGGTCTATTTGCACATCGTTCTCTGGTCAGTTTGGGTCTCATAACGCAATCTCCAGTCCCTATCAGGCCACCTCAATTTCGGCATGCTTATCATTCCTCAAGGCCAATCCTACGTTCCCGCCTCCTCACACTAGCTCATTCTTCATACAAACTCTCCTACCTAGCAATCGATGATGGCTGCTGCGAATCTCCGGACGACAGGTCCCCATTCTCGGATGCGGCTCCCTCCATAGGATTCAGGGGTTCTGTCTAGGATCATGGCCCACAGGGAAATGGCCAGAAATAAATATCACTAACCCTCAACACTGGAGCCCCGCAGGGCTGTGTTCTCAGCCCACTCCTGTATTCCCTTTACACACATGACTGTGTGGCGACACATAGCTCCAATGCCATCATTAAGTTTGCTGACGATACGACGGTGGTAGGTCTGATCACTGACAATGATGAAACAGCCTACAGAGAGGAGGTGCACACTCTGACGCGCTGGTGTCAGGAGCACAACCTCTCCCTCAACGTCAGTAAAACCAAGGAGCTTGTGGTGGACTTCAGGAAGAAAGACAGAGAACACAGCCCCATCACCATTAATGGAGCACCGGTGGAGAGAGTCAGCAGCTTCAAGTTCCTCGGTGTCCACATTACTGAGGAACTCACATGGTCCGTCCACACTGAGGCCGTTGTGAAGAAGGCTCACCAGCGCCTCTTCTTCCTGAGACGGCTGAGGAAGTTTGGAATGAACCACCACATCCTCACACGGTTCTATACCAGTACTGTAGAGAGCATCCTGACTGGCTGCATCACCGCCTGGTACGGCAATAGCAACGCCCACAACCGCAAAGACCTGCAAAGGGTGGTGCGAACTGCCAGAAACATCATCGGAGGTGAGCTTCCCTCCCTCCAGGATATATATAACAGACGGTGTGTGAATAAAGCTCGGAGGATTATCAGAGACTCCAGCCACCCGAGTCATGGGCTGCTCTCGCTGCTTCCATCAGGCAGGCGGTATCGCAGCATCAAGACCCGCACCACCCAACTACATGACAGCTTCTTCCCACAAGCAATAAGACTTTTGAACACATGATCTCTCACGATCAACAATCAGCACTGCACTTTATTAATCTTCATTCTGTCAAATATATTCTCCCCAATTAAATTAGTGTATATATATATTTATACCCTTATCTAGTGTATGTTTATTCTACATTGTGTGTATTGTGTACATTTGATATGTAAATTGTTGTGTATGTGTACATTTGTTATGTAAATTGTGTTGTGTAAATATGTTGTTTATTGTAAAGTGGTTTATGTCTCGTCACTGTCATTACTGCAATGTTGCTCGGAACTGCACACAAGACTTTCACCTACTGTTGCACTCGTGTACACAGTAGTGTGACAATAAAGTGATTTGATTTGATTTGATATATATATCTTTTTTTTTTTTTTTTTTAAATAGCTTCCTATGCTCCATCCGCTCTTTGTTAGATATTTCGTCATTTAATAAATGTTTCTCGATCTGCAATCCCTGTCTCGATGTGGCTCAGTGAGGGAAGAAGGAATCACACCGAGACCCAACCATCATATCCTTCCATGCTTAGTCGCGCAGCACTTAATTATATGGTCCAGAAAAACTGAATTCCCCTTTAACCCTTTAAAATATACGGTGAGTAAAGAAATAAAGAAATGCATTCCCAGAACCACCGCAGCCGCGTTTTGTGATTGCACAGCAAGCTACATCAACAAGAGATATTTAAAAAGAGGCTTTATTCATTCCACACCCATCACGGCCAGCGTCATATGGGTCCTCTTCAGACACGCAAACGCATTGTAGCTATGCGACAAGAGCATGGCAGAGCATTTCCTCTAACTTCATTATCCCAGCCAGACACATTCCTTCCAAAGTTCCACAGACCAGCTTCTACTGGCAACCTTCGATGTATAATGGGATCCACAATGAAGATACTCGGCCACTGGTCTCCCCAGCCGTATCTGAAATGGTCAACCTAACCCAAATCATCAAACAGCTCAACTCCTCATCAGCCATAAGTTCTCATGCATATCTGGTGGTGGTTGGTGGCTCTCCCCCAGCACACCCTTCCCAATTATTCAATTCAAGCACACCCCTTGCCAGGGCTTCCATAATCTCAAGCACGGCCCCTTTTCACAGGTATTGCACAAGCCAGCCGCCCTCGATGGAAAGCTCGCACCACAACAGGATATCTGTCAACAAGGTATTGCACGACAACATCGCCATTATCGTATGGCGTTATGCATGCTGTTCACCTTGGCAAAGATGACCACTAAACAATGGCCGTCATCACTCGAGGGCTGGAGCCCCATGGAATATCTTTCTATGAAACGTATTGCACGCATCGTCGCATTATCGTATGGATTTACGCACGTTGCTCACCTTTCGGCAAAGATACCCAAACAACTTTTCCCTCGTCGGAGGGTTTTCATATCAAATGTTTGCTTTCAACAAAAGGATTGCACGCAACGTCGCCATTACTGTATGGCTTTACGCACGTTGCCCACCTTTCGGCAAAGATACCCAAACAACTTTTCCCTCGTCGGAGGGTTTTCATATCAAATGTTCCCTTTACAAAAAGCTTCACTATGATGCTGCGCTTTGCTAAGCGCTATGGGGAACAATCTTATTGTGAGCAGCTTTGAATGTGTGTGTAACACGTCAATGAAAATTGACTGGAATTTATAGCCTCGGCTGGTGAGATCATTGAATGCACCTGTGACTAGGCTATAAATAGAGGCGTCACCAGAGTGTCGTCAGATGATTTTTCTTCAGAGCATACTATGACTGTGTGTCTCACAAACCTGCTAAAACCTCTTTCTTCCCTTTGTTAGGAGTTAGAAACTGTTAGGCAGTGTGCAGAAATGTCCTTCTTCCTCCTTTCTCTGTTCTTTTTAAAAAATAAAAAAAGAAGATATATATATATATATATATATATATATATATATATATATATATATATATATATATATATAAAGGAGAAGTGACAAATATGTCAGAGAACAAAGGCAAACGCTGCGTGTTTCCTTGCCAGCGGTCTATGACCGACAAGGAGTTTTGCTTTGTTTGTTTGGGGGAAGAGCACGCTGCTCTCGCGTTGGGGCAGGGCGGGTGCGCGCATTGTGACCTACTTTCGGTCGGAGTGCTGCGCGCTCGCCTCGCTTACTTTCGCGAGCCAGCACCCACACTTCATTCGTGGGGCTCTCGCATGGATCTGGCTGAGGAGCGAGAGACGGGTTTTTCCCTTTCGCTCGCTCTCTCCCCAGATCCAGCCGGTCCTTCACGCGATCTCGAAGCGCGCTCCGGCGCTTCTTCGGTTCACGCGGAGAACATTATATCTTTTGGTTCAGAGTGTGAGCTATCCGCGTCAGAGCATTCCAAACGCGATTTTAAATCTTCTGAGGAGTTGCTCGACGTGATCACTCGTGCAGTGGCCAGGCTTTAATGAGACAGGCCACGTGACCAAGAAACCCCCAAACACTCCAAATTAGAGGACAGATTTCTGTCTGGTGGCCGAGGGAAGGGAACGCCTTATCAGTCCCTTCCCTTCTTTGATGATCTCCACGACGAGCTCGCTCGTTCATGGAGAAAACCTTATACCTCGCGCGTTCACGTGCCCTCGACGTCGTTATACTCGACTATCGTGGGCGCTGACGCAAAAGGTTATTCAATGTTGCCGCCGGTTGAAGAGACGCTTGCGGGCTATCTCTCGCCGGGTTCGGCGTCATCACTAAAAAGCCCCGCCCTCCCCTCTACGCCATGCAGAACTACCTCCATGCTAGTGGGAAGGGCTTATCAAGCAGCAGGTCAGGCTGGTGCAGCGCTGCACACCATGGCTGTGTTACAGGCTTACCAGGCTGATCTGCTAAAAGACCTGAGTGTGGGTGAAATGCTTGGAGACGCCATGAACTCGGTTATCTCCAGATTTCAGGAGGCAAAAAGCCACGAGGAAGCCTTTGGGCAGTTTTTTCCTCGCCGCACTCAGGGGGCGGGGCCGTCGGCCACCCGGTCTCGCCCCGAGGCTGTTAGGAGGGAAGCTCAAAAACAGAACGTGGCGAGTCGTGCTCCCCCTCGCAGAGACAGGGGACAGGCTCGTTGTCCTCAGCAGCCCCCTAAGCAAGACCTCAGGGCTATAATTTCCAAAAAGGAAGAAACCCTGATGGTCTTGTACCCAAACTTTTGGGGGTAGTCCCCTTCGGGAAGGGGCGCGTGTTTTATTCACTTCGGCCCTCCCGATACCCTCAAGAAAACCCTTCACTCCCACCACCCTTGGTGTTTCGGGTGACAGAGTTTTCCGACAGAAAGTTGGGTGTACCGTTGCTTCCTGCCTTAAGTCCAGGACACGGAACACTCAACACCCCCTCAACAGGAAGTGCTCGCCGCCTTTCCGTGTTTCAACGGCGTGGTCTCACTACAGTAAACCGGATTTCTTTTTATGTCTGCTATGAATAGCAAAAAAAAAAAAAAACTCATGTGTTCCCCTTCCAGAGAGAGAGTTGGGTTATTACACAAAATACTTCCTGTTTCCCATGGAGGGTGAGGGGTGGCGTCTGGCTTAGATCTTAAAGCTTGAACTGCCCATGGGTGTTCAAGTCCTAGATGATGCCTATCAGGACGGTCGTGTCTCAAGCCCTACAACTCGTTTGACTGGTCACCATCGATCTTGTGATGCACTTCTATACTTCATTTAGATGTTCTGCCACAACATGGAAAGTTCCTGAGATTCGCTTCCAGGGGCGAAGTCTTCCAGTGTCAGGTTCTTTCATTCGGCCTAGCCCTTTTTACCCACACATTCACAATGCATGATGTAGCACTGGCTCCTTGTGACTCCGGGGCATCTGCATTCTGAATTGTCTAGATGACTGGCTGATCCTAGCGCAGTTCCAGGAACTGGCAGTTCAGCACAGGGACATCGTCTTAGCTTCGGTTTCGCTGGGGTTGAGGCTCAACGCCAAGAAAAGCGTCCTCTCTCCCACCCAGAACACTGTCTATCGGGGCATCGTATGGAGTTCAATCACAATGCGGGCACAACTGTCTCCCGCTAGGATTGACTCCATTCAGATCACCCTGAGCAAAGTCAGGCTAGGCCAAGGTTGCACTGTTAATCAGTATCAACGATTTCCAGGTCTCAGGGCGACCACGTCCTCGGTGATCCCTCTGAACCTTCTGCTCATGAGACCATTGTTGTTGTGGCTCAAAGCCAGGGGTTTTTCTTCCAAGGGCCAAAACCCCTAGGCTAATAAGGGTTACGCGCCTCAGGCTTCGTTCCCTTTCTACGTGGTTCAGACCCCGGTTTTCTGCCTTGGGTCCCACACTAGGTGCGTCTTGTTGTCGCAGGTTGCTAATGACAGACGCCTCCCTGACGGGCGGGGTAGCGGCCTTAAGTGGTCGTCCAGCTTAAGGGGATAGGAGGGTCGTCAGCTCGGTTGTCACAGTCACTGTCTCGGGTTGATGGCTGTATTTCTGGCCCTGAAATACCTCCTCCTGAGGCTGCCATGTCTTGGTGCGGGGAGTGGAAACTCCACCCCGAGGTAGTGGAATAAATTTGGGAGGAATTTTACAGTGCAGAAGTGGACCTCTTCACCTCTCAAGAGACTGCGCAATGTCCCCTCTACTTCTCTCTGAGTCACCCAGCCCCCCTGGGTCTGGAAGCAATGGCACATACATGGCCCAGAATGCACCTGTATGCATTTCCCCCGGTTTCTCTGCTCCCGGGGGTCTTAGCCAGAGTTCGCCAACAAGGGTCTTGCCTCTTGCTGATAGCGCCTTATTGGCCGAACAGGACTTGGTTCTCAGAACTGATGCTCCTCCTTGACGGCTCGCCTTGGGCGATTCCGATCAGAAAGGATCTTCTGTCTCAGGCAGAGGGGATGATACTTCATCCCCGTCCCGAACTGTGGAATCTTCATGTTTGGCCCCTGAAGGGTACCAACTGAGGAACACAGGGCTGTCGCCTGAGTTTATCGAAACCATTCTTAGTGCAAGTCCCCTTCCACTAGAAGAATTTACACCAATAAGTGGGGTGTCTTTGAAAAGTGGTGCAGTTCACATGATGCAGATCCAGTTAACTGCCAAATTGTTTCATTTCTGGGTTTTCTGCAAGGAAAACTGTCAGCAGGCATATGCCCCGCCACTCTCAGGGTCTATGTGGCCGCCATTTCGGCTTGCCATGCCCTGATCGATGGGGTGCCTGTAGGGAGACATCCTCTGCTCGCTCGCTTCATTCGTGGAGCCATGCGGTTGAGGCCCCCTGTCAGGACTAGTACTCCTTCCTGGGACTTGGCAATAGTCCTGGAAGGTCCAGTTGAGACCCCCTTTGAACTTCTAGAGTCAGCATCTGACAGACTTCTGACTCTAAAAATGGTCTTTCTTATGGCGATTACCTCTCTCAAGAGGGTTGGGAATCTACAGGCTCTGTCTGTTTTGCCGGCCTGTTTAGAATTTGCCCCAGGTACAGCTAAAAGCTATTCTATATCCGCATCCAGTCTATCTCCCCAAGGTGCCTTTTTCGACAGTACATCCTGTCACTCTGGAAGCCTTCTGCTCCCCGCCGTTTTTAACGCCGGAGCAAGAAAGACTTCACCGACTCTGTCCTGTCTGTGCCCTTCAGACTTATGTCCACCGCACTAGCCAGTGACGTAAGTCAGGGCAGTTGTTTGTCTGTTTTGGGGGCCGCAACAAAGGGGCGGCCACTACCAAACCGACTACGTCACATTGGGTGAGGGATGCTATTGCCCTGTCCTACGAGGCGCGCAGTCAAGCTTCACCAGTAGGTATCAGGGCTCACTCCACCAGAGGTGTCGCTTCCTCTAAAGCCTTGGCTAGAGGTGTCCCTCTGCAGCAAGTTTGTGATGCGGCAGGCTGGTCCTTTCCGCACACATTCATCAAGTTCTATAGTTTAGATGTTCACGCTACTCCAGGCTCTTACGTCCTCGAGTCGACATCTCAACCCCATGCCTCTGCAAGTTTGTGATGCAGCAGGCTGGCCCTCTCTGCACACATTCTTGTGTTCTCATGGTCTAGGTGTTCAAGCTACCCCGGGCCCTTAGGTCCGGGGGTAGGAGTTTTAGTTGGGTTTGTGTTGCGGCAGGCTAGTTCCTTTCCGCGCACAGTCTCAGACTTTATTGGCTAAACTCTTTTTATGCCTGAACAAGTTTGTGATGCGGCAGGCTGGTCCTTTCCGCACACATTCTTCAGGCCCTATGTCTGGGCTCCCATGCCCCTGAGTTCATTTCTGATCTCAAGTTTAAGATGGTCTGTGTACGGCAGGCTGGTCCTTTCCGTACACATTCCTAGAATCTTACGATTCATGCCTGAACAAGTTTGTGATGTGGCAGGCTGGTCCTTCCCGCACACATTCTTCAGGCCCCATGTCTGGGCTCTCATGCCCCTGAGTTCATTTCTGTTCTCAAGTTTAAGATGGTCTGTGTACGGCAGGCTGGTCCTTTCCGTACACATTCCTAAAATCTTACGATTCATGCCTGAACAAGTTTGTGATGTGGCAGGCTGGTCCTTCCCGCACACATTCTTCAGGCCCCATATCTGGATTCCCTTGTGTTCCTTTATGATCTCAAGTCTAAGAAGGTTTGTGTACGGCAGGCGGGTCCTTTTCGTACACATTCCTAAATCTTACGATTTAGATCCTTATGCCTGAACAAGTTTGTGATGCGGCAGGCTGGTCCTTTCCGCACACGTTCATCAAATTTTTTATTTTTTTGGTTTAGATGTTTTAGCTACCCCGGGCTGTTTGCCCTTGGGTCGATGTCTCAAGCCCATGTCTGAACATGTTTGTGATGCGGCAGGCTGGTCCTTTCCACACACATTCATCAAATTTTATGGTTTAGATGTTTTAGCTACTCCGGGCTCTTACGCCCTTGAGTCAACATCTCAAGCTCATGTCTTAGACCTCTCGTGTTTTTTTGTGAGCACACTTCACAACTGTAGGGGTCCGGACAGCCCCAGTGCGGCGGTGTGGGTATTCCGTTCCCCATAGCGCTTAGCAAAGCGCAGCATCATAGTGAAGCTTTTTGTAAAGGGAACGTCTCAGGTTACATGTGTAACCCTTGTTCCCTGAAAAAAGCGGAACGAGATGCTGCACTTCTTTGCCGCACTGGGACGTCCCAGGACTGCTCTTCAGAAAAATATCTGATGACACTCTGGTGACGCCTCTATTTATAGCCTAGTCACAGGTGCATTCAATGATCTCACCAGCCGAGGCTATAAATTCCAGTCAATTTTCATTGACGTGTTACACACATATTCAAAGCTGCTCACAATAAGATTCTTCCCCATAGCGCTTAGCAAAGCGCAGCATCTCGTTCCGCTTTTTTCAGGGAACAAGGGTTACACATGTAACCCGAGACGTTTTCTTTCAACAAAGGGATTGCACGCAACGTCGCCATTATCGTATGGCTCTACACACGTTCACCTCCGGCAAAGATACCTCAAACAACTCTTCCCTCGTCAGAGGGTTTTCATAATCAAATGGTGTTTATCTTTCAACAAAGATACTGCACAGCAACGCCGGCCTAACTTAGGGCGCATAACACACTGCTCGCTTATAAAGATTCTGCATCACCAGGGGCCTCGACGGAGGCCCAAAATCACACTCAAAGGCTTCCTATTGCAAAGGCTTCCCACAACCATGCCAGAGATACCGCAAATTAATTTCAAATTCAGATGCTCACATCTATTAATTTTCTCCTCCTCCAGAATGAACGCCTAACACAAGACCTGGTTCATACCAAACTGGATCATCTCTTTTGGGGGTAGTATTCTACTCCCTCTTTTGGGGGTAGGCTCCTCACCCCTGCCTCCTATCTCCGGCAGGATATGATGGTTCCGAGTACAACTCCCTCGGACCACCAGACGGGGCCTACGCCAAAGAGAGACATTACTTTTCTGTTCTACATTCATCAAATAAATGGCATCTTAAACCTCACTCAAGCCTGCGTGTCTTCCCGATAGAAATGTGAGCGCAGTGTAGTTCTAGCGGGAAGACTAGCAGCTTTACATCATCACACCATTAGCTGGGTAATTCCTAGCCAATCGCAGGTAAGCCATTGCTTTATAAGTCTGCTCACAATCTATCACATTGCTGTTTCAGTGTGCTAACACGGCAGCCTCCACCACCCCACCACCACCAGTTGAGCCCTGTCCCGCACGGGGGTAGGCTCCTCGCCCCCTGCCGCCTATCTCCGGCAGGATATGATGGTTCCGAGTACAACTCCCTCGGACCGCCAGACGGGGCCTACGCCAAAGAGAGACATTACTTTTCTGTTCTACATTCATCAAATAAATGGCATCTTAAACCTCACTCAAGCCTGCGTGTCTTCCCGATAGAATTAAAAGGCAACCAAAGATTTTGAGTACATTAAATTTTACACTATTAATTTTAAAATATATAAACAAAGTCTGGTTTTACCTACAAACTTGTCAAACTTCAAAAGCCATGTTGCCATGCTGTTCTTTAGAATGACTACTGCAGTAAAATTCTTGTGTAAAATGAATGATAGGCTATATCAAACCTAGATTTTAGGTTAGAATTTAAGCGGTAGGCAATAATCAGCATGTACAGGTCTTGTAAATGGTCACCATTTCCTTTCAAATTATTTTAAGAATTGTACTAAATTGATGTGTAGGGTCTAAATTTCCCTAATTTTCTAAAAAAGCAGGGTCACTTGGTGCGTTATGTCCCGCACAATAGAGGGGGTAGTTGTTTGGAACAGGGGCCACATCAGGCTTCAAAAATATAATTCACACAAAAATGAAAATTCTCTCATTTACTCACCCTCATGCCATCTCAGATGTGTATGACTTTTTCTTCTTTTTTAGAAGAATGTATCAGCTATTTTGCTCAATACAACTCAAGTGAATGGGTGCCAAAATGTTGAAGCTTAAAAAAAAATCACATATGTCAGCATAAGAGTAGCCTAATTCATGTGACTCCAGCGATTTAATCCACGTCTTAAGAAGAGATATGATAGGTTGGGTGAGAAACAGATCAATATTTAAGTACATTTTTAGTATTAATTCTCCTCCCTGCTCATCTCCACTTTAACTTTCACATACTTCTTTTGTTTCTGGTGATTCACATTGATCATGCATATTGCCATCTTCTGGACAGGGAGAAGAATTTCTAGCAATAATTTTGGCATCCATTCACTTGTATTGTATGGGCCTACAGAGCTGAAATATTCTTCTAAAAATCCTAATTTGTGTTCTGAAGAAATAAAGTCATAGACAGATGGCATGAGGGTGTGTAAATAAGAGAAATTTCATTTTTGTGTGAATTATTTAAGTAGCACATGGGGAGCCACATTGTCCTCCTTCTGAGATACAATGTTCAACATTTAGTTCTTGTATCTTTAAAGCCCAGCAATAACTGTGTTCTCATTCCAATGCACAATTTTCTGAAGTTTGTGACTGGTGGAATGTTCTGCATGAAGTATTGTTCTACAAATGTTGATACTATTGTTTTCTATCTTTATAAAGGCTAAGCATAATTATAAATTATTTTATCATCTCTACTTTCCTAGTAATTTATTATATAAATGAACAAACTATCTACATCAGGGGTCGGTATTATAGAAAACTAACAATATTATAAAAAAATTTCACTGTTTTATTCTATTACATGAATACTTTTAAAGCTACTCAAGTTATTCAGCCAAAAGTAGCGCGTGATTTTCTAATTTCCTTGTTATTGTTGTTTGATTAATAGCCTTCAAATCAAGTCCAACATTTTGATGAAATACGATTTTTATCAGACCCAACTGACTGAATTTACATTAATGTCTCATCAAGAAGGGCATTTGCAGCATTATAAAGTGTATTTGATCGTTTAGGCGCAAACCCGCATTAGCACTCAAATATTAGCCGGCAACCACCTGCCAATCAAACAACACGCAGCAACAGACGTAAGGAAATAAAAAGACAATCTTTTATATTTTATCTAGATCAACCAAACAGTGGATGTCTTGCTATCATGATCGATGAAATGAACACCCCTGTTCTAGATGTTGAACATAGGCTAAGTATAGAAAATTTAATTTACCTCAGTATGTTTCTTCAAGGCATGATTAATGCTGATATCTGGCTTGAGCAAGTTAAACTCACATGACACAATCAAGCAATTGGCCTTTTTCCCTGTGAAAAACCCTTTTAGGTGCTGCTGTGATGTTTAGATGAACAGATTGCGCCAAATCTGTAGCTGCTGTTCAAGTGTGTGATTTGATTTGACGGGAGTCACAAGACTCTCCCTAGCCAATCATGTTGATGGATAAAAATAAAAACATGACAAAGAAGTAGGGAACACAAACGGTGTGAAAATAGCACAGTAAAAGTACAGTTACAGCACTTAAAAATATACTCAAGTAAAAGTATACAATTTTAAACTACTTAAAGTACAATTCCTAGAGAAAACTACTTAATTACTGTAACGTGAGTATTTGTAATTCGTTATTTTACACCTCGGCTGGATTGTACGTTAGGATTTTGTTTGTGGACTTCAGTGCTGCATTTAATACAATCATTCCCAAGCTTTTACAAACCAAGTTGGTCCAGCAGGCTGTGCCAGACTTCATCTGTCTCTGAATCACTGATTTCCTGACAAACAGGAAGCAGAGTGTGAAACTAGGTAAACACACCTCTGACTCACTGACTCTCAGCACTGGGGCACCACAGGGCTGCGTACTCTCTCCATAACTCTACTCAATATATACCAAAGACTGCACTGCTAAGGACCCCTCCATTAAAATCTTAAAGTTTGCAGATGATACAATGCTCATCTTCCTCATTACAAACAACGAGTTTGCATACAGACTGGAGGTGGAATGTCTGGCATCCTGGTACAGTGCTAACAGCCTAGAGCTGAACACTGTAAAGACAGTGGAGATGATTGTAGACTTTAGAAGATCACTTCCACCCTCATTCCCCCTAGTCAGCAACGGATCACCTGTTGTAGTCAAAAAATCCTTTAAATTCTTAGGGACAATAATCTCCCATGACCTAAAATGGGACAATATCACTGCCTCCATTACAAAGAAGGCACAGCATAGGATATAATTCTTGTGGCAGCTAAGAAAGTTCAACCTCCTACAAGCACTGATGACACAATTCTATACAGCCATCAGAGAGTCTTTCCTCATTTCATCCATTTGTGTGGTTTGGATCAATTACCACATGTGAGAGGATGATACTCCAGCACATCATCAGGACAGCTAAAAAAACATTGGCTGTAGTTTGACTTCTATACAAGATCTTTATGATACATGAGGCAGAAAGCGAGAAATTAAAATACTAACAGAGGACTCTTCACATCCTACCCACTGTATTTTCCAGCATCTTCCGTCAGGAAGGAGATTCAGGTCCAATAGAACAAAAACACAAGACACAAGAACAGTTTTTGTCCTAGAGCTGTATCTTTGCTGAACACATAAGAACATAGGTGGTGCTGCTCTCCCTAATATCATGAGCCATTTTAGTGTATATCTGTTCATTTGCATTTGCACTCTCTGTCCATACATACATGCAGTACATATTGTATAGAAGTTATTCGCTGTTGTACACCTCTATATTCTATCTATTTGCACATATTTATATTCACTGCATTGTATTACAAGTCTGTACTCATAAGCAAATTTGTCTTAATGTATGTCCTTTTGTCTGCAACTGCCAAATCAAATTCCTTGTACGAGTAATCTTACCTGGCTAATAAAAATCTATTTTATCTTCTATCTTGTTCTATCTATAAACAAAATAATAATAATTGAAAAATAAACCATGACCAAAAGATATTCAAATTGCATACATATTTGTATATATACATATTTGTATATATACATAAACACAGAGCAGCTGCATGTCATTCTCTCTCTCTCTCTCGAGAACCGTAGTTTTTTTCTTCCATTTTCATAGCCTTTCTTAGCATTTTCATATTTATGCTAAGTTGTTGCCAAGAGTTGCTAAGTGGTGTTGTTGCTAAGTGGTGTTAGTGGTTGTTAGTGCATAGCTTTGTGGTTGCTAGGACTTTCTCGGTGTTTACTAGGGAGTTGTACAGTGGTTGCTAAAGTGTTTTGTGTAGTTGCTAGATGGTTGTACTATTCTTGTCCTTAGATATGTCGTGGGTCTCCATTTCAATGTAAGTCTATCAGATTTTCTTGTCTGGTTAATTGTCCACCAGGCAAAAATCCTACAGTACATTGATCAGTTACAAAAGTAACAGCACACCTCTTGTCAACAAGTCACACAATTCGACGTATCATTTATGAAACACAAATGGTATGGTATGAGCTAATTGCCATCATTTAATATTTAGGGTACAGGTTTGTATAAGTATGTGCAACAGTTACATAATGGATGACGTAATAAACAAGCAACTACACATTTTTCTGTAGTTCTGTAATATGGCAAGTGTAACCAGCTAGTGTGGATTGGTAAATAAATCAATTAACCTACTACAACCTACCAAAAGAAAAATTTAATTCATTTAATTAATTAAGTGTAGGGAAGGATTTCTTAAACTCTGGTCAACATAAACCCATTTCTACTACAATGATACACTCTTACACACACACACAAAAGCCTTCTCTCACAAACACAGACACGTTTGTTGAAATACTCAGACTCATTTTAAAGGGGCCTCTCCATTATAATAAGCAGCTGTCTCTTTTGTTTACTACCTCACACTCTTTGAGCCGTTACCTCATCTTTTTCCCCAACCAACAGCATTATGGGCTATCAATCAATAGCACAATACAAGGACAAAAGCCTTCGGAGCATCCACTGCCACTTCCTCAAGCTCCCAGTCTCAAGGCCAGATGAATTCTGGCAGTAAACATGGCAAGAGCTGAGCAGTTATTTCAGAGATGGAGTGTCGAGCACTCGTGCTAACGATGAAAATGGCATGTGGTGCCACTCTACATTTGAACAGACGTATCTTCTGTCGGCAAGCACTGCATTGTCCAATTATCATCTTCACAGTAAATTTTTTCTTGAATGCTCAAAAAGAGAAAATGGTAAAAAAATGTAGGAAAGACTTCTAAAATGCACGATAGCATCTAATGATGAGAAAAAAACATGAGCACACTGTTGTCAAGGGGCTTGGGGACTTACAGAAAGAAGATTGTAAAAAAAATCTTAAATTAAATGTACAATTTCCAATTACATAACATTTGAATCAATGGGTCCAAGCACCGTGGGCCCATTTCCTCTTGGTGGCTTTAGTAAAACAATGTAATGCAAACATTTTGAAGTGATTTGTGTAAATGTATATGGATTTTTTCAAAGACAGTTCTAAGAGCCACATTTCCTGCTGCCAATTGGTGGCACTATGACCATGACCCACAGTAGATACATCAATGTGATCAGCCCTCAAGGCCAAACATACGGGTCAATTTTGATGTAAATCACACTATGCACGCAGAAGATATGAGACCATTCTTTCTTCCTATTTTATTGTCCTCCTTCAATGGTTTGGTATGACATTGCCTAAGTTTGGTGCCAGCCAGATGAATGCCCTATGAGGAGTATTTCAAATTCCAGAGCATGCCATTTTAAAACAATCCAAAATGGCTCACTAACTGTTGGGCTGAGCTAATGTCTGTGATGTGAAAGTTGTCCAGCTTGATAAGATCTATATGTGTACAAAGTTTGGTGGCTGTAGGTGAAAAGGCATGCGCTACAGAGCCTCCCAAATATCCAATTTCCAAGGGGCCGGCAGAAAGCCATTTAATTTCATCTATGTTTTATTGTTTTATTCTGCTAACACTCTTGAAAAGTTTTATATTGTGTGAGTGAATATTTTTTTTTTTTTTGATTGATTAAAATATTAAACAAAGAAAAGAAAAACATATACAAACAGAATCAACACTTAACCCCCCCTTTTACCCCCTCACCATAACAACACCCCAGTGGTCACACAAAAAAACAATAAACAAAAACAAAATAAAAAATTTTGATAATAATCACACACATTAACCACTACACCTCTCTCTCCACTGCCCCTCCAGAGAACCCTCCAAAAATACCAGATATTTGCCCAATTTGACCACAAACAATTCCAAATTCCCCAGTCCTCTAGATAACCCTTCTTCAAAAGTCACCACCCTCCCCATTTCCAAGCACCACTCCTGAAATGGGGGCTCTCCAGCTGACTTCCATCCCCTGAAAACTATTTGTCTGGCGATCATGACGCTGGTTAGGACCCAATTTTTTATGTGCTTATTCTCTATAGTGATGACCGCTCCATCGCCTAAAATACAGAGTCTGGGGCAAAATGAAATTTGAGTGCCCAATACATCACACATAAAACTCTGGACTTTCAATCAAAATTCTTGGATCTTAACACACCACCAAAGACATGGGTTGTGTCTCCATCTTTTGATTGACATTGCCAGCAAGTGGGTGTGTCTTTAAGACCAAGCTTATACAATCTAGAGGGGGTCCAATAGAATTTATGTAAAACCTTGAATTGCATAAGGCACACCCTTGCATCTCTAGATGCAGACTTGATTTTTTTTTTAAGTCCTTGACCACACTCCCTCCTCCAATACCAAGTTTAAATCATTCTCCCATAATCTTATGATTTAGAATTTAAAGCTCTGTCCCTCAGACTCTGAATTAGCAGAGAAGAATACACTGACGCCTTGTGACCTTTTACAAAAGCAGTAATCACCACTCCCAGAATGTCAGCTGCTTTAGGGGGGTGTTTGCTACTCCCCAAAATAGTACAGAGCAGGTATAAATACACCCCCAAAATATAGCAGCTGTAAATACCTAAAAAACTGAGATCTGGATATCCCAAAATGTTGAACCAAATTTTCAAAGGATCTCAACACTCCACTCTCATATAGGTCACTGAGTATAGCAACCCCCCTCAAAATCCACTCTGACCAGCAGAAAGGGGACTTTTTAATACATAATTTTGGGTTCAGCCATATGCTCAAGGCAACATTTAAATAAATGTCTGAATTAAACACTCTGGATACTTTTGTCCATACCGAGAGCACATGCGAGATAACGGGGTGTAACTTAACATCTTCAGTCAGTTTGATAGAAAGGATTTGCAATAACAGAACCAGGGAGGGGCTCTCACAGATGGAAGCGACCAGTGAGCCAAATGTTTGAGACCAAATGCATAATAATAAAACAAAATCTTGGGTAGGCCTAGCCCACCTTTGTTAAACATCCTATGAAGCTTCCTGAAATGTAATCTGGGACATTTACTATTCCAAATGTAAGACTTCGCTATGCTATCAAATTGCTTGAAATAAGAGAGGGGGACATCTAGAGGGAGAGACTGTAGCAGGTAGTTGAATTTTGGAATACAATTAATTTTAATAACATTAACCTTCCCAATCATAGATAAATGTAATGAAGCCCACCTGCCCACATCACTTGAAAACCTTTTTATTAAAGGGACTAAAAAAAATCATAAAAATTTGCAGGAAATAAAATCCCCAAAAACTTAATGCCCTGTTCCCTTTACAAAAAGCTTCACTATGATGAAGCTAAGAGCTTTGGGAACAATCCCAGTTGTGAACGAGCTGTGAATATGTGTGTAACACGTCAATGAAAATTGACCGGAATTTATAGCCTCGGCTGATGTAGTCATTAGACGCACCTGTGGCCAGGCTATAAATGGATGTGTCACCAGGTGTCGTCAGATCCTCTTTTTTCAGAGCGATTCTGTGTGTGTGTGTTTTACAAACCCAGTCAAAACTTTCTTTCCTCTGCAAGGAATTAGAATTTGTGAGGCAGTGTGAAGTGAACCTTTTCTCCTTTCTCTTCTGTCTAGAAAATATATATATTTTTTAAAAGAAAGAGAGAATGACTGAAAGCCGTAAACCATGCGTGTTCCTCTGTTCTCGCTCTAAAGCTGAAGAGGACACGCATCAGTTTTGCTCTGTTTGGGAGGGGCTCTCGTATGGATCTGGCTGAAGAGCGAGAGACGGGTTCATCCCTTTCCCCTGCTCTCTCCCCAGATCCAGCTGATCCTTGTAAGCCTGAGGCGCGCCTCAGCGCCTCTTCAGTTCATGAGGACAATGAACCTCTATAAATCCCGCGCATAATAATAAAGCGGTGGTGGAATTAAGAGACAAATGCAAGCATTACGATCTGCTTTCAGCAAAATGCTTCGCGCTCACCTCGCTTACTTCCGGGAGTCAGCGCCCACATTTCATTCGTGGGGCTCTCGCATGGATCTGGCTGAGGAGCGAGAGACGGGTTCGTCCCTTTCTCTCGCTCTCTCCCCAGACCCAGCTGATCCTTCCCATGATCTCGAAGCGTGCTTTGGTGCCTCTTCGGTTCACGAGGGAGGCGGGGCGCTGAACCTCTGTACATTTCACGCACAATAATGAAGAGGCTGAGAAATTACTTGAGGTGATTACGCGAGATGTGGCCAGACTACAGCTAGACTGGCCACACGAACAAAAGACCCTCCCCCAAACGCTCCAAACTAGAAGACAAATTTCTGTCTGGTGGCCAAAATAATTAACTCTATATCAGTCCCTTCCTTTCTTCTATGACCTCCATAACAAGTATTTTCTTTATGGAGGAAATTTATACTTCCTGTGTCTTCGTACCCTCGACGTTGGAGTATTCAACTATCGTGGGTGCTGAAGCTCAGGGGTATTCGGTGATGCTGCCGGTAGAAGAGACACCTGCGGGTTTTCTCTCACCTGGCTCGGCATCATTGCTAAAGAGACCTAATCTCCCCACAAAGCTGTGCAGGACCACCTCCACACTTGTAGGGAAAGCTTATCAGGCAGCAGGTCAGGCTGGTGTTGCCCTGCACACTACGGCAGTGTTACAAGCGCACTAGGCTGAATCTGTTGAAGGACCGGAGTGTGGGCACCTCACTCAGGGGGAGGGGCCGTCGGCCACCGAGCCCTGCCCCGGTCCTTCTAGATGGGAGGCTCTAAAACAAAACGTGGTGAATCGTGCTCCCCCTCGTAAAGACTGGGGTCCAGTTCGTCACTCTCAGCAGCCCACAATGCAAGACCTCAGGGGCATGATTTCTAAGAGAAAGAAATCCTGACGGTCTTGTACCCAGCCTTGTGGGGGTAGTTCCACTCGGGACGGGGCGCGTGTATCATTCACTTCGGGCCTCCCAATACCCTCACGAAACCTCTTCACTCCCACTGCCTTTGGTGTTTCGGGTGATAGAGGCTTCCAACAAAGAGTTGGGTGTACCGTTGCTTCCTGCCTTGATCCAGGACGCGGAACACTCGACATCCCCTCAACAGGAAGTGTCAGAAATAATACCCATCTCAGAGAACCTGGCAGCATGGAAACTTCTGCCACGTATTTCTATGTGGGTTCTAGAAACAGTAGAAAGAGGCTACAGAATTCAATTTGCTCACCGTCCTCCCCGTTTCAATGGCGTGGTTCCCACTACTGTGAAACCGGGACAGGCATGTCTACTGTGGAAAGAACTGCAAAATCTCTTGGTCAAAGGGGCCATAGAACATGTTCCCCTTCCAGAGAAAGAGTCAGGCTATTACAGCAGATACTTCCTGGTTCCCAAGAAGGGTAGGGGTTTGCGTCTGATTCTAGATCTTCAAGGCTTGAACCGCTCGGTCAGGGTGTTCAAGTCCTAAATACTGACTATCAAGACAATCGTGTCACAAGCCCAACATCACGTTTGGCTGGTCACCATCGATCTCATGGATGCATATCTTCATATAGAGCCACAGCACAGGAAGTTCCTGAGGTTCGCTTTCGGGGGTGAAGCCTTCCAGTATCAGGTTCGTCCACTTGGCCCTATTAACCCGCACATTCAGGAAATGCATGGATGCAGCACTGGCTCCTCTGCGACTCCAGGGCATCCGCATTCTGATAGACGACTGGCTGATCCTAGCGCAGTTCCAAGAACTGGCAGTTCAGCACAGGGATATCGTCTTGACTCATCTGGTTTCTCTGGGTTTGAGACTCAACGTCAAAGATCTTGACGTTCTCTCTCCCACCCGGGGGATCACTTATCTGGGGTTATATGGAATTTGGTCACGATGCAGGCACAATCGTCTCCCGCATGAATCGTTTTCATTCAGAACACCCTGAGCAAGGTCAGGCTAGGTCGAAGTTGCACTGCTCGTCAGTATCATTGAATACTAGGTCTCATGGCGTTGGTGTCCGCGGTAATCCCTTCGGACCTTCTGCACATGAGACCGCTTCAGCTGTGGCTAGTAGCCATGGGTTTTTATCCGAGGGCCGGTCCCCTAAGGCAAATAAGGGTTATGCGCCATGTGCTTCGTTCCCTTTCTATGTGGTTCAGACCCCGGTTCTTACCTTGGGTCCCACTCTAGGTGCATCTTGTCGTCGCAGGCTGCTAACGACAGATGCCTCCCTGACGGGCTGGGTAGCGGCCTTAAGTGGTCATCCAGCTTAAAGGGATAGGAGGGTCGTCAGTTCGGTTGTCACAGTAACTGTCTCGAGCTGATGGCCCTGAAATACTTCCTCCAGAGGCTGCCATGTCTTGGTGCGGGTGGGCAATACAGCGGTAGCCTCTTATGTAAACCATCGGGGGGATCCACGTTCACGTCAGCTGAATTTCTAGCACGTTGGATACTCCTTGGGGCCCAGGGCAGCTCCTGTCAATCAGGACAGTTTCATCCCTGGATGCCAGTGTGTGTGGGAGCAGATTTACTCTGAGGTAGTGAACAAATCTGGGTGAGATTTCACAGGGCAGAAGAGGACCTCTTCACCTCTATGATAGCGCAATGTCTCCTCTACGTCTCCCTAAGTCACCCAGCCCCCTTGGGTCTGGACTTAAAGGCACATACATGACCCTGAATGCGTCTGTATGTGTTTTTGTCCCCTGTTTTTTTCTGCTCCCAGGAGTCTTGGCAAGGGTCTTGCCTCCTTCTAATGGCGCTGCGCTGGCCGAACAGGATATGTTTCTCGAATACCTCTCCTCGACGGCTCGCCTTGGGCGATTCCGAAAAGGGAGGACCTTCTCATCGCTGGCCCGAATTGTGAAACCTTTCATGCTTGGCCTCTAAGGATACCAACTGAGGTTCACAGGGCTTTCTCTTGAGGTTATTGAGACCATTTCAAGTGCTAGGGCTCCCTCCACATGGAACTGATCTGTGTAGATTTTACAGGGCAGAAGAGGACCTCTTCGCCTCTGTTGATAGAACAATGTCTCCTCTACTTCTCCCCGAGTCGCCCAGTTTCACCCCCTAAGTTCATACTACAGAACCAGCTAAATGCCAGTTTGCTTCAGTTCTGGATTTTCTGTAGAAAGAACTGTCAGCGGGCACTTGCCTCACCACTGCCAGGTTCTATGTGGCCTCCACTGCGGTTTGCCACGCCTTGGTGGGCGGGTTGCCCCATAAGAGGCATCTTTGCTAGGACCTCTTCATAGGGTAAGACCCCCTTTTTAGACCTCTAGAGTCAGCATTTGGTTGACTTCTGACTCAAGATGGTTTTCTTATGGCAATTACGTCTCTAAGGAGACTTGGGTACCTACAGGCTCTGTCTCTTTTGCCGGCCTGTTTAGAGTTTGCCCCAGCTATGACCAAAAGCATTCTTTGCACCCTCACCCTAACTACCTGCCCAAGGTACCTTTCGCGACCCTTGGCCGGTTATTTTCTAAGCCTTCTGCTCCCTGCCATTTGTAACGCCGGAGCAGCTAAGACTTCTCAGACTTTGTCCAGTCTGTACCCTTCAGAGTTATGTCCACCGCTTTTGCTAGTGGCGTAAAATCAGGGCAGCAATTCTTCACTTGGAAGCCATGACCGGGGGGCAGTCACCTCCTGGAAGACTGTCACTTTGGGTGAGAGACATTATTGCCCGGGCCTACGAGGCACGGTCAAGCTTCGCCAGTAGGTTTTAGGGTGCACTCTACCAGAGGGCTCTCCTCCTCTAAAACCTTGGCTAGAGGTCTCCCACTGCAGCAAGTTTGTGATGTGGCAGGCTGGTCCTCTCTGCACACATTCATCTGGTTTTATGGTCATGTTACTAGATGTTCATGCTACCCCGGGCTCTTACACCCCTGAGTCGACATCTACGCTCATGTCTAAGCAAGTTTGTGATGCGGCAGGCTGGTCCTCTCCGCACACATTCATCTGGTTTTATGGTCATGTTACTGGATGTTCCTGCTACCCCGGGCTCTTATGCCCTTGGGTCGACATCTACGCTCCTGTCTAAGCAAGTTTGTGATGCGGCAGGCTGGTCCTCTCTGCACACATTGTTCAGGCTCTATGGTTTGGATGTTCATGCTACTCCGGGTCTTACGCCCCTGAGTCGACATCTGAAGCTCATGTATAAGCAAGTCTGTGATACGGCAGATTGGTCCTCACCGCACACATTCATTAGACTTTTATAGTTTGGATGTTCTTGCCACTCCGGGCTCTTATGCCCATGAGTCGACATCTCAAGCTCAAGTCTGGTCAAGTTTGTGATGCGGCGTGCTGGTCCTCTCCGCACACCTTCATCAAATTTTATGGGTTAGATGTTTTGCTACTCCGGACTCTTACGTCCTTGAGTCGACATGTCAAGCTCATGTTTGAGGCCTCTCGCGTTCTTGTGAGCACACTTCACAACCGTAGGTGTCCGGACAGCCCCAGTGCGGCGGCGTGGGTATTGCGTTCCCAAAGCGCTTAGCAAAGCGCAGCATCATAGTGAAGCTTTTTGTAAAGGGAACGTCTCAGGTTACATGTGTAACCCTTGTTCCCTGAAAAAAGCGGAACGAGATGCTGCGCTTCTTTGCTGCACTGGGATGTCCCAGGACTGCTCTTCAAAAAGAAGTATCTGACGACACCTGATGACGCATCCATTTATAGCCTGGCCACAGGTGCGTCTAATGACTACATCAGCCGAGGCTATAAATTCCGGTCAATGTTCATTGACGTGTTACACACATATTCACAGCTCGTTTACAACTAGGATTGTTCCCAAAGCGCTTAGCAAAGCGCAGCATCTCGTTACGCTTTTATCAGGGAACAAGGGTTACACATGTAACCCGAGACGTTTTGACCACTGAAAGGCACCTGGCTGAAAAGACGTTATCAGGCAGTACGCTGTCTGAGTCAAAGCTTTGAATTTAGACCAATTAACTCTATATCCTGAGAACTTGAAAAGGAATTAATAATTCTCTGGAGTCAAGGCATAGATCTATTAGGGTCGGAGATGAATAATACAATAAACACAAAGCAAAAGCTTATGTGCCCTACCTCCCGCCACCAACTCTGGAAAATCATCTTCCTTTCTTATTGCATTTGCTAATGGTTCCAGGGCAAGACAGAACAATAATGGGGAAAGAGGGCAACCCTGCCGGGTGCCCCTATCCAGAGTAAAATAATCAGAAATTAATCAATTTGCTACCGGGTGTCTATAAAGTAACTTAATCCATCCAATAAAAGTTTTCCTGAACCTGTATATTTACAAAATCTTAAAAAGATAATCTCATTCTACCATATAAAATGTCTTTTTGGTGTCAAGTGAGATGGCAGCAACCAGAGTCTGATCATTCGCCATTGACCACATGATATTAATGAAACGCCTAATCAGGGCTCCAGACAACAACAAAAAATGACTTAGGAGCCATTGGCTCCTAAACTGAAACATTAAGGAGCCAAATGGCTGTTTTTAGTTGCTAAATCACAAAATTGCTTGATTTAGATTGATGTTCAGAAACAAGATAGAAAGGGGGCCTGGATAGCTCAGCAAGTAAAGATGCTGACTACCACACCTGGAGTCACAAGTTCGTGGTTCTCACCCTCTGTGGGGCATGTGGTGAGTTGTGTGTGTATGCCGCGGAGAACAGCGTGAGCCTCCACACATGCTAGGTCTCCGTGGTAACACTCTCAACAAGCCACATGATAACATAAGATGTTAGGACTGTCTCAGATGAGGAGGCAACTGAGATTCGTCCTCTGCCACCCGGATTGAGGCAAGTCACTATACCACCACAGGAATTTAGAGTGCATTGGGAATTGGCCATGCCAATTTGTGGAGAGAAAAAAAAAACAAGATAGAAAGCTGAAGAGAAGGAAAACTGTTTCATAAACAGCATATATAGTTGATAAGATAAGTTTGCATCCTCCTTCGTCTCGTAAATGTTCACACACCTTTATTTGTATAATTGTACAAATATAAGAGATACAATATTTTTTTTATTTAATACTACTCTTCACGATCTACATTACAGATATTTACATAAATCATACTATGCATTAGCGTGTTGTCTTCTTGAAAATCAATGAATGTTTGTGCCTTGTGTAATAGTTGTGTACAAGTCCATCAATTGTCCTAAGTGTCAAACGCTTGATCTCATATATATATATATATATATATATATATTTAAATAGTTTTACAGTATTGCCTTAGTCTTTCTTTACTGTGACTAGATGGCCACAGTACTAGAAGACACAGAGGCTACAAGAGCGCAAATTGAATTAAATCCCAGATGCAGTTTATTGTGTTACTCAAATCCCAATCAATAATTACCAGAAGAAGAAAAAACTGGTATACAATACGTGACTTTTAATTATAAAGAGCCTGAAATACACATGGGACTCTTATTTTGAAATGTCTGCACTCCCAGTTGTGAGCTCACCGATGGCTGATTCACTGAGAAAGTGAATATTATTCAAACTGCAAACCTGAGCTCCTAAGTCAACACCTTCAGATCTTTTCAGGTGATTCATGAAAAAGATCTAGTTCAAAAGAGTAATTTGTTCACGACTCTCTCGCGCTGGGTTTATTGTTGCGTGCAGAGCAGCGAGCTCGTCAGAAACAAAACGGGTGAAAATCAGCACGTGACACACTATTGGTACGCATTTTAAAGATGTATTCAATAACCCACAGAATGAAGTCTGACAAAACCGCATAGGAACGCACACAACCCAACTGCCGCCAGTGGTGACTAGATTTTATATTATTGTCACAATCAATTATTTTTGGTCACATTTGTGCCATTTTAGTCACAGTCTAGAGCCCTGCTAATGTTATCAGAAGAGATGCTGCCCCAAATAAACCCCACCTGATTTATATGTATAAGAGATGTCATAACTTTACTTAATCGATTAGCGAACATTTTTGACAATATTTTTACGTCTAGCTCGATCAGGGAAATTGGATGGTAACTCTTGCATACGCTTGGATCTTTGTTCATTTTCAGAATCGGACTGATCAGGGCTTGTGTCATGGTTGGAAGATGCTTTCCATTCTTTAATGATTCCGCATAAACTTCTAGCAAAAGTGGAGCCAGTTCTGTAGCAAAAGATCTAAAAATTCAGCGGCAAAGCCATCTGGCTCGGGAGCCTTGACTACAGGCAAGGCCTTAATTACCTCGCCAAACTCCCCCAAGATTATCTTAGAATCAAGAGAATTTTTTTTGCTCAATCGTCAGTTTAGGGAATTCTAATGGCTCCACAAAATTTCTAATATCTTCATCAGTACACAAAGATGTGGAATTATATCAAGATCAAGTGAGCCAGCACATCTGACTGCTACATGAGTGCAACAAATGACCAAATCACTCCAATGTCCTACAAGAAATACTCCACAGAACCAGCACAAAAAGAAACAAAAAAGGCACTCAGTTCCTCGAACAGTCAAGTGGATATTCAGTGAGTCAGAGCCACTTGGCTGCAACAGGAGTACCACAAAATAACTCACTCACTCCTTTGACCTTATGAAGGACGATGCTTGCTGTGGGCATGTAAATATTTTGCGACCGTCCTTAGCATCTATTCTCAATTTGGCCAGGTACATCAGTGCAAAAGCAACCTTCCGTTGATGTAATAGTTTCTTGCATTCCTTGAATCGATCACGTTTCTCTTTTGTCAAATTCGCAAAGTCTGGGAACAAGAAAATGCTGTGGTTTTCCCAAGAAAGCCTTCCTTTACTCCTCGCCTCACACAACACAAGATCTTTATTGGATGATCTCAGAAATTTTGTCAGAGTTGATCGGGGCCTGTCTCCCTAGGCGCATCGCTGAACCGGAACCCTGTGAGCTCGCTCGATTTCCACCCTTTGGCCTGTTACATTGAGCAGGCTTGGAAAGAGCCCATCCAGGAATTCCACCATATTCTGGTCCTCTGCTTCCTCAGGAATTCCAACAATACAGACGTTATTTCACCAACTACGATTCTCCATATCCTCCAGCTTCTCCCAGACACACTCCAAATCCACCTTGGTCGCTAGTGGATTAGCGGCTAATTCCCTCTCTGATGTCTCCAGATACTCTATTTGTTTCTCGACATCCCCCACTCTTTTAACCTTCTCCGTGAATTTTGTCTCCATGGCAGTGATCGATCTGTGCATTACAGCAAGATCCTCCAAGTCAGCAACGACCTTCGTCAGCATTGCCGACAAGTTCAATAATTCTCACCGAATTTCCCATACTTCACCGGACAAATCTGCTCCATGGTCCGTGGCCTTGACAGGGGCATTAACTTGAGCACGTAAGTGACTTTTAATGTCTCCAAAGCCCGAAGATTTTGCATTCTTTGACATATTGTCTTCCTAGAACAGTTAAGAAACAGGGTGTATCGAATCTCACCGGTTTATGACAATAATAATGTTAAAACTAGCAAAGTGCGCAGAGTTCGCTGTTCACACATTCGAATCTCTCTTCACCCTCCTGCCATCTGGCAAGAGGTACCGAAGCATTCGGCCCTCACGGCCAGACTGTGTAACAGCTTCTTCCCACAAGCCATCAGACTCCTCAATACTCAGAGACTGGACTGACACACTTGGGGTTGCACTTTAATTTGTCACTTTATATCTGGCTGCTACCTCAATAACTACTATGTGCATAGAACACTATATCATAGTATGTTATGTTTACATTTGGCATTTTTAGAAACTGTCATCTTTTTGCACTTCTGTGTACTGGTTGGTGCTGCACTGTCTCTCAATGTGCCTATTGTCCTGTTAATGTTTATCAATTTATTGTACTGTCCCATACTTGACTTGACTTGACTTGAACCTCGCATGGTGTCAATTTAGTCTGCGGTACACAGAATTTTTTAATTCCTGTTTGGCCGAATAGTTTCTCAAGACGCATTGGTGCCGAGAATAGCCTGCTTGCTCGTGAAGGATCCTGTGGATATCTAATTTAAGCAGAATTAAATCACAAACCTCCAGAAACTTGCACAAATACATTTCTTCCTGGAGCGTGTTTCCAATAACCTGGATCAAACTGTGTCCCTTTGACTCACACATGTTGCGCAATGGTCAGTCCGTGACTCAAAGCCGTATAAACTGGATGCAGTCAGTGGATTGCTGCTTTTACTTGATCAGCACAAGAGCAACTTTTAAAGTAAAAGCACTTCATATGTGCTAGAAGTAAATGTTATTTTTTACTGTGCACTATAAGTAAATGTCATATTCACTGTGCACTGTGTGTACAATTTGTTCATTTCATTTTTGTTTGTTTTTTGTAAGAAAATGCAATTACAAATGTGCACATACTCTCTGTGGTTACTGGATTACTGCGTGCATTGTTGTTATTTCCTTCTTCTTAATGTATTATCATTTCTTTATGTGCAAACAACTACTAAAATGGGAATAAACAGAAAACAGGAAAAATTATCTACCATCAAAAACACAAAATCTAATTTTGAACGATTTTTATTTTTACAAAGGAAAAGTTTGATGTGATAGTTTGAGCAAATATAATGCAAAAGTAAAGCAATTTTTAAAAAATAAATTTAGCCAATTTATGTACATGTAATTTACTATTATATTAAATTATGTGATATTTCTGCATTATATTGGCCTATGGGCCCCCCTGTTCTCTGGGTATCAGCACCGGTTATTAAAAAAACAGTTCAACCTCTAGTCTCTATCAAGAACAGGATAGAAATACATCCACAACTCAACCACTGACAGCTAAATAAGCATTCCTACTTGTATTCTACATTCTATACATGACCAAACCTATAGTGAGAGAAAACACAAGATATAATTTCCATACTTATAAAGTAAATAGTGGTTCTATCACTGCATAAATCATGTTTTGTTTTCTTTTTAACAAAAGAGGAATTTGTTCATTCAGTCTCACAAATGCAACCACAATAACTGCAAGGCAAACCAAACAATCATTAAATTTCATAAACTTCGCTACCATAACAGCAAAAATGATTCTAGGAAAAGGGTGACAAAAATAAGGAAATAAAAATATGTAATAACATTTTTAAGAAAGTTTTAAATTAAGCATGCAACAACTTGACATTCACTGCAGCTACTTTGCAAAAAATGGGCACATTTCAAAAATGAGTGTGTACTCTCATTAGAAACTAAAATTACATAGTAAAGAGCAACCACTGCTACTAACAATGCAATAAATGTATACCTTTTAAAACCAGTGGAAATAAAACTGTATTTATGCATATCAAAAAGGAAGGACGCTGTTACAGCAGAGGCGCTATTATTCTCCTCTTGTCCATCTCGTCTGCCCTGTGATTTACATGCAGCGCTCAAAGTCACTCTGTCTAGAGCACACATGTCCTGTTGGCATACATTCCACAGTCCTGCTTCACGTATATAATAATAGTAACTATTACCCACCAGCAACTGTAGCTGCATTTTCCTGGTCCTCCTGAGGCTCCAAATTAGACGCCGTCCCATCTTTTTGGCGTACCAAATGGATGTTAGCATGTCACCTTAGAGTCCAGAGGTGGTACCCGGCACAACGTGATGTTCAATGTCCGACAGACCACCAGATACAGCAGAGTACTCCTCTGCTCTGACCCAAACTCCCCACCCACCCCTAGAAGCTGCGTCAAGGTGATCCTATGATGCAGAGCACTCAGGATAGGATAGTGAGATTAGGGGGCTATGAGCTCGCCCCCACTTGAGTTTCGCGAGATAACACGTGGACCTGCATGCCGACTGCTAGGACAGGGGGACAGAAAGAGCTACATGAATCTAAACTGTGGTCTGTTAGATTGTCCAGGAATGATACAGCTCATTTTCAACTAATGCTGTCTCTCTCTCTCCCCCCTCCTCTTCCTCTGTGGTCCTCTACTCTTTGCTCTCAGACAGACTAACTGAGGCTTTCACACAGGCAGGGAGGACGCGGTTCAAGGCAGACTGATCACTGGAACGTGGAAGAGTGTCATGCTATGATCTATTTAGCCACATCCAGTCATACTGTTATGCATTTAAGGAATCAGTCTAGCTACATCCTTTATTGGATGTAACAACGTGTTACAGGAGGCATGATAGCTGATTCCAAAACTATGATTTCTAAATGTTTAGGTCTCTGTCTGCATCACATAGAGGAAGACTGATGTTTATTTAGTGGTAGAATGCAGTAAAGTGAGAATTAGTGACATCTTGTATGCACTTTGCATTTATAATTAAGCAGTATCACAATATAGCAAGAGTGTTGTTGAACTAAATATCAGCATGATTCGGCTGTAGGTGTAAGCCTACTGGTAATCACAGCCTATGCTGATGTTTAAAAATTTTAAGTTTCCCTGCTTGAATAGCTAACACGCATGTACATTCTCGAGTTGATTGACAGGTGATGTCTGTATAAAAGGTGCTTTGCTCTTCTACCTGTAACATGCGACTTCCTTTCTATATCTTTTGACCATTGGGCAATCCAGTTTCTACCATTCATTTTAATAGAATTGGCCCATCTCTGCTAAATAGCCTCTGGTATCAACAAGCAATGCACAGACTAACAGCCTGTCTGGTAATGCAAATACAATCAAGAGGAATAATACAAGCAGTGAAATATCCCAGTGCTGTTATCCTAAATATGAGCACAATTGAAAGCCCCCTTTCAAATCAAATTAGTAAGACTTTTAACTGTAAAATCTAACTTCCAGTTATTGACAGTGTTCTGTCACAGATATATTGGTTCATCAGTTTATATCACCTTTACAAGACCAAAATATTAGCTGAAGAGTTTGCAGCTTTAGCATGCTAATGGAAGATCACATTAGAGTAATGACAGGTAAATGCTTCAAATATTCACTTTGGCTTCCTGAGGTAACCTCCTTCACCCCTGAGGCAAAATGCCCAAGCTCTAATGAGGTTTCAATGACTTGGACTAAAGAGTTTAGTGAGACACCTTGGGTAATTCTACAGAAGTAAACAAAAATGTTAATGGAGCAAAAAATTTAAACTAAAATGATGATAAAGTCCAGCATAAATTCAAGGGTCTGCTGGTAAGTTTAATAAAATCAACATTATGTTCGTAGTTTTATTTGCCATTTTTATGCACAGTCACATGCCATTAGATTATATGGTTCATGTAACAATACATATTAGATTCTATGTTGCACCAGTACCTACGAAAATTTCCCTACAGGTCATATGATTTTTTAGGGGCCAAGCACAGATTGTATCTTGTATCTGTCAAGTGTTCTTGTTATTATTATTAGTGGTGCTTGCAAAGCAACACTATTGTAATCTCACATACTTATTTTTCTTCTTCTTCTTCTTCTTCTTCTTCTTCCGTACAAAACTTCGGCACCTAACTCGTCCCGCACCTTTTGGCGTAGACCCATGAATGAGGTGTCATATCGAGCGGCTCATTGAGGAGAGGTGTGCTATGACTTTTATAAGCGATCGAGTGTACGATGTTCGCACAGCGGATGAAAAAGCGGCCAAAAAAGTCCCATTGACTTTACATTGCGGAATGTTCAGAAATTTAAATCCCAACTGACGTTTTCACACACACAGACAAAAAAGGGCCTGTCAGCCCTGCGTCTCTCTCTCTCTCTCTGTCTCCCTCAGAGGATTTCTTTTATTGAGCATGCAATAAGTAATTACCTAAAATTTTGTACATACATGTGAGTGGACACATTTAATGTGATTTAATGTGGCCTAGCAAGCAGTTGTGCAGCATGACATGAGTTTGGGGGTAAGATTTAACCCTGAGGGGTAAAACGGGCACAAATATGCCCCATAGGCATACTATTGCCCATGAAAGCAATTGTTTTTTCCTTAAAGTGAAAATACACAGTATTTTGTTGGATCATATCTCCCAATCAAAATGTTGTAGAAAAGTGGGGGCAGGCTCATTTCACTCAGGCTACCAATCAGTCAGCTTTAACTATCAGCTTGGAAATGAAGTAGCCACACCCTAGCAACCATTTACAACACCCTAGCAACAGCCCCCATACACTTCCATTCAAAATGCCTCAGATGGATATCTTAAGAACACAATATTATAGAAACTTGGGAATTGACTCTTGAGTCAGGATAGTAAGCAGCCAATAAGAATCACTCTGTTCATTGGCTAGCCATGCCCTAGCAACAATTTAGAGCAACCTAGCAACCATATTTATTGATTTCAATTACAGTAAGATATCTTCAGATCAGAATGTCCTAGAGACATGATAGTTGCTTTGTTTTAATTGGGTGAGTAATCAGTCTTCAGCTTTTATCATGTGAACTACTTAGCCACGCCCTAGCAACCATTTAAAGCCCCCTAGCAACGAAGAACCATTGACATCCATTCAAAATCACTAAGATGTGTATCTTAGGATCAGAATGACGTAGAGACTTCCGGGTTGACTTATTTCACTCAGGATGGAAAGTAGACTTCATAAATATCACCCTGGTAACTGCCTAGCAACCAAATGGGGTTACCCTAGCAACCAAGAAACAAATCACATATCTCTTTACAAGAAAATCACAGAGACTTCCGGGTTGACTTATTTCACTCAGGATGGCAAGGAGCATTGTTGGTTGTCACCTTGGCAACTGCCTAGCAACCAGATGGGGTTACCCTAGCAACCAAGAAACAAATCACATATCTCTGCACAAGAAAATCACAGAGACTTCCGGGTTGACTTATTTCACTCAGGATGGCAAGGAGCATTGTTGGCTTGCCCCTTGGTAACTGCCTAGCAACCAGATAGGGTTTCCCTAGCAACCAAGTAACAAATCACATATCTCTGTACTAGAAAATCGTACAGACTTCCGGGTTGACTTATTTCACTCAGGATGGCAATGAGCATTGTTGGCTGTCACCTTGGTGACTGCCTAGCAACCAGATGGGGTTACCCTAGCAACCAAGTAACAAATCACATATCTCTGCACTACAAAATCGAAGAGACTTCCGGTTTGACTTTTTTCACTCGGGATGGCAAGTAGAATTGTTGCCTGTCAAATTGGTATCTGCCTAGCAACCAGATGGGGTTACCCTAGCAACCAAGTAACAAATCCCAAATCTCTGCACCAGAACACCCTACTGTCATGTTGCTGGCCTCTTTCAACTTTGGGCAGTAGGTGGGACATTGAGGTACGAAATTTTGCCACGGCAAGCACCACTCACATTTTCTTCAGGAAATGTACATTCTAGTTATTATTATTATTATTATTATGACAGCTCATAGAACTGTACTGCCGTGCAAAGGCAAAAGACCGTAACTTCGTTTTAGGTCGAAAATGAGTTATTGATATTTTTGACAAATTCAAGACCCCCTTTATCATGTGGATAAGTATCTTGCGTCAATTCTGTTGTTTTTTCGAAAAATTATGGGTTGTCTTAACAGTAACTTCCAAAAAGCAAAGGAGAAACCAAGGCAGAAGACCGTAACGCCAGTTACCGCTGTTTGGCTTTGTTTTGGAATGCTCAAACTGAGTTATGGTACTCTGCCTTTGTATAGCCGTGCGTCAATATGAAGTTACTGTGCCGGCCTGGAGTTACGGTATTCTGCCTTTGTTTCACTGTCCATTAAAGTTTGCCGCGTTTAAGTTACGGTGTAGCCTGTGTAACTGTCATACTGTCATTGAAGCACTTCTGACACACACAATACCTGAATAAAAGTGTAGGTAAAAAACAAATATTTTTGAGTGCTTGTTTTTATTATAGCGTTTAAGGATGGCCCATTACTCTCGAGGGAATGATGGTTGAGATGGCTTTGAAACGCAGACATCATTGTGAAGGTAAGAAATTGTGAAACACAAACGTATCGCGATTTACTTAATTTAGCTAGCTAGCAGCCTAGCATAAATAAGGCTAAAGTTAGTCAGTTATGAATAGGCTACCAAACTGCTCCATATAAGCACTGTAAACAAGCAGAGACTAAATAATTTACCAGCAATAAGTAAATTAACCGTAAATAATCTCAAATAAATGTTTTTTTCATAATGGTAAGATTATTCACTCAGAGCCAGCCTGTCAGTGACACTGTCACGTTAGACAGCAGACTAGTTGCACGACACGAGTGTGAGTCGAATGCAGTTAACGTTACCGTGATCACACATAAAAACAGTAGAAACAGCTCGCAATTAAATCCATATCCTACCTTTTCTTGTAACATGATAAAATCCATGGCAATGAACGTCATCGGAGATGTTTAATCCACAAGCATTCTGAGCATTATTTCTTCTTGCTGGCGTTCACATCAATCCACAAGTTAGGCGATTTTCATTCAATTAGATGTAAAAGCAATCATATCCTTTTACGTTGCAATAAATAATAATTGGTTGCAAAACGGTATCCACCCACATGTACCATAGCTTTTTTGTCTGGCAGTTACGTCAGAAAAACAATTCAAATTACTCCACGCATTTGAGATTAATCCACCAGTCAGCGAGCCAAACTTAACCCTTGATTAACCAGTTGCACTAATTTGTAGGCCTAGGCCTGATAATTTGTTAAAATAGACATTGATTAATCAAATAGCCTATTGGTAAAAACAAATGTTTGCTGGACCTACGTGTATTGGATATAAAATATTATTTCCTATTCAAATTTCCCTCCATGCCTTATCATTTTATTATTGTTATTATTATTATTATTATTATTATTAGGCTACTATTATTATTATTAAATTTGCTCTATTCCTTTCAGTTCCTTATGGTGATATTCCTTGTGGAGGATGAGGAGTGAGAACACCCTGAAACAACATTAAATGAATACAGGATTCCAAGTTCACTTACTTGTACATGATTTACTCTTATTCCCTTATTCCCATTCCATGCGTTTTAAATTTGTACATGATTCGTTGTTCTATCTGCTATATCTTTGTTTTACATCTTGTTATATCTTTGCATTCCATTATTAATTAAATGAATATGTTTACTTGTTACAAATATGCTTATCTTGTATTTATTCATAGAATTCAGTGTCACCTATCTGCAGTCAACCTGTTAGTTTTACTGCACACCAGATACTCTTTACTGCTATGGAGGTATGTGTCATGTCTAATTAATTAATAATGCCATCAGGATGCAACCAAATCAGAGGATAGCAACAATGGCTAAGAGTAATTGTAAATCATCCAAAATTATCAATCATTTTATTTCTAAAGCACATTTTAAAACAAAACAAGTTGATCAAAGTGCTTTACAGAACCAACCTTAAATAACATATACACAAACAAACCATAAAACACAATACTGGTGTTACTATAAAGATTTTGTTAATGGTGATCAGCAACCAAATATTGATAATGTGGAAGTTACTGCCTTTTGCCTTGGCATGACTTCTCACTTTTTGCAGACAATACAAAGGCAGAGTACAGTAACTTCAAAATTGGGGTCAAAGGTCAAGTTTGAGATCAATATTTTTTTATGTAGATAATTTTCATTACTAAAACATTTAATTGCCAGATTTTCAGATTCCTACCTATAATTAATTTGGCTGGACGACTAAAAAACTTTAAAGTCATTTTTCTCAGTTCCACACTCTAGCGACTTAAGGTCTTTTGCCTTTGTAGGGCAGTGTACATAGAAAAGTTATGGAATTTGCCACACTGATATAGGACATTCTTACATGTAACTGACCCAAATTTGGGGTCTCACACTCAAACCCTCAAGTGCCACCAAGAGTTCAAATTTTCACTTATATTTCAGCCTGTAACCTTTGCACCATCCTAGAAACAAAATGTTTTCATCTGATTCATTGGGTCCTGCCCCATGCCCCCACATTGAAATATGGAATTTTTCAGTTCTACCCACTAGATTTTCCACCATTTTGAATTTTCTCTCATGAGAAAAAGTTCTGAGATTTATTATGATAGACTATACCGTTCTCCTATAACGCTTCAACAAATACGACCACAAGCATGTCAAAATGAGCGTGAGGCTCTATCTTTGTAGTGCTTTATCGTATTGTCACGAAACTTGGTATATGTAATCACAAGTATGACCTGAGAGTACCTGCACAGTGCAACCTCGTGGTCAAGAAATATGAAAAATGTATATTTTTGCTAATAACTTCTGAATAGATTGGCCTACAGAGTCTGGTCTCTTTAGATTCCTTGGGGCATACCATCGAATGACACCCAATTTTCCTATGCCGGCCATTTTGAATTTTGTCTTAAATTGCTGTATTTTACAAATTCATTATGAAATTTGGTATGTGCATTGGGACCATGTCCTGTAGGTAAGTTTGGGGACAGCGCCAAGTACTGGTCAAAAGACACAAAGAAATGCTTATAACTTTTACAACTATTTCTTTACGATTTTGTAATTTTGAACACCTACTTTTTCAATTTGCATGAAATTTTGCATGAATCATCAATACCACATCAATTTGGTGACAACACCACATATTGGTCAAAAGTTATTAAGTAATAAAACAAAAGTCTTTTTTTCACCACTCTGCTTAGAATAATCACTGGAATTCTATATTCAATCTAGATGTTTGCATTAGTGGGCTTTGCACCAACAATTCTTAGAAATTCTTAGGTTACGCATGTAACCTCCGTTCCCTGATGGAGGGAACGAGAAGTTGTGTCAAAGAAGCGACACTAGGGGTCTCTCTCTTGAGCACCGAATATGCCTCTGATCTATGAAAAAAGGCCAATGAGAAGTTGGCAGACAGTATTTGCATACCCTGCCCCTGGACATATGGGTATAAAAGCTGGTAAATACATCGAGTTCATTCAGGATTTTTCTGAGGAGCCTGAAATGGTCCAGCCACAACAGTGGCTCGGCTCAGCGACGTGGCCGGGAGGACAAAACGTCTCGTTCCCTCCATCAGGGAATGGAGGTTACATACGTAACCTAGACGTTCCCCGTCTATCGCTCACTTCGGCGTTGTGTCGAAGAAGCGATACTAGGGGTCCAATTTAAATCATGCCATGCGCTGAGCCGCGTACGTGGTCTGCTGACACAGGAGCGGGCAGGTATTTCACGTGCAAAGGCGACCAGCTGTGTCACACTGCACATACCCTTCCCTAATGCCCCATAAAAGTTGTCGGAATCCTTCTGGTTACCCTAAACAGGGGAACAAGGTGATGCTTGCCAACCCGGGAACGGGCCTAGCCTAGCCGGGCCTCTTTGCTCGCTATGTTTCTCCGCATAGAGCAAGAAATGGCTGGGGCCCTTACACGCATTGAGGGAAGGGGGTCTTACCCAGTTTCCTATTCTTTCAGGGGGAAAAGACCCTGCGGAGACCACACCTACCAAGAAAGGGGGAGGTAAGAGTGGTGAATACATCAAAAGGGTTTTTAGGCGACATGTGGAAGGTGGCGTGGTGGTAGATCCAGCCTCAAAGAGGGGGGAGTAGCTACAACACGGCGACCGGAGGGCAGCTGGGACTGCCTAAGGGAGACGCGGGTCCACTCGCAAGGGGACCGTACCGCGGAAAATACACACAGGGGGAGTCCAAGCAGGAGTCCTGACCTGTGGAGCACCTATTCCAGTACAGGGTAGATTAAGTACCCGCAGTGGATTGGGTCGGAGAGTTCCTCCGCTGATCTGCGGACCCAAAGGGCTTGGGAGGAGTCATCCAGAGATCTGAATGAGTGGGATCTCCTGGGAGAGAAAGCGCACAGTTTTACCTTGGCCGAGGGAAAGGGTGCTAGATGCAAGTGATCCACCCGGTCAGTCCGTCAGCGTGTACCGTGTTCTACCGGCTTGGACTTGAGAGAACACGGGACAAAACTGACTCAACCCTGAGATTGTAAAATCTCGCAAAGGTATTAAGTGTTGCCCAACCCGCTGCTCTACATATGTCTGCCAGGGAAGTGCCTCTGGCCAGTGCCCACGAGGACCCAACACTCCTTTTTGAGTGTGCTCGGACCCGCAATGGGGGGGGGGGGGGGGGGGGTGGCCTGGGTGTAATAGGCATCCACCACCCAGTGTGAAAGCCTCTGTTTGGAGACAGCGTTCCCTTTCTGCTGTCCACCAAAGCAGACAAAGAGCTGCTCAGAACGTCTAAAGCTCTGTGTGCAGTCCAAAGTAGGTAGGCAAAGCAAGTACCGGACACAGCAACGAAGGGGCTGGGTCTGCCTCCTCCCGGGGCAGCGCTTGCAGGTTCACTACCTGGTCTCTAAAGGGCATGGTAGGAACCTTGGGCACGTAGCCCGGTCGCGGTCTTAGGATCACATATGTGTCTGCCAGACTGAACTCCAGGCAACTGTCACTGACAGAGAACGCTTACAGGTCCCCGACCCTCTTGATGGAGGCGAGCGTGATCAACATGGCCGTCTTTAGAGTGAGGGCCCTGAGTCAAACTGATTCTAGCGGCTCGAAGGGGGGTCTCTGAAGGCCCGCGAGGACCATCGAGAGATCCCAGGAGGGGAACAGGCTTGGCCGGGAAGGATTTAACCTCCGGGCGCCTCTTAGGAACCTGATGATTAAGTTGCGCTTACCCAAAGACTTGCCGTCTACCGCGTCGTGGTGTGCCATGATAGCAGCAACATACATCTTCAAGGTGGAAGGGGACGGCCTCCCCTCCAGCCGCTCCTGCAGAAATAGGAGCACTGACCTAACTGCGCACCTCTATGGGTCTTCAGCCCGGGAAGAGCACCAATTTGCAAACAAGCGCCACTTCAGGGCATAAAGTTGATTGGTAGAGGTGGCTCTGGCTTGGTTGATCATGTCTACGATGGCAGGTGGTAGACCAGCTAGATCTACCGCGTCCCATCCAGGGGCCAGACGTGGAGGTTCCAGAGGTCTGGGTGCGGATGCCAAAGCGTGCCTGTCCCTGAAAAAGAAGGTCTTTCCTCAGGGGAATTCGCCAGGGAGGGAGTGTCGTGAGGAGTACGAGGTCTGAGAACCAGGCCCGGGTGGGCCAGTAGGGAGCCACTAGGGTGACTTGTTCCTCGTCCTCCCTGACCTAGCACAGCACCTGTGCAAGAAGGCCCACTGGGGGAAATGCATACTTGCGCAGCCCCGAGGGTCAGCTGTGTGCCAGTGTGTCTGCCCTGAGGGGAGCCTCTGTTCGGGCATACCAGAGCGGGCAGTGGGAGATCTCTCGGGAGGCAAACAGGTCTACCTGGACCTTGCCAAAGCATTCCCAAATCAGCTCCACCGGGCAAGCATTGTTGTGACAGCACGTCCGCAACCATATTGAGGTTGCCGGGGATGTGAGACGACGGGCGAGTTGTGACATGTGGCGGGAACGTACGCCGCCTTGGCGAATTAAGTATGCTACCGCGGTGGTGCTGTCTGACCTGATTAGTACATGTTTGTCTCGAACTAATGGGAGAAACTTCCGCAGGGCAAAGAAAACTGTCAGCAACTCTAGGCAGTTTATCTGCCAGTGCAGCGGGGCCCCTTTCCAACAGCCCGCACCTGCGTGCTCATTGCACACTACGCCCCAACCCAATCTGGAGGCATCGGTCATGGCCAGGATGCGTCGGGACACCTGATGCAAGGGTACTCCTGCCCGCAGAAAGCAGAGGTCTGTCCAGGGTTTGAATGTTTGGCGGCAGGCGGGGGTAACCATCACACGGTGCATGCCATGGCGCCATGTTCGTCTCGGGACTCGAGTCTGAAGCCAGTGCTGAAGCGGGTTGCATCAACCCCAGTGGTGCAACCGCCGCGGAGGATGCCATATGCCCAAGGAGCCTCGAGCACTGACGGCCAACGAGCATGCTGGGGAACATGTGGTCCGAGGGCTGCACCCGCTGCCGTCCCCAGATCGCCTCCATCGCCAGCCGCATCGTCCTCAAAAGAAGGAGCAATGCAGTGGGGCGGCTGGAGTGGCGTGCTTTCTATTGAAAGCGAGCCGCGTCCGCAACGTTACCATGGACGAGCTCTCGCAGTGAGAACATGAACCATCCACAAATGCTGCCTGCGGTGTGATCGCTACCCAAACACATGAGACAACACCTGTGGCCGTCTGAAGTGGAGAGCACTCTACCACATCTAGGAACTACACAGGGGACATCTGGGTGTCTCATCTGGTTGAACTCAACGTATTTCCCCACTTTTATACCGAAAAACTGTCTGCTAAATTCTCATTGGCCTTTTTTTCATAGATCAGAGGCATATTCGGCGCTCAAGAGAGACCCCTAGTGTCGCTTCTTCGACACAACGGCGAAGTGAGCAACAGACGGGGAACTGGTAAGCAGAAGGTTGATGGTTCAATACCCACGGCCACCACCATTGTGTCCTTGAGCAAGGCACTTAGCTCACTGTTGCTCTGGATGGGTTGTCCCTTTAATAAGGGCTCTGAAAGTCGCTTTGGATAAAAGCGTCTGCCAAATGCATGTAAATGTAAAACTTTATTGTCAGCTCAAATGTCTCTTTCTGAAATTAATAAAGTTGTGACATCACAATGTAATATTGACTTTCCAGAAGGGGTTGTTATTAAATGATGGGACTTCACCAGCTCCATTAGACCAGATGGAAACCCACAAAACGTTTTTATGACTTGAAGCACTTGAAGCAAAATCAAGAATGATTTTACATGGTGAGAGGTTAGCCAATCATGAGAGATGCTATTTAAACAAAGGCCTTAAATGTACAGAATCAATACACAGCCTGCTAAATTTTAAGGGTCAAAGAGAGAGAGGGAGTGGAAAACAGTCAAGAAAAAAATTATTACGAAAAATTATGTAACCTTTGGGATAAAATGATGAGAGAAATATTATATTAACACTTTAAGTAAGACCAAGGGAAGTCAGAGTTTAGTGCAAAAATTAAGTATCTTTGTCAACAGTTGTTATGTGTCCCTTTATTTGGAAATGTTAACACATGGGATTTTAAGTCATTCACAGTACATTCAGTGCCCCCACCACAGATCCTCTTGTCCCCACAGACACTACTGGCTAAGACAAATTACTGATTGTACCTGAGTAAAAGCAGCTTATTAGAATTCAAGACAATATACGGCAGAAATGCCTTCACCTCCAGCTCCCATTATTGTATACGGCTGGACAAAACTAATGCATTTACTGGCCTGCAGCTCTAGCCACATTAGCTCCAACCACATTACTCTCCACTGCTGATGACAGGCATTGAAGACATGAACAATATAAAAAGATGGAAAAGCCAGAGACCGGATAAGATGCAAAGATTATGAGCTAAATCAAATAATCAAAAGAAAAACAAAAGAATTTCCGGATTGTCTAGTTCACAGTCACTCATGTGTGTCTCGTAATCTGATGAGATGGAGAAGGAAACAGAGGACAATACTGGTCAGTTGACTAGTATATACAGTATAAGAAATATATTACTTGAAGACAGCTGGCCAGAACAATCCCAGTTTGAGGGAGAAAACAACCGTTTCACCAAAAATAAACATACAGTTTTAAAAATATTAAAATACCCCAAGAAGTAAAAACAGCATAGCTGTAAAATAAACTTCTAAATAAATTTTAACCAATTTTAATAATTCTATAACAAACTGCCTTATTCCAAATGATTTTTGTGAAATAATTTTGAAATAGCCTATACAAGGACTGAAAAAGCCAATACATGTACCAAAACCTACTGAAAAAAATGAATAGGACAGTGGAAATTAAAGTAATAGTTCAATCAAATGCAGCTTGTGCATTCTATTTCTGGTTTTCTGAAGGCATATCAAAATAATAAATAATAGGATGAAAAAAAAAACTATTAAAAAGAATCCTTATATGTTCCAAAGTCCAGTTCTGTCCAAGCTTTCTTATAATTCAATGTCGAATAACATTGTCATCCATCCATCCATCCATCGTCAACCGCTTATCCTGTGTACAGGGTCGCGGGGGGCTGGAGCCTAATATTGTCATATTTTAGAAAATCCATTTCAATACGTTATAACTTCAAAAATAAGTAGTTAAAGGTTCAAAGTGTACCATCTGTCTGCAGACTTTAATACAAGGACAATACAGGAGTCTGTATCACAACCTGCCTCCGAAAATGTTTTGTTGCTGCTAACCCTTTTAAACACCAAATGCCTGCTTTTAAATGTCAGTATGGCATTCTGTTTAGTGGGCATGAACCAACTCTTTGAATGTGTGGACAGAGAGAGGCAAGAGTAGCACAGCTTCTATTAATACAATACACTTTCTGTTAAAATAACAAATGGATATAAACTGAATTATTCACTGCAGTACACAGTTTATTTGAGTAACTGTGAAAAAAGTTAGACAAATTAAATGATCATATGTTATCCTCCTTAACAATACACTTGTGAAAGCTCTATTTATTTTTAAATAATTTTTTCAGAGAGCATTCAATTAATAAAACAACCCCCAAGAAATAATGTTTTTTTTCTATGGGAATAACATGATTTACATAAATTTAACAGTGAGAAAAACAGAATCACTGAAAAAAAGCTGTTGAGGTTTATTTGTCCCTCATGAACCAAATATATCACTTTTCTAACTCTTTATATGTGTAAATCACCTCTGTGTTTTAAAAAAAACATGACAACAAAAAAACATGAAAAATCACTTTTCAGCACGCTTAATCATATGGACATAATCATAATCACAATTTGAAAAATAACCCTATACTGTAGTCAAATCTTTCAAACATCTAAACTATACCCACAAGCCATTTTTGCACTGTGACATCTCTGCCTCCTAGTGCTTACAAAGCAAACTACAACACAGCTTTCTCTAATTCAGAGGTTTTCAAACTGGGGTCCGGAGACCCCCAGTGGTCTGCAACAAAGGGTGCTAAGAGGGTCAGTGGAAAATTTCAGAAAAAAAATAAGAATTAAAAAGTAAACATTTACCAAAGTAGACATTATTACCATTTCATTCTGTTGTCTAAGAACTACAAATAGACTACAAATACAAAATAGGGATGCACCGATTGTGAAATTCTGTGCCGATACCGATGTTTAAAATAACAATTTGGCTGATGGCCGATGCCGATTTATTTCTGTTTTTTTTTTTTAAAATTTTTACTTTTATTTAATCCCCCTTTTGTGCCAGTGAATCAATTAAATCTTCATTATAAAAAAATAAATGAGCTGTTTTTAAGTCTATCATCCCTGCTTCACACTATCTTTGAATGAGCACAAATTAAATCATACAAATTTATAAAACAACGTTTAATATAAACTTTTTCTAAGAGCCTACTATACCCCTGCTATACAGCAGAATGTTTCACTATATCACAGACCAGACATTAAAATCCCACACCACCGACATTTTCTTGCACTTATTTTAAAACAAACCACACATGCGCACGGCATCCGTTGCCCTCTTATGTCATGCCAGAGTTGAGTCTAGCCAGTGGCTGTGGGTAGTATTATAGTTCTACCTGTTGGATCTTCTCCGAAACTGCAGCTGGTTAGGCAACTGTTGTCCAAGTTGACAGCAAATAACCAAGACATATAAACAGAAAATCATCAGCCACTGCCTTCAGTGAATTACATCGTATTTGCCGATAGGCTGATGTCAGTCAACAAGGCAAATATCGGCCAATACTGATGTTTGGCCGTTATATCGGTACATCCCTAATACAAACTGAATAGAAAATTATATTCTTCAGGGGTTTTTTCTCTAATTGTGGGTAGAAAAAAAAGACATGTGGTCAACTTAATACAAAGTAAATATTTTCCACAGATTGATTTATTGTACAAAAACAATATAAAATCCACTTACGTAAGGGTCCCTTGTAAAGGTAACATCATTCCTTGGATTTAAAAAGTTTGAAAACACCTGCTCTAAAAGATTCTCTAAATAATCACATGGAGAGCTCTCTCCAATTTGGTTTGCAAATAATAATGACAAATGTGTGAATGGAAACCAGAGCATTGCACAGGTTTACCTGCATCATTGCATCACAAGTGTGCAAGTAAAGTGTGCCGAAGGCGGGGGCTGGGACCTCCTCACATCCTAATGTCGATGGGCCATCAAAAACACACTCCAGAGACTCTACCTGAAGAGGGGCACGCAGCTTAGGTCATAAATATGAGTACCAAACAAAATCTTACATAAACACAAACACATATCAAACATTCTGCCCACAAGCAGCTTTTGAGTGAGAGTGAAGTATGTTTATCTTGTTGGAAAGCATGATAGCCTTCATTGAATCCCATGCAGCAACAGAAAAAACCACAACAACAAACAGCTGGCAAAGCCACAGACGAGTGAGAGTAATGGGCAGCATGAGGTGACTTCAGTGTAATGACTGAATTCTAATCACTCAATGTCATAATGATGATCGTTCATTATGTGCAAAACATACAAAGCTTTCTTCTTTCAAAACCACAGATCATCATGATGATCAAACTGCAGACACTCAAAAGCACATACTTTAATTGTGTGGCATAAGACAACAATACAATGGCATCATTGCTAGAGCATGGAGCCATTCAGAGATAGATGGGTCACAATGTGCTCACATGTATCAGCTATGTATCATAGTGGGTGATAAAACATGACATTATTGAATTATTGAATGTTTGAATTCTAAAAGAGTCAGTGGGTATCAGTGAAAACACCTAGCTGATATATAACAATGATGTGGATAAATAATTACAATTATTGTTATTTGGGCTGCCAAAGTTAACACGTCAACTTATTTTTAATGCGATTACATTTACTTAACACAGTTACACGATTCCCAATTGTTGAATTTTTGACCAATGAATTTCCATGTACTTTCCAAGATTTTCCAGTTGTTACTGGATAAGGACTTTTATAAATCATTTTAAGGGATTGCACCCACAAAGAAAAAATTCTAGCTGATATTTTTAATATAAAATATAAATAGTTTAGAGCAGAGCATAGATGATATTCATTATTTATTATAAAATGTCCACAACTTTTCATGACTTTTTTGTGAGAAACAGATACATTTTTAAGTTCTTTTTTACCATAAATTTCCATATTCAAACAGCCCTATGCGCTCTTCTCTCCGAATATTACTTTTTCCATTGTTTTTGGCGATTCACATTCTTTGTGCATATGGGCAGGGAGGAAAATTTATAGTAAAAAAGTACTTAAATATGTATTTGTTTCTCACCCACACAATCATATAATTTCTGAAGTTATGGATATAACCACTGGAGACATATGAATTACTTTTATGCTGCATTTATGTGTTTTTTGGAGCTTCAAAGTTCTGCCCACCATTCACTTGCATTGAATGGACCAACAGAGCTGAGATATTTTTCTAAAATTCTTAGTTTGTGTTCCACAGAAGAAAGAAAATCTCACATCTGGGATGGCATAAGAGTAATTAACTGATGAGAGAATAACATTTTATGGGTGAACTCTCCCTTTAATGAAAAGACTAGAGGACTGCTGGAACAAATTATTAATCATATTTGATAATTCAAGTCTACTAACAGCTCTAATTATTATATTATCACTCTGTATTTTTGTCACACAGTATGTAATATCATGTAAACCATTTTACTTAGTGTAGAACCTGCAGTGACAAACAGACTATTTATTCATCCCGATAAAAACACCACAAAGATTTACCGCAGTGCTTCAGTATCAATATCGTTGTGGGACTTTGCAGGTATGCAGCCAGTCGGAGCATGCTACAAGTGTGGGACATGGGGAGTCTCAAGATGTCATCTTCATCTGTGCCTAAAATTCCAGCCAAGCATGCAGGGAAATCATCCCATAATCAGGAAAAGAGCTTTAAACAAAGTGACATTCTGAAACATTAAATAAAACATCTATGACCGTGAATCAATATCAAATTAAACCAAGCGCATCTGCTTTAGAATAAGATGTCAGGCGGTGTGCCACAGAACAGAAAGGTTAACCACTGAACCGAAAGGTTAAACAATCCCGTTATACTGAATGAGAGCATCCCAGTGTCTTGACTGCCATTACTGCGTTCTGTAAATAGAAACCTGACCAGGGGCATGTGGTTCATGTGTCGTGTGCTGAAGAAAGAATGCAGGTACGTCATCATCGTTTGGGGCAGAGAGTGTGTAAAGGGAGATCTGATTCAGGGGAAAAATAATTAATCTAAACAAAATTATGTAATGTGCTGCATTAAGGCTGAGAAACATTCACCCACCTGGATCTGTAAACACATAATTTACATTTATAGGTCCCACAGTGTCACTAGCACAGTTAGGAACGTGACAGCAGTTTTTAAAGGGATCAAAAACCCGATCTCCAAATTTAACTTGAACTGGAAATAATATTTACATTGCAAATAATAGCCACAAGGTGGAGCAAGACTACTGCAGTCACTAATAAGGAGAGAAAATGACAGACATCACACGGTCACCCTAATTAGAATGTACTGTATATATGTATATATATATATATATATATATATATATATATATATAGTACTACACAGCACACTTTCTTTTAGCTCACATTACTGGAGAGTGAGAGGGAGGATTATTGTACCTTTCATTCCATCTATTTCTTTTATTATTCAACCTATTTATTTTGTGTTTTCTAATTTGGTACAGTATGTAATGTTGGCAATAATGTAAATGCTGCCAATCATATAAAATAAAGCTTTGTTGAATTTGACTCTGAGAGAGAGAGAGAGAGAGAGAGAGAGAGAGAGAGAGGGAGAGAGGGAGAGAGAGAGAGAGAGAGAGCAGTGAGCAGCCAGAGAGCACCATCAGCCTAAAGCACATGGACTGATTTAGGAGGAATGCAGACTCATAGTGATGACAGAGCGTGTGTGTGTGTCTGTATGTGCAGGGAAAGAGCGCACTAGCTCGTGCTCTGCACGGCTGAGGCTGATAGGAGATGACAGGCAGTGCTTGTCAGGCGCTGTTCTGTCGGGATGCATGGGGCTGCACTGATCTCAGCCCACCAAAGCACAGCACATCACAACATTAGCACTGCTCTCTCTCTGCACTTGGAATTATGGCCTGTAAAAACTGCCACACAGTTTGTAAGGCATTTTATATTATTTGATTTTTATAAATAATAATAAAGATTCAAAGTGTGGGGGTATAAGAAAAGTAAACGAGAATGCTAATTTATAATTTGACCTGAATGGAATTTCCACTCATAGAAAAAAAAAAAGAGATTTCAGCAGAACTGGAACACGCATTATGCACAAAACTTTACATATTTTACATTTAAATATATTGGCTTTTATGTAAAGCCTATATTTAGGACCATATAGATTTTGTGCATTGTGACATTATTTTCATAACAATTAAGCCCACCACCCCTTTAAAAACAATCTCATTTTCATAACTGTAATGCAAAATAATAATAAGAAAATGTGTTATTTGTAAAGTATTTAAACATCATGGTAGAATTTTGTTGTAATGTTTCATTCTCGTTTAATTCTTCAGTTAAAAAAAAATACTATAATCATAGTAATGTTTTACCTGGAAATCGGCATGTCCAGGAATAAATAATGGGTTTTTCTAAGTAAAAATCAACCATATTTCAGCAACTTACCATGGTGACATTTTGATTTTGTTAAAAAATTTTTACTGAAGAAAGATAAATATAAGTGAGGATAAAAGTCAAAATTTTAAATCCCACGAATTTCCATTATTTTGTAGAGGGGGGTTAAAATGAAAATTTTCACTTATGATTTCGAGCAAAACTACAGGTCAACAAACACCTCAACTATGGATATTAATATACATTTTTGTTGTAGCTTTGCTCTAATTCGTTGGCAAAATTTTTCTTTTTGATCCTCCTCTACAAAATAATGGATTATTCCTATTAATCTATTGCATTTAATATTTTAAATAAAAATTATATTAAAACAAACTGAGCTGGGGACCCTAAGTAATGACCATAATGTAGAGAAAATAACAGTTGAGAATAATGGTAATTACAAATAAACTTAACTACTGTCAAAATGGGAAAAAAAATGGGAAATATATCTTTTTTTTAAACAAAATAAGAGTGTAGTACTTTCAGCTCTGTTTAACACATTTACCATATTTAAGGGCTAAACTCGACAGACATTCTACAACAATCAGCAAAGAAAATGTGAAAAAAATTGCAGATGCTGTTTGAGCCAATTCATTATAAATCTCCTTTTAAAAATACTAAATATTCACTGACCCTGAAAGGTTTCTCATTTGGCGAGTAAACAGAATCATTCACAGCTGAATTAATTAGTGTGACCACTAACGTAAAGTACTGAATACGTAATCAAGCTAATCTTTCAAATTCTAAATTTCAATATTCTTGCAAATGGGTTCACTCTACATCCATACTTAAAGAGTGCTGTCTGACTTCTTCAGAGAACAGAATGTACAGCAGAATGGCCTCTGTGGACTGACTTTAATGCTTTAAAGATGAGCAAGTAAACAAAGTTAACAGTGCAGAAATCCATTTTTTAATAAGTAATGCTGTTTATTCTTGGTTGGCTATGTTGGGGCTTGGTATCTTTTACTAAAGTACTGTTGAACTGCACACTTGACTGATACTGACCTTCTACAGTGAGCTGTCAGCCACAAAACTGGCCATTACATGAATATGTAGTACATGCAGACATTGACTATTTTATATATGTGTATGCTTTGCATTGTATTATTTGTGCATAATCTTCATCATTAGCTTAGCAACATGCTAACATCAAATTATATTCAAACCATTACGAAAATCAAAAGTTCATGGCAAATTTGCCGCAAAGTGTCCATTGTTGCCAAAAGTCCAGTCTTTCTTCACGCAAATCAGGCTATTTTGTGGCTCTATTTCTGATAGAATGCTTTTTAAAAAACAATCTAACTAAATGCGTTTTTAAAAGTTCTTTTAATTTTATACGTTATCTTAAAAATCCTGCACTCTTAAATTAAAATTTTTAAAAAACAGTGAGATGTTGTGCAACATTTGACGACTTCCATCTAATGGACATGGTCATGCCAATGTAGGCAATAGAAATTAAGGCAGCTAAGAAGGGTCTGGAAAGAGCTGTTATATTTAAAGAGCTGCTTGTGACCCAATTTCTCTGAAATGGACATGAGCCCATGTTGAACTTTACTTTAACACAACAAAGCAGCTAGGTTACGCTACTTTGTCACAAGTTCAAATGTATAGCTCCAAACAGCATTGCAGGTAAAGTCTGCTCAATTAAGGATGTGCAAAACTACCAATTTTTATAATGAACTACTCGATCGGTTGTTTAAATGAATAGTCAACTAGTCTGTGTTAAGGATAATGTATAAATAGGCTCCGTTATGTTCACGTGACCCTGAACACATGTTCAGAGGGATATAGATGTGCTAAGTGCAGCACTTTAAAATGGTATCAAATGGAAACTCAACAAATAAATAGGATAAATAACTACAAAATCATACTTTACAAAACTATCAAAGTAAGAAAAGTAAGAAATAAGAAAGGCTCCAATACATATCAGCATTATATAGCTTATGCGCATCATGAACTCAGAATGACATGCTTCAACGTAACCAGAGTGCTTCAGGGCGATCCTTGCTGCGCATTCAGAAGCGCAGAACTACTAGATAATATTGCGGGTACACACATAGTTCACGACATTAAGTAGATTCAAACTTTTTTACTGCAACCATTTATTTGAGCAGTGTCAGACAGAATCAGTAAAATATTTTGATGTCTCCACAGCACCTCACAAATATGAGTATTACTCAGACCAGTTGATTGAAATCAGATCATGTGAATGAAGTGGAGCAGTGTGACAATCTGCTCAATTACCTGCTCCGTGCATTTGCGCTGCACTAAACCGCTCACGGCCCAAGCGAACACTCTGCTCAAGTACCGCTCACAGGTAAAAAAAAGTTAGCTCAAATCCCGCTACGACATGAAAGGTCTCTGTAGTATACTTGTTTCTGGACACGTACACGGGGGGGTGGTTACACTGGCCAGAGCAACTGCCCCTTTGCTTACATGGGCTGTGGTGCAATATAGGCTAGGCTATAGGCTGGCATTTATTAAATTATCAAATGCTTATTAACATACACATCTGAAATTATATGATTGTATTGTCATGTTTTAGTATATAAAATCTAGCTGTTTATTTTGTAATGGTTTGTGATGACTGTTAGATAATCGGGTCCACCAGACCTTCGTTATCATTTGTAACAAGTAAAAAAAAAAAATTTCAGTTATAAATTACATTTATTTACTTTAGACAAGTCATCAAACATGCCTCTACAAGTGATAAAACATATGTGCAGTGGCGCAGAAACTCGCATACATGCAAATTTGCGCTTTCAGATTAAACTGGATCTAAGTGACACATCCTACCCAGAAAGCCACAATCTTTTCAACTTGAAAGTTGGTTCAAGTCATTTATGGCAATAATGGAAACATGGACTTGTACCAGGACATACAGGTAAAAGTGAAATTCATAATTGTTCTTCAGTTGTCTCACTGGAATGATTATTAGGCTACTGTAAATTTGATACGTTAATAGGTTAGTGTTGTATTGCTATCACATTTTAGGTCTGTAAATTAAAATGAGCAATTACTCATTCTAATTTTGTGTTCAGATTTAAAGGGCTATTAATTTATCCTGAAAAGAGCAGTGAATGTTTTTTTCTCTTTTTCAGTATTGTTGCTTGATTAATTGTAGGATTCCCTACAATTTTAAACAGTTGAAGTCTGATAAAGTTTACGTACACTTACACTTGAAGTCATTAAAACTCATTTTTGGGGAGGTCACGAGATGCCATGCCAGGAGCAGACGTGTAAATGGCGAGCTCTGTGCACTTTGCTAGTTTTTTAATTATTTTCATGTTATAATCCGGTGAGATTCGATACACCCAGCTACATATAGTTGTTTTGAGGTAAACATGGCAATTAAGTCAAAATTCTCAGGCTCTGGAGACATTAAAAGACACTTACGTGCTCAAGCTGAAACCTCCAATGAACCTGCGAACCAGGAACTCAATTTGGACAGTGCGGTGGGAGAAATCCAGCATCAACTGTCCAACATGTCTATGATGCTGATCAAGGTTGTTGCTGATTTTCAGGATCTCGCTGTAATACATCGATCGATTATGGTGATGGAAACAAAATTCTCTGAGTTGGTTACAAGAGTGGCAGATGTTGTGAAACAGATCGATTATCTAGAGTCATTGGAAAGGGAATTATCCACTAATCTGCTAGACATGAATATAGACATGGAAAGCATTTTGGAGAAACTGGAAGATCTTGAAAATAGGAGCCTAAGAAATAACATGCGGATTGTTGGAATTCCTGAGCTTGAAGAAAGTAGATATATGGTAAAATTCCTTGACGAACTCTTCCCGCATCTGCTCAACATAACAGGCCATAAGCTGGAAATTGAGCAAGCTCACAGTCTTGTCTTGCAGATCTGCTGAGAGGGACAGTCCCTGATCAATCCTGGCCAAATTCCAGAGATCATCCGACAAAGATCACGTGTTGCGTGAGCGAGGGGCAAAGGAAAGCTTTCTTGGAAGAATCAAAATATTTTCTTGTTCCCAGACTTCAAGAATTCAAGGAATGTTAGAAACTCTTACATCAACGGCAGATCGCTTTTGCACTGATGTTTCTGGCCAAACTGAGAATAAATACTAAGGATGGCCATAAAGTATTTACGTATCCCAAGAAATCACTGTCATTCATACAAACAATGGGTGAGTAAGCCATTTGGTGCTTATAATGTAGCTGGATTAACTCACTGTACTTACGCTTGGCTGTCTGAGGAAGCTGGGGGACATTTTTGTCTCTGTTTGTGTTGGTTCTGCTCAGAGGCTGGAGATTGTTTGTAGTAAAACACTCCTTCAAGAAACTTTTGCATTGTCGGAAGATCGCTTTTACACTGAAGTTCCCGGCCAGATTCAGAATGGATACTAAGGATAGCCGCAAAATATCTTCTTTCCTACACAAAAAATGACTTTTATAAAGCTGACAGACTGAGTAAATCATGTTGTATTTTATTATACGGCCTCCGAGAGAGTTAATTTGACTCGCTCAATACACTCTTGACCATCCAAGGAACTGGAACACCTGTTTTGTTTCTTTTTGTGCTGGTTCCGCTTAGTGGCTGGAATTTCTTTGTGGAATAACACTGCTTCAGGACAGTTGTGGATGAATCTGTTCATTCTTTGAGCTTATGCCTCCTGTTGGCTGGAGATTGTTTTGTGAATTATTTGTGTATTGGAATGATTACATCATCTGCTGCACTCATAAACAGCTGGCTCACTGAACACTTGTCTGTCTGTCCCGAGGACACCGAACAGTTTTATATCAGCTGGAATTTGTTTTGTGGAGGAACACTCCTTCGAGACAATTCTGTGAATGAATCTACATGTTCTTTGTGTTTATTCTGCCTATTGGCTGAGGTTTGTTTTACATTTTTTTTTCCATTATATAATTTTTTCCTCACAAAATTTGTGCAGAAGCACCAGACTCCAATGCAATCCAATGGCATGGTTGTCGCGGGGGCTCTTGTAGGCGTACATGGACCTTAGGAGTTTAGAAGGATTGACACCGGTTGGCAATGTCACGCGTGGGGTTAATGCGCACATTTTTCTTTTTTCTGTTTGTTTGATTCGGGGGGGTGGGGGGTGGGGGGTTGCACTAATGTTGGAATGTGGTCTGTATAATCTTATTTATGACACAATACATTTTTTCTATTATATCAAAATGTCAAACGTTAATATGAGTGGATTGTCTCTCTCCAAGTTGAATGTGAATGGGTTGGGGCACCCCATAAAAAGAAGGAAGGTTATTTGTTTTCTTAAGCGTAAGAAATGTGATATAGTGTTTTTTCAAGAAACACATCTTTCCTTGCAGGAAGCTGAACATTTTGGGAAGATATGGGGTGGGCATGTTTTCTTTAGTGCTGGCTCAAGTAAGAGCAGGTGAGTCATTACATTGATATGTAAATATCTACATTTCAAATGTCTCAAACAGATTAAAGATAAATTAGGGAGAATCATTATTGTTTTAGCAGAAATTCAGGGGCAAAGGCTGGTTTTGGCTAAAATTTATGCACCTGACCTTGATGATAAGGGCTTTTTTATTGATCTTGAAGGGATGTTGCAAGCCGCTGGCATCCTTTATGTTATAATATTGGGAGGAGACTTTAATATTTTGATGAACTCAGTCCATGATCATTGTGAAGCAAAAGTGTGTAAGCCCCCTAGAGCAACACTGACGCTTCACAGGATGTGTAAAAATCTTGGTCTTGCGACTTTTGAACCCATCTGGTAGGGACTATACATCTTTTTCATCAGTCCATAAGATTTATTCTATATTTCGTCTGTAGTGGATTGCTCAATTGGAAACATCTTATTCTCAGAACACGCCATGGTGAGTTTAGAAGTGTTGCCGCATATGGAGAAAAAGAAATCATATAGTTGTCGCTTTACTGTATCCCTTTTGAAAAATCCTGATTTTCAACAAATGTTAAAGACTGAAATCAATGTTTACATGGAGACCAACTGCTCCTCAGTATCCTCTGTGGGCATGGCTTGGGAGGCACTTAAGGTGGTTCTTATGGGTCGGATCATACAGTATGCCTCATTCATCAAAAAGTCCAAAGCAGAGAACTCGTGGAGTTGGAAGGGAATATTAAAAATGCAGAGGCAGAGCTGAAGCGCTGAATGTCATCTGATGACCCAACTGAAATACAGATATAATACTATTTTGTCACAGAAAGTGGAGTTTTGGTTATTCAGGGCCAGACATTCATACTTTGATTCAGGGGACAAAGCAGGGAAACCTTTGGCTATATATATATATATATATATATATATAAAGCAGAGAGAGTCTTTTTCTACCATTCCCTCAGTGAAATCTGCTGGTGGTGAAATTTTTACCTCGGCCACTGATATTAATATTGCCTTTAAAGTGTTCTATCTTGATCTTTATTGTTCCACGTCTTCGTCTACTGATGAAGATATTAGAAAATTTTTATTTTGTCACGGAAAGTGGACTTTTGATTATTCAGGCCAAGACAGTCATACTTTGAATTGGGGGACAAAGCAGGGAAGCTTTTGACTAGATATATAATGCAGAGAGTGTCTTTTTCTATCATTCCCTCAGTGAAATCTGCTGGTGGTGAAATTTCTACCTCGGCCATTGATATTAATATTGCCTTTAAAGAAATCATTCTTGATCTTTATAGTTCCACGTCTTCATCTACTGATGAAGATTTTAGAACATTTGTGGAACCTTTAGAATTCCCTAAATTGATGACTGAGCAAAAAAATTATCTTGATTCTGAGATAACCTTGGAGGAGCATGACGAGGTAATTAAGTCCTTACCTACAGGCAAGGCTCCGGGGCCAGATGGTTTTGCCTCTGAATTGTTTAGATCTTATGCTACAGAATTGGCTCCACTTTTGTTAGAAGTTTATATGGAATCATTAAAGAATGGAAAGCTTTCCACAAACATGACACAAGCCTGGATCAGTCTGATTCTTAAAAAGGACAAAGATCCAAGCGAGTATAAAAGTTACCATCCAATTTCCCTGATTCAGCTAGATGTTCAAATTTTGTCAAAAATTTTGGCTAACCGATTAAGTACAGTTATGACATCTCTTATACATATAGATCAGGTGGGGTTTATTCGGAGCTGTAGCTCTTCTGATAACATTAGGCGTTTCATCAATATCATGTTGTCAGTGGCGAATGATCAGTCTCTGCCATCTCACTTGACGCCGAAAAGGCGTTTGATATGGTAGAATGGGATTACCTTTTTAAGATTTTGGAAATGTATGGGTTCGGGAGTACATTTATTGGTTGTATTAAATTACTTTATAGACACCCTGTAGCAGCGGTACAAACAAATGGATTAATCTCAGATTACACTCGGCAGGGTTGCCCTCTTTCCCCATTATTGTTCTGTCTTGCCCTGAAACCATCAGCAGTCGCGATAAGAAAGGAGGATGATTTTCCAGGGGGGACAGTGGGAGGCATGGCGCATAAGCTTCTGCTTTACGCAGATGATATTTTATTATTTGTCTCTGACCCTACTAGATCTATGCCTTGCCACCACAGAATTATTAATTCTTTTTCCAAGTTCACAGGATACAAAGTCAGCTGGTCTTAATCCGAAGTTTTGGCTCTGACAGCGTACTGTCCAGTAACAGCTTTCCAGCCAGGCGCCTTCCAGTGGCCCAAACAGGGCATTAAGAATTTGGGGATTTTATTCTCAGCAAATTTGTCTGATTTAGTTTTGACCCATAATTAAAAGGTTTTCAAGCAATGTGGACAGGTGTGCTTCATTACATTTATTGATGATTGGGAAGGTAAATGTTATTAAAATGAACTCTCCACTCAGGTGGAACTATCATCGCTCCACTCCACTCACATGCTCTGATTGAAATGTTTTGTTGATGCGCCGCTTTACTGTAACAACAGCGCATAAAAAGACTAACACTAAAGCAATAACGAAATCTTCTTGCAGAGAGTTTTACCGTGCTGTCTGTTACTCACTGTTAAACACACCAAAAAATGCTCTCCAACAAGTTGTCTCTTGATTAATTTGAGAAATCCGTCTCCCTTAAAACCACCACCACTCAACATATTAATATAAGTAGTTGACCCCACTAATCGACTAGTCAGTTGTTGGATGACTAGTCAATTAGTCAACCACCCTGGCACATCCCTACTCAATATAGTGCAGATTTATGACCAAGAAAATATTCAAGTGGTACAGACTTCAATCTTCACCAACTACACAACTTTCAACCTAAAACTTAACTTAACTTAACTTAACTTAACTGAAATAATTATGGTAGATATGATGCTCTACATTGAATTAGCCACATCTGATCTTTTCCACTAAAGTGTCCCTTATTTAGTGTGTATAAATGAAATGTAGGGTGTGTAAATATGTTTATGCATGTAAACAGGACACTAATGGAGATTCTTTCACACACAACATTTATGCATGGTTACGGAGTACACAGTTGCACAAAATATATGCCATGCAGCACAGAAATTTGTCAGACAGCCAGATATTTTACCTTCATAGGAGAGATGTGTGAATGGGAGACATAGCCATGTACATTCTCAATCTGTGAGATGTTCTTCTCTGACACCTGCACCAGCTCAGGAGGACGTATATCCCCGGGCTGGTGAGGAGAGTTGTGTTCTGGAGGTGATGTGGTATCCTCATCCTGATATCTGTATTTCTAAAAAGAAGCAGAAAGAGTCTACAGTTATTACCAAGACAAAACATTACACACATTGCTCGCAGTTACACTGAGTTGAACATTTGCACATGGACTTTCCATAAGCTATTGGAGGTTGTATGCTCAGTGAGAGGTAGATATTAATCCTAAAACCACAGATAAATGACAACCTGTGGTCATTGTAAAACTAGAAACAAAACCGGTCACACTAGGACACCTTTTTTTCAGAGAGCCCCATCTTTACACTTAGGTTTAGCATGGCACAAAATGCTGAAAGCTGAAAGACCAATACACTTCTTCATTAATTTAACTTTAAAAAAGTATATTAATATACACAATAACAAAAATATTGATGCATACCGTGAGAAATAGAATCGCAATTCAATGTTTAATAAAAGTATCAGCACAGCACTATACACTTGGCTAATATCAAAAATGGGAAAAATGCATATGATTCAGTTAACACCAAACACAAACGAAGATGTTTAGAAGAAAATCTCAGATCTGTAGGTCGATACAATGAAAGTGGATGGTGAGAAATAGCACAGACAATCGTAGTAAAGGGACTCCAGTGGTTCAAGCTACACTATGTACCTTTCGGCCCTCCAGTGGTTGAAACATAAAACTGCAAGTTAATTGCAGAGGAATACTTTACATCAGATGTGGCAAGTTAATCTCATGGTTTTGAGCTTTTGAGGACTTCAGAGATTACCTGCAGAGCAGAGTCATGACTAGCTATTTTCATGTTGATATTATGTTATTCGCTTAAAAAAATATATAACCAATATATTACTTTGAAGAAGTTTAATGATTATTAAAGCATTGTATTCACTACAAAACATCTAGGTTATGTATGTAACCTCCGTTCCCTGATGGAGGGAACAAGACGTTGTGCCGAAGAAGCGACACTAGGAGTCTCTCTTGAGTGCCGAATATGCCTCTGATCTATGAAAAAAGGCCAATGAGTAGTTGGCAGACCCCGGCCCCGGACATACGGGTATAAAAGGGTGGAAATATGTTGAGTTCATTCAAGATTTTTCTGAGGAGCCGGAAATGGTCCGGCCACTACAGTGGCTTGGCTCAGCGATGTGGCCGGGAGGACACAACGTCTCGTTCTCTTCATCAGGGAACGGAGGTTACATACGTAACCTAGACATTCCCTGTCTGTCGCTCACTTCGACGTTGTGTCGAAGAAGCGACACTAGGGGTCCAATTTAAATCATGCCATGCGCTGAGCCGTGTACGTGTTCTGCTGGCACAGGAGCGGGCAGGTATTTTACGTGCAAATGTGACCAGCTGTGTCAGACTGCACGTACCCTTCCCCAATGCCCCAAAAAAGTCATCAGGATCATCATGATTACCCTAGACAGGGGAACAAGGCGAAGTTGACAAACTGGGAACGGGCCGAGCCTGGCTGGGCCTCCTTTCTCTCAATGTTTCTTTGCAGAGAGCAAGAAATGGCAGGAGCCTTTACATGTATGGAGGGAAGGGGGTCTTACCCAGTTTTCTATTCTTTCAGGGGGAAAAGACCCTGCAGAGAACACACCTGCCCGGAAGGGGCGGTAAGAGTGGCAAGTACATCACATGGGTTTTTAGGCGGCATGTGGAAAGTGGCGCAGTGGTAGGTCCAGCCTCGCTAGGAGGGGGGAGTTGCTACAACATGGCGACCGGAGGGCAGCTGGGACTGCCTAAGGGAGACGCCGTCCACTCGTAAGAGGACCATACCGCGACCCAGTTCCTAGTTTGACAATACACACAGGGGGAGTCCACATAGGAGTCCAGACCTGTGGAGCACCTGTTCCAGTACAGGGTAGATTACGTACCAGCAGTTGATTGGGTCGGCGAGTTCCTCCGCTGAACTGCGGACCCAAAGGGCTAGGGAGGAACGTCCAGGGATCCGAATGAGTGGGATCTCCTGGGAGAGAAAGCGCACAATTTTACTTCGACCGAGGGAAAGGGCGCCAGGTGCAAGCGATCCACCCGGTCAGTCCGTCAGCGTATTACTGAGTTCTACCTGCTTGGACCTGAGAAAACATGGGACGATACTGACTCAACCAGGAGATTGTAGAAACTCACAAAGGTATTAGGTGTTGCCCAACCAGCTGCTGTACATATGTCTGCCAGGGAGGTGCCCCTGGCTAGTGCCCATGAGGACGCAACACTCCTTGTTGAGTGTGCTCGGCGGGGGGGGGGCAAAGAGCTGCAAAGAGACAAAGAGCTGCTCAGAACATCTAAAGCTCTGCGTGCGGTCCAAGTAGGTACGCAAAGCACATACCGGACACAGCAACAAAGGGGCTGGGTCTGCCTCCTCCCGGGGCAGCGCTTGCAGGTTCACTACCTGGTCTCTAAAGGGAGTTGTAGGAACCTTGGGCACGTAGCCTGGTCGCGGTCTTAGGATCACATATGTGTCTGCCGGACTGAACTCCAGGCAAGTGTCACTACCAGAGAATGCTTGCAGGTCCCCGACCCTCTTGATGGAGGTGAGCGCGATCAGCAGGGCAGTCTTAAGAGAGAGGGCCCTGAGTCCAACTGATTCTAGCGGCTTGAAGGGAGGTCTCTGGAGGCCCATAAGAGATCCCATGAGGGGAACAGGCTTGGCTGGGAGGGATTCAACATCCGGGCGCCTCTAAGGAAACTGATAATTAAGTCGTGCTTACCCAAAGACTTGCCGTCTACTGTGTCGTGGTTGGCTGCGATGGCAGAGCGTGCTCTGTCCCTGAGAAAGAAGACCCTTCTTCAGGGGAATTCGCCAGAGAGGGGCTGTCGCAAGGAGTACGAGGTCCGAGAACCAGGCCCGAGTAGGCCAATAAGGAGCCACCAGGGTGACTTGTTCCTCATCCTCCCTGACCTTGCACAGCACCTCTGCAAGAAGGCTCACTGGGGAAAATGTGTACTTGAGCAGCCCCGCAGGACAGCAGTGTGACAGTGCGTCTTCCCCGAGCGGAGTCTCTGTTCGGGCATACCAGAGCGGGCAATGGGAGGTCTCTCGGGAGGCAAACAGGTCTACCTGGGCCTTGCTGAACCATTCCCACATCAGCTGGACCGACTGGGGGTGAAGCCTCCACTCTCCTCTGGGCAAGCGTTGTCGTGACAGCGTGTCCACTACCACATTGAGTCGCTGCTGGCTCCAAGGGAGGACACAACGGGCGAGTCGTGACATGTGGCAGGAGCGTACGTCACCTTGCCAATTTATGTATGCTACCACGGTGGTGCTGTCTGACCTGACTAGGACATGTTTGTCCCGAACTAACGGGAGGAACTTCCGCAGGGCAAAGAAAAAAGTCAGCAACTCTAGGCAATTGATATGCCAGTGCAGCGGGGCCCTTTTCCAATGGCCCACGGCAGCGAGCCCATTGCACACGGCGCCTGAACCCATTTTGGAGGTGTCGGTCGTGGTCAGGACGTGTCGGGACACCTGCTGCAAGGGGACCCTTGTCCACAGAAAGCAGAGGTCTGACAATGTTTTGATGTTTAGCGGCAGGCGGGGGTTATAGTTGCACAGTGCGTGCCATGCCGCCATGCTCATCTCGTGACTCGAGTCTGGGGCCAGTGCTGAAGCGGTCTCATATGCATCAACCCCAGCGGAGCGGCCACAGCGGAGGATGTCATATGCCCCAGGAGCTTCTGGAAAGGTTTTAGAGGAACCGCTGTGCCCGGCCTGAGGGCGGCGAGGGATTTTAGCACAGACTGTGCACGTTTGCTGGTGAGACGTGCTGACAATGAGACTGAGTCCATGCCAAGAGAAGAGGTGCTCTGAATCGGGGCGAGCTAGCTCTTTTCTAGCTCGGCAAGCTAGCTCGGCTGAGGTGCCTGAGTACCTAGTTTCTGTGAGCGCATAATAACTCTCGGGAGTGGGCCAAGTTAAGCCAGTTGTCAAGGTAATTGAGTATGCGAATGCCGGCTTCTCGGAGCGGGCCAAGGGCAGCCTCTACGACTTTCGTGAAGATGCCAGGGGACAGAGACGTGCCGAAGGGGGAGACTTTGTACTGATATGCCTGGCCGTTGAACACAAGCCATAGGAAGGGTCAGTGTCGAGGCAGAATTGGGATGTGAAAGTATGCATCCTTCAGGTCTGCCGCTGCGAACCAATCTGGATGCCATACGCAAATTAAGACATGCTTTTGCGTGAGCATTTTGAACAGGAATTTGAACAGAACCCGGTTGAGAACTCACAAGTCCAAGAATGGTCGTAAGTCGCCGCCTTTCTTGGGTACAATGAAGTAAGGGTTGTAGAGACCCTTCTTTATTTCGGTTGGAGGGACAGGCCCTATTGCGTCTTTGTTTTAGTAAAAGAGTAGCGATTTCCGCGCGCAGGAATTTGGCACGCTTGCCGAGTGCTGCGGTAAAGCGGACGCCTGCAAAAGGGGGAGGGGGCCTGGCAAACTGAATTACGTAACCGAGTCGGATGGTCCGGCCAGTCAGCATAACGGATTGGGAAGTGAAAGTCAAGCATCCAAGCTCCGTGCTAGGGGCACCAAGGGGACGATTATTTTTGACGTACCCGGCGGGGCGGAGCAGCGGGGCGGAGCAGGTAGTACAGCGTTGGGAGGTGAAGAAACGTCCCGAGGCTCTAGTGCTGAGAAAAGACTCAAAGCACTTACCGTGCTCTGCACACCCGGCAGGGGGCGGGTTAGTGACTGAGGAGGAGGTCCAGTGTAGGCGTCCTCTAGACTTGTCGGAACCGGCTGGCCAGGGATCAGTCGTGGGTCTGCGTCCAGCATGCCGGGACTGTAGTGATCTGGTGACAGGGTGCTGTGAGATCGGCATTTGCGGGCCAGGTGACCCAGAGACAAAGGAAATAGCTCTGTTATTGAGAATGTGGATACCGCAGCCCCATGTAGGGGGGGTGGCAAATGAAATAAATTCAACAAAAGATTCTCCTCCCGGCGGGATGGAGTGGTCTTACCAGCTCCGGAGCTAACATTTCAGGCTCTGGGTCGAATGTCTCAGGAGTGCCTGGGAGCCTTCCGGGTCCTCGAGGGGGTCCGTGAGACAGGGGACATCTGCTTTTTGCAGGGTGCTCGGCGCTGGGGCTGAGAGCTGGGCCCAGGTTGAGGTGGAGCAGGGTGCTGCTTAGCCACAGGGGGACGCCCTCGGCGAGCAGATGGGGCATGGGGCATGGGGCATGGCCCATGGCGGCAGGCTTGCAGCAGGGCAGGATATGAGAGATGGCCTTCGTCTTCCAATCTGCCATGTCTTCAAAGCGGAGAACTGCTGGGAGAAGTCCTCGATGGTGTCGCCGAAGAGGCCGAACTGGGAGACAGGGGCATTGAGGAAGCGAGCCTTGTCGGTCTCATGCATCTCGACCAAGTTCAGCCACAGATGACGTTCCTGGACCATGAGCGTGGCCATCGCCTGCCCGAGTGACTGCGCTGTGACCTTCGTGGCTCTGAGGGTGAGGTCGTTCGCTGAGCGCAGTTCCTGCAGCACATTGGGATCAGGGCTACCCCCATGCAGATCTTTGAGCGACTTGGCCTGGTGGACTTGCAAGAGGGCCATGGCGTGCAGGGCAGAAGCGGCATGTCCGGCAGCGCTGCAGGCTTTCATGGTCAGCGAGGATGTTGTCCTACAGGCCTTGGAGGGGAGCACAGGGCAACCCCGACAGGTGGTAGGGTTTCCGGGACACAGGTCCACCTGGGGAATTGCAATGTACCCGTGGGCCGTCAAGGGTAGCGAGAGCGGATGAGCGAGTGGCTTTGTGATGGGTGGAGAGGGGTGCTCTCCATGATGACGTCAGCTCATCATGCACCTCCGGGAAAAACGGGACCGGGGGAGGGGTGAGGCTGTGAGCGACGCCCAGACCCCAGGAACCAGTCATCCAGCCGCGATTGCTGTGGGGAGGACCAAGGGTTCCAGTCCAAGCTCACGCTGACTTGGCCCAGGAAAGCATGTCGGCCATCTGGGCGTCAGCCTCAGCCTGGGCATGCTGGCCCGAAGGTGGCAGCCCAGGGGAGTCATCAGCGTCAGATGCCGCGCTCTCTGATGCAGCGGTGAGCTCATCCACCTCGAGCTCCATAGGACACGCAGGCTGGCTGTGAGGCGAGCCATGTTGCCTCGAGCACGGACGGGAGTCCACGAGCGTGTTGGGGGGTGGGTGGTCCGAGGGGAAATACCCGGCAGAGCTGCACCCGCTGCCATCCCCAGATTTCCTACATCGCCAGCCGCATCGTCCTCAATCCCGTGGGAAGAAGGGGCAATGCAGGGGCCGGCTGGAGTGGCGTGCTTTCTATTGAAAGCGAACCGCGACCGCAACGTTGCCATGGTCATGCCCTCGCAATGAGAGTATGAGCCATCTACAAATGCTGCCTCGGTGTGATCGCTGCCCAGACACACGTGACAACGCCTGTGGCCATCTGAAGCGGAGAGCACTCTACCGCATCCAGGAACTACACAGGGGCGGAAGGGTATCTTTAAAAAGACACGTCCTGAAAAGGACGTTCAATGCCGCTGTGTATTATGCTCTTTTAGAGGAAAATACTCTTTTAATCAGAGAAAATCAATCTTTTAAAACACTCTTTTAAGTTTCTCTGCGCTGTCGAAGCACCCAGGGGCAAACTGCACTGCTGTGCAGAGAAGGATAAAAGCCACTGTAGTACACCGTTGATCCAACAGCAAGCAGAGCGTCAGAGGAAGAAAGCAGGAACAGGTGTGTGCAGCAGACTGCATGCACTACTATCGGCTCCGAAGAAAATTTCTGAATGAACTCAACGTATTTCCCCGCTTTTATACCCGTATGTCCGGGGGCGGGGTATGCAAATACTGTCTGCCAACTTCTCATTGGCCTATTTTCATAGATCAGAGGTGTATTCGGTGCTCAAGAGAGACCCCTAGTGTCGCTTCTTCGCCACAACGTCGAAGTGAGTGACAGACAGGAACTACACATTAATGTTTGTATTGTAATACATATATCATATATGTGTTAACCCACGGGGTCAATTTTGGCCGCTGTTAATTGCTGCTACCCAAAATGAACAAACAAACAAAAAAATTGTCAAATTTAACTTCAAAAGCCCAGAGTGCCACTTCTGCCCCCTGCATAGAGACACCTAGTGGATGAATATTGAACTCACAAGTGCCAGAGTGGTAGTAACAAGATGGCTGACCACATGCTGTTTTGTTGAGCTGGAAACCTATCAAAACAAAATCGTCTTCTCAGCATTGTGTATTTTTTGTTAATCTATTTAGTATTAGCTTGCAGAATGCCTAGAAGTACGTTTTATATTCTTTTTGGATAAACTAGCGACTCTGAGCTAGTTCAAAAAACGATGGGCCAAAAATGACCCTCTGGGTGTATGGGTTAAACAAATGTCGGGTCAAAAATGACCCTTTGGTTCTTTGAGTGACTTTGATGGAGAATGGTGACAGTCCTGTATTTGGCTAAAGCCTTGAAATAATTTAATTTGTATAATATATTTTACTAAGTTACCTCAGTAGTACAGGGCCAGAGACTAATAAAGTAGTATATATTTTCAGGGATTATGGCCGCTCCCTTTTCAGGACAGGGAACACAACAGAGAAAGATCACTGTCATACAAGTATTGGAGCAACTTGAAGCTGATGATAGTGACTTTGGCCCTGAATTGGACAGCGATAGCGATTCTGATGAATTGTTTCAACCGCATGAAAGTGATGGTGGCGAATCTTCTGCCCAAGACAGTGACTCGTCCAATGACTCGTCCAGTGATGAAGATGTGCCGTTTGCCGAGACTGCTAGCCCACAGATGGAGCCAAATCGTGCCGCAAAAACTTACAGTTGGCGAAAGAAAGGCTTTGAGTTGCCTGACATGAACTTTCAAGGTGAAGAGGTTGAGTCGTACCAGGATGCCACGACAGACACGCCACTGGTTTACTTTCGACGCTTTGTTTCCCTTGATATGTTGGAAAATATTGTTGAGCATACCAATCAACACAGTGTTCAAAAGCATGGGAAATGTGTAGACACTTCAGTAAAGGAGATAGAACAAGTTCTAGGAATGTATCTCAGGATGGGATTAGTTCAAATGTCTGGAGTACATCAGTACTGGGAAATTGAATTCGTTATGGGCCTGTGGCAGACGTAATGAGTCGCAACCGATTCAACCTGCTACTCTCTGTCATCCACTTTGTAGACAACGAAATGGCCAGTGAAGGAGTAAAAAAGGATCGACTTTGGAAACTGAGACCATTTTTGGATTCTTTTCGGAGACAATGTCTGACTATAACTCCTTGCCAAAAACAGTCCATAGATGAGATGATGTTGCCGTACAAAGGGAAATTTGGTGGCATAAGGCAGTACATCAAAGGGAAGCCACATCCGTGGGGATTCAAAGTGTGGGCGCGGTGCTGTGTCACTGGCCTCCTGCACGACTTTGACATATATCAGGGAAAAGGTGGTGGCAATGAACAAAAAGGGAAGAGTCAGTTGGGAGTTGGTGGAGACATTGTGGTGAAGCTATGCAAATCGCTTGCAGAGAAAGTACATTTCCTGATTTTCGCTGACAATTTCTTCACTTCGATGCCCCTCATTGAGAAATTATTGGCAAAGGGAATCTACTACACAGGAACTGTGCGAAAAAAACGTATGTCGAAGTGCAACCTGATAACGGACAAATACCTGTCCAAGAAAGGCCGTGGATTCTATGATTATCGAATCGAGTCCAACACCAACACTGTTTGTTTGAAATGGCAATACATGAAAGCAGTCAGTTTGATGTCAACATATGCTGGAACAGAGCCTTTGGGAAAAGCTCGGCGCTGGGACAAGTCCAAAAAAGAGTACACCAACATTGATCAGCCGAATATCATCAAGGAGTACAACGCTTCCATGGGAGGAGTAGACATGCTGGATGCGCATCTTGCACGCTGTAAATTTCGCATCAGGACCCGTCGCTGGTATATGATACTTTTCTGGCATTTCTTGTCTGTTGCGGCGATCAACGCATGGCTTCTTTACCAGCATGACTGTGAGGCACAGGGAATCATTGGATTGAAAGTACTCAAACTTGGTTGCAACAAACAGAGCAATGTTCTGATAGCACTAGAGACACCATTTTTAGCCTACAGTTTTCAGGGAAATCAACATATAAATGGCTTACTTATGGTTGTCTTTGCATATTAAGCTGTAATTAATTAAATATTGAAAAAAATACACTTTGTACTCAAACAGAAATGTGAAACTGTTTCAAATCTTTTCAAACCATTTCTCTCTGGACATCATTACTGAGATGGGGAACAATTCTTTTTTTTTTTTTTTAAATGAGCCAATCACCTCTGTATCTAAACCACTGCACAGCCATCACAGTCAACTCCAATCTGCCATGTCTGTATCAGAAATATTGTTCTGTGACTTTGTTGACTGTCCACACACATCCATATTGTCCAAGTGCCTTGTTGACTACAATGCGCATGTCTGCCTCAAAGGCATTCCCAGGACATGGGTAAGCAAATGCAAATGTAAGTCTTGAGGGAAGAAAAAGGAAACAGGCTCTTTATGGAAGGAACATGCTCAAAAAGTGGGGCAACTTCCAATTTGGGGTCTTATGTTGATCAGTGTGATATCTCTGCTTCTGAATAACACCGGGGGAACACTGAGGGGCAATTTGTTCATCTGGAAAGCTTCAATGCAGAATCCCAGAACCCCTACATGAGTTAAAAGTGAAAAGTGATTTTTACGCCTTTTATTTAGTCTATATTTACAGGACAGTAGAAGCAGATGTGGAGCTGAGACGGGATCAGAACATGTCCAAGACCAGATTCGAAACTTGGTCCACATGAGCAAAACAGCTTTTATATGTTGTGATCATGCATTTTACTTCTGTGCCATGGCTCCAACACGTAAAGTAAATATGTGTCATGAATTTATGGTGAACATGCGAGGAGAGCTATGATAGAAGGCAATATTTTCTGTGAACGTATTTCTGTCAGTTCCTCACACAAAACTACTGTATTTCAGACCATTAAATCACATTTTTAAAATGCAATACACAAAAACAAGTCACAATATTTTTGTAACAAAACATATCAATATATCACATTGCCAGGCCGCAGATGATTGTGATAAAACATTTCAATTAAAAGAATGTACAACTACTCCTGACTTATACTTTGGAATAGGTTCACACAATACCGGAAGCTTAGATGAGTTTTTAGCTGAAATACGGCAACATGCCATGCAGATATTCCACTGCCTTGTTCCGAACCACTTAAAGTTCCAAACGATTCTCAGCGGGCCACAAGCCAGTCAAATTTAAAGGTGAGTGTGAACCCAAAGCCACTGCTGGGTGAATAAGGGACAAATGGGGAGAAGTTCTGGATATGTTATTACACTGCTGACTGCTTCAGTGCCTCTGCTCCAGGCTCACAGCTGCTGCCACTGTGAGGCCAGCTTGCTGGGATAATGAGCTACTCGGCTGGCTCAACAATCTTACACTTTGCTGGTCCGTCCATGTTGGGTTAATGTCAGTGAAACCTAATAAATGCAGAGAGATCACTCAAACAGCTATTCATGCAAGGAGGACAGGTTTTGAAAAACTTGACAGCAGTAAAAAACTAATTTTAGACAGACTTTACACAGCCAATGTCATCTCTAAGATACAATGTCACTGCCCTAGAGCAGAATGAAACTTGAGAAGTGCATGGTTGTTAGAAATTAAGAGTTATGGATGATGTATGGACTCTTTAAGGAGTGGAAGGGACAGACTATGCTCCTCACGCCCTTTCTGTCTCAGATCCAGCCATGCTGCTGTTAAGCTGTCAGCTCTTGTCTGTTTATCTGGCAGAAAACATACCCAGGCCTAGAGCTCAGCGAACACAGTAATTTATTATTCATGCTTCACCTTGAATATCTTCTGGAGAGCACAGTAACCTGGCTGCGCCCTAGCCAACCACTGCTGAAACAATCCACAAACTCACTAAAGTGTCATTTTTATTGTCAAACAATTGCGTTTAACAATTAATTGTCTATTTCATACATTTTCACAATTCCCAAACACCTTAGGAAGTAATTTGCTGTATTCTCATTTAACTACTTGAATTTTATTATTTTTCCCTTTGTAAACAAATACTGCACAGGGGTGGAATGACATTAAATATTCTACATTTTAAAATATTTACAAAAATGTACATAATTCTCTTTTTGCTCAACTTTGCTCCACTGGAACCCAGTCAACCTAGATATAATATTATAGTGATATAATTAGGTATGCACCAATATTAATACTTTTGCCTGATATGAATACTGATTTTAACAAAAAAATTATAGGTCAATACAGATACTGATACCAATATTTTTCCATGTACCATATTTTTCAGATTTACTTTGTTTTACTTTATGCTTTAACATGTACAAAGAGGTACACAAGCTTATTTACTATTCTGACAATAAATTATTTTCATTGAACATGTATTGTATCTGTTGAACATGTGACAGGCCAAAAATATAAAGAGAGCCACGATGATAGATAAAATATGAAAAGATAACAAAGATAGAAAAAATTAAAAGGATTGATATGAAAAATCTCCTCTTTTTGCAGTTCAAAACAACAGAATACACATTTTACATGTATATACTGTATATGATACAACCTGGGGGATGGGGGTGTTAAGGATGCGAACCTTGTCGGCCTCTCACGTCTCGACCAGGTTGAGCCAAAGGTAGCGTTCCTGGACCACCAGGGTGGACATCGCCTGCCCGAGAGCACGTGCCGTGACCTTCGACGCTCGGAGGGCGAAGTCGGTCACCGAGCGCAGCTCCTGCATTAGTCCAGGGTCAGGACTACCCTCGTGTAATTCTCTTAGTGCCTTGGCTTGGTGCACCCGCAGGAGCGCCATGGCATGCAAGGCAGAAGCGGCGTACCCAGCAGCACTGTAGGCTTTAGCCGTCAGTGATGACGTTAGCCTACAGGCTCTGGATGGGAACCTGGGGCGACTCCGCCAATTGGGAGGGCAACACAGGTGCAACACAACCACTTGATCCACTTGGGGAATCGCCGTGTAGCCCCTTGCTGCCACGCCATCAAGGGTAGTGAGCACAGGCCGTGTGCAGGCAGAGATAGGTACCAGCCATGAATGCGTGAGCTCTTCATGCACCTCCGGGAAGAAAGGAATGGGAGCGGACCGATATATATAAGGAAGGGCTCTGCTGCACTGCTGAAATGTCCAGGGGTATTGCTCGACACAACCATAGTGTGTGAGGGGGAGAAGGAGGAGAGATGAATGGAACAGCTTTGAAGCAAAAATCTGAATGTGGGTTTGCTGCGTCACTCCTTTTATACCTGTATGTCCAGGGGAGTGGCATGCAAATCCCACACGCTATTTCCCATTGGCCTTTTCTCAAAAGATCAGAGATGTCTGGGCTCCCAAGGGTGACCCCTAGTGTCAACTCATCGACACAATGTCGAGTGAGTGACAGATAGGGAACACAAATTAAATATTGCATTAGGAGTGCCAACCCTTCTACATATTGTGGATATTATTATTTCTGAATTGTGCATTTTAATTCACAGTTCTTACAAATTGTTACTAATTTATAATAAATAAACCACTGGTTCCCCATCTGTCGCTCACTTCGATGTCGTGTCAAAGAAGCGACACTAGGGGTCTCTCTTGAGCGCCGAATATGCCTCTGATCTATGAAAAAAGGCCAATGAGAGTTGGCAAACAGTATTTGCATACCGTGCAGTTTGCCCCTGGGCGCTTCGACAGCGTAGAGTTAAAAGAGTTTTCTTATATAAAGAGCAATTTTTCTCTGTAAAGAGTTTAATTTTCTAAAAGAACAATATACAGTGGCGTTGAACGTCCTTTTCAGGGCATGTCTTTTTAAAGATGCCATTCCGCCCCTGTGTAGTTCCTGGATGTGGTAGAGTGCTCTCCGCTTCACGCTTCCACTGCGAGAGCATGACCATGGCAACGTTTCGGTCGTAGCTCCAGCCGCCCCCCGTGTCGCTCCTTCTTCCCACGGGATTGAGGACGATGCGGCTGGTGATGGAGGCAATTTGGGGAGTGCAGAGGGTGCAGTTCCGCCGGGTACGCCCCCTCTGATCACCCGCCCCCGACACGCTCGTTGACCCCCGTCTATGCTCGAGGCAATGGTGACTCGCCTCCGGGTCTGCCTATCCTCTGGAGCTCGAGGTGGATGAGCTCGCTGCTCCATCGGAGAGCATGGTGTCTGACACTGACGCCTCCCCTGGGCTGCATGCCCAGGCTGAGGCTGATGCGCAGATGTCCGACATGCTTGCCCAGGCCGCCGTCAGATTGGGGTTGGATTGGAACCCTCTGTCCTCCCCACACCCATCACGGTTGGATGACTGGTTCCTGGGGTCTGGGCGCCACTCACAGCCACGCCCCCCACCCCCCCACCCCGTTTTTCCTGGAGGTGCATGACAAGCTGACGTCTTCATGGAGAGGCCCGCTTTCCATTTGTCAAAAGCCCTGCTCGTCCGCTCTCGCTACCCTCGACGGCAGAGCGGCCCACGGGTATACGGCGATTCCCCAGGTGGATAGGGCCATTGCACTCCATCTATGTCCCGGTAACCCTACCACCTGGCGCGGGCACCCTATACTCCCTTCCAAGGCCTGTAGGACGACATCTTCATTGAACACCAAAGCCTACAGCACCGCGGGACAGGACGCTTCCGCCTTGCAAGCCATGGCCATCCTGCAAGTCCACCAGGCCAAGGCACTCAGGGATCTGCATAACCCCGATGTGCTGCAGGAACTGGGCTCAGCGACCGACCTCGCCCTCAGAGCCATGAAGGTCCCCGCGCAGCCACTCGGGCAGGCGATGGCCACCCTTGTGGTCCAGGAACGTCATCTATGGCTCAACCTGGTCGAGATGCGTGAGGCCGACAAAGTTCGCTCGACGCCCCTGTCTCCCAGTTTGGACTCTTTGGCGACACCGTCGAGAACTTCGCCCAGCAGTTCTCTGTGGTGAAAAAGCAGACGGAGGCCATCTCTCATATCCTGCCTTGCCGCAAACCTGCCGCCATGGCCACTGCCCCGTCTGCTCACCGAGGGTGTCCCATGTGGCCAAGAAATCTGCTCCGCCTCAACCCGGGCCCAGCTCTCAGTACCAGCGTCGAGCACACCGCAGGAAGCAGAAGCCCCCCGTCTCTCAGACCCCCTCGAGGACCCATAAGGCTCCCAGGTGCTCCTGAGATGGACGACCCAGCGACAGAGATGTTAGCTCCAGAGGTGGTAAGACCGCTCCGTCCCCCGGTGGAGGGCCGGGAGGAGAATCTTTTGTTTTTGAACAATTTTTATTTGCCGCCCCCCCTTAGATGGGGTTGCGATACCCACATTCTCAATAAAAGAGCTATTTCCTGTGTCTCTGGGTCACCTGGCCCGCTGCGTGCCACTCACATCCCCGGCAACCTCAATGTGATAGCGGACGCGCTGTCACGACAACGCTTGCCTGGCGGAGAGTGGAGGCTTCACTCCCACTCAGTTCAGCTGATCTGGGAACGGTTCGGCAAGGCCCAAGTAGACCTGTTTGCCTCCCGAGAGACCTCCCACTGTCCGCTCTGGTATGCCCGAACAGAGGCTCCCCTCAGGGCAGATGCACTGGCACACAGCTGGCCAGTGGGGCTGCGCAAGTATGCATTTCCCCCAGTGAGCCATCTTGCACAGGTTCTGCAAGGTCAGGGAGGACGAGGAACAAGTCACTCTTGTGGCTCCTTACTGGCCCACCCGGGCCTGGTTCTCGGACCTTGTACTCCTTGCGACAGCCCCTCCCTGGCAAATTCCCCTGAGGAAGGACCTTCTTTCTCAGGGATGGGGCACGCTCTGGCATCCGCATCCAGACCTTTGGAACCTCCATGTCTGGCCGCTGGACGGGATGCAGAAGATCTAGCTGGTCTACCACCCACGGTCGTAGCCATGATCAACCAAGCCAGAGCCCCTTCTACCAGGCAACTCTACGCCCCGAAATGGGGTCTGTTCGTGAATTGGTGTTCTTCCCGGGCAGAAGACCCACAGACGTGCGCAGTTAAGTCAGTGCTCCTGTTCCTACAGGAGAGGTAGGAGGGGAGGTTGTCCCCTTCCACCTTGAAGGTTTATGTTGCCACTATCGCAGCTCACCACGACCCAATAGACAGCAAGTCTCTGGGTAAGCACGACTTAATCGCCAGGTTCCTAAGAGGTGCCCGGAGGTTAAATCCCTCCCAGCCAAACCTGTTACCCTCCTGGAATCTCTCGGTGGTCCTCGCCGGTCTTCAGAGATCCCCCTTCGAGCTGCTAGAATCAGCTGGACTCAGGGCCCTCTCCCTAAAGACGGCCCTGCTGATCATGCTCGCCTCCATCAAGAGGGTCTGGGACCTGCAAGCGTTCTCTATTAACGACACTTGCCTGGAGTTCGGTCCGGCAGACACATATGTGATCCTAAGACCTCGACCGGGCTATGTGCCCAAGGTTCCTACCATGCCCTTCAGAGATCAGGTGGTGAACCTGCAAGCGCTGCCCCGAGAGGAGGCAGACCCAGCCCCCTCACTGCTGTGTCCGGTATGTGCCTTGCGCGCCTACCTGGAATGCACCCAGAGCTTCAGGCGCTATGAGCAGCTCTTTGTCTGCTTTGGGGGACAGTAGAAAGGGAACGTTGTCTCCAAACAGAGGCTGTCCAACTGGGCATCCTTATGGGCACTGACTAGGGGCACCTCCCTAGCAGACATCTGTAGAGCTGCGGGCTGGGCAACACCTAAAACCTTTGCGAGATTTTACAATTTTAGGGTTGAATCAGTCTCGTCCCGTGTTTTCTCAGGTCCGAGCCGGTAGAACTTGGTACATGTCGACGGTCTGACCGGGTGAATCGCTTGCGTCCAGCGCCCTTTCCCTCTGCCGAGGTAAAACAGTGCGCATTCTTTCCCAGGAGACCCCCCTTAGGTCCCTGGTTGATTCCTCCCTAGCACAATTGGGTCCGCAGTTCAGCGGAGGAACTTGCCGTCCCAGTCCACTACGGGTACCCCAGGCTACCCCTACTGGAACAGGTGCTCCACAGGACAGGCCTCCTACGTGGACTCCTCCTGTGTGTACTTCCGTGGTACGGTCACCTTACAAGCTGACCCGCGTCTCCCTTAGGATACCCTCTGGTCGCCGTGTTGTAGCAACTCCCCCAACCAAAAGGATTCCGATGACTTTTTTGGGGCATTGGGGAAGAGTACGTGCTGTCTGAAACACAGTTGGTCACTTGGCTACGTGAAATACCTTCCCGCTTCTGTGTCAGCAGTACACGTACACGGCTCAGCGCATGGCGTGATTTGAAGTGGACCCCTAGTGTCGCTTCTTCGACATGATGTCGAAGTGAGCGACAGACGGGGAACGTCTCGGTTACGTATGTAACCTCCATTCCCTGATGGAGGGAACAAGACGTCGTGTCTTCCTGGCCAAGTCGCTGAGCCGAGCCGGTGAGGTGGCCAGAACACTCCTGGCTCCTCAGAAAAATCCTGAATGAACGAGCATATTTCCCTCTCCTTTATACCTGTATGTCCGGGGGAGGGGTATGCAAATACTGTTCGCCAACTCTCATTGGCCTTTTTTCATAGATCAGAGGCATATTCAGCGCTCAAGAGAGACCCCTAGTGTCGCTTCTTCGACACGACGTCTCGTTCCCTCCATCAGGAACGGAGGTTACATACGTAACCGAGACATTTTTCATATTGCAATTTTCATGCTTATAACCGATATGCCGATGGATTTTAATATGGTCAATAACTGGCCAATAAATATTGGCAGCCGATACATTGGCGCATAGCTAAATATAATATTATTGATAATGATGATCAGTTGCCTTGGCAGCGCTGATACCCACTGCCCATGATTATTGGCAGCACCTGTATCCAATCTTCCTTTCCCTTATATATGTTTCGTCTTCCTTGCTAAATCATTGTCTTTGTTTCCAGTCCAGTTGAGTGGTTCCTGTCTTTCCCAGTTGGTTTGTTTTCAGCTCTATTTTTGTCTTGCTGTTATTATTTTCTCCCTTTTGAGAATTTTGGTTTAGTTGAGTTTTTTATTTCAATAAAACCCTTTTCATTGCCATCCTGCATCTTGGGTCCTTCCTCAAAAAAACGTGACAGAAACTTTATGTGAACAGCCAATGTATTTCTGTATTTCACTTAAACTTCACTTAAAGTTTTGGTCCCCATTAAATTGCATCATACATCTGTGTGTGTGTGTGTGTGTGTGTTGTGTGTGTGTGTGTGTGTGTGTGTGTGTGTGTGTGTGTGTGTACAGAAGAAAGAAAGTTATATGAATTTGAGACAGCATAAAGGATAAAGAGTAAACAATGGCAGAACTATAATTTTTGGGTGGACCATTTCTTTGAAGTATACAATGATTGAGGTTATTTAAAATTAGGTCATGTAATTATGATCTGGCAATTATGTAATCCCATTGTAGATAATTACTTAGAGCTAAGCATAATTTGCATCATAAATGCATATTCAGCATAATTTGGGATGAGGGATAATGAAGTCTGACACGTTCACCTCATCTGAACCACAGAGAACAGGTGTTACTGTAAACCCAGATGTGTGGCAATTCAGACAAAAGGTAAGCATTTCTTTAGTGTTCTGTTGGACAATACACTCTGAACAATAATTAAATTAATCCTAAAATTTTACACAAAGAGCAGCATAATTTATTAACTGAGCCAGTTATACTGTATATGTAATTATGCCACTAGTGATGTTTACATTGTAGCTATCAAAATATCTATCTGGAGGAGCTTCTTTGTCAATTACTACATAATATAATATTCTGATATATTTCACTGGTCTGTTGCAATTTAAAAAAAAAAAAAATAATTAAATAGAGTGCCAATTTCAAAATGTGTCAGACTAGTTTTAAACACTTTCCTAGTCTCACGTTTTATTAGCATCTCTGATCAACATCTTAGTAGCAAAAATGGCATTAGAGTTGGTAAGTTTCATTCATTTCTGTAAATCAGTTCAAACTCATTCAAAATTTAGATTCAACGATTCATCACATTTTTTTATGTTTGTTAATATTGCTATTATTTTACCATGTATTGTTATATTGATGCATATATTCATTATGATGCATTATTCCCTTTGTCCATTTAGTAAAAACATTCTGAAAATATGCCTAATTTTAAACTGGATTTTTACTGTTTTTAAAATTCTTGCAAGAAAGGTTTTGTATCACTTGATTGAAATGATGATTCGTCTTTGATTTACAGCCCAGCCCTTATGTCATCCTAAAAAGCCACCCAGTGTACTGTACTTCCTCTCCCAGTCTGCCCTTTTCCTGCAGTGCTTCACAGGATAGAAAGGAACAAGACATGAGATCATCAGATCCACTTTGGCTCGTGCCTCAACCTGGGAGATAAATAAAGAGCTGACATCTAAACAGACAGTGTGCCGTGAGCAGAATTAAAATAGATTCTGCCTCTTGTCTCTCTAGCAAACATCCCTCCAGCTGTCCCCCACTGCAATACCTAAAATTAAACTTTCAAAGTGCATTGCTATTGCTGATCCAGAACTGAGTTAGCCTGAATTCTGTTGCCCGAAAAAAACAAACACACATGACACAATTCAGCCACTGAATAAATAAGTATAAAAGCATATAGAAAATAAAGGAACAATAAGCACAATGGGTCTCTTCAAGTTCCTTGAAATAAAATGGTCTGAACAACCCAAAAGGAATTTCTAGAAGTGATTACAAAAATAATAATAATTAATCTCAAAGGATTCAATTCAAGTTACGCTCAATTGACAGTATTTGTGACAATGTTGAGTACCACTAAAAAATATTTAGACTCCCTCCTTTTCATTGAAAATTAAACAATTGAGGTTATGGTGAGGCACTTAAAATTGAAGTAAATTGGGCCAATTTTTGGAGGGTTTAAAAGCAGAAATGTGAAGCTTATAATTTTACAAAAGCACTTACATACATTTTTCTGTTAAAACTCATGTATTATTTGAGCTGTAAAGTTTTTTAAATTGCCATATTATAGTCATTTTAGGGTTTGTTGACATTGCATCGTCATGACAACAAAGTTGTAAAGCTGGATATAATTTAACACAGAAAAGTTTAGTAAGCGATTTTATTACACTTAAATCATGTTAACACACATATTGTTTACGTTTAGCTGCTATACTTTTGAAACAGTGAGTATTTTAACGTTTAAGGATTGGCCCCATTCACCTTACATTGTAAATGCCTCAATGTAATCCAGAATTTAATTTTTTAAACCAAGGGAGGGGCAAGTCACAATTTAGGTGTGTAATTCCTGCACCATTAGCATCAACAAACAATATTGAAAAAATAACATCATGCTACTTTAAAAAAAAAAAAAAAAAACAGGTTACCAGACACTACCCCATCTTCCATTAGTTGGACAAACAGCTAATCCCACCCCAAACTCACATTAGTTGAGTCAAACAAATGGCTTACTTAAATGTTCACTGCATGCATTTTTTGTGATCGGAGAGCTTTACGATTAAAACGCATGTGACTCAGCCAAGTGTAAAATTATTTGGTTTTTCAGGACAAAAACGTAAACTTTAAACTCAAAGTATACTTCGGTATTGATGAGAACAGTCAGCGTCTGCGTACAGTCGAACGCGAACCTTTCAAAGTATACTTCGCTTGACCGTGTGCACATACACAGTTGGTTGATGCATGTGCTACGACTCTTCTGACTATTTCGCCGTTCTTGCATTCTTGACGTGCACATCATCCACTGTTGTTGTTCCAAAATCATCTCCTGTAGTTTAGTGGCAATTTCATCTTCTAGCACTTCTTCATGACAGCAATGGCTCAAATGTGAGTGTTGTACACTTGTAGACCCACAAATTAGTGAACATAATTCCAGATGCATGGTTAGGAAAAGTGGGAAGCATGCATTCAGTGCTTGAAAACTCTGCTGATGACGAAATTTGTATCTGTACAAGTTTTGTCCGCGGATGTCCAATGTTCTGGGCTGACGAGGAATACTTTGGGCTTTAGGTATACTTTGGGCTTTCTTCCCAAACTCATTTTATTTATTTATTTTTATGTGTCACATACAGTGCAGTATAATTTCACTACTCTTCATTAGCATCATCATCACAGAAGTGAACTTCGTTAAATTTGTTTTGTGATGACACACATCTAGTGGCCAAGTTTAAATGCAATGTGTGTACTTAATCGGACAGCAATCCAATCAATCGAGAAGTCGCAAGCTGTAAATAGACACATGGTTATCTATGCACATTAAACACGCATAGGAAAATGTATTTCAAATAAACATATCACATATCACCTTTAATTTAGCTCCTTTTAAATTATATAACACATTATAGTAAGTCTTGCATGATTAAACAATTGAGACAAAAAGAGACTTTTCAAAACAAAGTGTTGAAAGGTATCAGTGCACATGCACAATCATAAAAAAACAAAGCACAAATTGTGTTTTCTTTACACATCAAAAAGAAGATGACTGTCTGTTTTTTGCCATCTCTCCCTTGAGATGACTATAATTAACTAGCAGGAAGGCAGCTGTTCCTTCATCAGAAAGCTCTGTTTCACCATGAATATTCAAACTGGGTGAAATGGGAATACAAGCCAAGAGGAAAAGCAAAAGAGTGTTTGTGCAGGATGAAGACAGTGGTTTACACACAACAAAGAAAATCAGTGTAATGAAAAAGTAGAGAAGGAAAAAAATATGTATTATTATAATGAAATATGTTTCTGAGTGTGGCAGGGCAGAGGGCGGGTGGGTCGTGTTTCCGCACACCCAACCCCTAATCAGGCTAATTAGCCCTCGAGAGGGATAAAGGCCGACCGAAGACGGCAGTGCGACAGAGAGATTTAAGGACAGCTGTCCGACACCTGTGTGTGTGTTTGTCTTTTTGGTTAAGCAGCAGCCATAGTGCACCAGAACGTTCACCACACACCAACTATTGATGGAGAGTAGAGTGATGTAGCCAATTCAGGGATGGGTCTTGTGGGTGGCTATGGCTCAGTTGGTAGAACGGGTCGGCCACTAATCGCAGGGTTGGTGGTTCGAATCCCAGCCCATACGACTCCACGTGCCGAAGTGCCCTTGGGCACCAAGTTGCTCCTGATGGCAGGCTAGCGCCTTGCATGTCTGCTCTGCTGCCATTGGTGTATGAATGAATGGGTGAATGAGTCAACAGTGTAAAGCAATTTGAATACCAAGAAGGTTAAAAAGGTGCTACATAAGTGCAGACCATTTAAGTTTATAATTAAAATATTATTAATATTGTTATGCTGGTTCTCGCCTCCTCCTTTCCATTAATCCCTTTACACTGAGTTTATAAGCCTAAAGATGCAGTCAAACTAGATTTTGTTTTACATTCATATAACCCAGACATATCACCCTGCAGCTCTTGCCTAGTTGCCCACTAAAGCTAAGCAGGGTTGAACCTGACCAGTACATGAATGGGAGACCTCCTGGGAAAAACTATGGTTGCTGCTGGAAGAGGTATAAGGGAGGCCAGCAGAGGATGCTTACACTGTGGCCTGTGTGGGTCCTAATGCCCTAGTTAGTGACAAGGCCACTATACTGTAAAAAGGCACCGTACTTAGGATGAGATGGCACTGTTCGTAAAGAGTAGGGGTGTACCCTGGTGTCCAGGCCAAATTCCACCCACTGGCTCATATCTATCATGGCCTCCTAATAATTCCCATCCCTGAATTGGCTATATCACTCTATTCTCCATCAATAGCTGGTGTGTGATGAGCGTTCTGGTGCACTATGACTGCTGTCGCATTCTGAGGGGTGGTGGCGTAGTGGGCTAAAGCAGAAGGTTGCTGGTTCGATCCCCATGGCCACCACCATCATGTCCTTGAGTAAGGCAATTAACTCCAGGTTGCTCCAGAGGGATTGTCCCTGTAATAAGTGCACTGTAATTCGCTTTGGATAAAAGCATCTGCCAAATGTATAAATGTAAATGTGTAATGTCGCAACATCCAGGTGGATGCTGCACACTGGTGTTGGTTGAGGATATGCTATGTAAATTATTTGAGTGCCTGGAAAAGTGCTATATAAATGGAAGGAATTATTATTATTACATTCACTTCTATTCATGCATGCAAATACACATTCACATCCCCTACTTTTTGACCAATGAATTTCCATGACCATTAAAGTCTTTTTAAAGTCTTTAGCCTTTTTAGTAATCAGCCCAATTCGCGTATGAATACTCAGACTGATATGTGAACATGTTTTGACTGATTCTTTGAAAAGAAACGACTCAAAAGGATAATTTGCTCATAAATTGGATATCACTATGATTTGCAAGCAAGTTTTTTTCTCTACACAAGCTCTACACATGAGCAATATCTAGGCAAATACATTTTTTTAAAGCAGAGCGTAACTAGAAAACTGTATGCATTACAGAATTTGTTTTTCAGGTCTAGAAAACACAATTTTAAACATTCCATGACCCTTTGGGAAACTTGTTTATTTAAACATTCTGAATGTATTATTTATGATTTATTCATAACAGAATCCCTGGAGCGTCACATCATATCCTGTTGCCCAAATTTGTTCAAAGGTAATTTGCATGCTTAAAATCTAGTGAAATCCAGGTGAAGGCCCCTTAAATAGTAATTTCTTACAAATGAAGCAGAGCTTTTTCTCTATCTCATATTCTTTGCCTATTCTTTCTGTGGCTATGTTACATCATAAACACTCGGGGCAACCACAGAGAACTCTTACACATTTGAGCAGGATTCCCTCTGCTGCTCTAATGGTTTATCAACAAAGATGTAGCGAGTGATCAATTCTAACATGCCTTACGTAATAAATAGCTGTGTAATTAATGAATAGTTCTCATGTGAGCATCTGGAACTGTCAGTCATAAAAGGAGCTTAACGGTTAACTGAATAAATGTAAAGTGCTCAGTTATATAATTCAATATGTAAAAGGGTCACCTTGCTTAATCCAGACTGGACATCTGAATAAAAAAATCTGAACGCACCAAATGAACACAGCAAATATTTAAGATGAATGGCAGTGCTCTCTCTGTTTTATATGGGAGATAACATCTGGTAGCTCTTTCATCCAAATTAAAGCTGCAACATTTTTTTATGTCAAAATACTTTCACCTATCCCAGCTTAATATGCAGAGCGCAGAAAGAACGCAGTAAGCCATCTGTAGGTTGATTTCCCCTGAAAAGAGTAAACACTTTGGCTCTCTGGCACTTTTAACCATGCTCTGTGTGTCCAAACAAGGAAGACATAAGGCATCCTTTTTGGTGCAGAAATGACAGTATAGTATTTATAAAGAAATAAATACTACTTTTGACCAAATTTTACATTTACAAAGTAATTTCGACATAATTTGTTAAAAATGATGCACACTCACATAAGATTGACTGCAGTCATATAAGTGACCTAAAAATATCAGTCTTCCTCTAAAGAACATAAGGGTTGCCCCACCCTCATGGTGGTCACCATGCTGAGATAACATGACCAGCCATATCTTGCAATTCACCCTGTAGAGCAATACTGACACCACAGTATGTCATATTTTACTGTAGAATCAACAGTCAGTAGCAGGAATCAAGAGTGGTACTCCTAGGTATGATAACTGAATGGTCTTTAACAGTACAATATAGGCTAATGTTCACACTTGTGTGCCATCATCTTCACAGGGAATTATTACTGTCCTTTCTATTCTTGAAGAAAAAAAATTAAAACTCCAGTAAAATTTCAAGTCTCATTTCACTTTCTGCTAGAGCTGGGTTTTGATACAGATTTCCTGATTCAATTTAGATTAACAAGCTCTCGATTTGATTAATTTAGAAATTTATCACGATAATTTCTATGATTAATAGCTGACTGCTTAAAATACAAAATTTTGTGTGAAAAATATTTATGCAATAATACAGAATCCAGGTGTTTTTAAAAAAAATTCCCCCATTTGAAACATTACTAATGTTTATCCCCACTTCCTGTGGCTGAAATTCACATATATAAATTCCCAGGAGGTACACGATCAACTCAACTACTGATCCTAGCACAGAAAATGATTGTGTGGGGCAGTAAATGCTTGTTAATTACACGCGAAACGTCCTCGGGAAAAATAAACACAGGAGTGGATTTACTGAAAGGAGAATGAAGACTTCACCTGAAAGCATTGAGCCCAGTGTGGGAGAGATTTGGACAATCTGCCATATCTCTTTGCATCACCCAAAAACACTCACTGTCATTTAAACCAGTGTCAAAATCAAAATTGTGCAAGAGAGGCCAAGCCTTTGTGCGATAGAGGCTGAACAGCAGCCAGAGATAAAAGTATTTTTGATATTTAAAACATCAGCAAATGAAACTTAGTTTGTAACTCAATTTGGTTTCTATCTTCATGTATTATTAATGTTCTGGCAATGTACACTTACTGTAAGTTTATCTTGATATGAATTTAATATGCCCATTTGATCCTTATTGCTCTTATGAGAGCATTGAAAAATAGGTTTAACCATCACCAACACAATATTTTTTTAAATATCATCAACAAGAGTCAGTACTGATATTCTTATTTAACTTTTTGGACATTCTTCCTCAATCTGCATAACTTTCTAAATAAACAAAAATGAACATTATAACAGCACTGCTCATTTTAATATTGGCCAATCGGCCAGTATTTAGTATTTATTTTTTGTGTTTGTTTAAAAATATTTTCAACAAAATACCATCTGTCGCTCACTTCAACGTTGTGTCGAAGAAGAGACACTAGGGGTCTCTCTTGAGCGCCGAATATGCTTCTGATCTATGAAAAAAGGCCAATGAGAAGTTGAGAGACAGTATTTGCATATCCCGCCCCTGGACATACGGGTATAAAAGCGGGGAAATTCATTTGCACGGCAGTGCAGTTTGCCCCTAGGCACTTCGACAGTGCTGATCACATTAAAAGAGTGATATTTCTTTTAAAAGAGTGTTTTCCTCTATTAGAGCAATACACAGCGGCGTTGAACGTCCTTTTCAGGATGTGTCTTTATAAAGATGACATTCCGCCCCTGTGTAGTTCCTGGATGCAGTGGAGTGCTCTCCGCTTCAGATGGCCACAGGCGTTGTCTTGTGTGTCTGGGCAGCAATCACACCGAGGCAGCGTTTGTGGATGGTTCATGCTCTCACTGTGAGGGCATGACCATGGCAACTTTGAGGTCACGGCTTGCTTTCAATAGAAAGCACGCCATTCCAGCAGCCCCCCCGCATTGCTCCTTCTTCCCACGGGATTGAGGACGATGTGGCTGGCGATGGAGGTGATCTGGGGATGGCAGCGTGTGCAGCTCCGCCGGGTACACCCCCTTGGACCACCCATCCCCCAGTACACTCTTTGACTTCCGACCGTGCTCGAGGCAATAGCGCCTCGCCTCACAACCAGCCTGCATATCTTCTGGAGCTCGAAGTGGATGAGCTCGCCACTGCATCGGAGAGCGCGGCGTCTGACATGGAACACTCCCCTGGGCTGCTGCCTTCGGACCGGCACGCCCAGGCTGAGGCTGACACTCAGATGACCGATATGCTTTCCCGGGCCGCCGCCAGTATGGGCTTGGACTAGAAACCCTCCATCCTCCCCACAGCCATTGCGGTTGGATGACTGGTTCCTGGGGTCCGGGCGCCGCTCACAGCCCGGGCGCCGCTCACAGCTCACAGTTTTTCCCGGAGGTGCATGATGAGCTGACGTCATCGTGGAGAGCACCCCTCTCCACTCAACACAAAGCCACTCGCTCATCCGCACTCGATACCCTCGACGGCAGAGCGGCCCTCGGGTATAAGGCGATTCCCCAGGTGGATAGGGCTGCTGTGCTCCACTTATGCCCCGGAAACCCTCCCATCTTGCGGGGTTGTTCTGTGCTCCCCTCCAAAGTCTGTAGGACAACATCCTCGCTGACAGCGAAAGCCTACAGCACCGCCGGACATGACACTTCCGCCCTGCACACCATGGCCCTTCTGCAAGTCCACCAGGCCAAGGCGCACAAAGATCTGCATGGGGGTAGCCCTGATCCCGATGTGCTGCAGGAACTGCGCTCAGCGACCGACCTCGCCCTTACAGTCACGAAGGTCACAGCGCAGTCACACGGGCAGGCAATGGCCATGCTCGTGGTCCAGGAACGTCATCTGTGGCTGAACTTGGTCGAGATGCATGAGAGCGACAAGGTTCGCTTTCTCAACGCCCCTGTCTCCCAGTTCGGCCTCTTCGGCAAAACCGCCCAGTAGTTCTCCGTGGTGAAGACGCAGACGGAGGCCATCTCTCACATCTTGCCCCGCCGTAAGCCTGCTGCCATGGGCCATGCCCCGTCTGCTCGCCGAGGGCGTCCTCCTGCGGATAAGAAAAACCCTGCTCCGCCTCAACCCAGGCCCAGCTCTCAGCCCCAGCATCGAGCACCCCCATCTCACAGAACCCCTCGGGGACCCAGAAGGCTCCCAAGCGCTCCTGAGACGCTCGACCCAGAGCCCGAGATGTTAGCTCCGGAGCTGGTAAGACCACTCCGTCCCCTGGTGGAGGGCCGGGAGGAGAATCTTTTGTTGAATTTATTTCATTTGCCCACATTCTCAATAACAGAGCTATTTCCTTTGTCTCTGGGTCACCTGGCCCACAAATGCCATTCTCATGGCACCCTACCGCCAGATCTCTACAATCCCAGCAGGCTGGACGCGGACCCCCCGGCTTCAGCCCCATGACTGTTCCCCTGCCAGCCAGTTCCGATGAGTCTAGAGGACGCCTACACTGGACCTCCTCCTCAGTCGCTAACACGCCCCCTGCCAGGTGTGCAGAGGTAGGTAAGGCCTTTGAGTCTTTTCTCAGCACTAGAGCCTCGGGACGCGTCCTCGCCTCCCGACGCCATACTACCTGCTCCGCTGCAAAGCCCAACTGGGTACGTCAAAAATAACCGTCCCCTTGGTGCCCCTAGAGCGGAGCTTGGATGCGTGGCTTTCACTTCCCAACCCGTCACGCTGGCTGGCCCGGACCATTCGACTCGGTTACGCAATTCAGTTTGCCAGGCCCCCATCCCCCTTTGCGGGCGTCTGCTTAACCGCAGTATACGGTGAACATGCCAAATCCCTGTGTGCGGAAATCGCTACTCTTTTACTCAAAGACACGATAGAGCCTGTCCCTCCAACCAAAACAAGGATGGGTTTCTAAAGCCCTTACTTCTTTGTACCCAAGAAAGACGGTGGCTTACGACCGATCTTGGACCTGCGAGTTTTCAACCGGGCTTTGCTCAAACTCCCGTTCAAAATGCTCATGCAAAAACACATCTTAACTCTCGTCTGCATCTAGATTGGTTCGCAGCAGTAGACCTGAAGGACGCGTACTTCCACATCTCAATTCTGCCTTGACACCGACCCTTTCTACGGTTCGCATTCGACGGCCAGGTGTATCAGTAGAAAGTCCTCCCCTTCAGCATGTCTCTGTCCCCTCGCATCTTCACGAAAGTCGCAGAGGCAGCTCTTACCCCACTCCGAGAAGCCGGCATCCGCATACTCAATTACATCGACGACTGGCTTATTCTGGCCCACTCGCGTGAGTTACTATGCGCTCATAGAGACCAGGTGCTCAGGCACCTCAGCCACTTGGGGCTTCAGGTCAACTAGGAAAAGAGCAAGCTCGCCCCAGTTCAGAGCATCTCTTTTCTCGGCATGGAGTTAGACTTGGTCTCAATGCCAGCACGTCTCACCAGCGAGCGTGCGCAGTCAGTGCTGAGATGCCTCGCCACTCTCAGGCCAGGCTCATTGGTCACTTTAAAACATTTCCACAGGCTCCTGGGACATATGGCATCCTCCGCCGGAGGTCGCGCCGCTGGGGTTGATGCATGAGAGACCACTTCAGCACTGGCTTCAGACCCGAGTCCCGAGACGAGCATGGCGCCACGGCACGCACTGTGTGACGATCACCCCCGCCTGCCACCAAACATTCAAAACCTGGACAGACCTCTGATTTTTACGGACAGGAGTACCCTTGCAGCAGGTGTCCCGACGCGTCTTGGTCACGACCGATGCCTCCAGATTGGGCTGGGGCGCTGTGTGCGACGGCACACAGCCGCGGGCCATTGGAAAGGGGCTCCGCTGCGCTGGCACATCAATTGCCTAGAGTTGCTGTCTGTTTTCTTTGCCCTGCGGAAGTTCCTTCCGTTAGTTTGGGACAAACATGTCCTAGTCAGGTCAGACAGCATCACCGTGGTAGCGTACAGAAATTGCCAATGCGGTACGCTCCCGCCACATGTCATGACTCACCTGTCGTCTCCTCAATTGGAGCCAGCTCAAGTCGCTGCGCACCACTCACATCCCCGGCAACTTCAATGTGGTAGCGGATGCGCTGTCATGACAACACTTGCCCAGTGGAGAGTGGAGGCTCCACCCCATTCGATCCAGCTGATTTGGGAATGGTTCAGCAAGGCCCAGGTAGACCTGTTTGCCTCCCGAGGGGTGGCTGTTACCTTCTACCCTAAAGGTGTATGTCGCTGCCATCACGGCCCACCACGACGCAGTAGATGGCAAATCTTTGGGTAAGCACGACTTAATCATCAGGTTCCTAAGAGGTGACCGGAGGTTGAATACCTCCCGGCCAAGCCTGTTGCCCTCATGGGACCTATCAGTGGTCCTCTCGGGCCTTCAGAGACCTCCCTTCAAGCCGCTAGAATCAGCTGGACTCGGGGCCCTCTCTCTAAAGACGGCCCTGCTGATCATGCTCGCCTCCATCAAGAGGGTCGGGGACCTGTAAGCGTTCTCTGTCAGTGACAGTTACCTGGAGTTCGGTCCGGCAGACACATATGTGATCCTAAGACCGCGACCAGGCTACGTGCCCAAGGTTCCTACCACGCCCTTTATAAACCAGATAGTGAACCTGCAAGCGCTGCCCCGGGAGGAGGCAGACCCAGCCCCTTCGTTTTTGTGTCCGGTACGTGCTTTGCGTACCTACTTGGACCGCACGCAGAGATTTAGATGTTCTGAGCAGCTCTTTGTCTGCTTTTGCGGACAGTGGAAAGGGAACGCTGTCTTAAAACAGAGGCTTTCCCACTGGGTCGTGGACACCATTTCATTGGCCTATCACACCCAGGCCGTGCCCCCCCCCAACGAGTCCGAGCACACTCGACAAGGAGTGTTGCATCCTCGTGGGCACTGGCCAGGGGCACCTCCCTGGCAGACATATGTAGAGGAGCGGGATGGGCAACACCTAATACCTTTGTGAGATTTTACAATCTCAGGGTTGAGTCAGTATAGTTCCGTGTTTTCTCAGGTCCGAGCCAGTAGAACTCGGTAACACGCTGACGGTCTGGCCGGGTGGATCGCTTGCGCCTAGTGCCCTTTCCCTCAGTGGAGGTAAAACTGTGCTCTTTCTCTCCCAGGAGATCCCACTCATTCGGATCCCTGGATGATTCCTCCCTAGCCCTTTGGGTCCGCAGTTCAGTGGAGGAACTCGCCGACCTAATCCGCTGCGTGTACTTGTACAGTCTACCCTGTATTGGAATAGGTGCTCTGCAGGACAGGACTCCTACGCAGACTCCCCTCTCCCTTAGGCAGTTCCAGCTGCCCTCCGGTCGCCATGTTGTAGCAACTCCCCCCTCCTTGAGGCTGGATCTACCACTGCGCCACGTTCCACGTGTCGCATAAAAACCCATGCGATGTATTCACCACCTTTACCTCCCCTTCAGGGCAGGTGTGGTCTCTGCAGGGTCTTTTCCACCTGAAAGAATAGGGAACTGGGAAAGACCCCCTTCCCTCGATGCATGTAAGGCCCCCGGCCGTTTTTGCTCTATTCGGAGAAACCTAGAGCGAAAAGAGGGCACAATAACACTGCTTATGCTGCATCAATGTTATCGAAAAAATAAACATCTGAAATATAGCTGCATTAGGTGAAGCTGAAGAATAAATGAACTCAAGTAAACTGAAGCCCCTTCTATGACACATCCTATGAGATTAATCAGATATTCTAGATACACAACATAAACTAAACATTACAACTTGTATCTGCACAAAAGGATGCAAATGCAGTTACTTGCTATAGCCAGAGAGTGTAACTCCCGTTGTGGATGCGCTCTTCTAACAGTGCGCTGAAACACGGGCAAGCAAAAAGAATTCACAACATTCTATATTGTTCTCATAATGTTATGTATATGGCAGATGTTACAGTATTTTCATCTACTTTATCAAGTGATTGCTGACATCGACTATATATTGACTAAAATTATGGCATTTTAGTCGGAGTAAAACTAACTTAAATTACTGAAAACATGATGATTATTGATGAATTGTGAACATAATTTAAAGGATATTTTCATCACAAGATAAAAACTGTGACAAAAAAAGTGTTGATTTTCATCATTTCTCCAAGTATAGGCTATTTCTGTAACACTAAACCTTAATTCGTTATTGCAAGTAAAAATAGAGCCAATGCATTTATTTTATTATATATTATTTTATATAGGCTTCTAATTTATTTAATATTACTTGTGTGTTTTTATTATCAGATGTGATTTAAAAATGAACACACATGATTGCTTTTAGGCTACTTTATTCAACTCTAAACGTTGTCTTCAATATTACTTTAGCAGCATATTTCAGCTTTTGAAACAACAACAAAAACAAACAGCTTAGTTTTTTTTTTTAAAACACGCTCCACTGGAAAAGATTTTGCAGGAACAGCGAAGTACAATGCTTAGCTTTGTAAACTGAATCTCATTTACCTTCCACCACAGTATGGAGATGCATGGTTCACTGGAGTAACTTTACATTTCGGTGTCACGCAAACAAAAATCACTCACTTCGTAATCATCGCCAAAAAGAGAGTTGAGCGCCGTAACTGCTGCTCGATCAAGCTGAGAGTCACTTTGTTTGGGTGTGACAGAATGTGTAACGTGTAATGTTTGTGTCTTGGATCCAATGTTGCGACAGTACTGAATAAGTTTGTGAACGGGTACTTTCAGCTGTTGTTGTTTCTGGCTCTGGCTATGTTGTATTTCTGTCTGACTGTAAAAGATGTGATGCTCATCTGAGTTGCCTCTCTGGTATCGCAGCTTGGCGCTGCACATCTTGCATTGAATTGTATTTTCATCGATTTTGTCGAATTGAAGCCAGACATCACAATGCAACTTTGAAGCCATGTTTCTCTCTGTTCTTCAATCTGGACTTTGGATGCATGCTCTGGCAACGCTAACCAATCAGAGCTCAAGGTGCCGCCCACAATTCTCCTATAACCATTCAGAAAAAATAAAACATCTGTCTTTTTTTAAACTCACACGATCATTGTTTTTATGATCGATCATCACTGTCACGTTCGAGTACTCGAGTACAATTGCCCATCCCTAATCTAGACAGGCCCCAATTCCAGCAGCCATTGCTCCAACACCTTATCCTTGAGTAATGCTAAATTGCTCATTTGGTTATATCAAACACAGCTGAAAGATATTTGGTTCGTTAAGTGAAGCTTAACATTGTCTTTGTGTTTGTTTTTAAGTTGGCACAGTATGCAATAGACTGGCATATCTTAAGGTCAATATTAGGTAAAAAATTGCAAAAAAGAAACACCTTCCTCTAGAAACTCATCAGTCAATCATTGTTTTGAGGAATGAAGACTATACAATGCTTGATTTCATACAAAGGTGTACACTACAGTCTTCAAAGACAAAGGACAACTGGCTCTTACAAGGACAGAAAATTATTTGGATGGCCAGATGTACAACTAAACAAGAGGATAAGTACATCAGAGTCTCTAGTCTGAGAAATAGAAGCCTCACATGTCCTCAACTGACAGGTTCATTGAATTCTACCAACTAAACATCAGCTTAATGTACAACAGTAAAGAGAAGACTCAGGGGTGCAGGCCTTATGGGAAGAATTGCAAAGAAAAAGACACCTTTGAAACAGAAAAAAAGTAAATGATAGAGTGAGCAAAGAAACAAAGACATTGGACAACAGATAATTGGAAAAGAGTGTTATGGATCTTAACACCATTGAGCTTTTGTGGAATCAGCTAGACTGTTAGGTGCGTGAGAATTACCTGACAAGTCAGTCACATCAATGGCAAGTGCTACAGGAAGGGTGGGGTAAAATGTCACCTGAGTATCTGAATAAACTGACAGCTAGAATACTAAGGATCTGCAAAGCTGTCATTGCTGCTCATGGAGGATTTTTTTTTATGAGAACTCTTTGAAGTAGTTTAAGAAGTTCTGAATTTTTTTTCAAATTGTAATAGTAATTTTTCAAATTTTTCTTGCTTCTAACACTTGAAATCCAAAAACTGACTGTTCACTTGCTGCCTAATATGTCCTACCCTTGACACGTGCCATTGTATTGAGATAATAAATGTTATTCACTTCACCTGTCAGTTGTTTTAATATTGTGGCTTATCAGTGTATGTATATACACTTACTGAGCACTTTTTAGGAACACTATGGTCCTAATAAATTGACTAACTTCTGCTGTTGTAGACCATCCTCAACCCCAGCTCATACCTAGCCCAAGGTTCGACGTGTTGTGATTTCTGCGATGCTATTCTGCTCAAAACAATTGTACAGAGCAGGGTTGCGTGATACACCGGTACTAAAGAAATATTGCAATATCAAAATATTTTAAACAGTACAATATTGTATGCTGCAGTTAGCAAAATGTAATGTAATGTGAGCGTATTGAGATGAAATCAAAGACCATTTAATAGTAAAAAAAGTCTCTATATGGCCAAGTGTGATCATTAAACAGCAGAAGGATGTAATTTAATTGAATAAAATACATTCAAATGTGCTGCACACCACAGTGTGAATAAGAGGCGCCTCTCTGCACTGTCATCCCCTTCACACACACACACACACACACACACACACACACACACACGTTGGTCTACCTATAGTTATGAGGACTTTCCATAGACATAATGATTTTTATACTGTACTGTATAGATTCTATCCCCTAAACCTAACACAACCCCTAAACCTAACCCTCACAGAAAACTTTCTGCATTTTTACATTTTCAGTAAAACATAGTTTTATATGTTTTTTTAAGCTATTCAAATTATGGGGACATGGAAATGTCCAAATGTCCATAAACTACATTTAACCATAATACCCTTATTATGCCATTACCAGTTTTTAACCTAAAAACTTGTCCTCGTAAACCACATAAACATGCCCAGGCATACACACACAGGGGGGAGGCGAGGCTGTGAGCGGCGCGCAGACCCCAAGAACCAGTCTTCCAACCGCGATGGCTGTGGGGAGGACGGAGGGTTCCAGCCCAGCCCCGCGCTGGCGGCGGCCCGGGAAAGCATTTCGGTCATCTGCACCTCAGCCTCAGCCTGGGCGTGCTGGCCCGAAGGCGGCAGCCCAGGAGAGTCATCTGCGTCAGATGCCGCGCTCTCCGATGTAGCGGTGAGCCCATCCACCTCGAGCTCTAGAGGGTAAGCGGGCTGGCCGTGAGGCAAGTCGCTGTTGCCATGAGCACGAACGGGAGTCAACGAGCATGCTGGGGGGCGGGTGGTCCGAGGGGGCGTACCCGGCGGAGCTGCACCCGCTGCCATCCCCAGATCGCCTCCATCGCCAGCCGCATTGTCCTCAATCCCGTCGGAAGAAGGAGCAATGCGGGGGGCGGCTGGAGTGGCGAGCTTTCTATTGAAATCAAGCCGCGACCGCAACGTTGCCATGGTCATGCTCTCGCTATGGGAACATGAATCATCCACAAATGCTGCCACGGTGTGATCGCTGCCCAGACACACGAGACAACGCCTGTGGCCGTCTGAAGCGGAGAGCACTCTACCATATCCAGGAACTACACAGGGGAGGAATGGCATCTTTATAAAGACACGTCCTGAAAAGGACAGTTCAACGCCACTGTGTAAATGCTCTTTTAGAGGAAAATACTCTTTTATAGAGAAAATCACTCTTTTAGCTTTCTGCACTGTCGAAGCGCCAAGGGGCAAGCTGCACTGCCGTGCAGAGAAGGAGAAAAGCCACTGAAGTGCGCCATATATCCAACAGCAGGCAGAGCGTCAGAGGAACAAAGACAGGAACAGGTGTGTGACTCGCAGCTGACTGCATACACGACCATCGGCTAAGAAAAAAAAATCTGAATGAAACAGACGTATTTCCCCGCCTTTGTACCCATATTTCCTGGGGCGGGGTATGCAAATACTGTCTGTCAACTTCTCATTGGCCTTTTTTCATAGATCAGAGGCATATTCGGCTCTCAAGAGAGACCCCTAGTGTCGCTTCTTCGACACAACGTCGAAGTGAGCGACAGACGGGGAACTCATTTCAAACATTTAAGCTTTTCAGAAAAATTTCAGTCAAGTGTTTCAAAAGTTTTGACCAGAAGTGTGTGTATGTATATACATATATAACCCTATTTTTGCATGCATAATCTGTACTATTTACAAGTAATTACATTGATTTGTAGAAAATGTGTGGTGGGTAAAAATATTGATTTTTCAGATGCATTGCGTTCTTCATTTGAACAATCTTGATTCTTAAATCTCAAAATCAATCTTTTACTCTATGCGCAACCCAATACATGGGAGGAATCACTTGCATTTACAACCAAATTTAGCACTATGTGATTTAAAATGTTTTACATTTCACTTAGTACTTAGTATAGCAGTGGAGTATTCAGCAGCGAGATCCTTTCACTGCGATGTTCTGTGTAATGTGTATCCAAAGAGGAGATCCACAAAACCCATTTGTCATTGAATAATATCTCTTTTAATAGCCTTTCTGTTCTTTACAGTCAGTTGATCAAAAACAAAACAAAAATAAACATTTAAATCTAATCACATGTAGCACAGATGAGATAAAGCCATCTGAGTCTCTCTTGTTAACATGCGCTTTTTTACAGATGCTCCTTACAGAAATGTCGGTTTTCTTAAAGAGACAGTACCAGTTTTTATCATGTAAAAGAGAGAATTTCTTTCATATGTAAGCAAAAAGGTCATTATAACTAAAATATACCCATATGAATCGATATAGAATAAACTATAAATTGGAATCAAATTGCGAAATCTGTATCAATACTCAGCCCTCAGAAAACATGCTAAAAACTGTTGATGTCTCTTTAAGAATTCTGGCAGTTCAGTGAGTTCAGTTCAGTGTTTTGGTTGAGCGCACATCAAGAGAGACATCGAATGGCTTCTTTACCCTATTTGTGCTTTCCATATAGAATCAATGTGTGCGGTCCAAATAGATACGCAAAGCACGTATCGGACACAGCAACGAAAGGGCTGGGTCTGCCTCCTCCCGGGGCAGCGCTTGCAGGTTCACGACCTGGTCCCCGAAGGGGGTCGTAGGAACCTTGGGCACATAGCCCGGCCCGGTAACCCTCAGAATAACGTGAGAATGTGCTGGACCGAACTCCAGACAGGTGTCACTGACAGAGAACACTTGCAGGTCGCCAACCCTCTTGATGGAGGCTAACGCAATCAGGAGGGCCGTCTTCAGGGAGAGGGCCTTGAGCTCAACTGAATCAAGTGGCTTGAAGGGGGGTCTCTGAAGGCCAGAGAGGACCACTGAGAGATCCCAGGAGGGGAATAGACTAGGCCGGGGTGGGTTCAGTCTCCGGGCGCCTTTCAGGAACCTTATAATCAAGTCGTGCTTACCTAGGAACTTGCCATCTACTGCGTTGTAGTGGGCTGCAATAGCAGCTACATACACCTTCAAGGTGGAAAGGGACAGCCTCCCCTCCAGCCTCTCCAGCAGGAATGAATGTACTAACCAAACTGCGCACCTCTGCGGTTCTTCGGCTCGGGAAGAACACCAATTCGCGAACAAGTGCCACTTTAGGGCATAAAGTTGCCTGGTGGAGGGAGCTCTGGCTTGGTTGATTGTGTCTATGTCTGCAGGTGGTATATCCACTAGATCTTCCGCATCCTGTCCAGGGGACAGATGTGGAGGTTCCAGAGGTCTGGGCGTGGGTGCCAGAGGGTTCCCCGTCCCTGAGAAAGAAGGTCCTTCCTCAAGGGAATTTTCCAGGGAAGTGCTGTCGCGAGGAGCATAAGATCTGAGAACCAGTCCCGGGTGGGCCAGCAAAGGGCCACCCGGATGATGACATGTTCCTCATCCTCCCTGATCTTGCACAGCACCGGTGCAAGAAGGCTCACTGGGGGAAATGCGTACTTGCGCAGCCCCCGGGGCCAGCTATGTGCCAGCTCGTCTGTCCTGAGAGGGGCTCCTGTCAGAGAGTACCAGAGCGGGCAGTGGGAGTTGTCTTGGGAGGCAAAGAGATCTATCTGTGCCTTGCCGAATTGGTCCCAAATCAGCTGGATCACCTGGGCGTGGCGCCTCCACTCTCTGCTGGGCGAAACCTGCCGTGACAGCGCATCCTCCATCGTGTTGCAGTTGCCAGGGATGTGAGTGGTGCGCAGCGACCTGAGTCGCGGCTGACTCCAAAGGAGGAGATGGCGGGCGACTTGTGACATATGACGAGAGCGCACGCCGCCATGGCTATGTATGTACGCTACCGTCGTGGTTTAGTCTGAATGTATCAAGATGTGCTTGCCCCAGATTAGTGGGAGAAACCTCCGTAGGACAAGAGATACAGCCAACAACTCCAGGCTGTTGATGTGCCAATGCTGCCGGGGTCCTGTCCAGAGGCCAGCGGCAGCGTGCCCATTGCACACGGCGCCCCAACCCTGTCGAGAGCCATCTGTGGTCACCACAACACATCTGGACACCTGCTGCAAGGGGACTCCGGTATGCAGAAACTAGAGGTCTGTCAAAGGGTTGAAAGTCTGACGGCAAGAAGGGGTGATTGTCACACAGTATGTGCCGTGGCGCCATGCCCATCTCGGGACTCGAGTCTGTAGCCAGTGCTGAAACGGTCTCATATGCATCAACCAGAGTGGCGCGGATGCGGCTGAGGATGCCATATGCCCCAGGAGCCACAGGAATTGTTTTAGAGTAACCGCTGTGCCGGGGTCAAAGAGAGTGAGGCACCTGAGCACTGACTGAGCGCGCTCGTTGGTGAGACACGCTGTCATTGAGACTGAGTCTAACTCCATGCCGAGAAAAGAGATGCTCTGTTGATTTGGTGGCAAATTACCTACTTTCTGCCACTCCATCTAAAGGAGTTTCATTATTATATCATAGTCACACATGTGTAGTTTATTAGTTTATTAAGAACAGCATAGTTTTACAATGTTTTCCATTTTGGTCTTCACAGCCATTTTTACTTAAGGACACACTAGCAGTTGATGAAAAACATGACAGATGGGGAAAGAGAGTAGAAAGGGAGTGAGATTAGAACCCTAATAAACAGCTCTGCAGGCCAGCGGTAAACAAGCTGTTGACAGCATACCAGACACACCTCCTTCACAATATTAGACCTGAAAGAGAAGTGACTGCTATGAGATAACACATCCATGCTGAAATTTACATCATGTCTGCTGACCTCTGTACCTGCCATCATGCTGATGAGAAGCATGGAAATGAACCCTACAGTGTCTCTAATGACCTGCAGCTGCTCCAAAACTTATTAAAGGGGGACTGAAATGAGAAGAACAACTCGAACAGATCGAGACTAAGAGGCAATGACTGAAAGAGTAGTGGGCTACAATTAATTGATATCACTCCAAGCAATGAAACACTAAAGTCTAATTAAAAGCCAGGAAGACTTCACATAGACTCGAGAACTAACATCAGCCAACTAATCAAACATGTTTTCCAATTTAGAGAAAACAGATAAAATAAGTAACTGAAGTAAGAAAGGTTAAATTGAAAGGAGCTATTTCTTTTTTTGTAAAAATGTTTCCACTTGTAATGTTGATTTTTTTTTTTTTATTGATTATTTTTACCATAAACAGCCATAATTTATGCCCATGCTTTGATGCACTCACACAAAGGCTGCTGGTTTGTTATCAAGACAAATATAAATAAATATTTTCTAACATTGGGATTCTTCTGAAGGATATGTAGGGTAGCAGATGCTGCATGCACCCAGGAACAACGGAGGGTTTGGTGGACTTTCCCATATTTGACTCTTACTGTTTTAATTTATACTGTTCAGGAATTATTTTGATTTTGCATTTAAAGGCTTAATTGCATTATGCTACTTTTAAAATAATAAAACAGAATCTAAACATACTAGGTATTATACACTTACCAACTTTTCAAATAGCTATTAAAAACAGGCCTTTACACCATACTACTGAGGAACTTGTCAAGTCCATCCAATATTATCACAAAAATGCATTGCTCAGGGACATGTCCTCATGCACAGGATCATTGCTTTTATGGTTGCTGCTGTTCCGAAAGACAGAGACCGCAACACAAGTTGGAAGTGCCATTAAAAGCTAAGCTCCACTTTGAGTGCTTGTTCACCATCTCCATTTCTTCAGCTTCATGGCCCAAAGCACTCGAGTTCCATTGGTTATTCACCGTAGTACTTCAGATTTGATTCGTGGAGCATCATACAATATGAGATTTCATATATGCTATGAAAATATCAAGCATGTTTGATATCCTCCAACTAGATGGAATCCTGTCAACTCTGAATGGCCCAAAATCTCCAGACTGGTGTCATATAGGTGTCACTGTAACTAGTGCCGACTAGGCCCAAACTAAAATTGGTGCTAAAATCAGTGTCACGGTCATTCTATTGTAATACAGACTTTTTTCAATAGATGGTGTTTTTGGTTTTTGCGTTTTTAGTTCTGAGAGTTACAGTATGTTGTCATAGTACAATGAACTCTTATTTCAAAACATTAAGAAAAATTGGAGCTCCCATGATATGAGGCATGGTATTGGCTTCATGTAGTATGTCTACAGCAATTTGGGTTTATTGGTCTATTGATTCTAATAGTCCTCCGGTGGCTGTTCAGATCTTCACCTGCCTTTTCTATTACACAGACACCACGTGTTACATGCTCACTTTAGGAACAGCTATTTTTTGGCTACACTGTATTTTTGGGGAAAATAAAGTCATCTTTATTTACTTCTATATAAATCTGCAGAAACTATGCCCAACTGAAGAATGTACCAAAAAACAAAAACAACAAAACAGTTACAATTCAAACCAATTTAATTCAAGCCAATAAATATGCATATTTTACTATTACAAAAGCCCTAGCCAGAAATAATTACAGAGCCACCTGTGGGGACAAAGTGGCCAATAAGGACACATAACACTAAAACTTTTTACATAAGTCATGAAAAAATGGAACATTTCAGACTCTGTAAAAAAAAAAAAAGTGACAGGCACATCCCAGCAGGATTTAATCAATGCTATGCAGAGTACAGCTTAGCTCAGGATCAGAGATGCTGGTGGTGCTTCCTTCTGACAGAGACAAATACACAGGGTCTGCAAAGCAAAGGAGTATCTAAGGAAGGATGTATGTGCAGTGAGCTATAATTATCTATGTAGAATCTGAGTATTTTAACAGGCTTCACTCACATGCCTGACATTAAGCAAACATTTATAAACTGGGTGACAGCCTGGAAAGAGATGCTGTATTACTTAAACAATTAAGTCCCCTTCCCACAGACCTGCTGTAAATTTAATATTTTTATCAAATATCAATCACTGGTTTTCAGTATAGTAATCCAATGTAGTTTTCATAACAAAGCTATGTGTGGATAAAAATTATGTTGGCAAGTAATTCAGCCAATCTAAGACCTGTGTTTATGATATTATGCTAATTCTGATCAGAGATTCTTATGGTATAACTAGATCACTGAGCACAGCAGGATAATGCTCTGTTAATCTTTATCCTAAAAACCATATCTAAACCAATTTACTCCTGTAATGAAATTTACTCTGCTACTTTAATGAGCAATTGAATTGGATTTAGAGGTAGTTAACATCAAATACATTAGGAAAGTGGACATGTACTTAGAATCAGAATCAGCTTTATTGCCAAGTACTCTTACACATACAAGGAATTTGTCTTGGTGACCAATTATGTGATATGTCATATTCCATTGACAACTATTTTAAACTGCATTTTGCCAATTCTTTCATTATTCATGCAGCTTTTATAAACTCACCCTCCAAACATGAAATATTTGCCCATTTAAAAATGTAATTGTCAGACAATTATGTAAAATATATTACTGAAGTTTTATTAAAAACAGAGAAAAACAATTAAAAAAAAGACCAGTTACAGCAGCTAAAATACACACACTTGTACCAGCTTACTTACAAAACTAAGCAATTTATATTTTAGAGAAGGAGAGAACGCAAGTTTAATGGATACCTAATTACATATCAAAATAACTATCAGCTTACACCAAGTGAGCCGATTGGCTAACAGTTTGCGTCATGTAGTTTCATACTGTACATTCATATAAATTTTCAACAGCGGTCCGATTGCGTCATCAACGTGAATACACGTTCAGCAGCAGCTGTTTACCACTGTAACTAGGTAACAACTCAAGAAGACATCAGCTTCACTGTATTAATAAAGTATCCATATTTTTGGATTTACCACCACAACTTTACATGCTCAGAACGACACTGTTTGTCTGCTAAGGATGCATTGAAAGTGCAATGATGTGATGAATGTTTGCGTTTGTCTGCCGCGAGACCGTGGATGTGTTGCAAGAAGTGTGAAGAATGTGAGCTGGACTCTGAAGGGGATATCGCAAGTAGGTATGAAATAGGTATGATTTAATTATTAGCGGTTCACATCCGCAATTTGGTGAAATTACCACAATTTGTTATGAGTACTCCAGACCACCTTTTCAAAAAACAGTGTTCACATCATCAAAACAAAACGCAATTCATTGACATCATTTGAACCCTGGTGTCCACCAAAAGTGCTAGTGTGAAAGCACCCAATAGTGTAAAATATTGATTTTCCGATTAATAGTGATCTTTTTTAACAATCCCGATATCAATTCTTAATATCCCAAGGTCGAGCTTTTACTTTTACTTTTGGTCCTGTTGGTCAGATTTTGTCATTTTGATATTTATATCCCTTACATAAATAGCAACTGAGCTGCATAGTTAGGGCCCTGTTGTTAATTTTTAAAGATTAAGGTTTTAAGGTTTAAAGGTTACCTGTAAAATAAACACCATTAGCTGATGGAGAATTTCGTTCATATGTAAACAAAATGGACATTACAACTGAAACATAAACAAATTAATCATATCAAATCAAATTGTATTGGAATTTAATCGAGAGCTTGTGAATCGGAATTAAATCATGAAATTTATACCGATACCCATTCCTAGTCAAATCAATGATTAAATTCAATTTTAAAAAAGTTATTTTGATCATTTACATATATGGACAAACATATTTGTTTATGCTACAAATAAATGGCATAGGGCCATTCCTATGCTTCCTCTGTACTGCTGGGTATTGCCAGTCATATGGAGATAACGAGGGCTTCCCCGAGACCTTGGAGCACAGAAGAAAGTTCAGCTATAATGACAGGAAACATTTAAGGTCTAATCAGTCAGCGTAAGCACAAAACAACAAGGCATAATCCTCTGTGCTCTTAGCAAGTTGCAAGGCTCAGTAAATGTATAGAGCAAACAACTAACCATTCAATCATGAAATAACGAAAAATACTAGCTTTTTCCCCAAGTTCTAATCACACATAGTAGATATAATTGAGACACAGGGCAAGATGCCCAGAGGACCAGGCAGTTATGTAACTAAAAGAGCTAGACAAGCTGAAAATGGACAATACGGAATCCTGGCCCAGCACTGAAGCTTTCTTCTGTCAGATGGAGACTTTCAATTGGGCTGCATTTATATAGCTTCAAGCAAAAATCAGTCTGTAACCTTTCAGCCAAACTGTGAACAAAAGCCCAGATGTCCCACAGGAATGGGGATTTATTTCCCTCAGAGGCATATGAGTCTTGTTGTTCTACAGTTGTGGAATTAATGGCAGGATGGCACACATGCAGGCTTTGTGTATTATAGGCAGTCAGAAATGTGAAGAGCATCAGGCTGAGCTCCTGGATGAAGAATATTGCCTTTGGATCTTTAATCTGTGAATGTCAGAGATTTTGTTGAGCCTTTATAGTTTTGTCATAGTAAAACTGGACAATTGGAGACTCTTTGAGGCTTAATATCATAATCACACAAGAATATTAGGATCACATGCAAGGCATGGATCATTGCCATGAGGGTGTAATCTGGAGGACATGTTCAGATCTCAACCCACTAAGGGTGTCATCAATAGAAAAAAATCAGTATGAGATGACAATTAGTAGCTCTGAGTCCAGGAAACATTTAAAGGGATAGTTCACATACAACAAAAAAAATCATCATGTTGTTCCAAACGTTTATGACTGTCTTTTTTCACTTGAACAAAAAAGGAGATGTTCAACAGTCACATCTTTTTTCCCTACAATAAAAGTAAATGGTGATGGAGACTAAACTTCCATCTAAAATCTCCTTTTGAGTTCAGAAAGTCAAACAACATATGAGTGAGTAAATAACAGAATTATCATTTGTAGGTGAACTATCCTATTAAGAAAACTCGAGTTTACGGAGTACACTGCTGACTGTCAGTCATGCATCAGAGCCTTTCTGACATGAATTAAAAACAATGCATCCCCTACCTTGCATCCAAACATAAGTGAGATGGTGCTGTTGGTGCATGCTACTTTACAATGGCACAACATTGGGGAAAAGCAATCCAAGTTTTTGATGCTGGGAGACATTCTCTCTGTCCCTGGGAACCATCAGTGATTGAGGTGCCGGCCAATCACTTCCACGAGCGATGCCCACAGCCTGCTCTTGATATGCAGCCTCATTTCTCAGCTGAGTCCATGATGGGGGAGCAGAAGTGGCGACTTGATGCCTTCATCCAGTGAGTTCACTGCCCTGTTTTTCCCTCCTATCTCTTTGCTTTACTTAATAGGTCCAACAAATTAATATGCTCCCAAAGAGAGCTGCACTTCAAGGAGCTCTGGAGGAGCCATGCTGCCTGCTGTGACCGGGAGGTGAGGCAATGGTAGGAGGAGGAACAGGAGGAACAGGAGGTTTAGAGGGCAGCAGGGTTTTGTGTCACAATGCGAGGGACTCTCTACTCCGCCGCCACATGCGATCCATCAGCACTGCTGCACTTCCACCTGCTGCAGAGGAGCCACTGCCATGCCACTTCCACTCGGAGGAAAGAGGGAAAAGGCTTGGATGCTCTCCCGCTCAGGAACTATCCAAACAAGACACGACGAGCAGTGCAGAGAGAGAGAGGAGAGGTAAGCAGACTGAAGGGGGAGGGGCGAGCAGCAGCATTGAGCTTATTACGTAGTTCACTAGAGAGAAACTGAAGAGTTTCTGAGCCGAAAGTTGCAGCACGTGGACCAGGAATGAGGGGTGAAAACAAAGGGAACAGTTCGGAGGTGATACGTTCAGAAGGATGTAAAGACTGCATTATTTTTAAACAGATTTTAAAAATACAAGAACAACAGAGGAGAGAGAATATTGCATTAAACAGCTGATTTGAGATTGACCTCTGATATGCAGTCATGAAATCTGATCCCAATTGATTAATACCTCAATGAAGTTAAAACATATACTTTTCAAAAAAAGACATCTCTTAATCAGAGTATTTTGCTGTTGCTGCTGCAGAGCAAGTACGAAGGCATTCTACTGCTTGAACATACAGAGACATACAGTGGTAAGCACTGTATACAGTGGATACAATCCCCAAGTAGCAGATCTAGACAGGTGGTGCTGGGAATGAGGATGGTTTTAGAAAAAAACATCCTTCAGTGTGCTGCAGTGAAACCGGCTTATTACAAAACTAAGCAATTTATATTTTAGACAAGGAGAGAACGCAAGTTTAATGGATACCTAATTACATATCAAAATAACTATCAGCTTACACCAAGTGAGCCGATTGGCTAACAGTTTGCGTCATGTAGTTTCATGCCTGAACTCCAATATTTTTTTTTCTTGTTTTAAGCATAAACCAACATTTTGTTAGTTTTAAGAATGTTTTGATATTTTTAATGAACAACAATATGAAAATACTAAGAAAATGATTTTGTCGCAATGCAAAAAATCCAAGGGTTGTATTTAAGTGAACCAAGGTTTGAACGCAAAGGGATTTCTTACTCTCCAACAAAACAACAAATTCAAATAGTAATGGTAAAAAGGAATTCCTGGTGATCTGAGAGCAATTATTTTCTTTTAGAGCTAAAATTTGGTATTTCCAGCGACATTTTATAGGTCCTCCTAAATTACGAAGCACAGGCTTATTAGTGGGCTGTAATAAATCAGAGTATGATCATTTCTCCTCTGCCCCTCCTTTCTCCTGCACCCCTGCCACACTAAATAATTTGAGCTGTTATATCATCAGCGTGCAAGGAGGCATGCATATCCCAGAGAACTACAGCATAAACACACATTCACATTCACACTATAATAAATGTAATAACTAATATTTGCATCTGCAGCAAGACTGTGCTGCATTATTTGGTTATTAGAGGCAAACAACCCATCTTTTTCATAAAGAAGCATGATACTTTTTTCTATATAACAATATGGAACAATCACATTTTTAGAGGGATGACTAGTATAAAAACATACAGTTCTAGCTTACAGCTCTGTTTTTTAATATTGTGCATGTTTTCATGCAATACCCACAACTCACCACCTCCATTTGTCCAATTATTACTGCAACCTCCTTATTTTTAGCACTACTTATATGAAAACTGGAAATGTTGAAATTAGCCTTATCTCATGAAAAATACTTGACTGCGCAAAGTGAAATTACGTGGTTCATTAAACGTATTGATGCAGTTGAGGTGAAATGTCCACTAAGGGGTGCTAAAAGCTTAAAATGTAATGTTCTCTCAAAAAGTGTTTTTAAGGTTAAAGCTTGTAATGGTGGCGAGCCCAAAAACTAGATTAAACTTTGGAATTTAAATAGTTCCAGAAATAATTCGGGCACCAGACAGGTCCAAGTCTGTCTACTGGTAGATTTTAAACCCTAAAGGATAGCTCATAAAATAAACACCAGATACATAAACACACACAAAAAAAAAACACCACAAACAACTGAATGCAGTTCAATATGATATATTTTTACCCCCATCCATAACACAATCATAAGCACAATATTTAACAGAAAACGGTTATAAAAATAAAAAAGCTGTAGCTGAAAATATCTATCGGTGATGCTTGACTCATGCATCTGTATTTTTAAATTAAAATCAGCAGATTTCGAGTGTCCATGGATGGCAGGGAGAATTATTCCCGGGGGGGCTTGAGGTTACAGAGAAACTGACACAAGTTGATTACCTGAACTGGTTACTTGACAACGGCCTTCAGCATTAGAAGATGACAACACTCTGCAGCCGGCATTAGGAAGTGCGACGTGGAACCTCTTCACTCCGGTGTTAACACTGGCTAAACACAGAGCGCGTCCTGCTCTACCTTATGAACTGATCTCATACACCCTCAGGTAATCCGTGCACCTCTCTTTTTCCTAGATCCTCTCCACTCTCCCCTGTCTCCATCTTTACCTTCCTTTTTTAATCATTTTCACTTAATTGATTTTATTCCATATATAGGTATGATGGGGTGGATTTTTTTCTGCACCGCCACAAGCTGAAGTATGTAATTTCTGCAACACTAACACCACCAAATGGAATTGCAAAAATAAACAATGTTTTCAAAACAGCTTTCTGAATATGCCTCTCAGTGTTCACACAGTCAGTTAGTCCGACCCCCAACTCATGCCACTGGTTGAGTAACTTTGTTGGGGCGGGTCGCTCAAAACAAACAGGAATTTTTATAGCACCACAGAGACACAGTGTTTACAGTTTTGGAGAAAATGAACATATGAATGTAGCTTACTAATGGATAAAGCTGGGTATTAAGAAATTATTTTAACACTGAAAAAGTTACATACTTCCGATTTAATGCTCTGTAGTGCATTTGCTCTTGAGTTTACAAAAAAATAAAAAATACAACGTCCTTACCCTAAATCCTACACCTAACTGAGAGTGTCATAAAAGCAAATGTGAGATGAAAAATGCAATAGCTGAAGCAACCACATCACTTTGTGGTATAATGGCTTTACACCTATTTGAGGCTTTACACCTCTACACCATTTACCATATACTGGATTTATCACACTACTGTTTTGAATAACAGAGAGAGATATACAGCGTATGCTTTTTACAATCGGTTAGAAATATATTGATCCAATATTTGAGAATTTACTGACAAACTGGTGCAGAGAAGCACACAAAAGACCTTAATATTGCAATAATTGCTATGATGAACTGCTCAAAATTAAAGCCCACATAAAGAAAGAATGGTCAATTTCTTAGTATCAGTCAAAACTTGGAAAGATAAGTGATATAGCCTTTGGTAAAAGCATTTCTGTGGTTTGTATACATTAAGAACAGAACCCCATCCATCATCCAATCCTTTTTTCAGCTACATGATTTAATCTGACACCGTGACATTGGTGATATTTACGATGACTTTTGAATGAGTTGCAATCCCAAAAAATTATTCATCCACAGCTGAAGCCAATAATTAACGTCTAAATCAATCCCTCTGCCTGAAAGTTTCAAGGAGAAAGGGACGACACTTCCAGAGATGCAATCCATAACTATGTTTCAAGCAAAGTTTGTGTATTGCTGTGCACTCAGCAGATTCTATGAGAACAATAAGAACTTCTCTAATAAACTGCATACGCAGGCTGATGCTAATCATACTATTGCCTTGCTGAAGTAGATAATCTATCTAGATCACAGACTGTTGAATTCCCATGATACCATCAAAGAATCAGATACAAGGAAGACTGAAATGGTGTATGCAGAGAACCACATCCAAGCGGGGAGAAAATCATCTCTAATTGGCCAGGTGAGAATTACATTGTTCCAACATTCATTTCTGCTGTTTTTGTCTTTAGAGAACTTTATGCCATCTTCTTGGATTGCATAAAATCTTTATTATTTTTATTTTATTTTCGTAAAAAGAAAATGCAGGTACATAATGATGACATGATGAGAAAAAAAGTTACAAAACTGCACAAAAGTTATCAAGGTTATGACGCATGTGTTAATATCCCATTTAGTACAGTATATTGTCCCATACATCAAGACATTAAAAAAGATGATCTAAAGGTGAAATTTATGTTGACAGCTAACAAGCCTGAACATAGAATCAATGTAATTTTTACCAGTGTCTCTAATAAGTCTATGACCACAACTGTTCTGTTTAACCACTCTGCATGAGCTTTGGTAATACCTAATGGAATTATACAAATGAAGCGATGAAACCAAGATGAATGTTAATACAATTACAAACTAAATATATTTTAGGTTTCTCAGGCCTGATATCTGATAGTTGCAATGTGGTAGAGATACGTTCCAAAAAGTAAAAAAAAAAAAAAAAAATTTAATATGCAATATTTTAAAATTAAATTCAAAATTCTTAGATAATGTTTTAGATAATATCCGGGTTCAGTACAATCAACAGCATTTGCGGCATAATGTTGATTACCAAAAAAAAGAAAATTAGACTTGTCCCTCCTTTTCTTAAAAAAAAGTAAAAATCTGGGTTGCAGTGAAGCACTTACAATGGAAGTGAATGAGGCCGATCCGTAAATGTTTAAATACTCACCATTTCAAAAGTATAGCCACAAGACATAAACAATATGTTTGATTTTAGTGTAATCAAATCTCTTAATAATCTTTTCTGTGTAAAGTTATAGCCACTTTTACAACTTCCTTTCCATGACGATGTCCCCTAAAACGACAGTAAAAATTATGATTTAAATAACTTTACAGATCAAATAATACATGCGTTTTAACAGAAGAATTAATGCAACTGCTTTTATAAAATTATAAACGTCACATTTCTGCTTTTTAACCCAGACTATTCCTTTAATCATGTATGTCATTAGGTTCAGTTTATAGATGTGGTCACGGTCAAAGTTGCAAATTAAATATGTACTTTTTTGTGTTAACATTCTATTCATATATTCTGGAAAGGTTTGTCTGCTCTGAAATACGATGCACTAACTGGACTAAAGTGTTATGATGACACACAGTGGTCAGATGTTTGTGTCAGAGAGTGAATACTAAGAGAAAGCATTGACCAAAGCAGAGCTCTGAGGAAGAAAATTAATAGTTTATAAAAAAGGTACCACTGTAATGTCATGGTAATTTGAACACTACCATGATGTTATGTACCTTAGAGTGCCAGGGAAAAACCATGGTACATGAATATGGTAACTATTCAGTACCATGGTATATATCAAAATTATTAACCTCAAGGACCATCTGTTAATACATTAAAAAGATGCAGCTCAGTGAGCAGCTAGATGTGTATGAACCAACTCTTCAATACAACAATTACTTTCAAGGGCAGAAAGCCGACCTCAAACTTTAGAACACATAGAAACATGGTCTTTATTCTGAAATGTACTTAAATTTAGGATTGCTCATGACGTAACAACGGTGAAGCTACTGCGCCGCCATCTTTGTATTCCCTAACATTCCTATAGGTCTTAATGAGAAATCATCTGTTCCCTTTACAAAAAGCTACACTATGATGCTGCGCTGCTAAGTGCTTTGGGAACAATCTTGCATAGTGACCAGCTGTGAATATGTGTGTAACACGTCAATGTAACATTGACCGGAAATTTATAGCCTCGGTTGGTGAGATCATTGGACGCACCTGTGACCAGGCTATAAATAGAGGCGTCACCAGCGTGTTCATCAGATCTCTTTTCTTCAGATCATACTGTGCTGTGTGTTTCACAAGACTGCTGATAAAAAAACTTTTCTTCCCTTTGTTAGGAGTTAGAAATTGTTAGGCAGTGTGCAGAAATTTCCTTCTTCCTTCTTTCTCTGTTCTTTTAAAAAAAAAAAAAAAAAGAGAAGAGAAGATATATATATATATATATATATATATATATATATATATATATATATATAGATAGATAGATAGATAGATAGATAGATAAGGAAAGTGAAAGTATGTCAGAGAAACAAGGCAGATGCTGCGTGTTTCCTTGCCAGCGGTCTATGACCGACAAGGACACGCATGAGTTCTGCTTTGTTTGTTTGGGGGAAGAGCACACTGTTCTCGCGTTGGTGCAGGGCAAGTGCACGCATTGTGACCTACTTTCGGTCGGAATGCTTCGCGCTCTCCTCACTTACTTTCGCGAGCCAGCACCCACACTTCACTCGTGGGGCTCTCGCATGGATCTGGCTGAGGAGCGAGAGACGGGTTCGTCCCTTTCGCTCGCTCTCTCCCCAGACCCAGCTGGTCCTTCACACGATCTCGAAGCGCGCTCCGGCGCTTCTTCTGTTCACGGGGAGGACCTTATATCTCTTGGTTCGGAGTGTGAGTTATCCGCGTCAGAGCACTCCAAACGCGATTCTAAATCTTCTGAGGAGTTGCTCGACGTGATCACTCGTGCAGTGGCCAGGCTTCAATTAGACTGGCCACGTGACCAAGAAACCCCCAAACGTTCCAAATTAGAGGACAGATTTCTGTCTGGTGGCCAAGGGAAGGGAACGCCTCATCAGTCCCTTTCCTTCTCTGATGATCTCCACGACGAGCTCGCTCGTTTGTGGAGAAAACCTTATACCTCGCACATTCACTTGCCTTCGACGTCGTCGTTATACTCGACTATCGTGGGCACTGACACAAAAGGCTATTCAATGTTGCCGCCGGTTGAAGAGACGCTTGCGGGCTATCTCTCGCCGGGTTCGGCGTCATCATTAAAAAGCCCCGCCCTCCCCTCTAAGCCATGCAGAACTACCTCCGTGCTAGTGGGAAGGGCTTATCAAGCGGCAGGTCAGGCTGGTGCAGCGCTGCACACCATGGCTGTGTTACAGGCTTACCAGGCTGATCTGCTAAAAGACCTGAGTGCGGGTGAAACGCTCGACGAGGAAGCATTTTTAGAGCTTCGTCGAGCCACAGATCTGTCTCTCCGTGCGACCAAGCAGTCAGCCCATGCCATTGGCCGGTCTATGTCTGCTTTGGTCAGCACGGAGAGACATTTATGGCTTAACCTTTCGGGCATCAGAGACAAGGACCGGGTGTTCCTGCTTGATGCCCCGGTCTCGCCTTCTGGTCTCTTTGGAGACGCCATGAACACTGTTATCTCCAGATTTCAGGAGGCAAAAAGCCACGAGGAAGCCTTTGGGCAGTTTTTTCCTCGCCGCACTCAGGGGGTGGGGCCGTCAGCCACCCGGTCTCACCCCGAGGCTCCCCCTCGCAAAGACAGGGGACAGGTTCGTCGTCCTCAGCAGCCCCCTAAGCAAGACCTCAGGGCTATAATTTCCAAAAGGAAAAAACCCTGACGGTCTTGTACCCAACCTTTTGGGGGTAGTTCCCTTCGGGAAGGGGTGCGTGTTTTATTCACTTCGGCCCTCCCGATACCCTCAAGAAAATCCTTCACTCCCGCCACCCTTGGTGTTTCGGGTGACAGAGTTTTCCGACAAAAAGTTGGGTGTACCGTTGCTTCCTGCCTTAGTCCAGGACACGGAACACTCAACACCCCCTCAACAGGAAGTGCTGAAATTAGTTCCCATTTCAGAGAACCTGGCAGCATGGAAACTTCTGCCCGGTGTTTCTATGTGGGTCCTAAAAACAGTAGAAAAGGGCTACAAAATTAAATTTTCCCACCGCCCTCCGCGTTTCAACGGCGTGGTTCCCACTACCGTGAAACCGGGGCAGGCATGTCTACTGTGGAGAGAATTACAAAATCTCTTGGTCAAAGGGGCCATAGAACATGTTCCCCTTCCAGAGAAAAAATCAGGCTATTACAGCAGATACTTCCTGGTTCCCAAGAAGGGTGGGGGGTTGCGTCCCATTCTAGATCTTCGAGGCTTGAACCGCTCAATCAGGGCGTTCAAGTTCAAGATGCTAACGGTCAGGGCGATTGTGTCTCAGATCCAACATGGTGATTGGCTGATTACGATCGACCTTATGGACGCATACTTCCATATCGGAATTCTGCCACAGCACAGGAAGTTCCTAAGGTTCGCTTTAGGGGATGAAGCCTTCCAATATCGGGTTCTTCCATTCGGCCTAACCTTATCACCCTGCACATTCACGAAATGCATGGATGCAGCACTGGCTCCTTTGCGACTCCAGGGCATCCGCATTCTGAATTATCTAGATGACTGGCTGATACTAGCTCAGTCCCAGGAACTAGCAGTTCAGCACAGGGATATCGTCTTGGCTCATCTGGTTTCTCTGGGTCTGAGACTCAACGCCGAATAGAGCGTTCTCTCTCCGACCCAAGAGATTACCTATCTAGGGATTATGTGGAACTCGATCACGATGCGGGCACGACTGTCTCCCGCTCATATCATGTCCATACAAAACTCCCTGTGCACTCTCAGGTTAGGTCAAGGTTGCACTGTTTACCAGTACCAACAAATACTAGGTCTCATGGCGTCTGTGTCCACGGTGATTCCTTTGGGCCTGCTCCATATGAGACCGTTTCAGCTGTGGCTTCAACGTGCCAATCCCCTAAGGCTAATAAGGGTTACGCGCCGAGCGCTTCGTCCCTTTCTATGTGGTTCAGAGATCTTACCTTGGTGCGTCATGCCATCGCAAAATGCTAACGACAGACGCCTCTCTGACGGGCTGGGGTGCGGTCTTAAGTGGTCGTCCAGCCCAAGGAGAATGGGAGGGTCACCAACTCGAATGGCACATCAATTGCCTCGAGTTTATGGCGGTATTTCTGGCCCTGAAATACTTCCTCCAGCATCTGGAAGGCTGCCATGTCCTTGTGCGGGTGGACAACACATCAGCAGTCTCCTACATAAATCGCCAAGGAGGTCTACGCTCTCGCCACCTGAATTTGCCGGCACCTCTCCGCACACATTCATCAAGTTCTATAGTTTAGATGTTCATGCTACTCCAGGCTTTTACGTCATCGAGTCGACATCTCAACCCCATGCCTCTACAAGTTTGTGATGCGGCAGGCTGGCCCTCTCCACACACATTCCTGTGTTCTCATGGTCTAGATGTTCAAGCTACCCCGGGCCCTTAGGTCCGGGGGTAGGAGTTTTAATTGGGTTTGTGTTGCGGCAGGCTAGTTCCTTTCCGCACACAGTCTCAGACTTTATTGGCTAAACTCTTTTTATGCCTGAACAAGTTTGTGATGTGGCAGGCTGGTCCTTTCCGCACATATTCTTCAGGCCCTATGGCTGGGCTCCCATTCCCGAGTTCATTTCTGACCTCAAGTTTAAGATGGTCTGTGTACGGCAGGCTGGTCCTTTCCGTACACATTCCTAAAATCTTACGATTCATGCCTGAACAAGTTTGTGATGCGGCAGGCTGGTCCTTCCCGCACACATTCTTCAGGCCCCATATCTGGATTCCCTTGTGTTCATTTATGATCTCAAGTCTAAGAAGGTTTGTGTACGACAGGCAGGTCCTTTTCGTACACATTCCTAAATCTTACGATTTAGATCCTTATGCCTGAACAAGTTTGTGATGCGGCAGGTTACTCCTTTCCGCACGCATTCTTCAGGATCTATGGTTTGGATGTTTATGATACTCTGGGCCTACGCCCTTGAGTCGACATCTGTTTATATATATTAGTGTTTATATTTATACCCGTATCTAGTGTATGTGTATTCTACATTGTGTGTATTGTGTACATTTGTTATGTATATTGTTGTGTAAGTATGTGTACATTTGTTATGTAAATTGTTTTGTGTAAATATGTTGTTATTGTAAAGTGGTTTATGTCTCGTCACTGTCATGACTGCAATGTTGCTCGGAACTGCACACAAGAATTTCACCTACTGTTGCACTCGTCTACACAGTAGTGTGACAATAAAGTGATTTGATTTGATTTGATTTGATTTGATCTGAAGCCAAGTCTCAAGTAAGTATGTGATGCAGCAGGCTAGTCCTTTCCGCTCACATTCTTCGATTCTTATGAGTAGGATTTTTGCTACTCCGGGTTTTTCGCCCTTGAGTCAACATCTCGAGCTCATGTCTGAGACCTCTCACGTCCTTGTGAACACACCTCACAACCGCGGGGGTCCGGACAGCCCCAGTGCAGATGCGTGGGTATTTCGTTCCCAAAGTGCTTAGCAGCGCAGCATCATAGTGTAGCTTTTTGTAAAAAATAAATTGAAGTCTGCATATACAGCATAACAATGCAATATTCCTATACTTACATGTAATAAGTTATTTATTTGGACTCGGACTTGGATTTATTTTTTTCCTACTTTATTCTATGTGTGAGCTTGTTATGTTACTCTTTATTGCAGCAGCATTACCTTCAGCGGTGCACGTGTTTCCTCAATAGAATATAAACTTCTCATGTCTTTTTTTATCTTTTGATACATATTGTTATAAAAAAAGGAATTTCAAATAAACAAAATGTAATTTCTAGGTATGGGCTTGGCTCTTGCAGAGAGAGTTGCTGGAAGTAGGAACTGATCGTTTTATCTAACAGATTTTTTTTTTTTCGCAGTACAAGTTTGCCCAGAGTTTTCCTAAGTTGTTTGGAGTGTGATGCATTACGTTTCCTTGGCAATGAAGTGGAGCCTGATGTTAGTACAGCTTTCTGCAATGCACTTTGAGTATGAAGATATGATTGTTGTATGGTTTTAGGTTGAACATATATGCCTCAGGTTCCATGAATGCAGAACCACCACAGAGTTCCAGAAGCTTTGTGGAGACCCTGGATTTAATTTTAGTGTCCAATTCAGAAATTGGCCTTGTGAGTGTGTGCTGTTGAATAAATCTCTCAGCTGTCTTGCAGACTTTCAGGATGCTGTCTGACGGTCTGATAAGTCCACCTCGGGACTTTATGTTGATCAAGTTAATCTTGGGAAGAGCTCTCGACACTGAGTGCTTATAAAAAGTTAGTGCACTGAAACTTCTTCATAGTTGTTTTAAATACAAAGCCTGCTATGTACCCCACCACAGCCTCTTTGAACATAGACAAGCTGGGACAACTTACAGTGATGTTTTTCTCTGTATTCTGTTTCAGGTTGAACGTCATTTTGCTGAAATGCCAGCATATCAGAAGGTGTTGCCTCCAGTACCACTGTGCTAACCAGTGGAGAACAGTTGCCACTAGCTCTGATGGCATGTCTTGCTACCATTATTTTGAAAGCTGACTTAAATTGCCTTGCTGTGGGATTGCTGTTAAATCTATTAGCAGATGTGTCCCCACATATCTTCGAATATTTATTGTATTGTTCAGTTTAATACACCATTTTTGTGTGAACTTGGAAGCTTTATTGAACATATATATATATATATATATATATATATATATATATATATATATATATATATATATATATATATATATGATTTCCTTGGGTGTGCATAAATGACAATAAACCTCTTTCTGATTATGATTTAATAGATTAGGGGATTGTGGAAATATTGATTGGCCAATGATTAAATGCTCACTAGCTGGTAAGTACATATTCCAGAAATGAATGCAAATGCATGGGATAATTCCATTAAATAAAGGTAAATTAATGTATATACTACATACTGCATATGAACTTGTGTGTATATATACTATACTACATTTTTATATTTGGTTCTTCAGGTTTATTCTAAAGAGGTACTGTCTAGTACCTCTTATCACTGATCTCAGTGATTATAACTTTTTTAAAACTCTATGAAGGCAGAGAAATGTTGCTTCCTGTAACAATCTGCAAATATCGCTATTGGATTTTTTTGCTTTAAAAAAGGGGTAACGTATACACTTTGATGTTTTTTTTTTTTTTATTATTGTTGATTATTAAAGATTATGATCGTTATGCCCACTCTACATGGGAATAATGACTCATTTGTGCATAATAGGTACATAGTCTGTAAAAATTAAAACCTGTGGGCAATTTTGCCACATCCATTAATGAATGTTGTTTGCAGCTAAACGCAGCACATCGGGTCATCTTGAGAGTTTCGTCCATTGGCGGTCGATGCCCTCTGTCGGTAGGCAATAGTAAGTTGACTTCCGGTGGCTTCAGCTTCTGCGGTTGCAGTTTAGAACTCTATGAGCAATCCAGTTATATATATAGATCAGTGGTTTTATGCCATTGTTTGAAACTTGACTGCTGTGGTCACAATAAACTGTCATTTTATAGAATCGAATTTTGAGTTCAACTGAAAAAATAACACCATATGGGTTTGGTAAATAATGACAGAATGTTTTATTTATGTGAGTGAAACAATATGTGTGATGTATTCTATTTGTTAAATTAACAACTTTGTATCAAGTATATTTCTGAAATTTGCTATACACTAATTTTTCAGTTCACTAATTAAATGTTTTTACAAGGGGTGTGATGAAACATCAGTTTGTGGGAATGTGAGTAGTTGTGTGTTGCAGTGGTCTTAAAAGTACCGGTAGTCCTGTTTCCTAGCACAATAATGTTGTGATGGACAGAATATTTAAACTGGTTGAATGAAATACTTTGAACAGGCAAAATACTCTGAATAGGCTCCTTAAAAACACTGCTCCCATCTCTGTGACAAATGTTTTCATCTGATTGAAAGCATATGTGTTTTGGTGTGCTGTTCGTTTGACCGCCCGAAATCATTTATGTATAAATAATATAAGTCGCTTTTGACTATCAAAAGACCTTTCAGGATAACAAAAAAACATGACTTACATTCCAGAAAATATGCAATGTTGAGTCTGTTAAATATAGGTTCTCTGATGTCACTAGCACAGTGATACTGGACACTCTGACTGCAGGGATGCATTCTCACCAGGACATCATTAAGACAGACAGCTCATAGGCTGCTTAGGATTAGTGAGCCACACTGTACAAAATAAATCCTGTTAAATTTATGGTATAAAAACTGGCAGTTGTGGTTGCCAGAAATTCACTGTAAAAAAATACAGTAACCACGCTTCAGGCATTATGAAATTTAATTTCGATGCCAGTATATTTCACGGTACATTACCTTTTATATTATTAAATGATATGAACTTAATACTTTAACCTTCTGAAACTGTAAAAATCTTCTTTTCACTTCATAATGTATTGTTACTAACCTTAGTATTTACAGAAAGGCACATGATGACATGAAATTCATCAGTACTGGTCTTTCCAAGAACGATGGCCAATAAATATGTAGAGACAGTGCTTAGTGTCACTCAAACAAACACTAAACACCATCAGGCTAACCCATGTGAAATTCAATTAATGCAGTAAACATTAACTAAACTACATCTAATGTAACACAGAGAACCCCAATGAAGATAAGTGATATTAAAAATAATTATTGTTTAAATGATAAAGGTTACTATAACTAATAATACTATGAGTGCTCAAATTCTTTATTCTTTTTTTTCCACTTCACAGTAAGTTATAGTGAATATTAGGCACTGACTGCATCACCGACTCTTCCATACGGATGGTCCAGCCTTCTCTCTGCAATCTGTCACAGTTGCTCTTCCACAGATAAGTGGGAGCTCTCTGGGATAGCACTGGTAACCTATGGTGACAGCTCTGGAGGCATCAGTGACATAAAGGCCTCCCTCTTTCCCGAGATGCACAGAGAGATTCAATTCCAGCACTTCTGAAAGATGATAAGGGACTCCTCTCGGTGGCCAAAATGTGAAGCACACAATCATTTTGAAGGCATGGAGTGTGTCTCTCACATCGAAATGCAAAATGGAATCGGATAAATTAGCAATTAAACCATGCCACAATTTTTAATAGCCTCACGGATCAAAGCTGTAAATGTCAGGACACCCAATGCTGAGCGAATTCATATTTTTGCAGTGTATTGTTTATTCAACATCAGAGAAATACATGGTGACAAACTGTCATAATAAAGTTGTTTGCAACTAATATTATGTTAATGTTGGATCCTTTTTATGTGGTGTTGTGATTGTAAATTCGGGAAATGACTGTTTGAAATCAAATGAAGTCTAATTTATTTGTGGTCTGTCTTTCAATGCCTATAAAGTTAGTTTGAATCACATTTCTGCATGTCTGCAGACAATTAAATGAGCAGTAAATGAAAGCCAAATTACTAAAAGAATATTGACCTTACTTCAGCTGTCGATAGTTGATAACATGAAAACACATATGCTTGATATGTGATAACATTAGGGGACAAAATTGTCTGCCTAATTTCTAACCAACATTAAGAAGAGAAATCAATAAACACTTGTACAATTTCCGTGTGGTATTTTAATAAAACTTATTTCAAAACCTTATTCAATGTAAAAAATGTCTTATTCACTAACCACAACAATGTAGTTTAAGAAATCGCAAGCAGTGCTGAAATAGTATGTAAGCCACGGAGTGCCAATTAAAAAAGAATGAAGAAATAAATTATGAATCTATTAATTTGAAAATAAAAATGTGGGTAGGGGCCTGGGTAGCTCAGCAAGTAAAGATGCTGACTACCACACTTGGTCGCAATTTCCAATCAAGGGCGTGCTGAATGACTCCAGTCAGGCTTCATAGCAACCAGTTGGCCCGGTTGCTAGGGTGGGTAGAGACACATTTGGTTAAACTCCTCATGGTCGTTATAATGTGGTTCTCACTCTCGATGGGGAAGGTGGTGAGTTGTGCGTGGATGCCGCGGAGAATGAAGTGAGCCTCCACACGTGCTAGGTCTCCACGGTAATGTGCTCAACAAGCCACGTGATAAAATGTGTGGATTGACTGTTTCAGACGTTGATGCAACTGAGATTTGTCCTCTGCCACACGGATTGAGGCGAGTCACTACGCCACCACGAGGAATTAGAGCGCATTGGGAATCAAATTGGGGAGAAAAGGGGAGAAAATAAAACAATAAAAAAAAACTATTACAAATAAAAATGTGGATAAATCAGTTTATAAATGGAAAAATAAATAGACACATTTAAATGTTAATTATATTTAACAATACAATTGTGCATTAATAAATCATGTACTGTATTTAAATCATGTATTTAAATAATAAAATAGCAATAGTGTTATTAGTGTTCATTTAATATCTCAGCCTCTGAGTGGACTAGAGACTTAATCTAGGTATCATTAGAAAGTGGAGATTATCCCCTTTGTGATAATATATAGCATTTAAATAGTCAATAATATATTTTTTCTATTAATTTGTGTAGCATGCTTTTGTTTTCGTTTTCTAGACATCTAATTACTTTGGATTATTCACCCAAGCAAGCCCAGAGACAAGCAATAAATGGTTAATTCTGTCTATATATATATATATATATCTGCCTATGGTAAGAGCAGATATAAAGATTGTGGCTACTTGGGCAGTGATCGGTGCATAAAAGACATGTTTGTATTTGATGTCTTACAAAAAACATATTTCATTTTGTGTTTCTTTTGAAAATCTGTGGTTTAAGGGCAAAACAATAAACGGGTAGGGTATTACCATTTATAGTCGAATTCCTGAGAATGAGAGTTTTCATTTGATATGACTTGTCTATTTATGTGCTAAGTGAAATACTTTCATTTTCATAATAATATTTCTACCACATAAACTCTAGGTAACAAAATGCTCACGCAGAGACACATCTTAACCTGCGTCCGGCATCTAGATTGGTTCGCAGTGGTAGACCTGAGGGACGCATACTTCCACGTCTCCATTCTGCCTCGACACCGCCCCTTCCTGCGGTTTGCGTTCGATGGCCAGGCATATCAGTACAAAGTCCTCCCCTTCGGCCTGTCTCTGTCCCCTCGCGTCTTCACGAAAGTCGCAGAGGCAACTCTTGCCCCGCTCCGAGAAGCCGGCATCCGCATACTCAATTATCTCGACGACTGGCTTATTCTGGCCCACTCGCAAGAGTTACTATGCGCCCACAGAGACCAGGTGCTCAGGCACCTCAGCCGTTTGGGGCTTCAGGTCAACTGGGAAAAGAGCAAGCTTACTCCAGTCCAGAGCATCTCTTTTCTCGGTATGGAGTTAGACTCGGTCTCAATGTCAGCACGGCTCACCAACGAGCGTGCCCAGTCAGAGTTGAAGTGCCTCACCACCTTCAGGCCGGGCACAGCGGTCCCCTTAAAACTTTTCCAGAGGCTCCTGGGGCATATGGCGTCCTCCGCGGCGGTCGCGCCGCTGGGGTTGATGCATATGAGACTGCTCCAACACTGGCTTCAGACCCGAGTCCCGAGACGAGTATTGCGCTACGGCACGCATCGGGAGACAATCACCCCCGCCTGCCGCCAAACATTCAAACCCTGGACAGACCTCTGTTTCTTAAGAGCAGGACCACCCCTACAGCAGCTGTCCCATCACGTCTTGGTTATGACCAACGCCTCCAGGTTGGGGCACCGTTTGCAACGGGCACGCAGCCGCAGGCCGCATGTTGTGATAGTGGATGCGCTGTCATGACAACGCTTGCCTGGCAGAGAGTGGAGGCTTCACCCCCACTCAGTTCAGCTGATCTGGGAACGGTTCGGCAAGGCCCAGGTAGACCTGTTTGCCTCCCAAGAGACCTCCCACTGCCCGCTCTGGTACGCCCGCTCAGAGGCTCCCCTCGGGGCAAATGCACAGGCACACAGCTGGCCGGTGGGGCTGCGCAAGTACGCTTTCCCCCCAGTGAGCCTTCTTGCACAGGTGCTGTGCAAGGTCAGGGAGGACGAGGAGCAAGTCACTCTCGTGGCTCCTTACTGGCCCACCCGGGCCTGGTTCTCGGACCTCGTACTCCTCGCGACAGCCCCTCCCTGGCGAATTCCACCGAGGAAGAACCTTCTTTCTCAGGGACGGGGCATGCTCTGGCATCCGCACCCAGACCTTTGGAACCTCCATGTCTGGCCCCTGGATGGGACGCGGAAGATCTAGCTGGTCTACCACCCACGGTCATAGCCACGATCAACCAAGCCAGAGCCCCTTCTACCAGGCAACTCTACGCCCTGAAATGGCATCTGTTCGTGAATTGGTGTTCTTCCCGGGCAGAAGACCCACAGAGGTGTGCAGTTAGGTCGGTGCTCCTGTTCCTACAGGAGAGGTTGGAGGGGAGGCTGTCCCCTTCCACCTTGAAGGTGTATGCTGCCGCTATTGCAGCTCACCACAACCCAGTAGACAGCAAATCTCTGGGCAAGTACGACTTAATCGTCAGGTTCCTAAGAGGTGCCCGGAGGTTAAATCCCTCCAGGCTAAACCTGTTCCCCTCCTGGGATCTCTCGGTGGTCCTCGCCGGTCTTCAGAGATCCCCTTTCGAAAAACAGTGATAAGTGGTAAAACAGTGCGCCTTCTTTCCCAGGAGACCTCCCTTAGGTCCCTGGTTCATTCCTCCCTAGCCCTTTTGGGTCCGCAGTTCAGCGGAGGAACTTGCCGGCCCAGTCCACTATGGGTACCCCAGGCTACCCCTACCGGTATAGGTGCTCCACAGGTTAGGTCTCCTATGCGGACTCCTCCTGTGTGTACTTCCGTTGTACGGTCACCTTACGAGCTGACCCGCGTTTCCCTTAGGCAGTCTTTTTCACTGCCCTCCGGTCGCCGTGTTGTAGCAACTCCCCCCTCCCTGAGGCAGGATCTACCAGCGCGCCATTTTTTTCCACATGCGACCTAAGAGGCCATGTGATGTATTTCACCACCTTTACCTCCCCTGTCGGGTGGGTGTGGCCTCCGCAGGGTCTTTTCCCCCTGAAAGAATAGAAATTCGGTTAAGACCCCCTTCCCTCGATGCAATAAGGTCCCCGGCTGCTCTTGCTCTATGCCGAGAAAACAAAATGAGAGAAAAGAGGCCCAGCCTTGGCCCGTTCACTAGTTGGGAGCGTCACCTTGTTCCCCCCTGGGGTATCCAAAAGGATTCTGATGACTTTTTTGGGGTATTGGGGAAGAGTACGTGCAGTACTCTCCTGAATTCAATTGCATAACCATGCTTTATCGTTTGAAGAACCCAGTTTGAAATGCCCAGCAGCTGCTGACAGATTGGCAGACAGAGGGATTAATGCATGGCTCTTGTCTGCAGCATGACCTGTAACCACTAGATGGTGCGCTTGGCTTACTTTTGGTGAAAGCCCCAGAACAACCGGCACAGCAGAGGGAAATATAAATGATGGGCACCCTGAAATGTGATGTGCATCTTGGGGGAGTGTTTATTTGAGAAAACTGGTTCACCACAACGGCCCCAGCATTCTTTATGGGGGGACAACGTGTTGAGCTTATGTTCACTGTGCGTTTTTGGTACATTTGTCCCCATTTTTTATTTATTTTTTTATTATAATCACTCTGAAAACTGAACCATATTGTGGTTGTCGGACGTTAGAGGCATGTACAAGGCTACTCATTCCGATTCTGACCAAAGGGCAAAATGGGAGAGAAATGGATACGTTCATACGGTCCAATTTTATTTACTGATTGGGGGCTCATCCTTCGTTACACCCCAAGCCCATAGTCTCGTGTTTAGACCTATTTATATTGTACATTGATTTATATTTATATTATATTTATAATACTCTTGGTCACTGAGGTAGAGGCCAAACTCAAACTGGAAATATTCAATGCTAATTTGCCAGCATAAATTACGGGGAAATCTGAACTAAATTGGTGTACTGAAAAATGGGTTAGACAAAACCGATCCCAGCATATAAAGGGGGAACAATGTGTAGTACCCAGATATTACTCTCGCAAAAAAAAGCATCACCTTAATCGACATTCCCCAGCGCGAGTCATGGGGGAAAACACGAGGGACGTTCAAAACGGAGACGATATTAGCACAAAATCATTCCTTAATGTGAAGCGCGTGAATGGACGGCAAAAATATTGTGTGTAGATCCAACAGCTGACTGAAAAGAGTGACATCTATGCTGCCACTGAAAATTTTAGCAGAGATAAGAAAGAGAACCCATTTCAAATTAACCAAATGAACCAATCAGTCAAACTGACTTGAGTCCAAGGTAAAGGCTGTAGAGTGAAAGCACCTTCAGCGACATCAGGTATATTTAGGTTTTACGGCTGTACATTTTGTTCACATTGTTTCTGCCTCCTCACAAAATATTTTCAAGTTCCATTGAAACAGTAGAGGGCAGTGTTAAATTACATTCAAACACTCAAAGATGGGATTAACTTAGAGCAAATTAATTGGAATATTTGGAGTAGGACAGTAATATTGAATATCTAAAGAATGTGCCTCACACACTTCAGTGTAACCTGAAAGAGCCAAACATCTACATTCTAGATCAAAGGGATTGACTTTGTTCTTAATCTATAATACCACAGCCATTATCCATCCGTTTCCTCTTAAATATCTTGTGCAGCCCTATCTGTCTAAATATGAAGGGATTGTGTAGCTTGCAGGTGGTGACCTATGAGAGCTCAGGCTGACTCATGGCTCCTTCACATCACCTCCAGCCTTCCTGCCACCCACACAGAGCAAAATCACACTGACACCGCTCCAGCAGTCTGGTCACCAGCACTGAGCTCTTAGCAGTGAGAGCCACCTCACAGCCCAGTAAACACACTCACTCCACACAGTTATGCAGAGTGTGTAATGGTGAAACTTCATGACTTTTAAAGTGTTCCCAATTGAATGTGTGCTTCAGAACTCTATATCTGCTGCAAATATGCATGCCTAATCATTTCTTATTGAACCTGGAAAAGGTTCACATGGGGTTATTTCCATTGAATCACTTCGATCACTTTTGCAACTAGCCATGTACTAAACCTGTGTCTGTAGATCAATATTATTAATAATAATATGTTTATTTTGTATAGCACCTTTACAAAGCTCAAGGATGCTGTAAAGAAATTAAACATAAAACATTAATTAAATACAGTACACATTTCTCTGGAATACTTGATTCTGTTTGGTCAATTGTGGCATTCTGCAGTCAAATAATTTTTGTATAATGTCTGCTTTACTATATAATTGACCATTGTCCCAGACAACCAATTTCTTACTTCGATGTGTAAGTTTCACATCTCTCAGATCACTGCATCTCACATTTCTGTCCTCATTCATAAAAAAAAATTATAAAAATAAAAAAAAAAAGACCTCAAATTTTTACCTCAAATCAATATTTCATGGACCATATGGCAAGCCGAACTGACTTAATAATTCCCAGGATATAAACTGTTGATATCAACAATTAAATTTCACTAGTTAAAATGCATATGTCTTGACATTAGGAATGTAATTACTACTAGTGAAAGAGCTATTTTTATATCAGTAATTATATTTGCATCAATTGATATAAAACATGTGTCATCATTCGCAGAAATACACATCCTTGATATAAAAATTTGTATTTTAACTATTAATTCTTGATATCTGTAACTGCATTTTCACTAGTAGAATTTCAAAATGATCTGTTATCCACTCCTATTCAAAACGCAATTACAGATATCTAAAATATATTTCTTACTAAATGAAATTCAAATTTCACATATCAGCACAGCACTTCTTGCCTGTAAAAATTTAAATTTTTATATCAATGATTGCATGGTCAAATGACCATTCTTATAACTAGTGATATGCAAATTTTTGATCTCTGTGAGTTTATATAAATGTGTTAGATTTGGTATTTGACATATATTACAATGTATATATTACAATGAATTGCAGATATCAATACATTGTAGAGTAATTAAATATAACTAAAAATGTTTTTTTAGTAGTTACAATTCCCATTACAGATATCAGAAATTAACATTAATTGTATAATTAATTACTGATAACACAAATGAGCATTTTGAATAGTTGCAATTCAGTTCTTGATATCAGGAGTGAACATTTGCACTTTGACCTTTGACACTGTAACAATGTTATTATTGATATAAATTATTGATATCAAAATTATAATTTTTTCGAATAAGAAGTGCAATTGCTAATATGTGAAATTAGAATTTTAAATAGTAAGAAATTAATTTTAGATATCCGTAATTGCTTTTTGAAAAGAAGCGGAAATTCTACTAGTGAAAATGCAGATACAGATATCAAGAATTCAAGTTTTTACTAGTTGAAATAAAATTGTAAAAGTAATTACTGAAATAAAACATTTGCTAATTAACTAGTGGTAATTCCATTCTTGATTTTAAGAATGACTACTTTAACAAGTCATAATTCATATCCTGCACAGGATAAAAGTCAAAAGCCATGTAATAAGCTGAATAATATATGTCAGCCAGTTATTGTTGCAAAATAAACTACCTCAGGTTAATACAGCACAAGACCTGATCACTCTGTCTGGGATTCTTCTGAGATAATGACAGGTTGACTGTAAATGATCCCTTACATATTACTGAGATTAAATAGAAGATCATATTCATTAATTCTAAAAAGCTGTTACAAATGCAGTTGAACATTATTCATAGTTTAATTGAAGCCATATAATCACAGCTTACAAAAGAACTGACAAAGGAAACTCTTTAAAATAAGCCTCCCTCAGTTCACTTGACTAAAATAAATACAGAATTCCCTTTTAATGTGGTGTGAAGATGACCTCAAATAGTTAAAAAACAAGAATTTCAGTGTCAGTGTCCCAAAAGCACCTAATTTTGAGGAGAATAATTAAAACAAAATCAATAAAACTGTCAAAACTAGCTAATCTTAACATTTCTATTTGCTTAGCTGTAGGCTTTTGATACAAGATTTTGAGGCAGACCTCCCAAGCATTTCTAAAAATGTTCTGTAGTACTGATGTCCTGAAAACGTTTGAGCTCAGACTATTCTGTCTGCTTTATTTACACCTGGATTAAGTCACTCATACTTTCAACAGAAGTTAGCTGTTAAGGGTTAGGTTAGAGTTAGTACACACTTTTCCCTGAATGCAGGATTTCTCTGACTGTATGATTGTCGTTAATACATATTTCATAAGAACAGTCACTTAATTACATCTACTCTGAATCTCAAAGCAATATTTGCAGACTGCTTAATTTAGGTCTGTGTATGAGCATTGCTGATTATTAGCAAATTCCTCATCTTTAATGTAATATCAGGCAGGTGAGGGATTTGAATGTGTCTAGGCATGGGACCTCTTTTGTCTTATGTTTTATGTTGTTTTAAGTTGAGTTTCGCATTAAACCTTACATTTATTGCCCATCCTTATACTGTTACGCAATTCTTCTTCATTAATAACTGCATACATGTGTTCTTACTTATTTTCAATACGTCTTCATGCAAACTTTTTGCCGGATTAGCAATAGATGCTTACACACATAAATTAGTTATTGTCCTCATTCTAATGTTGATGAATCTGGATTATTCTAAATGTTGGAGTGCATGGAGTGCACATAAAGCTCCTCCTGCCAGATTCGCCTGGCTCAGTTCTTTACTCACTGACTCAAAGGAAACCTGAGCATCTGGAATAGTGACAGCCACAGGAATATGTTTAGCCTGACCTGGTTGAGCAAAAAGGATCTTCAGTAGATGCATCTAAAACTGAAGTCCTATTTTCTATTATCTATATTTGCCATACTGTGTAATGTATTCCCAACTATTCAGTAATGCAACTCATTGTTGGCACAGTACAGCACCCCTTTCCAGCTGCATTTCAAGATATTTTGTTCCCCTGGCTGAGAGTGACTTCAAGGACTGTGGTGATGCTTAAAATAAGCAGTGCACAATTGCCAGCAGCATAAAACAAGCTGACATTCTTACTCAACACACTCACACACTGACAGGTAATTTATTCCTCTCAGCCTAGCAGGGTCACACTCAGGGGTGGGCGGCAGCCTCCAGCTCCACCACAGGTGTCTCATTAGATTGCTTGTACTGCCCCGTCAACTCTACTGGAGTTTGACTCTCCTGTACATAATAGTTTGGCTATACAGTACAACAAAGACTGCAGAGTAGTCTGTACTCCAACCATCATGAGTTTCACCTGGACGTGCTTTAAGTAGAATCATAGCTGCCTCAATGTCCAGTTTAATTTTCAAAAATCAATCAATGTGATGGCCAGAAGGTTAGGTTTCATCAGCTGTATCTATGAGTTGCACTTATTAGTCATCTAGATGACTAGTTCTGCCACCAGTCAATGCATTGGTTATGTGTCGACAAGTTTTGGATCACATGACAGCAGTTGCACTTGTTTTGAAGGACAAGTACTCTGTCTACAACTGTGTCCCAGTGTAGCTGCAAGACATCTGTTTTATATTATAACCTGTAACAGCTAAATATATCTGGAGTTACTCAACAGTCAAAATACAGTGAACCAGAGTTGTATGCGAAACAAGACATGTTATAAATACAGTATAAGCGACCCACGTTGCATGCACCACAGACAGCTGTGATCATCTCTGTTCATTCAGATTATTCATATTCAAGCCAAAATTCATGCGAACTTCCATGAAACTAACCAAGTATCACCCAAAGTCTGACAGAAACTGTAATAGAACAACATGATTACACGGGAACTAGACATGTTGCTACAGAATGTTCCATTACCCTGGCAGTGACCCCATTCTGCCGAGTTACTAACAAGTGCCTTCCCCCATCAAACATCTTTGCATCAAATCAAATGTGTTTACATTTCCTTAATGCACTACCAATTTGCATTTTGCAAGCAGTTGCAGATTTCTGATCTCATGGAAACTAAATTTAATTTTTACTTCACTGACAGTTAGGTTTAGGGTTTAGGTGTATGGTTAACATAATTTGCATTCCTGTTGACTATATCTTCTCATTTACAACTAAAAACAAATCAGATGTGCCCATCCATTCATCTACACTTCCAGCTTCGGACACTTTGGGCAGTGGTTAGAATTTCGGTGAGCAAAGACAAATTTCAGAGGAACTTTCAACTGACTCACAAAATTCACAGTGACAACTGTCTGAAGTGACTGGGAGTTTTGGGGGTTTCTGCAACCCAAGCAGCATGAATCTAAATATGCATAATTTTGTTTTTTGTTTTTCACCTGCATCATTTTAGCTGTGCAAATATTCTATCCAATCTCTCAACACAGTGTTGATTTACATAAGGTAAAAAACACTGTTGTGTTGACACAACTGTTGTTGTGTTGTTGTGTTAGCCCAACTGTAGACCTACAATTTTTTTGGAAGGGACAAAGGGCCTTTTAAAAGAGCCTTCGAAAAAAAAAAAAGAGTAACAAATAAATTCAAGTCTTTCCACTGCCAAAATTCAAACAGACAGCCAAAAGCATGATAGTCAAGACATCACAACTGGGGATCTTACTGCTCCAGACCGAAAGCTTTGAAAAGCTTTCCACTGCGTATATGCAAAAGAGAGACAGAGAGAGAGAAAGAGAGATGGAGAGAGAAAAATAGAGGGGGACACAGAATATAGTGTGTGTGTGTGTGTGTGTGTGTGTGTGTGTGTGTGTGTGTGTGTGTGTGTGTGTGTGTGTGTTCAAAGCAGTTAATCTAAATGGATTAGAGGTCGACTGATCTGGGTTTTTCAACAGCTAATGCAGACACCAATATGGAAACTTGCCATTTTAATGATCATTGACTATTTTCATGAAGAAAATAAAATGTGCTCAAAATGCTGACATGCAATGAACACGTATTTTACACAATATTTACTCAAAATTCAATAAAAGTTTTAAGAAAAATTAATTATTAATTGAGAAAGTTGTAGGTAGATTCTGGAACTCACATTTCTGTTATCGGCAGATGCCAATAATCTATTGGCCAAATCACGATATACAGTATAGGTCTGTCATTAATATGAAGAAGTTGCTGTTCTCTCCATTCATAGTTAACTGTCTTGTGAGCTGTTGTTTTACTAGAGAGTGGACAGTAAGTAATCCTGCATGTGTGTAAGTGAATGGGAAGTCAATGACTCACTAAGCAGTGGAAGTGTGATCGCTGAACTCCCACCGGTTCCCACGTGCTTTCACCCCAAGCAACTCCAGATGCCAACACATGTACCTCACCTGACCTCTGTGACCCCTGCTGACATCACTACAACAGTGGACATAGCCACATTAGATAAAATCTCAGCATATTGGCACGGTAGTTCAACCACACTTTTTGCCCCAAAAAGGCAGAGAGGTATACAATCAATTAAGTCAGAAACAACATTTTACAAAAGTCAGACTTGATGAGGAAAATATTTGACTACTCAAAATAATTATTACAAGTTATGTTGGCAAATTATCATACTTCAGGAAAGAACACACAAAAATAGGCTTGAAAAATTACCAATAATTCTATTACAGCACCCACACGCATCTTGGTGAGACAGAATCCATTAACACTAGAGCCATGATAATAACCTTCAACAATTAACCTACATCTGAAAGGGCTTGTTGGTTTGAGAAGGACTCAAATCCATGAAAATGGAAATGAATAATGTAAAAAGAACTGTGCTATATTTTCAGCTGAAAATCTTTCATGTTGAAAGAAACAGGCTGTGATAGGCAGTACTCATGAAGCACATCTGATCATACTTCTAAAGAGACCTACATTCAGAAGGCAATGACATACAAAGCTCCAAACTGGAACAGGCAATGATATCACTTCTTCCTCGTGCCACTCAAATTAAGAGCTGCCTAATGGACCACATTATATATATATATATATATATATATATATATATATATATATATATATATATATATATACGTGTGTGTGTGTATACATATATAAATAATATTTATATGCCATTTATAAATCAGGATGTGTTCTATGACATATGACAATTAAGACAATTGCAATCAGTTTTTAGCCATGAATATATAGCACTCAAAGTAAGAAAATGTGTTCAAACATGTACAAACGGCATGTGCCTCATGAGCAATTAGTTAAAAAAGCAAGATACTTTACATCAAGTCCCTCATCTGAATCCTCCATTTAGTCAGGATGTCCACTCCAGTTTTCACAAAATGACACTGCGCAATGACCTTGAGTAAAGCAATTGCTCATTAACACTTCCACAGCTTTAACTTGTAGCTACACAAGTGTACTTTCAAGACAAAGACCAAATTCCCTTACAGTCAAAAATAGGTCTTTCCAAAGACAATTAAGGGATAAATGGTAAGCTACTTAGCACTTAAAAGGTAAGCTACGGCTGAAACCTATATTCTCTTCAAACAACTTATAGGCACAATAATAAAATCTAACAACTCTAAAATAAGTTTGTACAAGGAATCCATTAATATGAATCCATCAAAAAATCCTACTGAATTATTCTAAATAAGTGTAAAAATACATATTTAGTTAAAAGATATGAACAACTGCTCTCTTCCTGGAGTGACTGTAAGGACCCCCCTCACAGTAAATAGAAGACCACAAAGATCATGAACAGACACTAAAGACAACAGTTCATTCCGGTATTCTAATTAAATTACGGCATTCGATGAGTGCTGATATTTCTTATAACAGCACTGAAACGTTTGACTGGTTATATCACTCCAGTTGTCTGTGTTCCCTAGCACTTCAGACAAGCTGTCAGTCTTTGAGTTGCTTATTGACACCCAACAATTGATCCTGCTTACTTTGGAGCTATTTTAAGGAGCAAAAGTTAACAAGTAACTGGCAAAAATGTGTCTGAAATGTGATATTAATAACGTCTTGTTTTTACAGCTGTTGTATAAAATAAATATTATGCTCGCAATTGTGCTGCATTTTAACACAGCTGTAATTCAGCCATAGATCATTGTGCTGATATTCAGTACAACAGCCCCCGTGCTTGTGTGATACTGCTTACTTTATCAATGAAATAAGAAAGTTAAACTTTGAGCTAAAGAGGCATAAAAAAGTGTTTGCTCTAGTGGTAGAGGCAAAACACACAGAAAATGTTGATTACATTGGCAAATCCTGAACCTACCAAGCAAAAGAACACAAATAAGCCCAGTCAGACCCCTGAAAGTGAACCTCTCAAAATCTACAAGACAGGCTTTTAATCCAAGGGCAATGTGAGCTCTGATAATTATTCATAATGATTACACTTGTGCAGGTCCACAAGTGGTGCAGGAATTTGTTCAGTGAACACATTAGCTAAAAATAGAATAGAAGCAGTAGTTTGTCAAAACAGGTTGAATTACTCAGCTATGCAATAAAGGGGTCATATCACGGACAACAAGTTATTCCGTGCTCTTTAGAAAAAGAGGTGATTGAGCCAGTGTTTGACCAGGAAACATACAAACCTCTTTCAGAATCGGTACACATTGAATGACAACTCTTTTACTAAATAACCTCAGCACAAGAGTCACTGCATTACAGACTTTGTTTACAAGTCTTGAGCACAAATTCTACTCTACGTAAGAACGTAGGCGCACGCACATAGTTTATTAAGTTTGATGTCATGCGTTATGCCGATATGTGCAATAGCATATTTATATAGAAATACATACATTTAAATACACTCACTGGGCACTTTATTAGGAGCACTATCCTAATACTAGGTATGGCCTCACTTAGCTCTCAAAACACCTAAATTCTTCGTGGCATGGTTTCCACAAGATGTTGGAAACATTCCTTTGAGACATTCCTTTGAGACATAGACATGATTGCATTATGCAATTTCTGTAGATTTGTCAGCTGCACATTCATGCTGGTTATCTCCCATTCTACCACATCCCAAAGGTGTTCTATTAGATTCATATCAGGTGACTGGAAAGGCCACTTAAGAACAGTGAACTCATTGTCATGTTCAAGAAACCAGTCAGAGATGACTTTTGCTTTGTTAAATGGTGCATTTTTCATGCTGGAAGTAGCCATTGGAAGATGGTGAATTTGTGGCAATGAAGGGATTCACATAGTCAGCAACAATACTCAAATAGGCTGTGGCATTCAAGCAATGATTGATTGGTATATTAACAGGCCCAAAGTGTGCCAAGAAAACATTCACCACACCATTAAACCACAGCCACCAGACTGGACTGTTGACACAAGGCAGGTTGGGTCCATGGATTTATGCTGTTGGTGCCTAAATTCTGACCCTACCATATGTGTGCATTAACACAAATCGAGATTCATCAGACCAGGTTATGTTTTTCCAGTCTTCAAATTTCTAATTTTGGTCAGCCTGATTCCACAGTATCCTCAGCTTTCTGTTCTTGGCTGACAGAAGTGGAACCCGACGTGGTCATCTGCTCTTGTAGCCCATCCAGTCTGGCCATTCACTGTTGACCTCTCTCATCAACAAGGTTTTTCTGTCCACAAAACTGAAACTCACTTTTTTTTGTTTTAGCACCATTCTGAGTAAACTCTTGAGACTGTTGTGCGTAAAAATCCTAGGAGATCAGCAGTTACAGGAAATACTCAAACCAGCCCATCTGGCACCAACAATCACGCCATGGTTGAAATCAATGAGATCTAATTTTTTCCATTATGATGGTTGGTTTGAACATTAACTGAAGCTCCTGACCCATACCTACAAACAACGTTCTTCAAAAAGAGGCTCTTGAAAAGGGCAAGCCACTCAGTAAAGGCAAACCAGTGAATACGTGGGTCATACTGACAACACTTACACTAAATAGCATATGGCATTCTTGTTAAAAAAATATGCATGTGCAAGATCTAACATTGGATTTTAAATGTCATGATTTATCTAGAAATGAACTCTGGCTTTGATCAAGAGAATGCAAAATTATCAAATGGCAAATTATAATACTTCAGGATTCCCATGCATGGTAAAGATTATTTTGTCTGGAACAAGTCCTGGAAATCTGTCACTGGTCATTTTCCTGTATGAGGACATAGGAAGGTCTGAAGAATGTCAAGCACTTGACTTTAAATGAGACCCTGGGTGATTTTCCTCAGGGGAGGAAAGCTGGACATGGCTGTGCTTTTGCCAGTCCAGACAAATAACTCACTTCAAGAAGAAAAAGTATCTCTGAAGCAGCATAGATTATATAACCACAAAGTAAATTTTACATATTTAAAGTGCATGCCTGTAGGTGTACAGACATTGTGCTCACTGAATGTCCTTGTTAAATCACAGATGGCTTTCACTTGCAAACTACTAGTCATAACTGTTGAATTCTAGAGGGCTTTTTGGTGCAAATGTATGCTTAAAGCATACACCTGTAACCATTCAAACAGTGAAGTGGCCATACACACAGGAAATCATGATATCATTAAGCAAATTTATTTTAGACCTTTCAGATGTCTATGTCTTAAAGTACTTCAATATTAAGTTATAGTGATGAGTGATTATTCACATGAAATTATGAAAAGTGTCTACCTTTTAAACAACTTTTACACTCATTCAAGGACACTACCTGATCACATTCAGTTTAGAACATCCTGAAATTAACCATCTGTGTTATATATATATATATATACAGTATATAAAAATAACGTGAGGCACATTTGTCTTTGACTGGAGTCTTTATCCTTCAATATTGTTTGTTTCAGAAACAGAGAGAAATATAACAGCAATCCACATTTAGTAAAGTCACACTGAAAGAAACCAATAAACGCCTCCTGTATCAAATCGTTAGAAATAATGCTCGAAAACTACAATTCAAAAACATTATAAACACACAGTATGAAGTTGATCTCTCGCTCCCTCTCTCGCAAATTCTGCCTAAAACAGCCTAATCAGTGAGTACAGCACAAGACAATGTAAAGTGTAATCACCATTTACTCCAGCTTATATCATATTATTGGGCACCATTTTTTCTTATCAAGGGTTTTAAAGTGAACATTAGTGTGTTAGTGGGTTAGTAGTCATCTGGTGTTTCTTGATAGGGCCTATTATTTAATATGCTGAGAACACATATTATCTTTACATCACTCGAACCAAACATTTAGCAATGTGTTCTAAAATTAAGCTTTACATATACTCATCATGCGTGAATAAACCTCAAACTTTGTAAACGCTTAATGTAGCAATTAGACACTGCATGTAAAAGTCTTTATAAGTGTATGGTGCTTAATTCCAATGATGACAGGCTGAGTTGCACATCTGCCCATTTTAATAGAAAGACAACGCATAATTATAATTAACTATATATATATATATATATATATATATATATATATATATATATATATATATATATATATATATATATATATATATATATATATACGTACACTCAAAACGAACAGAATTGAAAGCGTTTACGCATATAAATATTCTCTTACCTTTGTGCTAACGATGCATAAACAGTCCATTCTACAGCGCGCGACTTCAGCATGTCATTCCAGCTGCTGTAATCCTGTCAATAAAATATGCGCGTCCATGCATTGAGCGCACTACATAAACTTACTCTCAGTTGAGCAAACAATGTACGCATCCACATACTCATCGAAGAAGTGAAGTCAGCAACATCATCTAAGGTTTCCGTTCAGAAGCAGTATGTTGGGGATATCGAAGAGGAAGAGGACGCCCGCACTGCTATTGACGCGCGTAAAGAGCAGAGAGAAGCACCGCGGGGAGACTGACCAATATAATGTGCTCCTCGTTAAGAAGCAGTATGTTGGGGATGCTGAGGAGGAAGAGGACGCCCGCACTGCTATTGACGCGCGTAAAGAGCTTAAAGAAGCACCGCGGGGAGACTGACCATTATAATGTGCTCCTCGTGCCCCCAATCACCTCTGGACGCGCGTGCTCTGCCGCGCGTCAATGTGTGGGTAACGGAAAAGTCAACAGCGTGAGCTCTGACGCCTCTGTCCTTTTATATCTTGGATCTATAACAAAAAATATCAGTAAAACTGGTGGCCTTTACATTTTCTACAATGAAATATGCTAAATCAGAAAGTATTACCGTGAAATCCTCTATCTATTTCTTTCACTGGTCTCTATATCTTCATGCATAGTTTACTGACAATAAATCATTCCTATCAAAAGGGCTTATGCGAATACGTATAGCCTATTGCGCAAAAGTTTAACAGTCCACCGACATAAAAGGGTTAAACTATTAGAGTAAATGCGATTATTATACAAACAGCGCAAATTGGTCGTTCAATTTCTCAAGTTAGACGTATGATCTTTTATTCTTATAACAGTCAAGTGACCAATTTTATGCAATAGGCTATTACAAGCCTTAACATTGTTAAATATATTAACAATATTGGTAAATTCCAGACAATTCAAATATTTTCCTCTGGCAATGTCTTTTTTATAAGAAATATTGCTGACATTTTAAAAGGTTTAAACAACGTGGGTTTTACTCCATTAATTAGTATAGGTGAGAGCAGGGCACAATAGCAATTATTATTTGTATTTTTTTTTTAAGTTTGTGTAAATGCACTTAGGGTTCAAAGTTGTTGTTTATTCTTCACATTAATTTTACATTTGTCTGGTACAAATAAGTGGTCTCGTTTCAAGAATACAGCTGAAAAAAGGAAAGCAGCTGCGGAAAATACTAAACCGTACACTTTAAATAAACTTAATACATTTATGTTTGAGATGAGAACATTGTAATAGGACATATAACTGAATGGCATATGTAACAGAATGGCATATATAACAGAATGGCATATGTAACAGAATGGAATATAACTGTGTCGGGCCATGCATTCTAGGCCTTCAGTGTGATTCATGCCATAAATAAAACAGTTTCACAATGAATAAGACACCCTATGCCTTTGGGCATCATACATTAGTGTTGTCAAACATACCGGTACTCCGGTACCAAGTCGGTAATCAAACAAAATGTTTTTACTATACCAGAATTTCTGAAGGTACCGGAGTACCGAGTACCGGGTCTACCCGGTTCCCAAGCAGAGTTGTGAACTTTCAAACGTTCAAAAAAATTGTCGAGAAAAATCTTCATTGTCGAATAGTCGTTTGATCTCATTTAACTTAACATTAAATCAAATTAAACTGTAGGCCTAATGATGAAGCGCGAGAGCAGCGCTGCAGTTCACACCTAACGGAGGAGAGGAAGAATTACACAAATCACAGTCCAGATGCACTCTAAACTTTCACAGCTTCATCTTATGTAGATCCCAAAGTATTAGATTTTAAATTCTTAAAATTATTAAATTCAGAAGCACTCTCGTTGTGGAATAAGTGGAGCCAGAGCTCTTTAAAGGAAACATGCGTTACATCTTAAATGCAGTTATATTTAATGCGTTATAGCTTTATTCAAATAATACAGAAGCAGATCATGTTAATAACTATGAAATCAGAAACTGGCATTTCTTTGTGTGGTCGGTGCCTCTTTTATGAGTTGTGCGAATGTCCTGATCTAAGGAGGAGAGATTGAAACTGCACCCGACTGAGAGAGACTCTGCCTCGGGGACGCTCATCCCTCGAGCGCGGACGCTTAATGCAGCTAGATTAGAACGCGATTGCTTGTGACTTATTTAATCATAATATATGTCACTGTGCATTACTTATCTTGAAGAAAATTGGCAATATGCAGCTTTATTAATATGAGAGCACTTTTGCACATTAGTTTGGAAATAGTTTTTTATTCATTCTATTGTATGCTTGATTATTTTATTTTTTTTTAGTACTTGGTAAAAACTTAAAAGTAAAAGTTGCAAAAGTTGAAGCAAATCTTATACAAGTGTTCAAAAATACTTTACGCATACATTGTACAGTTTTGTTATAATTCAAAAATAATATATTTAACAGTGTTGCTCATTGGCATATTTTTGTTCTTAGTTCTGCTGCTAATGTTTTGTTAACTTTGTTAATAAAAAAGTGTTGTTCAGTAACCTGTTTTTGTGTTTTGCTTTGGTACCGAAAATGGTATTGAGTACCGTGAAATTTCACTGGTATTGGTACCGACTACTGAAATTTTGGTACCATGACAACACTATCATACATTATGTTGCAGCTAACTAATAATACCAATTGACATTTTAAAAACACATCCACACACAAAAGCCAGAACTTGAAACGACACTTAATGCTCAAGCAAGCATAATTTTAATTGCAGCATGACTGTTTTGTGAAATGAACGTCTCCCAAAACAGACATTCAAAAAATTCATTTGAATCTACCAAGGAGGTCTATAATACCTGGACAAATTGATCTAATAATATTTGCGATTTAAATATTGCTTGCAATAAATTTAAATTGCAGAGTACACGGTTCGTTTTGTCAGGGTACACCGTTATGCTGCGTTCCATTCATGTTGGATGCGGGATATTCCTACTTGATATCTCCTCCCATAAATGCATTCCATTCCCCAATATTTGGAAGATGACATTTAAGAAAACAAAACTGCAATGCTCCCGTTAGCTTAGCAGGGGTTTATAGATTATAGATGTCTCCTATAGCAACCCAACTGAGAAACAATGTTGCAGCACTAGCATTTGTGCTTCAGGTGTACGATTATCAAAAGAGATTATAATGTTTTATACAGCTGTTTCTGCAGGCATTTGTTAAACAAGCTTTAATATCATTTAATTTGGAAACAAGCTCAATTATCGATATTACTTAAAGGTGTGGTATGTAAGATTCAGAAACCCTTGTTATTAATGAAACCTGAGGCCATTAAGTGACAGGCAGGAGTTGCTGACAGAGAAGGCTTGCAGGTCCCCAACCCTATTGATGGAGGCTAATACGATCAGGAGGGCCATCTTCAGGGAGAGGGCCTTGAGCTCAACTGAATCAAGTGGCTCGAAGGGGGGTCTCTGAAGGCCCGAGAAGACCACTGAGAGATCCCCAGAGGGGAATAGGCTAGGCCGGGGAGGGTTCAGTTTCCAGGCACCTTTCAGGAACCTGATGATCAAGTCGTGCTTACCTAGGGACTTGCCATCTACTGCGTCATGGTGGGCTGCGATAGCAGCTACATACTCAAGGTGGAGGGGGACAGCCTCCCCTCCAGCCTCTCCAGCAGGAATGAAAGCACTGACCAAACTGCGCACCTCTGCAGGACTTCGGCTCAGGAAGAACACCAATTCGCGAACAAGCGCCACTTTAGGGTGTAAAGGGAGGGAGCTCTGGCTTGGTTGATCGTGTCTACGACTGCAGGTCATGTTGCGGTTGCCAGGGATGTGAGTAGCAAGCAGCGACCTGAGTCACGGCTGACTCCAAAGGAGGAGCCCTAGACGGCTGAGGTGCCTGAGCACCTGGTCACTGTGAGCACATAGTAACTCTCGAGATTGAGCCAGGATGAGCCAGTCGTCTAGGGAGTTGAGTATGCGGATGCCCACCTCCCTTAGCGGGGCAAGAGCTGCCTCTGCGATCTTCGTGAAGACACGAGGGTCAGGGACAGGCCGAAGGGGAGGACCTTGTACTGATACGCCTGGCCGTTGAACGCGAACCGTAAGAAGGGTCGGTGTCGAGGCAGAATGGATACGTGGAAGTATGTGTCCTTCAGGCCACAAACCAATCTAGCTGTCAAATGCAGGTAAGAATCTGTTTCTGTGTGAGCATTTTGAACAGGAGTCTGTGTAAGGCCCGGTTGAGAACTCACAGGTCCAAGATTGGTAGCAACCCGCTGCTTTTTTTTTGGGTACGATGAAGTTAGGGCAGTAGAAACCCTTCTCCATCTCAACTGGCAGGACGGGCTCTATCGCATCCTTGAGGAGCAGGGTCATGATATCTGCTCGTAAGCCGCTGGCTTTCTCGCCGTGCACGGAAGTGGAGCGAACACCGCTGAAATGAGGCGGGAGCCGGGCGAACTGAATCGTGTAGCTGAGTTGAATAGTCGGATTGGGAAGTGAAAGCCACGCATCCAAACTCCATGTGTGGGGCACTAACGGGATGATCACTTTTGACATAACGGGCGGGGCTTCATGGCAGGGGGAGCAGGTAATAGCGTGTCGGGAGTCAGAAGAGCGTCCCGAGGCTTGGGTGCTGAGAAAAGGCTCAAAACACTTACCTTGCTCCGCGCACCTGGCAGGGGGCGGGTTAGAGACTGAGGAGGAGGTCCTAGAGAGCCTGTCTCAGGAGCGCTTCGGAGCTTTCCTGGTCCTGGAAGGGGTCCTGGAGACAGGGGGGGCGTACGCCGCCTACAAGGTGCTTGATGCTGGGGCTGAGAGCTGGGCCCAGGTTGAGGCGGAGCTGTCTGTTCTTTGATCGCAGGGGGATGCCCTTGGCGAGCAGGCGGGGCGCGCTGGTTGGGCGGCAAGGCAGCATGATGTGAGAAATCGCCTCCGTCTGCTTCTTCACCATCAAGAACTGCTGGGCGAAGAGGCCGAGCTGGGAGATGGGGGAGTTGAGAAATCATGACAAAAAGCTGCCCTCCATGACCACGTCAGCTCGACATGCACTTCTGGGAAGAACGAGCGGTGCCCGGAGCCGAGGTACAAGTTGTCAATTCGTGAAGGCTGTGGGGAGGACGGAGAATTCCAGTCCAAGCCCATGCTCACAGCAGCCCGGGCAAGCATGTATTATATGATTTACATGGCGAAACCGAGCCCGTCGTTATCCACATGTCACCTTCATTGCCAGCTGGGTCGTCCTCAATCCCGTGGAAAACTCAAACTCTTTTAGAGAAATTAAACTGTTTTAGGAGGAGAACACTCTTTTAGCTGTGAAAAGCGCTGTCGAAGCGCCCAGGGCCTGTGGTGGCCTTGGTCACCCCTGAAATCTCATTACCCCAGAACTGATTGGTAGTTCAACATGTTCATCAACACAAGAATGAAGAGCAATCAAAGATGACATCAGGCACACTGACCCAGGGTCAGTTTTATATTTCTGACCGTTATAGTAGTGGTGGGACTGAAGCTGTGTGAGCTGATCTTTGATCAGTGGGGAGGGGCAGACCGCAGGCAGCGGGCGCCAGGTCTGGAGTATAACGGTCAGTCAGAAGCACGAAGCTGACACAAGCTAGTGTCTACCTCCAACTTCCAAAGAGTTGACGACGTCGATTTATGGTCAAAAAGAAAGCTGTTAATTGACATGTACGTTCATCAAATATAATGTTTAATTCATCCTGAATTCCCATTTGAACGTGAAAACATTAATGTAGCATGTTAACAGTAGCTAGGTTTTAAGAGTAATCTAGACCCTACACCACATTCAGCATGTTATCTTGATATTGTCATGAAATATGAAATGCCATGTTTTCTGATTTAATGACGGAAGCGTGTAAAGTGTTTTACAGATATATATGTTCAATAGCTAAAGTTATTTATATGGCTAACCTGTGTGTGAAATGGAAGGGGGGGGGGGGTGCTGTGACTATACTTTATTATTGGTCAATCAGACCAATAAAATCTTCAAAGTTTTATACCTTATTTGAAATATGTAGAGGCAGGGCAGATTGGACTTAAATGCCGCAAATGATTTGACTAACTATTTTATTTGGTAATATTCAAAGTATTTGAAGCTATCTGAACATGTGGAAAATAAACCTGTGTACACACTGTAAATAGAGTATACAGAGCTCAATCTGCAATTTGGGGGTTTCCAGACAGACACATTTCACACACTGATTTTGTACCCAATTTAACCATTTTTCTGCTGGATAGTGCAGTTATAGCTAATAAATGAATGAATAATTGATTGAATGATTGATTGAATTGCATTTCCCCCAGGATAACAGCTATGTAGAGAACTAAAGATATTAAAATCTTTTTCTTATAAAAAGAAAAGAGTCAAAACCAGCCTCAGCTACTTCCAGCAGCAGTGATCCATCAGCTCCCCCTGCACAGCACGGTAAGTCATGTTTAGATATTCCCTGTGACTTCTGGATGAACATATATGAATTTGCCATGTACTCTTACATTCAAGTTGTCACTCAGTTACAATCATATAATCAAATATTGCGGCAGCAGAAGATTAGTTAAAAATGGTTTTAATATAAATCATCATCACACACACACACACACACACACACACACACACACACACAAATATCATCCTAGCTCAACCAGCAATGCAGAGAGAGAGAAAGTGTACAAAGCAAGAGACATAGAGAAAAGCCTCCAACCTCACGTCTCTTTGTATTCAGACACTGCAGCTTCAACTTCAGTTGACTGGCCACATTCACAACAGAAAGTTGTGGGAGATGAGTATGATCCAGGAGTGTCTGGAGCAGCACCTGCCTCACCTCACAATAGTATGTCAAATTCAGTTGCTTCCTTTTCTGAGTTCCATGAATAGTTACTTGTTTTTTGTGCTCATATTTGATTTAATTTAAAAAGGTTGATTCACTTTTGCTCAGTGTATGATATTAATTTGCTAATACAGAGCAAACCCACACTTTAGCATACACACATACACACACATACAGAACATAAAAAAGAAACAGGAAGAAAAGTCACATCAATGTGTCCATGAGTAAACTATGAATGTGATGGTTATTATTTTTATCACTTCAGGTTCTTCATCTAGTGGGGAAAGTGATTCTAATGACATTATAAGAGGTGATGTTGACACCATTGATGAAGAGGCATTTCAGGCTATAAAAGCACATCCCCACCCAGACCCAGAGTAATCCAGCAATAATGCATACCATCAAGCTATTGCTCATTAACTGTACATTCAAAGAAATATGCTTTTCAATATTATAAAACATGGTATGGATGACTTTTAGTACATTTTTTGCTGTATCAACAATGATATTATAAAAGTAAGCAATTACTCTGAATGCAGACAATTGGCCACAAAAATCAAGAAATAGGTACAGCAAATTTTATTTTGAGCTACATGTTCTGTACATCAAATTAACAACATTCTACTTACCTCTTCAATAGGAGAATGGCTGCTGGACAGTTTTGCTGGAGTTTCTGATGGTAAAGTGGTGCTGGGAGAGCCAGAGAGATTCCATTCATTAACAGGAGGAAAGGGTTGTCCTGTTTTGAGGTTTGAAAGCTCTTTGGGCTTATCCTCATTACCCTGCAGGCTCACTTCATAAAATTCCTGGATATCTGAAAGTATAATCAGGTTGCATTTTCAAAAACAGGTTTAACAAGCCACAAATACATTTATAATACACACAACTATAGATAGAGAGATTTCTGAAAATACAGAGTTTGCTTTGCCACGTTATGCCAGCCGTGTTATGTGAGGAATCCAGTATGAATTGCTGAAGGATGGATTTGTTGGGTGATTACATTTTTGAGTTGGACATTTGAGAAAACTTATTACCTAAAAAATATTACCTAAAACTTGAAACCACAGCTGATACAAAATCTGTTCTGAGTTTCAAAAATGTTTACAATGAAAAGTGTTAATCATGTATATTTAACCTAAGAAAATTACAGTCTAATATATGATTTGAAGTTCTGTTCCAAAAAAAAAAAAAAAAAAAAAAAAAAAAAACATGATGCATTTAACTTTAAAATGCACAACATTTTCTTATTTCTATATTTTTTCTTATGCCCCCGGACCCCCCAAGAGGGTCCGTTAACCACAGTCTCATAAAATCCTGTGGGAAACAGGGAGTCATGATATAACTGTCCTGAGATCATAATAAGTCTAATTAATAGGCAAAAAAGATAATAAAAGCTACTTGTTTTTGTTTTTTATTTCACTTGAAATAAATTACAACTGTACAAGCACATTCACAAGCACACACATGCAAGAATCATTCCTAAATAAATCACCCTATTTGTGCTTTTCAATAATAAAATTAAAGCTGCAAGCAGCGATGACGGGCCCAAGCCGGTGGCACCGCAACCCTGGTGCCTTTAGTTACCGGGCTCATTTCCACTTGGTGGCTTTCGGAAAACAAAGGATGATGGACACAGCAACAACTCAAAAATATAGCTGCAAGCAGCAATGCGATTCCTCCTCAAAATGGCAAATCATTTAAAATTGATCAATAGAGGGTTGGGGTTAAACCCTCCCAATGAAAAAATCCAAAAAACATGTCTTTCTGTCTGAATCCTAAACTAAACATTTTCAGTGTACAGGAAAATCCATCATGCCGGACCTTATGGATCCTGTAGGGTTTTTTGTTTACAATGAGAAATGAGGTATGTTCACCAGGTTTCAGAAAAACTAAATAAATGGGGTGGAAATACAATCACTTTGAAAAATTGACATTTGGGCATGGCCTGTACCGCCCCCTAAGGGCGAATGTGAGCCATTCTTGGTTTGTAGGTTCCTGTTGGCCTGTAGTATTAATGTACCAAATTAGAAAGTATTTGACAAAAAAATGTGCAATTTGGGAATGTCCTTTAGCACCCCCTAAGGGCAAATGTGAGACATTCTTGGTTTGTGGATTTCTGTTGGCCTGTAGTGTCAATATACCAAATTAGAAAATTTTTGACCATAAAATGGGAATTTTGGGCATAGCCTGTAGCGCCCCCTAATGGCGAATATGGGCAATTCTTTGTTTGTGGGTTCCTGTTGGCCTGTAGTATCAATGTACCAAATTAGAACATTTTTGACCAGCAAATGGGAATTTAGGGCGTGGCCTGTAGCGCCCCATAAGGGCGAATGTGGGCCACTCTTGGTTTGTGAATTCCTGTTGGCCTGTAGTATCAATATACAACATTAGAACATTTTTGACCAGAAAATGGGAATTTTGGGCATGGCCTGTAGCGCCCCCTAAGGGCGAATGTGGGATATTCTTTACGCAGTACTTCAGAGTGATGTCATCTTGAAGTATATATATATAGGTCTATTTCTAACCCACACCTATAATATCACTTCTGAAGGCATGGATTTAACCACTGGAGTGGTATGGATTACTTTTATGCTGCATTTATTTGATTTTTGCAGCTTCTGAGTTCTGATCACCATTCAAGTCATTGAAAGGTCCAACAGGGTTGAGATAATCTTCTAAAAAGCTTAATTTGTGTTCACTAGAAGAAAGAAAACAATACACATCTGGGATGCAATGAGGGTGAGTATACGATGAGAGAAATTTATTTTTGGGGTGAAAACCATTTGTAGGCCTACTTTTTATTTACTTGGAAAATTGTTACTGTCTCTTTAAGAGGATTTTAAACGCATTTCATTCAAGGCACAGTCTGTGCGGCTTGTTTTAGTGAGTTTAATCTTTTGAGAACTGTGAAGTCTCATTATTTTCGTGCTGTTACATCTGTATTCATTTCAGAGATTACTTGATTGAGATTGTGAAACTACATACAACCGACAAACCTCCATGAAGATGCGAGTAAAAATGAGATGCCTCGCGCTGTCAGACACAACGCTGATAATCATTCTCGGAAGTGTTGATACTAGATTTCGATTCGCGATTTCTTCATCAACTGTTTATGTTCACTTGGGACAAAACAGACAATATATCATGTAATTTGACATTTTGTAGTATGAAATTGTCCGTTCAAACGCAAGAAGAAGCGAATGCGATCTCTCATCGGGGCTCGTGCGTTAGACGCGACGCATCTCGCGGTTTCACACAAAACTGCTCACAAACATTTATTTGAGTTGTTTTGTCATTTTTTTCCAGAAATAACTAGCAATACTCCTACAAATAAATGCTTCGTCACTAAAACGTTTTGACTTTCTATAGAAAATATAGACAACACACGTTCTTACCTTGCAAAAATCGCCTCAGTATTTAATTTGAAGCAGTAAATCCAACACTGGAGTAAATCTCTCGTGATATCACCTTTCCATTGAAATGAAGGAAGACGGTGATGACGATACAGTTATTATTCTTGCCCAGTAACCCCTTAACCAATCACATGTGCCTTTAGCTTGTATTGTCATGAGTATCTGGGCAGACTTCAGAAATAAAATCGGTGATCGGACGACGATGACACTGAGACAGGAACCATGGGAATAATTGTTCCCAAATTTGAACGCTCTGGCTGTAAATGGTTAAAGGTTGTTAAAAATTGTATCCTCCACTCAGTTGATGTATATATTGAGTGGGGACACATTGTTTGCCTTTTTTCTGGGATTCGACTGCAAAAGAGCTCAAGCAACTGTTGAACTCAGTCCCTGCCCATTCTGGACTCAGACCTGTTGTAAATCATTGAACAATGAGGCTTGGATGCCATCTATTGGACATTTCTTGTAATTGCCACTCAGAGAATGAACAGACAGTGGATTAAACTTTAGTTTTTTAGGCTTTAGTTCTTTGTTGTATTCACCTGCTACGGCGTGTGTAACATTTTTCTGTCAACTCTGCATACAGGTGAAACTCGAAAAATTAGAATATCGTGCAAAAGTTAATGTAACCCATACTATGTTGAACACAAGAGGGCAGTATAGCCCTATGTATTACTTCACAAGACCCCCTCCCTTCCTACTCCTCACACACAAAGTCTTAGAGAGTGACTTGCAAAATTCTGACATTTTCTCCACATTCAAACCAAAATATCTGACTTTCTGTTGGTCGGAGCTAATGACTGTAAATTAGAAAGTTGTCCGGCTTGAGGAGAACTATATCAATACCAATTTTTGTACCTGTAGATGAAACTAACCCCCCACTTTTTTGTCAAAAGGTGGCGCTACTGAGCCCCTCACCACACCCATTTCTGAAACTTTGCACATGTCTACTGGCTAATAAATGTGACGTCTCTGTCGAGTTTCATGCAATTTCAAGTATGTTAAGAGTCTCAAAAGCATCAATAAAGAAAAGTAAAGTTTGAAGTGTTGCCACGGCAACAGTATCTAAGATATCAATAATCCTTTCACAGGTCTAAATCTGCCGTGTGTTTACATTATACACGTAAAGTTTGAAGCAAATCGGGTAAAAACAAGAGGGTGATTTCAAAGCATTTTGAAAGTGACACACTTCCTGCTGCCAGTTGGTGGCGCTATAACTTTGACTCACAATAGTCACATCCATGTGATCGGCCTCTTACAACGAACACACTGCTGAAGTTTCATCAAGATCTGTTAATTTATGCAGAAGTTATAACACACTTCCTGTCTCACTTTTCTCGCCATAAATTTGTTTCCTCGCCACGGCCAAACCGTTCGAGATATCAAAAATCCGCTGGCAATTTTTCATCCTCAATGTCTTGACTTCATGCTGACTGAGATTCGTGGCGATTAAATGATTTCTCTAGGAGGAGTATTTCAAATTCCATTGTATACGTTTTCCAAACAACCCTAAATAGCCGACTTCCTGTTGGGCTGAGGTAAAAAGTAAGAGCATGAAGTATATATGAAACGATGAGATCTATATGTGTACCGACTTTCATATTATTACATGCAAGTGTGTTTGATTTATGGACCATGGTTTCGGACCCCGTTCCAGGGGGCGCTGCTGAAACCCCCTGCCACGCCCGGGTACCATCTTCAGCCCAGCCCTGATGGCCGCAGGTTCTGACCCGTGTGCAAAGTTTCAAGAGTTTTAGAGCATGTTAAGGCCCCCAAAAGTGCCCGAATAGTCGATAAAATAATAATAATTAAAGCTGCAAGCAGCGATGACGGGCCCAAGCCGGTGGCACCGCAACCCTGGTGCCTTTAGTTACCGGGCTCATTTCCACTTGGTGGCTTTCGGAAAACAAAGGATGGTGGACACAGCAACAACTCAAAAATATAGCTGCAAGCAGCAATGCGATTCCTCCTCAAAATGGCAAATCATTTAAAATTGATCAATAGAGGGTTGGGGTTAAACCCTCCCAATGAAAAAATCCAAAAAACATGTCTTTCTGTCTGAATCCTAAACTAAACATTTTCAGTGTACAGGAAAATCCATCATGCCAGACCTTATGGATCCTGGAGGGTTTTTTGTTTACAATGAGAAATGAGGTATGTTCACCAGGTTTCAGAAAAACTAAATAAATGGGGTGGAAATACAATCACTTTGAAAAATTGACATTTGGGCATGGCCTGTAGCGCCCCCTAAGGGCGAATGTGAGCCATTCTTGGTTTGTAGGTTCCTGTTGGCCTGTAGTATTAATGTACCAAATTAGAAAGTATTTGACAAAAAAATGTGCAATTTGGGAATGTCCTTTAGCGCCCCCTAAGGGCAAATGTGAGACATTCTTGGTTTGTGGATTTCTGTTGGCCTGTAGTGTCAATAGACCAAATTAGAAAATTTTTGACCATAAAATGGGAATTTTGGGCATAGCCTGTAGCGCCCCCTAATGGCGAATATGGGCAATTCTTTGTTTGTGGGTTCCTGTTGGCCTGTAGTATCAATGTACCAAATTAGAACATTTTTGACCAGCAAATGGGAATTTAGGGCGTGGCCTGTAGCGCCCCCTAAGGGCGAATGTGGGCCATTCTTGGTTTGTGGATTACTGTTGGCCTGTAGGATCAATATACAAAATTAGAACATTTTTGCCCAGAAAATGGGAATTTTGGGCATGGCCTGTAGCGCCCCCTAAGGGCGAATGTGGGATATTCTTTACGCAGTACTTCAGAGTGATGTCATCTTGAAGTATATATATATAGGTCTGTTTCTAACCCACACCTATAATATCACTTCTGAAGGCATGGATTAAACCAATGGAGTGGTATGGATTACTTTTATGCTGCATTTATGTGATTTTTGTAGCTTCTGAGTTCTGATCACCATTCAAGTCATTGAAAGGTCCAACAGGGTTGAGATAATCTTCTAAAAAGCTTAATTTGTGTTCACTAGAAGAAAGAAAATAATACACATCTGGGATGGAATGAGGGTGAGTATACGATGAGAGAAATTTATTTTGGGGGTGAAAACCATTTGTAGGCCTACTTTTTATTTACTTGGAAAATTGTTACTGTCTCTTTAAGAGGATTTTAAACGCATTTCATTCAAGGCACAGTCTGTGCGGCTTGTTTTATTGAGTTTAATCTTTTGAGAACTGTGAAGTCTCATTATTTTCGTGCTGTTACATCTGTATTCATTTCAGAGATTACTTGATTGAGATTGTGAAACTACATACAACCGACAAACCTCCATGAAGATGCGAGTAAAAATGAGATGCCTCGCGCTGTCAGACACAACGCTGATAATCATTCTCGGAAGTGTTGATACTAGATTTCGATTCGCGATTTCTTCATCAACTGTTTATGTTCACTTGGGACAAAACAGACAATATATCATGTAATTTGACATTTTGTAGTATGAAATTGTCCGTTCAAACGCAAGAAGAAGCGAATGCGATCTCTCATCGGGGCTCGTGCGTTAGACGCGACGCATCTCGCGGTTTCACACAAAACTGCTCACAAACATTTATTTGAGTTGTTTTGTCATTTTTTTCCAGAAATAACTAGCAATACTCCTACAAATAAATGCTTCGTCACTAAAACGTTTTGACTTTCTATAGAAAATATAGACAACACACGTTCTTACCTTGCAAAAATCGCCTCAGTATTTAATTTGAAGCAGTAAATCCAACACTGGAGTAAATCTCTCGTGATATCACCTTTCCATTGAAATGAAGGAAGACGGTGATGACGATACAGTTATTATTCTTGCCCAGTAACCCCTTAACCAATCACATGTGCCTTTAGCTTGTATTGTCATGAGTATCTGGGCAGACTTCAGAAATAAAATCGGTGATCGGACGACGATGACACTGAGACAGGAACCATGGGAATAATTGTTCCCAAATTTGAACGCTCTGGCTGTAAATGGTTAAAGGTTGTTAAAAATTGTATCCTCCACTCAGTTGATGTATATATTGAGTGGGGACACATTGTTTGCCTTTTTTCTGGGATTCGACTGCAAAAGAGCTCAAGCAACTGTTGAACTCAGTCCCTGCCCATTCTGGACTCAGACCTGTTGTAAATCATTGAACAATGAGGCTTGGATGCCATCTATTGGACATTTCTTGTAATTGCCACTCAGAGAATGAACAGACAGTGGATTAAACTTTAGTTTTTTAGGCTTTAGTTCTTTGTTGTATTCACCTGCTACGGCGTGTGTAACATTTTTCTGTCAACTCTGCATACAGGTGAAACTCGAAAAATTAGAATATCGTGCAAAAGTTAATGTAACCCATACTATGTTGAACACAAGAGGGCAGTATAGCCCTATGTATTACTTCACAAGACCCCCTCCCTTCCTACTCCTCACACACAAAGTCTTAGAGAGTGACTTGCAAAATTCTGACATTTTCTCCACATTCAAACCAAAATATCTGACTTTCTGTTGGTCGGAGCTAATGACTGTAAATTAGAAAGTTGTCCGGCTTGAGGAGAACTATATCAATACCAATTTTTGTACCTGTAGATGAAACTAACCCCCCACTTTTTTGTCAAAAGGTGGCGCTACTGAGCCCCTCACCACACCCATTTCTGAAACTTTGCACATGTCTACTGGCTAATAAATGTGACGTCTCTGTCGAGTTTCATGCAATTTCAAGTATGTTAAGAGTCTCAAAAGCATCAATAAAGAAAAGTAAAGTTTGAAGTGTTGCCACGGCAACAGTATCTAAGATATCAATAATCCTTTCACAGGTCTAAATCTGCCGTGTGTTTACATTATACACGTAAAGTTTGAAGCAAATCGGGTAAAAACAAGAGGGTGATTTCAAAGCATTTTGAAAGTGACACACTTCCTGCTGCCAGTTGGTGGCGCTATAACTTTGACTCACAATAGTCACATCCATGTGATCGGCCTCTTACAACGAACACACTGCTGAAGTTTCATCAAGATCTGTTAATTTATGCAGAAGTTATAACACACTTCCTGTCTCACTTTTCTCGCCATAAATTTGTTTCCTCGCCACGGCCAAACCGTTCGAGATATCAAAAATCCGCTGGCAATTTTTCATCCTCAATGTCTTGACTTCATGCTGACTGAGATTCGTGGCGATTAAATGATTTCTCTAGGAGGAGTATTTCAAATTCCATTGTATACGTTTTCCAAACAACCCTAAATAGCCGACTTCCTGTTGGGCTGAGGTAAAAAGTAAGAGCATGAAGTATATATGAAACGATGAGATCTATATGTGTACCGACTTTCATATTATTACATGCAAGTGTGTTTGATTTATGGACCATGGTTTCGGACCCCGTTCCAGGGGGCGCTGCTGAAACCCCCTGCCACGCCCGGGTACCATCTTCAGCCCAGCCCTGATGGCCGCAGGTTCTGACCCGTGTGCAAAGTTTCAAGAGTTTTAGAGCATGTTAAGGCCCCCAAAAGTGCCCGAATAGTCGATAAAATAATAATAATAATAATAATTAAAGCTGCAAGCAGCGATGACGGGCCCAAGCCGGTGGCACCGCAACCCTGGTGCCTTTAGTTACCGGGCTCATTTCCACTTGGTGGCTTTCGGAAAACAAAGGATGATGGACACAGCAACAACTCAAAAATATAGCTGCAAGCAGCAATGCGATTCCTCCTCAAAATGGCAAATCATTTAAAATTGATCAATAGAGGGTTGGGGTTAAACCCTCCCAATGAAAAAATCCAAAAAACATGTCTTTCTGTCTGAATCCTAAACTAAACATTTTCAGTGTACAGGAAAATCCATCATGCCGGACCTTATGGATCCTGTAGGGTTTTTTGTTTACAATGAGAAATGAGGTATGTTCACCAGGTTTCAGAAAACTAAATAAATGGGGTGGAAATACAATCACTTTAAAAAAATGACATTTGGGCATGGCATGTAGCGCCCCCTAAGGGCGAATGTGAGCCATTCTTGGTTTGTAGGTTCCTGTTGGCCTGTAGTATTAATGTACCAAATTAGAAAGTATTTGACAAAAAAATGTGCAATTTGGGAATGGCCTTTAGCGCCCCCTAAGGGCGAATGTGAGACATTCTTGGTTTGTGGATTTCTGTTGGCCTGTAGTGTCAATATACCAAATTAGAAAATTTTTGACCATAAAATGGGAATTTTGGGCATAGCCTGTAGCGCCCCCTAATGGCGAATATGGGCAATTCTTTGTTTGTGGGTTCCTGTTGGCCTGTAGTATCAATGTACCAAATTAGAACATTTTTGACCAGCAAATGGGAATTTAGGGCGTGGCCTGTAGCGCCCCATAAGGGCGAATGTGGGCCACTCTTGGTTTGTGAATTCCTGTTGGCCTGTAGTATCAATATACAACATTAGAACATTTTTGACCAGAAAATGGGAATTTTGGGCATGGCCTGTAGCGCCCCCTAAGGGCGAATGTGGGATATTCTTTACGCAGTACTTCAGAGTGATGTCATCTTGAAGTATATGTATATAGGTCTATTTCTAACCCACACCTATAATATCACTTCTGAAGGCATGGATTTAACCACTGGAGTGGTATGGATTACTTTTATGCTGCATTTATTTGATTTTTGTAGCTTCTGAGTTCTGATCACCATTCAAGTCATTGAAAGGTCCAACAGGGTTGAGATAATCTTCTAAAAAGCTTAATTTGTGTTCACTAGAAGAAAGAAAACAATACACATCTGGGATGCAATGAGGGTGAGTATACGATGAGAGAAATTTATTTTTGGGGTGAAAACCATTTGTAGGCCTACTTTTTATTTACTTGGAAAATTGTTACTGTCTCTTTAAGAGGATTTTAAACGCATTTCATTCAAGGCACACTCTGTGCGGCTTGTTTTAGTGAGTTTAATCTTTTGAGAACTGTGAAGTCTCATTATTTTCGTGCTGTTACATCTGTATTCATTTCAGAGATTACTTGATTGAGATTGTGAAACTACATACAACCGACAAACCTCCATGAAGATGCGAGTAAAAATGAGATGCCTCGCGCTGTCAGGCACAACGCTGATAATCATTCTCGGAAGTGTTGATACTAGATTTCGATTCGCGATTTCTTCATCAACTGTTTATGTTCACTTGGGACAAAACAGACAATATATCATGTAATTTGACATTTTGTAGTATGAAATTGTCCGTTCAAACGCAAGAAGAAGCGAATGCGATCTCTCATCGGGGCTCGTGCGTTAGACGCGACGCATCTCGCGGTTTCACACAAAACTGCTCACAAACATTTATTTGAGTTGTTTTGTCATTTTTTTCCAGAAATAACTAGCAATACTCCTACAAATAAATGCTTCGTAACTAAAACGTTTTGACTTTCTATAGAAAATATAGACAACACACGTTCTTACCTTGCAAAAATCGCCTCAGTATTTAATTTGAAGCAGTAAATCCAACACTGGAGTAAATCTCTCGTGATATCACCTTTCCATTGAAATGAAGGAAGACGGTGATGACGATACAGTTATTATTCTTGCCCAGTAACCCCTTAACCAATCACATGTGCCTTTAGCTTGTATTGTCATGAGTATCTGGGCAGACTTCAGAAATAAAATCGGTGATCGGACGACGATGACACTGAGACAGGAACCATGGGAATAATTGTTCCCAAATTTGAACGCTCTGGCTGTAAATGGTTAAAGGTTGTTAAAAATTGTATCCGCCACTCAGTTGATGTATATATTGAGTGGGGACACATTGTTTGCCTTTTTTTCTGGGATTCGACTGCAAAAGAGCTCAAGCAACTGTTGAACTCAGTCCCTGCCCATTCTGGACTCAGACCTGTTGTAAATCATTGAACAATGAGGCTTGGATGCCATCTATTGGACATTTCTTGTAATTGCCACTCAGAGAATGAACAGACAGTGGATTAAACTTTAGTTTTTTAGGCTTTAGTTCTTTGTTGTATTCACCTGCTACAGCGTGTGTAACATTTTTCTGTCAACTCTGCATACAGGTGAAACTCGAAAAATTAGAATATCGTGCAAAAGTTAATGTAACCCATACTATGTTGAACACAAGAGGGCAGTATAGCCCTATGTATTACTTCACAAGCCCCCCTCCCTTCCTACTCCTCACACACAAAGTCTTAGAGAGTGACTTGCAAAATTCTGACATTTTCTCCACATTCAAACCAAAATATCTGACTTTCTGTTGGTCGGAGCTAATGACTGTAAATTAGAAAGTTGTCCGGCTTGAGGAGAACTATATCAATACCAATTTTTGTACCTGTAGATGAAACTAACCCCCCACTTTTTTGTCAAAAGGTGGTGCTACTGAGCCCCTCACCACACCCATTTCTGAAACTTTGCACATGTCTACTGGCTAATAAATGTGACGTCTCTGTCGAGTTTCATGCAATTTCAAGTATGTTAAGAGTCTCAAAAGCATCAATAAAGAAAAGTAAAGTTTGAAGTGTTGCCACGGCAACAGTATCTAAGATATCAATAATCCTTTCACAGGTCTAAATCTGCCGTGTGTTTACATTATACACGTAAAGTTTGAAGCAAATCGGGTAAAAACAAGAGGGTGATTTCAAAGCATTTTGAAAGTGACACACTTCCTGCTGCCAGTTGGTGGCGCTATAACTTTGACTCACAATAGTCCCATCCATGTGATCGGCCTCTTACAACGAACACACTGCTGAAGTTTCATCAAGATCTGTTAATTTATGCAGAAGTTATAACACACTTCCTGTCTCACTTTTCTCGCCATAAATTTGTTTCCTCGCCACGGCCAAACCGTTCGAGATATCAAAAATCCGCTGGCAATTTTTCATCCTCAATGTCTTGACTTCATGCTGACTGAGATTCGTGGCGATTAAATGATTTCTCTAGGAGGAGTATTTCAAATTCCATTGTATACGTTTTCCAAACAACCCTAAATAGCCGACTTCCTGTTGGGCTGAGGTAAAAAGTAAGAGCATGAAGTATATATGAAACGATGAGATCTATATGTGTACCGACTTTCATATTATTACATGCAAGTGTGTTTGATTTATGGACCAAGGTTTCGGACCCCGTTCCAGGGGGCGCTGCTGAGCCCCCCTGCCACGCCCGGGTACCATCTTCAGCCCAGCCCTGATGGCCGCAGGTTCTGACCCGTGTGCAAAGTTTCAAGAGTTTTAGAGCATGTTAAGGCCCCCAAAAGTGCCCGAATAGTCGATAAAATAATAATAATAATAATAATAATAATAATAATAATAATAATAATAATAATCCTAAGGAAAACAATAGGGCCTTCGCCTTTTCAGGCTTGGGCCCTAATTAAAGCTGCAAGCAGCGATGACGGGCCCAAGCCGGTGGCACCGCAACCCTGGTGCCTTTAGTTACCGGGCTCATTTCCACTTGGTGGCTTTCGGAAAACAAAGGATGATGGACACAGCAACAACTCAAAAATATAGCTGCAAGCAGCAATGCGATTCCTCCTCAAAATGGCAAATCATTTAAAATTGATCAATAGAGGGTTGGGGTTAAACCCTCCCAATGAAAAAATCCAAAAAACATGTCTTTCTGTCTGAATCCTAAACTAAACATTTTCAGTGTACAGGAAAATCCATCATGCCGGACCTTATGGATCCTGTAGGGTTTTTTGTTTACAATGAGAAATGAGGTATGTTCACCAGGTTTCAGAAAAACTAAATAAATGGGGTGGAAATACAATCACTTTGAAAAATTGACATTTGGGCATGGCCTGTACCGCCCCCTAAGGGCGAATGTGAGCCATTCTTGGTTTGTAGGTTCCTGTTGGCCTGTAGTATTAATGTACCAAATTAGAAAGTATTTGACAAAAAAATGTGCAATTTGGGAATGTCCTTTAGCACCCCCTAAGGGCAAATGTGAGACATTCTTGGTTTGTGGATTTCTGTTGGCCTGTAGTGTCAATATACCAAATTAGAAAATTTTTGACCATAAAATGGGAATTTTGGGCATAGCCTGTAGCGCCCCCTAATGGCGAATATGGGCAATTCTTTGTTTGTGGGTTCCTGTTGGCCTGTAGTATCAATGTACCAAATTAGAACATTTTTGACCAGCAAATGGGAATTTAGGGCGTGGCCTGTAGCGCCCCATAAGGGCGAATGTGGGCCACTCTTGGTTTGTGAATTCCTGTTGGCCTGTAGTATCAATATACAACATTAGAACATTTTTGACCAGAAAATGGGAATTTTGGGCATGGCCTGTAGCGCCCCCTAAGGGCGAATGTGGGATATTCTTTACGCAGTACTTCAGAGTGATGTCATCTTGAAGTATATATATATAGGTCTATTTCTAACCCACACCTATAATATCACTTCTGAAGGCATGGATTTAACCACTGGAGTGGTATGGATTACTTTTATGCTGCATTTATTTGATTTTTGCAGCTTCTGAGTTCTGATCACCATTCAAGTCATTGAAAGGTCCAACAGGGTTGAGATAATCTTCTAAAAAGCTTAATTTGTGTTCACTAGAAGAAAGAAAACAATACACATCTGGGATGCAATGAGGGTGAGTATACGATGAGAGAAATTTATTTTTGGGGTGAAAACCATTTGTAGGCCTACTTTTTATTTACTTGGAAAATTGTTACTGTCTCTTTAAGAGGATTTTAAACGCATTTCATTCAAGGCACAGTCTGTGCGGCTTGTTTTAGTGAGTTTAATCTTTTGAGAACTGTGAAGTCTCATTATTTTCGTGCTGTTACATCTGTATTCATTTCAGAGATTACTTGATTGAGATTGTGAAACTACATACAACCGACAAACCTCCATGAAGATGCGAGTAAAAATGAGATGCCTCGCGCTGTCAAGACACAACGCTGATAATCATTCTCGGAAGTGTTGATACTAGATTTCGATTCGCGATTTCTTCATCAACTGTTTATGTTCACTTGGGACAAAACAGACAATATATCATGTAATTTGACATTTTGTAGTATGAAATTGTCCGTTCAAACGCAAGAAGAAGCGAATGCGATCTCTCATCGGGGCTCGTGCGTTAGACGCGACGCATCTCGTGGTTTCACACAAAACTGCTCACAAACATTTATTTGAGTTGTTTTGTCATTTTTTTCCAGAAATAACTAGCAATACTCCTACAAATAAATGCTTCGTCACTAAAACGTTTTGACTTTCTATAGAAAATATAGACAACACACGTTCTTACCTTGCAAAAATCGCCTCAGTATTTAATTTGAAGCAGTAAATCCAACACTGGAGTAAATCTCTCGTGATATCACCTTTCCATTGAAATGAAGGAAGACGGTGATGACGATACAGTTATTATTCTTGCCCAGTAACCCCTTAACCAATCACATGTGCCTTTAGCTTGTATTGTCATGAGTATCTGGGCAGACTTCAGAAATAAAATCGGTGATCGGACGACGATGACACTGAGACAGGAACCATGGGAATAATTGTTCCCAAATTTGAACGCTCTGGCTGTAAATGGTTAAAGGTTGTTAAAAATTGTATCCTCCACTCAGTTGATGTATATATTGAGTGGGGACACATTGTTTGCCTTTTTTCTGGGATTCGACTGCAAAAGAGCTCAAGCAACTGTTGAACTCAGTCCCTGCCCATTCTGGACTCAGACCTGTTGTAAATCATTGAACAATGAGGCTTGGATGCCATCTATTGGACATTTCTTGTAATTGCCACTCAGAGAATGAACAGACAGTGGATTAAACTTTAGTTTTTTAGGCTTTAGTTCTTTGTTGTATTCACCTGCTACGGCGTGTGTAACATTTTTCTGTCAACTCTGCATACAGGTGAAACTCGAAAAATTAGAATATCGTGCAAAAGTTAATGTAACCCATACTATGTTGAACACAAGAGGGCAGTATAGCCCTATGTATTACTTCACAAGACCCCCTCCCTTCCTACTCCTCACACACAAAGTCTTAGAGAGTGACTTGCAAAATTCTGACATTTTCTCCACATTCAAACCAAAATATCTGACTTTCTGTTGGTCGGAGCTAATGACTGTAAATTAGAAAGTTGTCCGGCTTGAGGAGAACTATATCAATACCAATTTTTGTACCTGTAGATGAAACTAACCCCCCACTTTTTTGTCAAAAGGTGGCGCTACTGAGCCCCTCACCACACCCATTTCTGAAACTTTGCACATGTCTACTGGCTAATAAATGTGACGTCTCTGTCGAGTTTCATGCAATTTCAAGTATGTTAAGAGTCTCAAAAGCATCAATAAAGAAAAGTAAAGTTTGAAGTGTTGCCACGGCAACAGTATCTAAGATATCAATAATCCTTTCACAGGTCTAAATCTGCCGTGTGTTTACATTATACACGTAAAGTTTGAAGCAAATCGGGTAAAAACAAGAGGGTGATTTCAAAGCATTTTGAAAGTGACACACTTCCTGCTGCCAGTTGGTGGCGCTATAACTTTGACTCACAATAGTCACATCCATGTGATCGGCCTCTTACAACGAACACACTGCTGAAGTTTCATCAAGATCTGTTAATTTATGCAGAAGTTATAACACACTTCCTGTCTCACTTTTCTCGCCATAAATTTGTTTCCTCGCCACGGCCAAACCGTTCGAGATATCAAAAATCCGCTGGCAATTTTTCATCCTCAGTGTCTTGACTTCATGCTGACTGAGATTCGTGGCGATTAAATAATTTCTCTAGGAGGAGTATTTCAAATTCCATTGTATACGTTTTCCAAACAACCCTAAATAGCCGACTTCCTGTTGGGCTGAGGTAAAAAGTAAGAGCATGAAGTATATATGAAACGATGAGATCTATATGTGTACCGACTTTCATATTATTACATGCAAGTGTGTTTGATTTATGGACCATGGTTTCGGACCCCGTTCCAGGGGGCGCTGCTGAAACCCCCTGCCACGCCCGGGTACCATCTTCAGCCCAGCCCTGATGGCCGCAGGTTCTGACCCGTGTGCAAAGTTTCAAGAGTTTTAGAGCATGTTAAGGCCCCCAAAAGTGCCCGAATAGTCGATAAAATAATAATAATAATAATAATAATAATAATAATAATAATAATAATAATAATAATAATAATAATCCTAAGGAAAACAATAGGGCCTTCGCCTTTTCAGGCTTGGGCCCTAATAATAATCCTAAGGAAAACAATAGGGCCTTCGCCTTTTCAGGCTTGGGCCCTAATAAAATATCCTGGGATGCAAACTCATGAGAGGTGAAAAAGGTAAGTTCACTCATGAGAGGTGAAAAAGTAGTCAAAGGATATATTTTCAGTTTATTTGTTTGTTAAATTATTTATTTTAAGATTTAAAGAAGTTAATACTTATAAAATCACATGAAATTGGTACTTTAAGTAAAATGCAGAAAACTATACCAAAAAATTGGGCAAATTAGCTTAAAAAAATTAGACTTAGGCCAAAAGGTGAATAGTTGTATCACTGAATATCAACTAACAGTACAATATTTTAATTAAGATATCTAGATATCTAATACAGACAATATATTCAGAATCATTTTATACACAATTAATTACATTGGAATTTGTCTTGGTCATCATCACAAAATTATTAAAATTCAAGAGGGAAAACGTATAGGACACTCTTAAGACAAGCATATACTATATACAGTTCTGTGTGTTCATACTGGTGGCAGTATGTTCAACTGATTATGGTTGTTTTATCATCTGCTTCAAGAGAGTTTTGTAAAGAGATGATAACCAGGGAGGGTCATCTAAAAAGAAACTTTTCTCATGCATCTTATTCACTCAAAAAAAAAAGATAATTCAGCCTAATGTTTAGATTTACGCATTTTAATTTCATAACAAAATTCCATCAGACTTAATGTTTAATATATTAATTTCATCATAAAATGTTTAGCTTAAAATGTTTAGCTTCATACTGTATGGTAAGTGACAGCCAGTGAAGATCCTCACCAGATCCAATCAATCTTTGGTGGTAAGTCTTACCACCAAAAATGAGTCAATCTATAGGAGAGAGGCAGCAAAAGGAGGCATACAGCAAAATTATGCTAACAAAGTTGATTATTGATTTTGATGTCTTGAGATCACTGCAGATGTTGTCTCCTTCTTTGTTCTGTCATTTAATCCATCAATCATTATGTGTCCTTCACTGCAGCAGTACAGACAGACTGCTTTTGAAAATGCTAATTAATTGCATTTATCTTTACATTTTTGTAAAAATACAGTAGGCTGCTCTGCATGCCATGTCTACCCACACACATGACAGCTGGCATGAATGCAAACACACAAAGGATTTGTGTTCAGTGAGGTGAGATACTGAGATTCTGATAAAGTCATGTAATAAAATGTTACAATTACATCTTGTATGGAGATTTTGCTCTTGTTCATGTTTTAGTGTAATACATTCAGATGGATTTATGCTGTAAAAAGCACTTCCCTGGCATCATGGAAAGTCCTAGACTGATCTCACAGTGAAATAAAAAACAGTAGGTTGACTTTTCTTTAGCTAAAATTGGTCTGTGCTGACCAAAATTCGAAACACTGCCCCCAGTGGCCAAAGCAGTAAGTGTTGTTGGGCATATGGGCACATGTGAGCTACATTCTTTCTGATGTACATTCTTTCTGCTGGTTGCTTTCTGCTGTACAGGATGTAATACAGTGAAGAGGAATGAATATTTAACAAACTGATACCCCAAACCTAAAACCTAACCATCAGTGAAGTAAAATATAATGTTAGAGGGGAAAATGTAACCTCCAAATTGCATTTGTCACCAATTATGCGAAGGCTATTACTTCCTCAAAGCAGTATATGTACCCGGGTCTCCCATGCTTCTGACGCAACACGCTTCCGGGTGCGCCACAAAAAAAAGGTATACACACTGGATGGCACTTGTCAGTGAGTCAGCATAATGTGTCTGATCCTAGGGTACTGTAACTCTCGGAAAACAACATACCAACTTCCCATGTAATCGTATTGATAGTTCAGGTCAAGCAAACTGATGGGAGTTCACCAAATCATGAAAATAATGGTAGGGAAGTGTTGAGGACATAACTTCTGAGCGTAGCGTGGTAAATATACTGAAGCATTATAAATGGTGCCTCTTAATAAATCAAGTAAATTGCATAATTCCAGTATAGGCAAACTTTAGTCTTTGATTTGTCAAGTTAATAGTCAGTGGGGGAATTTATATGTTCTAATAAGAATAGATGAGTTTCAAAAAGTAAATAAATGCAACAAGCTTCTCTGAAAATAATGCATAAAAAGTAAACAATTCAACAACCATTTGTACGTTACATTTTCAAAATATTCAGAGACATTTTTCATGCTTCAATTCTGAAAGTACTTCTTAGAAGTTTTTTTTTTTTTTTTTCAGTGAAATGCTTATCACCACTAATATCCCCATCTGATATATCTTAATTGGTTGAACCAGCCCAAAAAGGAAACCCAAAGATTCAAATCAAATTCAAATTCAAATTCAAAGATTCAAGTGTAAAAGACTTGGAGAGACTGAACATAAAAAAAACTGTTAAGACTACATTTCCAGCAAATACAAATTACTTTTTATAATTTAGAAATAAGTTTCTAAGTGACTGCATTATCTGTACTACTGATCTTTTGTATTGTCTAGTAGTGTGTATAGCTAGGAGTTTCAGTCAAGAAAATGTAATTGGTTAAAATTAAAAGATCAGATTCATACATTCAGCCACGTTAGCTATAAAACTAATGATCAGGACACTCTACAAAAAGAGGAATTTTTAGCTGTCGACATTTAACAAGACACTATACATGTTTATAACTGAGAGAAAATTATACGAACCTTAAGTCACAGTATTTCTCTGATGGTGCTGGCCACAGCTCTCCCGCAAGAAATGTTTCAGAATTCACAAATGTGAGCTGCCATCCACAAATGCACAGCAAGCGATCCACAAATAAATGCACATGATTCACAAATGAATGCTGGACAGATTTGTGTTATTAAGTTGAAAAATATATTTGTGAATAATTGTTTTAATTTGCAAATCTTGTTTTATTTATTTGTGAATTCACTTCATTTTTGTGAAACACCTTACATTTATTTGTGGATCTCATTCAATTTATTTGTGAACCAACTTTTTATTTGTGAATCTCTTTCCATTTGTCTCTGAATTAGAAACAATTCTAACTCCATACGCAAACACCTTTATTCAGAGTTAAATAATAATAAAAAAAAAAATCCAACACTAGTCATACACTGCTGAACATTTAAAACGTTATGGTGAAGTCAGACCTGTTCCAGCACATCCAACAACAACACAAGTGTTAGACAAACTTCTAGAAATGTAATTTGGGAACACATTGGTTGTTGTTATATGGTGCAGGTTAAACTTACCTATTAGAGCCTGGAAGAGTGTACTCTCAAATATGTTGATGACTCTCTCAGTGGAGAGCCTGAGATGACGGTCCTCAGTTTGACTGAGTTTAGCTCTGTATTCTTCCAGAAGTTGCAGCGCTCTGTGCGCATCTGAAAAGTACAAAAACACTGCAGTGAAACGCATGCAAAACAAAACAATACAAATTTATCAGTCACTCATATACACGCACACACTTAAACAGCAAAATATTATTATAATAATCTCACCTTTCTTTCTCACTGGCATGATCAAGAAGATTTTAAAAAGTTCCACGCTGGTTAAAGAGGCAACTGGTCTAAAGCATTGGAATGGATCAGTTTAAACTATGCGCAGCAAAACGATCTCAAGTGATGCTGGCCGGGTCAGAGTGATCGCGATTGATCTGTGTGAATGAGATGTCAATGAATCAACCAATTTAATCAAAACTATAAACAATCACTTGCTGTCACCACTCATATCCTGTCAGATGCGCAGTATCTCTTTCATAATGCCTAAGACTTTGATAAACTTTCTGAAGACAAATTAATGAAGTACATCTTGTAATTCCAAATAAGTCACGGTGTGCATAACAAAAGCTGAAAACTCTCGAAATGTCGCACAGGAAGTGGTAGAAATAACACTAATAATCCTTGTGAAATTCAATCTAAAGTTCGCTTCGTGCACTCTCGGAGGTGTTTCAGTCAATTATCCTGTTCACTCCTTCCAGGCGTCCTGCATCCGTACATGTCCTTAATCGAATCTTCTTCAGTGTAACACTTCCTCTTTCTTTTAGTGTTTCCGAAATTCCCAAACTTTCCAGCAAAATGGCGCCCTTACGATGCAAATAGATCACATGAACTACTAATGTTGCCTTCCCTCTGCGCTCAATTAAATCTGCGCTCAAGTTTCTTAACTCAGCTGCTGTGAGAAAATCAAAGCAGCCGGTCAAGAACAACTTTATTTCAAGATTTATTTGCCAATGGATCTTAATGTGCATACAGTTATATACGTATACAAAGAAGCCTTTTATTTATTTATTTATTTTGCATTTAGTTATGTTGAATTATGAATCAACACTGAAATGCGATATACCGTAAACTACAGTGTTCGCTTTAGCTATAGAGACTTTAGAAAATTGTTTTGTTATATCAGTTTTAAGAGTTTCAATAGTAAACTAACTATAAGCAATAATTTGGGATACGCTTGGAGGGAAAGTATGAATTAATTCAGTAGCTCACACAAGGACATCTGTCTTGAGTGAAGTATTTACTGTAGCCTACTGTCTAGGCTCTGTTCTTGTTTCCTATTTTAAAGACAATAATGTTACATCTCTCTCTCTCTCTCTCTCTCGTACATGTAGCCTATTCAGTACATAAACATTCCCTTTTTGTCTGATGCTTAGGTTAAGAAGGGTACAGTTTTTGTCTATAACATCAGGTCAGTCCTCATAATCCATTACCCTGTTTTTGCTGATGAAATGGCTGTGACTGAGGCTTATCGTCTCTTGAATGGCCAGATGGAATTCCCAAAATCCTGCTTTGTTTCTGATTACCGGTAGGCTTCTATTATATCACCCAGGAAAAATGTAGCATGAAATGCTTCTTTCTCGTTTCAACTGACCTATTATAACTCAGGGACTCCAAAATAATATTTGAATGATATAAATGTACTTACAGAAATGCTTAAATGTTAATTAACAGAGGAGCATGTTAATTTTAATCTGGCAAACCACAGCACACGAGTAGGAGTGCTCAATCAACTGCTTTGATTGTCAACACTCCTGACATCCCACCTCCACCCCATCTCCACCTATTCTCTAGATTCATTATTTATCTAAATAAGTAAAGATTGGTGCTTGTGATTAGGTTGAGGATGGACAATAACTTTAAGGTATTGTTTGATTTAAATGCTACTTAGCTCTATAAGCATTTGCTATCAAATTTACAGTGCAACAGTATCTATGTCCTAACACTTCCTCACCTGGCATATATCAATGATATAATAAAATAAATTAAGTTGGATCAACATTAGAAAATTATGCTTTTTCAGACATTACCTTCATGTAGTGTGTAAAATATCTGTTTGTAAATGTAAAAAGTCTGCAAAGTTTTAAATATCAAAGTGCACGACAAATTGAGTTACTGTATCCCAAAAGAAAGAACTGATTCTGAACTGCTTGAAACGAGTACCTTGAAACCTATCCGCCTCTGGCCTAAATTGACTGCTCGCAAACAACGTGTACTTTGACCGACGACATTATTACTGAGCTAAAATTCATATATGGTAATGATCCTTTCGTTTTCGAAATGCACTAAAAAGCGCTACACCAATCACAACAGACTGGGACATCTGACCAATCAGAGCGAGTAGGCTCTCGGAAAGGAGGGGCTTAGAGTGAACTGATCCTTGAATGAACCATTTGTGACAACAGAGGTGGTGCTGCAATGTACAGTATATTATGAGAAAATTTGTGTTTTAGACCTTAGATGCATGTAAACCTATTGAATGAGAGCTCTAAACTAAAAGTAGGTCATTTTAATAAAGCACAATAGGGGCACTTTAAATTAAACATTAGTAAATATTGTTTGACGAACATAATAAAGTCGATGTTCAAATTTAAAACTACTATTTAATCTAATCCAACTAAATTATGGATGAAATGAAGGACCAAAAATGTCCACCCTGTTAGGTGCAAATTAACAACAATTTGAAAGACATACGATTTAAATGTATGGGCATTGTGTACATTATTTTAGAAAAGCATGTATGTCCCTTTGTCCTCTTAAAAGCTTATCAGGTAATAAATTATTTAAAAAAAAAATTATATTATGTATTAATTAATTACTTTCTCTCCGATACATTATTATAAAAAATATTATAAAACATTTTTAAAAAATAATGCTTAACAGGGTGGACATATTGATAACAGGGTGGACGAGTGGACAGAGTTGACAAAACCTGAAACCAAAAAATTATTTGGTGACATGACAATATGTAAAACATGACTAATGAAGTTCAAATGAACACTATTTTTCCACTTTCAACTTAAATTACTTTCACTGCCACTGTGTACACTCTAACTGTCCATGTAAATCTTATTCATTCAGAAGACCTAACAGAGTGGATATTCTGAACTAAAGTTGGCATTTGCACCATGTCTGAGCAAACATAGAAGGTTTATCAATTAAAGAATTTAATGGATTTTAAAAAGTTGATTTTGTAAGGATAAACTACTACAGACTTTTTTCAGATTTCACTGAACAGATTGGAAGTATTAATGCTGACCACATCAGATTGGAAAGATAAAATAATAAAAAATACACAATTAAAAAAACAGAGAATCTCACTCACCTTCCCAAGTTGTTCCCCTTCTGTCACTCACTCGACGAAGTGTCAAATGTAGTGACACAAGGGGTATTTCTTGAAAGCCTTGAGAAAAGGCCAATGAGAATTTGGCAGACAGAATTTGCATGTCCCGCCCCCGGACATACGGGTATAAAGGGAAGCGGGCGTGCGTGTGTCAGTCATATTTTTTTCTTCGGAGACGAGCGGTTATGCAGCAGCAAGATGAAGTTCACTACTGTTCCACTCAACTCTTTTGGGAGAGCACAGCTGTTGGATCTACAGCACGTTACAAGCGGCTTTCTCCTTCTCTGCACGCTGTGCAGTCCATGCCCCTGGGCGCTTCGTCAGCACTTCTGTCTGAAAGAGTGCTTACTTCTAAAAGATAATTTTCCCTCTAAAAGAGTTTGTTTTTACTCACAAAAGAGTAATACACAGCAGGCGTTCAACGTCCTTTTCAGGACAAGATGGCCTTCCATCTCTGTGTAGTTCCTGAATGTGGTCGATATCTCTCCAAAACTGATGGTCATAGACACTGCCTCTTGTGCCTGGGTAGCAATCACACTGAGGCAGCGTTTGTGGATGGTTCACGTACTCACTGCGAGAACACGGTTGCAGCTTTCATTTATCAAGGTGAATGCCACTTCAGCCACCCCCTGCGTTGCTCCTTCTTCCCACGGGATTGAGGACGACCCAGCTGGCGATAGAGGCGATTTGGGGGTGGCAGCGGGCTCGGTTTTGCTCAGTAAATCCCCACGAACCACCCACCCCCCGGCACACTCGCTTGCTTCCATTCGGGCTCGACGCGCCGATGGCCGACATGCTTGCCCAGGCATCAGTGAGAGTGGGCTTGGACTGGAACCCTTCGTCCTCACACAGCCTTCACGGCTTGATGATTGGTTTCTCAGATCAGGGCGCCACTCCCAGCCACACCCCCTCCAGTACCTTTTTCCCCTCCAAGGCCTGTAGGATGAAGTTATCGCTGACCTTGAAAGCCTACAGCGCCACTGGACAGACTGCCTTCGCCCTGCATGCCATAGCTCTCCTGCTGGTCTATCAAGCCAAGGCACTTAAAGAACTGCACCTGGGTAGTTCCGATGGTAGCAACCGACCTCGCTCTCAGAGCCACGATGGTCACAGCGTGGGCAATGGCCACCCTCGTGGTCCAGGCTAAACATGGACTAGATGCGCAATGTTGACAAGGCCCGCTTTCTCAATGCCCCCGTCTCCCAGCTTGGCCTCTTCGGCGCCACCGTCGATGACTTCGGCCAGCAGTTTTCGGCGGTAAAGTGGCAGATGGAAGCTATCTCACACATCATGCCGCGGCACCACCACAGTGCAGCCCGTACCCCGTTTGCCCACCGAGGGCATCCCCCTGTGTCCAAGCAACGGGCAGCTCTGCCACAACCCAGTGTTGAGCACCCCAGCGTCGAGCGCCCCGCAGGCGGTGTACACCCCCCGTCTCCAGGACCCCCTCTAGGACCCGGAAAGCTCCTAAGTGCTCCTGAGACTGAAGACCCGGGCAGTCAGATGTTCGCTCCGGAGCTGGTATCAGGACCACTCCTTCCCCCCGGTGGAGGGCTGGGAGGAAAATCTTCATTTTCCTTATTTTCTTTTTCCACACACCCTTCGGGCTGCGGTACCCACACTGTCGATAAAAAAGCGATTTCCTCACTCTTTGGGTCAACCAGCCGGTGCTTGCCGTTCTCACGGTGCCCCAAAATCAAAATCCTGCAGTCCCTGTTCCCCCGATGCACCTCGCCTCCGGACCCGCAACTGCTCATCTCCGGCAGGACAACGCTGATGAGTTCCGAAGACACCTCTCCAGGACCTCTTCCTCAGTCTCTAGCCAGCCCCCTGCTGGGTGCACAGAGCAAGGTAAGTGCTTTGAGTCTTTTCTCAGCACCCAATCCTTGGGGCGCGCTATTGCCTACTGACGCGTTATTACCTGCTCCCCCCACTGCAAAGCCCCACCCAGTACATCAAAAACGTTTGTCCCTCTAGTGCCCCTCGCACGGAGATCGGATGCATGGCTTTCACTATCCAACCCGTCGCGTTGGCTGGCCAGGACCATCCAACTCGGCCATGCGATTCAATTAGCCAGGCTCCCTGCTCGTTTCAGCGGTATTCGCTCCACCTCGATGTGCAACAAAAATGCCAGTCCCTCACTGGCAGAGATTACAACTCTGTTACTCAAGGATGCGATTGAGCCTGTTCCTCCAGCCAAGATGAAGAAGGGTTTCTACAGCCCTTACTTCGTCATACCCAAAAAAGGCGGTGGGTTGCGGCCAATCTTAAGTTCTCAATCGGGCTTTACACAAGCTCCCGTTCAAAATGGTCACGCAGAAACAGATTTTAACCTGTGTTTGGCATCTAGATTGTTTACGGCGGTAGACCTGAAGGACACGTACTTCCACATCTTTATCTTGCCTCGACACTGACCCTTCCTACGGTTCCTGTTCGATGGCCAGGCGTATCAGTACAAGGTCCTCCCCTTCAGCCTGTCCCTGTCCACTCGCGTCTTCATGAAGGCAGCCATTGCCCCGCTACGGGAAGTGGGCATCCGCATACTCAACTACCTTGACAACTGGCTCATTCTAGCTCACTCTTGAGAGTTACTATGCGCTTACAGGGACCAGGTGCTCAGGCACCTCAGCCGTCTAGGGCTTCAGGTCAACTGGGAAAAGAGCAAGCCAGTGCGCCTCACGAACGAGCATGAGCAGTCGGTACTCAGGTGCCTCGCTCTCTTCGAGCCCGGCAAAGCGGTTCCTCTAAAACAGTTTCAGAGGCTCCTGGGGCATATGGTATCCTCTGCCACGGTCAAGCCGTTCGGGATGATGCATACTAGACAGCTTCAGCACTGGCTTCAGACTCCAGTCCTGAGATGGGCATGGCGCCACGGCACATACCGTGTGTTAATCACCCCTTCCTGCTGTCAGACTTTCAACCCTTGGACAGACCTCTGTTTTCTGCAGACTGGAGTCCCCCTACAGCAGGTGTCCAGACGTGTCGTGGTCACCACAGACCCTCTCAATGGGACGCAGCCCCATAGAGGGGCTTATTAAAAAGAATCTTATTTAAAAACTTTGATGAAATTTATAACCATTTAAATGAGCATTAACTAATGATCTAGTGAGCATGATATAATGTTAGAATTTTAGTTAACATTTCTTATAAAATTTATTATCAAATGTTCCCTGGGATATACATATATTTTGGGGGTCCTCGGGTTGCCTGAGAGGGGGGTTCCTGTGTCTGTTTAGGTTGAAAACCCTGATTAACAATCTGGATGGATGGATATTTATTTATTTATTCAGTATAGTGCAAATGATTACCACATAGGTTTTAATCTTTTAGATCTGAGGCAACTTGTCAGATAGTGTTCTGTGTCATGCTGTTACTTGCAAAGACAAAGTCTGGCTAAGCTTTTGTTCATTGTTTTGATCTCTGAAATACCTTTTGTCTATTGAATCTTGTTTGAGTTTGGATGTCATGTCACAGGGTTCTGTTACATTGCCACAGTATGGGTGGGTTGAAGCCTGCCATACACAGAAAACAGTTATGTCTTTTTTATTTGGCCTTAATAGTCTGAATATATATTTTTAAGAGCAGATGTTTCAGACACAAAATAACTACTGTATGTCACAAATGACAGTACGAGCAGACAATATTCACAGATTTATTAATCCAGCATACTGTATGTGTATGGAAATTAAACTGAAATCAATGTCTGAGGAGCCTTTCCCCAATTTTGACAGACACATCACCCAGTGTGGCAAGACTGGTCTTGTTGCAGTGTTAAGTTATACCTTATATATGTTTTCATACTATGTAAATTCTGATTGTATCCCAGAGTTGGATTCTTACAGCCTAGTTTGTATATGGCAAATGAAGCAGACTGTATAAATTAATTATCATGCTATTATACATATAAGATAAGTAAATAGTACTTGAAAACTAAGTAACTAAGTAACTAAGTAACTTCACCTAGTATAATGTGCTTGTAGAATTTCCTTACAATTCCTTAATGATTTAAGAAAATACTTTTTTGATTTAGCATTTCCCTAAATTAATACACCCAGCTATCCATCTATCATTTTGGTATGTATGCATTTGACCATGTATAATTAAAGTTACACACCCTCTGTTTTTTTTTTTTTTTGTTTGTTTGTTTTTTTTCTTTTTGGAAAGCATACAAGTGAAGAGTCTTGACAAAAAATGCATGCCTGTAACCTGAACTGAAAACTTGTGATACTAGGTGAAGCCTGCACTAAACACATCAATCCCTTGGCAAAGTGATATAGTGTAAATAAATAGTTATAGGACAAAATTTGTCAACTTACAAATGTCATATACATTTTAAACAGCAAGATGCTTTAATTAAGATAATGCTAATTCAAAATAACTACTTAAGAAAAAGGTTAACCATATTAATTTCAATCACATTTAGCAAGTAGTCTATAAACAAATTAATCTTCATTATGAATTGATCATTCAATGTGAGCCCACTTTGAAAACTTTTCATAACATATCTATTCGCCCTATACATAAACACAATGTGTCTATCACAGCTCCTGCAACACATTTAGTTGCTGTTTAGTTTATGTTTTTAACGAAAATAGAATAAAGTCTGCCTTTTACCTGGGTGGCCTTTAGCCCCATCTTACACTTTGTTGTAATTTTTTCTTGAAAATGTGTAAAGTTTTTATTTTTCAAGCAATAATCTGCAATATTATCACAATTCCCTTGTGATTATTTAGTTAGTTACAGTAGTTTGTAGTTTTTGTGTGTTCATATTAAGCAAACACTGTGACTGTTTTTTGAGGACAGAATGTGCTAGCTATTTTTATTGGTCATTTATACCAACTGAAGTTAGGAAAGTTTGAATACTTTACTGCATGTTGACCCAGGAATAATAGCCCTGTAACCTCAGTGCATGTTTAGAAACTGTTTCAATTTCTTAAGCAGTAGTCCCACTCTACAAACAGTGCATTGCTCAGAGCCGATCTCATTAGTGAGAAAGCCAGGATGCAACAGTTAAGCTCCAGATCAGCAGCACTGGCAAACTGTCCCATAAAATCAGGTATCATCCACACCTGTTATGTGTTTTTATTATTATCAAAAACTGAATGAGGACAGATCATTTGGTTTCAGCTTTAATCATTGGGTTGTTAAAGGTGAGACAATAGGCCAAACTGTACCAACTGAAGTGTAACGAAACAGAAGCTCAGGTGGATATTTTCATCAGAAGTTAAAGCTGTGTGGTAAGCTATGTGTCACGTTTAACTTCACCTAGCGGCCAGTAGGGGTCACTAGAGGACTGGGCTTCTATTTTAAACATTTATTTCCCTTTTGTTGCTTGTCTTGGTTCATTTTCCCTTCCTAATTGTTTCGACTTAAAGGAGTTGTTGCGCTCAAATTAAACAAAATAATTTAGCTTCAGGTGCGTAGAGCCAAAAAGAGTGACTCAAAAATCAAAAGTTGCTAACCGCACACTGAATTGCAAAACACTTTTTCGACGCTTCTTAATTGTTTACAGGTGTTTCTAGTTTGTGTCATTTAGATCTGTGTTCATATATCCCTTGTGTTCTCCCTGTCTTTTGTCTTGCATTGTTAATTGTGTTGAGTTGAGTTTGATGAGTCTTTGTCTTGTTTCTTTTGTGGTTGCTCTTGCTCTGGATTATTTTCAATAAAGAAGTCTCTGCAACTAGGTTCTCAAAACCTTCACTCGCCGGACTATCTCCGTGACAGAATGCAAGATCCTACCATGAACCCAGCAGAACAAATTTTTCCAGGGTTCCAGGTTGGTAGTGGAATACAGCTTGGAATTTTGGAGGCTGGCATCTCAGACTATTATGCAGGAAAGTGCACTTTTTTTGTTGGGACTTAAAAATTCTTTAAGGAAGTTGGTGCCACTGGATTGTGATTCCCTGCCACTGAGGGATTTTATTACCAGCATTTTGCAGGCAGACCAGCAGGGAGGTGGAGCAGCTTTCCCAGAGACACCCTGTTCTCTCTTACCAGAGGCAGCAGTCTCTAAAAGGAGGATGAGGAAAATCCCCCTTCATCAGTGGTCCCAGCTTCGGTGGTCCCAGCTTCAGTGTTCCTGACCTCACTGTCCATGTCCTTGGCTGCCCTGTGGCCTCCTGTGGCCTCCTGTGGCCTTTACCACTGAGCCCTCAATGTCTCCAGCTACCTTGACCTCTGCATCTCCAGCTGCCTTAACCATTGTGACCTCTACATCCCTAGCTTCCTTGACCTCTGCATCTCCAGTAGTTTGAGTCTTACTCTTGTTTCTTTTGTAGTTCCTCTTGTGCTGGATTATTTTCAATAAATTAGTCTCTTCAACTGGGTTCTAAAAACCTTCACTCACAGGACTATCTCTGTGACACTATGTGGTTCTGATCATTTTCTCATATTGAATAATATGGAGTGTATTAATGTGATGTAGAACTGTATCTAACTATCATTGATATTTCAAAAAAGGTCCAACTGGAACAGTTTCTGTCATTTGTCATGTCAGGCTTCTTTCATCGAAAAGGAGAAACTGAATATGTAATGAGAAGGCTAAAGAAGGAGTTATGTGTCCAGACATTCAGAAATTAAAACTGAAAGTAATCAATTAACTTGCTGAGCTTTTTTGTTGGTGTCAATCTTCTGTTTCCTGTGTCATTCAGTGTCAAGGTAATACTTAGGCTATGTTTTGTTAACTGTGTATACTGAAACCCAGTGGCTTTAGATATACACTCACTGAGCACTTTATTGGGAACATTATGGTCCTGATAATGTGCCTGACGTGGTAGTCTTCTGTTGTAATCCTCAAAGTCGACTTGTTGTGCATTCTGAGATGCTATTCTGCTCACTAAAACTGTACAATTCTACAATTGGGTTATCTGAGTTACCGTAGCCTTTCTGTCAGCACGACCTAGTCGCCATTCTCCGTTGACCTCTCTCAACAACAAGGCATTTCCATCCACAGAACAGACGCTCACTCAGAATTGGTACCATTCTGAGTAAACTCTAGAGATCAGCAGTTACAGAAATACTCAAACCAGCCTGTCTAGGACCAGCAATCATCCCACGGTTGAAATAACTTTTTCCCCCATTCTGATGGTTGATGTGAACATTCACTGATGCTCCTGACACATATCTGCATGATTTTATGCATTGCACTGCTGCCAACATAATTGACTGATTAGATAATCACATGAATAAAGTAGGTGTCCAGGTCTTCCTAATAAAATGCTCAGTAAGTGTATATCCAGTGTCAAAATGTGAGCAAAAAATTAACCCGTTCTTACAGAGTTAGGAAATGACCAAAATTAAAATCACAGTTTTATGTAAGGGTTATTCCAAAACACAGTGTTAAATGCTTAAAAAGTGTAATAACTCAAAAAGATACACCAAGGCCCAGTTGTTAAAAAAGTTTAATCTGGATCAGAATGATCCGGATTTGGAAATCCCATGTTTTGCTATCCAGGATCAGGTAATCCATTACTTTTGTGCCGGTATTTCAAATTAACATTGGATTGGATGACACTGATCCAGATACAAATTTTTCAAGATTACAAATCTGGATTACCAGTGCTCTAAAAGGGACTACATATCACAATGTAGGCTACTATCTATGTAAACAACAACAGGTAGAATAGCCAGCATGGGGTCACTTAGGGTGTATTTATTTGAAGAGACAGGAAACAGCTAAATAAAACAAAACAAACATCCCCTTCCATTTTCGATTTCTTTTAAAGAGTCAGACCCCTCTTTGGACCCACAACAAATAAATAAAATTGTGGGATTATTTTGTGGGGACATATTATTTTATTTATTTATTTATTTACTTTACTGTACTGAAAGGCTTAATAGGTATAGCCTTATGTATATTTTATCTACTTTATCACTGTAAAGGTTAAACAAATCAAGTGAAAAATATAAATAAATGTATATAGACTAAATTATACAAATGTTGTATTATTTGACCAATTTTAAAGTTTTATTACATTTTGTTCCTAAAATCTACCCTGAATCCACCCTTCTGCTGGGATCAGGATAATCCTGATTTTTTGGATCAAAGATATCCCAATCCTACTTAAAACATTTGAACAACACATACTAAAGGTTTGATCCAGATCAAAACCAAGACTGAATTACGTGATCTAATCTGATTTCAGAATCCTTTTTCTTTTGAACAACCCATTTTCAAGATTTGATCCAATTCGATAGCCGAAGTCAGATCAGATTACTCCTGAACAACTGGACCCAGGCTGTTGTTGAGCCTGACCTTAGGAGTTTGTCAGAACTGTGCTGTCATAGGAGACAAATGATTAAGAATTATGAGCAGGTCAAAATTACATAATACATTTGCATCCATGATTACATGATTACATAAGTGTAATATTTCAGTATAGCAGCATCACTAATACACCAAAAAATAAAAATAAAAAAGTCTTCCATAACTACTTTGTGCCTCAAGCTTGAAACATGAGCACAATGAATTTCTGTGTAAATAATACATAAAACCATTCTTACATAAGTTGTTGCATTCAATTATATGTGACTGTTTACTTAAGATTGGTTTAACAAACAATATAATCAAAAATGTGTTCGCTTGTGTTTTACAGGATTAACCCTTATATGCATGGGTGTTTCACCAAACATTATTGCATACTCAGGTCTTTAGCGAAGTGGCGCGTATATCTATCATAAATGGATCTACAAAATGCCCTGAGAGTGTAAAATTTTCAAAACATTTTCAAGAAAATTAGAGAGAAAAAAATAGAATAGAATTCTAACAACATTTTCATATATCAAAGAGATAATGCAACAAATATAGAACAGTATTTATTATTTCCACAGTTAAATGTCATGAGATGCAACTGGCTGTCAAACCCATATTGAGCTATAACACATAAGCAACACAAAAGCTACACATACTGTGGATTTTTAGGCAACATTTGAATCTAAATATACGAACAACTTGTACATAATTTCAGTAGTAATTGACACTTGGTACAGCAAGGTGTTAGAAATGCCAAGATCATGGATTTGATTCCCAGGGAACACAAACTGATAAATGTATACCTTGAATGCACTGTAATTTGCATAAATAAATGTAAATGTGTACATGTATACTGATAATTCACTATTGTCACACAGAAAATCAATGTGATATAGGAGACATTTGTATGAATTTTGTAATCATTTGTCTTGTAATAAACAAAGAAATATATATCATGTGGTAGTAAACTATATATATATAAATATATATATATATATATATATATATATATATATATATATATATATATATATATATATATATAAAAAGCTCTTTAATGACCCTATACTTTTGGAAAGCAAACATATATTTTTTGCAATTTGTTTTGTTTCACTATACAGAAGAGAATGGTTGAGGAATACGAAAGAGGTGTGGGCCTAACTTGGACGAGGAGGTGGAATGAGGATCAGGTGGTGGAATGAGGTCCTGGGTCACTAAAAGCCCAAGGTATGCATTAAAGGGTTAAAAAAAAAAGCTTAGGGCTTGTTTCTTACACTTTTTATTTACCCAAGATCAAAAGTTATGTATAGAATATGATTCTTGAACAGGACATTTGCTGGGATCCTTACAAACAGAAAAAGTTACAGAAAAAAATCAAAGAACATTTTAAAAATACAAACTTCCTACAGTTTTATTCAGACAAAGGTAGAAGGAAGTCACTACATCATTTAAAATTTGGAAATGAGTATATGTACCCTATATGGTCTGTATAACTTGGATAATTGTTGCCATTTATCCCATGATACTGCATTCTAGACTGTCATTTAATTTACATGTAGAAGTTTGCTCTAGGTTGAATGAACATAATTATTTGACTTCAAGGTGCACTTGGACTTACACTGACACCTAGCGTTGTAGATGCAGCATCATTCATAGGTTATAGTTACTGATGACTTTTTAGAAATTAAATATTTACAGTCAGCCTTGATCAGTTTAATCCATGAGTGAAAATGTCCAGTAACAGGATGGTTACTAAAATTAAGCAAGTAGTTTTTGGCTGGTTATGTAATTCTAACATGGCAGCCCCCATGAGGGGACCCTCTCCATGTAGAATGAAACAGCTTTTATTAAGGTTAATAAGGTTATTGATATGTCTGAAGTCATCATCCTGTGTGATTGGAAATTATTTTATATATGTATGTTTCAAAATGACCTTTTATTTAAGGAGTACAACTTTTTAGTGAGGAAGAAAAGTGCACCTTTAACTAGGCGTATTCATCAATTTGTCTATTTTCTCCACTGGCTTTTCTCAAAGATGCCAAAACATTTTTTTTATCAATTTGTCATTAGTGCCTTTTGTATTTTCACTCGGCAAGTGTCATCTTTTATCCAGCTAAATTGCATCATGATGTTTTTCTCACCACATCGAGTGTCAACCTGTATCGCCGACCTATGCAGGTTGATGCTTGTTGAAAATGCATCATATAGATTACTAGAAAAAAAATTATCTGGAATGGTTCCAATTAATAGAGCTCTGGCAATGTTCTACATCTCCTTAGAGGATTTCATTTCACACATGCTCCCTCATACACTAATTCCACCCCTTTAGACAGTCACCTCTTCAACTTACTCACCTCACCTCAGACCATTTTCTTTTTTCATATGTGATTGTTTTGTCTGACTTCAAATTAATCCCCCAGCATACTATAATGCATGCATGGATCTCCCTGTCATGCATAGTATTGAATGTCCCCATTTGTGTCCCTCTGTCACTGATACTTCCATTTACTGCTTCCTCTCTGATTTTGATATACTGCCTGACCCTTGAATCTGATTTGTTTTCAAGTAGTTTGGGAAGCACGTTTTTCTGCCTTAGACCAAATCAGGGCTGAATGGCCATTCCCTTGTTTATAAGTAAGTCTATGACTATGAAGCAGTACACATTTAAATTCTCCATTTATAGTATTTTCCTCTGCAAATACTTGCCTTTTCAACCTCTACCTCAAAGATCTGACAGCAAATGTGCAATATCAATTGTCAGTTTAGTGCCTCTTTCTGATAGTTTAAAGAGAAAATTCACCAAAATGGAAAATGTTTTACAGTTTCCATTTCTAGCTCCATCATAGCTTTTAGTTTTGGGCATCTTTTCCCAATATGTGATACTTGTATTTTTGTCATGCTTATAACAGCTAAATAAATGCAATATATCAAATACAAATAACCTTTGTAATCTATGAAAATGTCTATATAGACAACAGGTATCTGAACTTAAATCACAAATAGATACAGTTCATCTTTGGACTACATTGGTTATTATGTAATAAGATCAATACATTAAATTGTATAGATAAAGGGACTATATTCAGCCAGAAGCTAAAAATAGCATCCAGTATTTAAACATAAAAGGTCAGTATCTCTCAAGCTCATCATTTTATTTCTAGCTGGATTTTTTGCGAGTGTGATCTCTACTACAAAACATTCATCACAAATGGTACATTCTGGGCACTAACTTACATTTTGTCTTAAAAGTTGCCATCTTTATGAAATGTGTTGAAAAGGTTGTAGTGGCATTTTGACCACGACTACCACAAAGTCATCAATTGTCTTGGTTCAGTCTAAGAATTTATACAACTTATAAATACAGTATATACTGTAAAAAAAAAAAAAAAAAAAAATCACAAGACCAACTAATGAGAGCAGTTTGTCCTAAATAAACATTTATATAAATGGAAGACACATTCAATTTAATTTAACACAATATAATTTATACCAGATCTTGGAGTCTTAAAGTCCTGAATAATTTACACTGATGTACATCTACTTTTGACAGGCTGTATCTAAATGTAATGCTGTTCAATCATTATTATTAGTCTTACAGCTCCAACATAAAAACTCATTATTTAAAAATAAAGGAAATAAATATTAAGAACTCACAAAATAAATTCTTGTTTATTGTCGCACAACAAATTTCACACATACATAAAACAGGCCACAAATAGATAGCAATATACTACATTTGATACAACTGATGCACATACACAAAGTTACTGGAATGCTTTGAATTAAAGTTTTTTTGTATGGTTTTCCATAATTTTTCTTCTTTTTTTTACAAGTTTCTTTTGAGATAATATGACATGTTCAAACCACAAGTAAAATCTATTTCATAGAGAAGCAATAACTCAAAGCACCATTTGGTAACCAGAGATCACAGTCAAAGATGGCTGACCTCCGAACAATATGTACAAAAATGTAAATAAAAATACAAACACATTTTTCCTTTCGAAGTATTTTGTAAGAAGGTAGAGCTTTAAAGTCTTGGTTGTTTCTACAAAATCTGCAGTTAGGTGTGTGTACACGGATGCTGGACTCTACTTGATAATGACCACGTTTTTTCCTCCCCAGTGGACAAGTTAAGGAAAGGAGGGATGAGAAGATTTCCAGCAGAGTAGCTTCTTACACATCGGTTTTCTGCTTCTTAGTTTCAACATCATCCTAAAAAATGCAGCCACGGAGTTAAACACAGGGCGATTACATTTTTCAGATTTTTATCCAAGGACTTTGTTAACATAATGTATAAACTTACTTTATTATCATCATCATCATCATCATCATCAGCATCCTCAGCCACTCTTTTGCCTGTGCTACCCTTAGCCTCATCATCTTCAACATCATCATCACCTGTTAACATAGTTAACTCTATAGTCACACATCTTTATGTGCTTCAGCTGTCAACAACATAGATGGAGCTGTAGCAGGACTTTTTCCACCATTTCAGCTACAGTACTGTTTTAAATCCAGCATCCTTACCACTGGATCTCTGATCTAATTTGTAAAGCTACACACTTCTTTCAGCACATAACGAAGGCCTTACCTTCTCCATCATCTTCCTCAACCTCTTCCTCACCGACATCTTCTTCTTTCTCAACTACTTCTTTTTCTATATCTCCATTTTCTTCATTTTCCTAAACAAAAGTTATTCAAATTATGGGTTATATAGTTCATGATCATTCCGAAACATTGAGAGTAAAGTTATGGAACCTCACCGCATTTCCATTAGCTGTTGCATCCTTTCCATTTTCTGTCTCCTCAACCTGTTTCTTTTCTTTAAGGTCCTAATGAAGGAAAAAATATATCTCTTGTTATTACTGCACAGTTATATGGAGTATGCGTGCACAGTTATATGGAGTATACTTTGACAAGCTTGCATTCGAATGAAGGCAGGCACTGAGTGTTAGCGTCAAATTGGAAGTATACCCAGGGCTTTACGTGCCAACACTTTGTATTAAAATGGAGGATCAGTGAGCCATGTATGAATAATGAACAGAGAGAGAGAGATTTCACCATCTACACTACAGGATAAAAATTACCCATATTTTGATCAATTAAATAGTATTGGCATGCTGTATACTTTTTTAGCCCAGCAGTGTCCAAGCTATGGGCCACAAGAGATTTTGGAAATAGAATGTAATTACACCAGTTACTGAGAAATTGACCACGCACCCACTGCCACAGACTGGTATCGGGTTTGATACTTTGCTCATGTACCTGTTCTCAATAAAATGTCATGAGCATCAAACAACTGAGTAGAGCTGCTGTTGTCCCGCACAACCGGCCCCACTGGGTTTATTGAGCCGAGATAACTCTCCTAGAATATCTTCTGCAGTGCTGGGAAGTTTATAAATTGTTGTGAATTGGTTTGTTTTGATGTTTCATTAAAACAAGAAAGATTATTCACTGACTTCTCAGCGCCATATGAGAGTAAAATATAACATATTCTGATTAATGTTATGCTTCACACTCAAAACTGCTTGTGCTTTGCAGTGACACTGAATGGAGGTCAAAAAATGTAAATGCTAATTTCAAGGGCATTGAAAGTAACAAGCTGTTACACAGTATAACATTTGTAACATTACTACATGGTCAAAAATGTAATTTTCCATAAAGGGGCCAATGATTGCCCTATGGATATAACATTCAGAGGAGTTATGTTTATGAGGGTACTTTTTCTAAATATACTGTCGTTCTTTTATTCAAAAAACATTTTCTGTATAGTGTAATGCTACTCTTAAAGTAGAATTTTAAGAAATATCAGATGGTATATATACACACACACACACACACAGAAACCAGGGCATTGTTTGCCCCCACATTTAGATCTTTAGAGCACTGGTTTTGTCACTTTTGGGGGGCATTTTTGCCCCGAACCCCCCTTAATTTCTGACCCTGCATCACTGTTACATTACAAGCGTTCTTGCTGAGACAAATGTCCGTTATTATCACAATATGATTAAAACTTATATAATATTAAGCGTACCATATAAAGATGCTGCAATAGGAGCATCTAGCTTTTTACAACGGTGCGACCCACAAAATCTATTTCTTTTTGCATTTGACCCATAGTAGAAAAAGTTTGGATACCCCTTTGAATTGAGCGCTGCATTAAATCTTAACAAAGGGCAAATCGGTCAAAAATTGTGTTTGTCCACAACTGTTGTGCGTTATGAGATGCTGTTCTGCTCACTGTAATTGTACAGAGTGGGTATTCGGAGTTACCGTAGCCTTTCTGTCAGGTCGAGCCAGTCTGGACATTCTCTGTTGACCTCTCTCATCAAGGCGTTTACGTCCGCAGAACTGCGGCTCACTGGATGTTGAGTAAACTCTTGAGACTGTTGTGCGTGAAAATCCCAGGAGATCAGCAGTTACAGAAATACTCAAACCGGCCCGTCTTGCACCAACAATCATACCACGTTCGAAATCACTGAGATCACATTTTTTCCCCATTCTGAGAGAAGGGTATATTCACCAAGAAGCTCTAAAAGACCACTGTAGCCAGTGCTCCAAAAAGGGACAAGAGCTACTACTTCTTCTTTTGTGTTTATTGACGGTTGGCAAACCAGCTTATAGTGCATTACTGCCACCAACTGAACTGGAGTGTGGAGCAGCGATTGGAAAAGACAAGTATTGCATGGTGACTCCACTTCTGTTGCTTTTCAAAACAAAACTTCTCTCATTTGTATACTCTAATTCTTTAATTATCCAGAAGATTTTTAAGACACATTATATTGATTCATTTTTCTTGTAACATAGACTCCAATACTTATCTTTCATTGGTGTATACTTTGCAATGTAGAATGACATGTTCAACTGTTTCTAATACATTACAAGTACTGCATAGCCCTGTAGGTATATTTTGTAAGTTTGCATTCGGCCTTGGATGAACTATACAGATTCTAGTTATCACAGATTATTCCCTTTTTCTCAATAATTATATCATTCCTCCTTCTCTTCCTACATTTTTCTGTATCTTGTATAGATGCCTCTCCCAAAGCTTCTGCCAGACACTATTTGCATCTTTATGATATCTTGGCTTCTGATTTACTTATGTGAATGGTGAGCTCTACATTATTACATTTCAGTAAGTTCTTTTCTACTTTGTCCATCATCTCATTACCAGTGTTGGTTTAATGCAATTACAAAGTAATTAGTTACTGTAAACCCATTTATTTTTGGTAAAACAATCAGATTACAGTTACTGACTTTCAATTAATATAATTACTTTTAAGTATATTATAGTCATGCTTATTTTTTAAATATTATTTATGTAGAATACATGAGTTATGGCACCGTATCGAGAAAATAATTTTGAAATTGTTGAGCGGAAAAGTGTTTTAGAAAGTAACTTAAAAGTAAAGTAATTAGTAATGGGATTCCTTTTTCAATTAAGTAATTAACTCCAGTAATTTAAGTACTCCTATCAATGGCCAGTGCGCATTCCTCACCCATGCTGGGGGGAGGGGTGCAACATCCTCCATGGACCATTCTCTGTTGCTGTGAGGGACACAGCATCATTATCATCATCAGACCCGCTGATTACAACAACACCGTGCTCATGCACTGGCGAAGATGCTGCATGGGAAAATTGAGGGGCTTGTGGGCTTGCACTGAAGTGAGATCCTCCTCGGGTTCTTCCATCTCTATCTCATGGCCCTGCTGTGCTCCCTCGAATCATCCCTCAGAATGAGGGCAACCCTAGAGTGGAGCGTCTTAAGATTCATGTCCTCACATTGAGGGCAGTCTGTCCCCATGAGAGCTGATTCGGTATGGCAGCGGCCCAGGCAGCGAATGTAGCTCTGATGTTGGTCTGACAGAGCGATGTGTCACTCACAGGAACACTTCCAATATGACATCTTTAAAAAGATGCGTACACACAAACGATGTGTTTCACTTGGATGGAATTCTATTAAATACGTTGAAAGGATTCAACTCCTGCCCGTAAACTGCGGGAAGCAGGAAGTGCTGAGCAAAGAACCCGATTTGGCGATGAGGCGGAGATACCTCTTTGCCGGGACACCAGAGGGAGCAGGTGAATCTTCACTGCATGTGCTGGAAGAACTTCCTGATGCGTCTTCAGGGAATCCCATCCGCTGAAGGGTGTCCATTGATGGCAAAGAGCGAGCTGATCAAGATGAGATGATCCGTCGTAGTCAAGATGAGACGATGTTAGTTTTGAAGGAAGAAATTCTGAAGAAATTATATTTGAGCACCCACTTATATAGGGCAAATATGCACCTAAAGGGGTGGAGCTCAAACATAATTGCCAATCACAAGATTGGCGTAATGATACAAAGGCTTCAACTGGGTTGTGGAAAAGAGATTTTCCTCATAGCGTTCAAATGCAATGTCGAATGAACTGATTTGATAGGAACCCATGTATCAAGCTTTTGCTTCTATTTGTGTCCATTGCAATGCCGTAAAAAAAAACAAGTTCCATTTTTTTTTTTTTTTCTTTGTCTGTAGTGTAAAAAATCACACAACAGCTTTTCATCATGTTTTTCGTTGTTAAAATAGCAAAAACTATTGGATTTTTCTCCCCGTTTTTCTCATAGGAATGAATAAGTAACTATGGTAACAGGGCTCTGCTTTTCCCCACACTAAACCATGCCCCAGGTTGCCATCTGTATCTATTGGAAACATCCATGGTGTAACAGTGGGCAATGGAACAGTTTGACTATAGTTCCAATGGTCCAGTCCTATATCCATCCCAAATTTCAGCAGTTGCCTTGAGTATGCTCCCATCACTCAGTGAGCACAGACTTGGTAGGTTGTAAATTACTGTCCTTTTATTATCCTTTTAACGATACCCAAAACACCATGGACAGCTGTTGATATCCGAGTGCCTGTGTCTACCTAAATTTTTTTAAGAAGTGACTCACATGCTGAACCATTAGCCATGCAGCCATAATCTATTGCAGAACTTCTAAGGGCACAATAAATGTTTCTAAGTGAGTTGCGGCTAGCGCCCCAATCACATCCTGCCAGGCATCTCATGACATTCAGGGCGTTCTTAAATTTAGTCAGCAATTTCCAAATCTGAATACCAAATGTACATTTTTCATCCAGCCACACTCCCAAGAACTTGAATCACCATCTCATACACCACTCCTCAACTTGGTTTATTTCTGTCTGGAAGATGGCGCCATGCATGGATGCAGCTGCCACTTTGGGACACTAAAACAGTGCTTGCACTGTGCTTCCTAAAATAACTATTTTTTGTTTTTAACCATTGCCTACAGTGTGTTAAAAATGACAATAAACCTGACTTTGACTTTGGATTTTATAAGCAATTTATACTATATTCCGCCCTCGCTTCCATAATGCTCCATCATCAGTGTACAGTGATTGTCCCATATTAGGTTCAACCTGATTTAAGATATCATTGATCATTACATTAAATAAGAGAGAACCACAAACACTTCCTTTTGATGTTCCGTTATCAATTTGAGTAAGATGTTACCACTCTAACTTGCATTGTCTGACAAATAAATAGTCTAGTAATAAATTAAGCTCTACCCTTAATACAGAACAATTTCATTTTAATTAGTAGACCCTCTTCCCACAGCATATCATACGCTTCCTTTATATTGAAAAACACAACTATGATGACAGCTTCTTTACACAATTGAGCCTTTCTTATATCAGACTCTAGTCAAAGCACTGAATCCAACTAAAACACTTTGGTGTGGAGAAAAATACTTTTTTTTTTTTTCAAAATAATACATGAATCTATTAACTATCATTATTTCCATGGGTTTACACATATTTGAAGTTAATGCTATTGGTCTATAACTAATTGATTCAGAATGATCTTGACCAGGCTTCTTTATAGGAATGATTGTTGAGTGTTTCCATAATGTGAGTAGTGTGCCTGTTATTCATACCTTGTTAAGTAATTCTAATATAACTGTAAGTGCCTCATCAGATCACACTATATAGTATATTTCATCTTCCCCAGGAGATGTCTTCTTTGCCCCAACTAGTATTTTTTTTTTGACAGATTCTCAAAATTTTCTAGCTTCTTCTATTAGGTTATTACTATGTACCGTAACAAAAACGTTATTCAACATATCTGCTTTTTCTTTATTTGAAACTGCCACCTCATCTCAGGCAGATTACTTTCTAATTCCTCTTATCACCTTATCATATCCCATGCAGTATATCTGAGTTTCCACCCAATATTATTGCAAAATTATCTTCAGTAATTTTGCTTGGCAATTCTTATAGTTTTCCTGCTGTAACTTGTGCTCCCTTATAATTAATTAGATCTGGAAATGAATGAGGTGTTTTAAGCTTCCTAAATGCACAGTTCCTATTTCTAACAGCTTCTTCAAAACTCCACACATTCCACCATGGAACTGCTTTCCGTTTACTAACTTTTGTCACTTTACCTATAACCACCATTGCTGTATTATGCATTATATTGCTTATACTTGAGTTTTATTCCTCTACTTCACCATCTAATCCAGATAATTCAATTAATCTACTGCACGTTATGTAAAAAAATTTCAATCTGCATTTCTCAACTTCCACCTAGGTATATACTATTCTTCAACCAATTGTGCATTAAATAGGATAATGATTACTACCTAAGGTGGATTGATTCATGACACTCCACATACTCTTTCTTGTCAAATCTTCAGATGGTAAAGTAAGGACAAACACAGATTATTTTCCTCATACTACGTCCAGTGTAGTACTGTACTGCTGCCATTATTAAGACATAATAATCCAAGTTCATCCATCTCATCCTCAATTATATTACATTAATATCAGTGAATGCACTCTCCCATAGGTTATTAAATCCGTTAAAATCACCATTTTAGTATTTTATTACCGTTAGGACTCTCAACATATCCAAGTGTCCAAGTTTATTACATGGGTTATTCAAATTGATTTTAATATTCTTTCCATTTTTCTCTTTTCCTGTAGCACATCCTCAGAAAGCAGCACTGTGGTCACCCATAGTGAAACATTTTAGTTTTGCCCCCTGTTCAGATGCTCCACACTGATGTTCCTCTCCACGTTTTCCACATCGTTGTTTGCCTGTGCAAATTACTGCTAAATACCCATGCCTTTCACATTTATAACACCTAAGTGATGGTCATTCATATTCTCTTACCATGTACTGTGACTCATAAACCCATCCAAATCACTGTAGATCAGGGGTCGGCAACCTTTTTGACATGGAGTGTCATTTTTTATTTTCCTGTTCAATGGCTGTGCCAACATATATGTCTCATATTTGCTTATTTGATTAATCATTTTTCATCATCACGCAGAGGGGTAATCACTAGCACACAAGCAACAGTGAGAGAGGAGCAGGCTATTTTATTTATATGACACTTTTCTCACCTGCATTCCAATCTACATCTTGATGTAATCCTCGTGATCACGCAGTGTGTTTTCTCCATCTGCAGTGGTTCATGAATATACTCACAAATTGTTTGAAATACAATGAGTACTTTCTAGATAAACTTGATAATTTATATATATTGATTCTAGATACCTTTCTAGATAGACTTGGTTTAGATAAAATGAATACCTACACTGGCTAAGAATTATTTTCTTATTCTATTATTTCTGAACATCTGAGTTTATTAGATTTTTATTTATTTTACATTTACACTTTTTTGACAACTTCCCCCTGTGGTGCATTTTGCAATTTTTCTTGCACACCTTTGTTTCCTATAATGAAAAGAACATGGATTTCTCTAACCAGGTTGCCGTGCATTCTAATAAAGAACATACAATTTGAATCATGTTGGAGTACGTTTAAAAGTTGAAAGCAATCGAACCATGATTTTTTTTTTGCCATATCGCCCAGCCCTACATTAGCCCCTGAAAAGTTATTCTTAATCTCCTCTTCAGACATTTATTTTGATACTCCATGTGTTACACCTTTCACTCATTTCCTTTCCTCCCATTTGACACATTTTACTGTTTAAACTGCCAGTGATTCAAACGGTAATGCCATATCACATTACTTACTATCCCTACAAAAAACGGACAGACTTCATTGCGTAATAATTTTGCATGATCAATAGTGCCCAGCTTAGCCTTCAATGCATCAGTAAGTTTCGAAGGATTGCGGGAGCCTGGCAATTCAAATCCCCCCTCCTTTTTGTTACTTGCCAATTTGCACTTTTCCTGCCTCTATCCAAGCTGCAACTATGTCAATGAGATTTCTTCTTTTCCTTTCCTACTATCTATCTTTTATCCTACGTCATTTAAAGTTCCCTCTCCACCATTTTCCATCTCACTTCCTGACCCAACGACACTTCATGCCATCTCCACCTCAGTCACAGCTCAGGTTTGCCAACCGCTGACCTGGAGTGGGAGCTCCAAACTGCCAGCAAAGAAATAGGGAACCCCTAGTCACAGCCTCAGCCGGCATGCCAACGGATCACCAACAGTCCATGCACTATATATCTGATGCTAATAGCACACTTTTGTGCTTAGAGGGGTACTCACGTGCACCTCCTTTGCACTCTCTATTTGGCCTTCGGCTGAGCCCTCATCAGTGCAAGCTCCACCGCGGACTACTACACAACAGTCTCTGCTGCTAATCCTCTTGACCAATCACAGTGAACTGGAGTGTGAACTTTTTTCCAAGAGGAAAAAACATGGTGGACGAAGCGATGTCAATTGCGAATTGTACATTGTTCAAAAATATTTTTTCCTGATTGTCAATGATGGATCACTTGCTTAAATTGTGAATAAAGTATCACTTTTTAGTCTGATGTGTATAAATACTTCATAACTTCGTTTTACTCCATTTTCCATAGATGGATTTACTCCTATTCAGTTTTTATTAAAAAAAAAATGTAGAAAGTTTTATGTTCCTGTTAGTAATCAAACACTAAACCATTGTTATTGTTGCTTCAAAGAGGGTTTTGATATTATTTTGAGCCTCTAAAACATTAAAGCATGAGAGAGTATTGTCCTGTTCATAGCTGTATCTTGTAATACTACTTATATTTATTGATATAGTAGGTAGGAAGACATTAACAGCGAGCTCAGCCACCTCCCGGGGGATAGCTACTGGGGACTCAGCGGTCAAGGCGGCTGTATAGCATGGCGAGGCAGACGTGGCATCCAAGTCTTCAAGCGCTGGCTCTGGGATGGTGGCAGGAGATTTCCTTGGTGGAGATGCTTTGTAGCCACTGCTGGGTTCATAGTGGGTCAAGTATTCTGTACCATTGAGGCAGACAGAAGACAGAAGCAGGACAAGACAATGATGATGTTATGAACCTAAGTGCAGTTTTATTGTAAATCAAAAATGAGAAATTAGAAATCCAAAACAAAACAGAAAATAAATGTAACCAGTCCTGCCGACCTCCTCCAAACGGGATTTGAACCAGCATGGGAGGCACGCTCTAACAAGGAGGATAAATACTCATTGGACATTAATGTTGGCATTAAATTACCATATTTATCTTGTTTATTTATTATACTAAGTGCCTTTTTAATTATTTATTTTTATACTTATACTTTATATTTTATATTTATACTTTTATTACATTTATTATGTTATGTGTGTTGCTTTCTTGTTTTTTTATGGCTGCTGTCCTCTGTGAGCTACCAAACAAATTTCGTTGTATAACTACAATGGCAATAAAGTTTTTTTTCTACAGCCTCTAGCATCAATAGCTAGTGTGCCACTTGATGCCACTGAAAACCAGCCCTGCTCAACCCACTCCAAACAGGATTTGAACCGGTGTCTCTAGCGTGGGAGGTGGGCATGCTAACTAGGAAGCTAAAGGCTCTAGAGTTAGTAGCTAGTGCGTCTCTTGAGGCCAGGGGAGTGAGGTTTACTCACGGGACAGCTACCTACCAGCTGGCTACCGTTACATAAACAGAAACAAAGCAGAATGTAAACACGAACTATAACTTAACTAGATTTGACATGACACGACTTGACTATGATTATGACTATGACCAATGACCAATGACGAAAACGATGGAACAACATTACATTTACAATACTTGACCAAGTTCTAAGGCAAACATGAGGGCGTAAATAGAAACAGGGGAAAACCATGGAACAACATTACATTTATAATACTTGGCTAAGGACAATGGCAAACATGATGACCATTGAATTGACAGAATTAATAACAAGATAACTAGACTCAAACATAAACCAATGAAAAGACAGAACTAATAAACATGGTGAAACAAGAGGGTCATATGACAGTCACATTAATAAGACACATGACTTGACCAGGAAGTAAACTAATTTAAAAATAAAAAACATGAAGTCAAAAGCATAATTCAAAACATGAAAAAAAACAAACATAAATGTGACACTGTGGTAAATAAAAATTTGTTAGATTATTTTTTTCAAGATTATAGCATTAAGAGGCCTTCAGAGACCTTCAAGCCGCTTGACTCAGTTGAGCTCAAGGCCCTCTCCTTGAAGATGGACCTCCTGATAGTGCTAGCTTCTATCAAGAGGGTTGGGGACCTGCAAGCGTTCTCTGTCAGCGACACCTGCCTGGAGTTCGGTCCGGCAGATACTCACGTCATCCTAAGACTGTGACCGGGCTACGTGCCCAAGGTACCTATGACCCCTTTCAGGGATCAGGTCGTGAACCTGCAAGCGCTGCCCCGGGAGGAGGCAGACCCAGCTCTTTCGTTGCTGTGTCCGGTATGTGCTTTGCGTATCTATTTGGACCACACGCAGAGCTTTAGATGTTCTGAGCAGCTCTTTGTCTGCTTTGGTGGACAGCAGAATGGAACGGCGTTTCCAAACAGAGGTTAGCTCACTGGGTCATTGATGCCATCTCTCTTGCTTACCAGACTCAGGCCATGCCCACCCTTGCGGGTTCGAGCACACTCGACGAGCAGTGTGGCATCCTCATGGGCACTGGCCAACGGCACCTCCCTAGCAGACATCTGCAGAGCAGCGGGCTGGGCAACGCCTAATACCTTTGCGAGATTCTACAATCTCAAGGTTGAGTTGGTCTCGTTCCGTGTTTTGTCAGGTCCGAGCCGGTAGAACTTGGTAATGCAGAACAACCGACCAGGTGTTCCGCTTGCACCCAGAGCCCTTCACCAAAGTGATCCAGTGCGCTTTCTCTCCCAGGTTAGCCACTAAGCGTTGCTTCCTTGATGTTCTTCCTCCCTAGCATTCTGGCCTGCAAATTCAGTGGAGCAATTTGCAACCAGACCCACTATGAGCCACAAGTGCTCTGTACTGGGGTAGGGCTCCACAGGCTTAATTCCCTCATCAGGCAACTCCCTGTGATGTATTTTCTGCGGTACGGTCCCCCTGTTGGCAGACCTGCGTCTCCCTTGGGCAGTCCCACTGCCCCCGGTCGGCGTGTTTGTAGAACTCCTAACTCATCAGGCAGGACCTACCACTGTGCCGCTGCCACGTGCGGCTTCACAACCCATGTGGTTTATTTGCCATATGCCACCTCCCCTTAGTCTGGGCAGGATGTGGCATCTGTAGGGGAATTGGGCTGCCTTCCTCGATGCATTTCATAACGTTAAGATAGCCCCAGCCGCTTCACACTCTATGCGAGAGACATAGAAAGAAAAAAGGCTGCGGCTGCTGGGCTTGCTCCCATGTTGGTCATGTAGCACCTGTTCCCCCCACAGGTGTACTTGGAACCTAAGGTCTGTATATGACACCTTTTTCTGGGGGCATTGATAGAAGGGGAATATCACAGTTACTGTTCTGAGGGAAGGAACGAGACGTTTTGTCCCTTCTGCCATGACACTAGACCTACCACTGTAAACGACATACCTTATTCTCGGCTCCTCAGTGCAAAAACCTGACTGACAGATGCACGCCCGCATCCCTTTATACCCATATGTCTGGGGGCGGGATATGCAAATTCTGTCTGCCAATTTCTCATTGGCCTTTTCTCAAGTTCAGAGGTGCGCGATGCTCCCAAGGAAGACCCCTTGTGTCACTTCATTCGACACGTCTTGTTCCATCCCTCAGGGAACGGAGGTTTCAACAGTAACCATTGACGTTTTCATACTATGTAAATTCTGATTGTATCCCAGAGTTGGATTCTCACAGCCTAGTTTGTATATGCCAAATGAAGCAGACTGTATAATTAATTATCATACTATTATACATATAAGTAAATAAGTTTACTTGAAAACAAAGCTCACCTTGTATAATGTGCTTGTAAAATTTCCTTACAATTCCTTAATGATTTAAGGAAATACTTTTTTGATTTGGCATTTCCCTAAAAGAATACACCAAGCTATCCATCTATCATTTTGGTATGTATGTATTTGACCATGTATAATTACAGTTACGCACACTCTCTGTTTTTTGTTTTGTTTTTTTGAAAGCATACAAGTGAAGAGCCTTGACCAAAAAGTGCCTGCCTGTTACCTGAACTGAATACTTATAATACTTGATTGAATAAATCTGTCTCTTGAATAATAATAATTGAAGCCTGCGCTAAACACATCAATCCCTTCCTGAAAGCAGAGCCTTAACACACACATACCTGTGCAGATATTTGCATGTTTGCCATGGCATATTTTTATGTATGCCGCCTCAAAGGTACAGTATGCATGATCCAAGAGTAAGACACTTACGTGCCACTATAATTGACAGATTGCAACCTAAAAGTAAGACAATTTAGTTTACAAATTTTATGCTGTGTTAGTGTTCTTATTATGGGATCCCACAGATCAATTGCAGGTTGATGCCAACTAACTTCTTGTTAAAGAAAACTGCTCTTTTGTATGTAATAACCAGATAACCAGGTGGAGTGGAGCTGTATTAATAAGAATAGTATGCAATAACAATATGTAAGAAAAACTATAAATGTGACTGTATCATTGAATTGCAGACAGCCTCAAATGATTATTGGCATCCGGGAAGCAATTAATCACATAGCACTGATGACCCTAGTCAAAGACTGCCAAAAGTTTATTGTCATTTAATTTCTCATCACTTTGCACTGACAAATTGTTAACAACTACAGTAGTGTCAAGTCTGTGCCTCAGTCAAAGTGTCCTGCAAATAATTACCATTACATGAAACTTCGGCTTCCTATTTACTGTGGCTTCTACAAACAATTGCTTTACAGTACATGTTATTGACTATTCATGCCATGCATAAATTGTCATATGTTGTCATTTTCACTTGAAAATGTGTAAAATGTTTCTCTTTCAAGCAATAATTGGCAATATCATCTGTAGGATATTGTTTCCTTGTCATTATTAATTAATTAATTTATTTGTTTCGTTGTTTTTGTCTGTTCATTTTATAAACAAAAACAGACTTGTTTTTGAGGAGGCCAGACTCATCATGCCAGGCCTCTTTTATCAGAGAAGAGAATCCAAATATGTCACGAGAAGTCGAAAGAAGGGGTTAGGGCTTCCATGTATCTAGACATTCGAAAATTCTTACAAAAATAGTTACAACTGAAATGAATCAGTTGAACTTGAGGACCCTTTTTTTTTTAACTGACTTTATAAGGCTAAATACCATGTCAATCTTCCATTTGCTGTGTGATTTAATGTCAAGGTAATCATATTTTTTTGTCAACATTGTGTAAACTGACTAAACTCAAATGTGAACAAAAAATTAACCCATTCTTACAACGGCAGAAATAGTGATCACTGACCAAAGTAAAAGAGCTTTAGGTAAAATTTATTCCAAAGCATTCCAAAAGAAAATTATAATACAAATAATTAATATTACAGTGTTACATGTTCAAAATGTTACTGTAATAACTCAAATAAATACACACGGCTATTGCTGTACCTCCTCCTCAGAGTTAGTCAGAATTGTGCTGTCATAGGAGACCAATTATTCTGAATTTTAAGCAGGTCAATTTTTTCATTATTTTTTAAATTTTTTTGTCAAGATGTACTTCAGACCTAACAGTAAAATGAAAAGAAAGGGCCACTCTGAAAATTAGCATTTTATGAATAGATATTGTGTACTTGAATTGTAGTTCTTTGGATGATATGTGAATTTTGGTCTTTGCAGACAGTTTAATAAATGCATATACACTCACTGAGCACTTTATTAGGAAGACCTGTACACCTAATTATTCATGCGATTATCTAATCAGCCAAATGTGTGGCAGCAGTGCAATGTATAGAATCACACAGATACAGGTCAGGAGCTTCAGTTAATGTTCACATCAACCATCAGAATGGGTAAAAAAAAATTTATCTCAGTGATTTCAACGGTGGCATGATTGTTGGTGCCAGATGGGCTGGTTTGAGTATTTCTGGAACTGCTGATATCCAGGGATTTCACACACAACAGCCTCTAGAGTTTACTCAGAATGGTGCCAAAACAAAACAAAAACATCCAGTGAGCAGCAGTTCTGCGGACATAAAACCTTGTTGATGAGAGAGGTCGATGAAGAATGGCCAGACTGGTTCGAGCTGACAGATAGGCTACGGTAACTCAGATAACTGCTCTGTATAATTGTAGTGAGCAGAATAGCATCTCAGAATGCACAACACATCAAACCTTTAGGCGTATTTGCTACAACAGCAGAAGACCTCGTTGGGCACTTTATTATAGTATTCCTAAGAAACTGCTCAGTGAGTGTACATTTAATGTTTCTTTTTGACCATTCAATTTACTGCCATTATAAATCTACTTTAACTCTAGTGCTTTCTGCACATCATCCCTAATAGGATTGGCATTCATGTGTTAGTGCATATAGCACAACTTCATCGGTTCTGCACAGGAAATTTCTTTACCTGCTGTAATTTATCAGACAGAATAGGATTTTGTTCCTGGATAGTTTTCATATTTCACTGTGAACCACCTCACTGTTGAAATTTGATGGTCGGATGGCTATATGGATATTTGTGGAAATGTATGCTGAAACTGGGACATTCCAATACTTTAATACAGCTCATAAGTGTATTACGGTTACAGTGAACGGGAAGAGCCATGGGTGACTGCTATGGAACTCAGCGCACATGGTGGTGCCTGAGGATTTGCATATCTGTCCTTGAAGAGCTGGTTTACCAATGACTCCATGTGCACAGATGATCATCATACCCATGGCATCGCCATCAACTGTGTTAAACCTGGCAAAGAGAGGGTACTCTTTAATAAACACAGAACATGAAACTAAAAACTGTTCATCAAAACTAGAACACAGAGCTCACACCTGTAATCAATATTTATTCAGCAAACATACCAAGGGACAGTGGAGACACTCCTTAACGTGTGGTTGTACCCGTAAACCCGGTCTATTAAAAATATTGCATTTTTTTAAAACTGTAAATCATTCTAGAGTTATTTGGGATGCCCAAGCAAAACCCAGGGGACTCTTACGGGGGCATTTGAATATTCAAATTATAATTTCTAAAACTGAAATGTGTGACTCCAATTTAGATTTTTTTTTTGTGTCTTTCAGAATCATGGTTACATAAAACGCACCATCTGCAGCATTAGATGTACCTGGATATAACTTATTTAGACGGGACAGATCTTAGGGAAGAGGTGATGGAGTAATGGTCTACATGAAAGATCATATTCAATGCAGCCAGATTCAATTGCCTACTGTTTACTTAAGAGTGTATTAGACTATGCACTACACTCTCATCTCACCATCTCACATGTCTTTTGTTCTTGTTGTGCTATATAGCCCGCCCTCTTCTAACAATAGTTTTTATGATCAATTTCAAAAGCTACTTAAAGAATGTGATTTTACTAAATAAATTATACTTTTGGGCGATCTCACCATAAATTGGGAAAACAATACAAATAGGAACTCCTTGATATAAATTACAGATAATGTGGATCTAACAGAACTAATTAAATGACCTACTAGAACAACAGCATCCTCTCAAAAACAGATTGATTTAGTTTTTAGCAATAGGCCAGAAAGAGTTGAGAAAACATACAACTTTATCACTGGATTATCTGACCATAATTTGATATTATTAACCAGAAAGCTCTCAAATAAAGATTTAAGATAATTAATAAACCCTCTTAGTACCTTAAAATCCCTATAAGTAAACTTGGGAATTTTCAAACAGCAATAAATGAATCAGATTGGAATAAATTAATATTTGGGATGGATGTAGAGGAAGACAGCAGTATAAATATGAGCAAAATTCAGGATAGACCAACATTTTATAAAGAACTTCCCAGGAAAGATACGTCAAAGGAACTCTCTACCCTGGTTGAACACAAATTTACTGAAATTGATGAAGGAGAAGGATCATGTGCTAAAAAAAATTCTAAAGTCTAAATTGCAAATTGATAAACAGAAATACACAATGCTACACAATAAGGTTACTAAAGAATTGAGCAAATTTTGTATTAGTATTATTTGTGAGGCTAGAGGTAACACTAAGCACATTTGGGAGAATATTAAGAAGCTAATTGGTATCGATTATAATGGATATATTTCTATAAAGGCTATTTACAACAATAACAAGGAAACGAGAAAACCACTCACTACTTTTGGCTGAATAACTTGAGTAGCTTCAAAAGTATTAATGTAATAGAATAAAACAGTGATATTTTTTAATAATACTGATAATTTTTTATAATACTGACCCCTGATGTAGAGTGTTAATTTCTATAATAATTTACTAGGAAAGTAGAGATGATAAAATAATTTATAATTATGTTTAGCCTTTATAAAGATAGAAAAGTATCAACATTTGTAGAGCAATACTTCATGCAGAATATTCCACCAGTCAAAATAGAATAGAATTTACATTTTTTGTGTGAATTATTCCTTTAAAGCCCGATGTGGCCCCTGTACCAAACAACTGCTCTACCGCCTTTATTGTGCCAAGTGACCTTGCTTTTTTCGTTGTTTTTTTTTTTGTTTTTTTGCATTTCTTGCATTGTTTTGAACATGTTTTATGCACAACAGTAACTCTCTCATTCGGCATTAAGGGAAATTTAGACCCTGCACGTAAATTGATTTGAATTATTTCATTTATTTTGATATTGAAAATAACTTTATCTTTTCATTTCTGTAATCATGTCTTCATTTTATTTATTTTTTTAAACAGATTAATATAGTGTTTACAGTATCATAGATAAGTGACATATTTTAAAAGTTGGCAGTCACAAACACTTGTATATTTACATACCCTTGTAAATACCTATATTTTTTATTCTTTCTGGCAAACAGCCATGAAAGGGAATGTAAAATATGTAGCATCAAGTTTTTATTAAAGGGGTATACATTTTGCAACTCAGTACTCACGAGTACTTTTAAATGAGCTACTCTTTTACAGTATTTCCATTTATGCATTTGGCTGACGCTTTTATCCAAAGCAACTTACAGAGCCCTTATTACAGGGACAATCCCCCCAGAGTAACCTGGAGTTACGTGCCTTGCTCAAGGACACAATGGTGGTGGCTGTGGGGATTGAACCAACAACCTTCTGCTTAACAGTTTAGTGCTTTAGCCCACTACACCACCACCACTTTTACTTGAGTTTTTATTTTTCAGTACTCGTTCCACCCCCTGCTTACTGCTCTTTCACTGAACAGCTGAAGCTGTGGCTTGTTAACAATCAAAAATGTGAACATTAGAATGCTAGCTGCTGACTGACCTTTTCTGCTACCTTGTTTGTTCTGTCTGCTCATCATTGATCTTTTTCAGGTTTTTTTTAATGCATGTAGTGTTGCTACTTATTCATGGCTGTGTTGCATTGTTTGTTTGGCGGGTGTGTGTTGTACTGGTTTGGGTATTAGTTTGTATGTATTATCTGTATGTGATGTTATCTAATTTTAGGTTGCCTTTTAAGAACTGGCCAAGAACAACAGACGAAAATTAGCCTATACAGCTAACTCTGGCTCATTCACAGTAAAATTCTGTTGATTAATGAGTGCTGTCCTTGTCAAATAAATAACAAAAAATATTACACCATATCCATCATTTTAATTATGCTCTCATACTGAAGTAATTTCCGATTTACTAGAAGCCATTGTCTTATTTTAGTGCCAAGAAGTTATGCATATGTGAAAAATGTTTTTCTTCTATATAGAGGTTTACACTGAAATGACAAATTGTGCCATGGCAATTTTTGGGACTAATTTTTTTTTTTATTATTTAGACTACACTCATAGCTTTTAGATTACCCTCAAGATAAATTGTTCAGCAATTATTGCAGTCTCAAAATCAGTCACATTGATTTAATTTGTGTAGCAGTATGGAAAGACCACTAGATGGAGATAATAGGCTCTAACTGTGAGACACTTGTATGTAATAATTTTTTATTTTTTTATTTAATATAAAAGTATTTCCCAATTTTTTATACACGTTTGCTGAATCTTTGGACCAAGGAGAAAACCAGGGGGAAAAAAAGCATTCAGTAAGACAAAGTTTTTTTGTTTTTTTTTGTATAAAAATAGGAAAAGGCTCATTCTTTAAAAACTCGAAACACAAAAAGACCAAAACATGTGCAAAATGTAAGAAAAAAGAAATTAGGCTGCATCCTGCCTCTATTTTGGTCTGGCCACAGCACCTCATCTACATCATAAGCAATGTTCTCCCTGGCTGAACAGCGGGGAAAGAATCTTCTGGAGTGACAGATCCAGCTGCTGAAAGGCCCCACATCAACTTCACCACATGTATCTTCCATTGCCTGGAGAAGAGGCATGCATGCAAGGGGATGGCAGTCATATACCTTCCATCGGCATGCCAAAACAATCTTTTCAATTGGGATTAGGAAGGGAGAAAATGGTAGGAGGTATAGAACAATAAATTGTGGTTGGTCTATGAACCAGTCGAGGACCAGAGCAGCCCGGTGGAAACTCATAAGATGGGTGGGCTGCTGTGGTCCACCCCTCTGCCCGGCTGGAATGAGAATGCCATGTAGTGTGTCCAGGAATGTGATGAGAAGGGCGGTGGTGTAGGGATAAATGTTGGCATGGTGAGGGCCTTGCTGGCTATCGGCTGTGCACATGGTGATTGTCCCTGGACAGCGTGGAGGGAATTTCACAATTGCACAGTGGCCAATAATGTTCTGATGCCGTCCCCTTCTTTTGGCTATGTTGAAGCCATCCTCATCAATGTAAATGTAAACATGCTGAATTTCAGCAGCATCCATCTTCAAGACTCTCTGAAACAGACAATAAGACAATATATGAAATAGACCTAGAGCAGTCAATATGGTGAGACATAATACACTAGATTACAGTACTGTTATGTGCCTATACAGCGACTTTCACTTATTCATAGCACTGTTCTTTAACCCTTCCTGAGTTTCGCTCAAATGGCACCCTGTAGACCTGTTTCATCTGGATTCAGTTGTGCTGTAATACATAGTCCAATGGAGACAAGCTCAACTGGTGAATGCTATTGAATATTGTGTTGTCTGCAATAATGTATTTCTGGATTTCTCGTAGTCTAATGGTATTGTTTGCCACCACCATGTTCAGAATAGTGGTCTCCTATTCTAGTGTGAACAGCCAGTGTCTTCCACCATCATCTGGCCATCTCTTAGTTCTGCAGAAGATCCACAAATATGATATGATTGGTTACAGTAAGCTAAAATAATCTTTTCAATATGAAATGACATTACTGTAACATTGGCCAACAATCACTGAGTAACATAGGCCTACTGATATGTCAGTCTGCAGTATACTACACTATACATTCATAAAGTGCATAGTGTAGATGGTAGGTAACTTACACATTCTAATTTCTGAATGTACAGATGATAGACGCAACCATGTAGCGGCTCAGGTTGGGCTGAACTCTCTGCCCAGCCCACTTCATACTCAATCCATGGTTGGCCTGATTCTCCTCGTCATCCTCCTCTTCCGCCACCTCCTCCTCCTCTCACTCCTTCACCTCTAGCTCTTGCTTCACCATTGACTTCCATTTTCCTCCAAAACAGGAGAGCTCATCTGTGTCCTTTTTTAATCCTAAAGCTCTGATTTCTAAGTGAACAATCCAGCAACTAGAGTTTACACCTGTGAGGAGTGGGTGATTCCAATTGGTGTATAGAGCTTAGCATTATGATTTGCATTATGATTTGCATTGATTTCCAAAAGGGACTAAAGAGATTTTCATTTTGAATGTTGTTCCTAATGTAGAGAACTGTGTGTAGTGTTTTGCAAAAAGGTTGATATAGAATTCAAAACTGAGTGTAAAGCAAGAATTGTGCTTGCAATTTTGCAGATTTGGTGTAGGGATTTGGTACATGAGTTACAGGTGTCGGTGATTGAATGGTTTCAAGTTAAAATTTTTGTGTGTAAACAATTGGGAAAAACTGTAAGCATCAAATATGAAGGAATAAAATAGTGTTCTCAGCCTATAGAATGTCATTTTGCAGCAAGTAGTCATATTGATGTTGGGGCAAGTTGTCTTTTATTTGTTGTAATTTTATGCAATTCATTCATTACAATTTGTATTGGTCAAAACAATGGTTTATTTTTCCAAATCTATACTGTGATGTTGTGGAAGATTTATTTTTTACTTTAGAAATGATTTCAATCTTCAAACAAATTTATTTTTCTCAAACCTGTATCCATAAAAATGAGATCCCTGTTGTGGTAACTTACTCATATAGTATGTTAAATGGATCTTAGTGTATAAATGACATTATCATAAAATGGCAATGTATGATCAATGAACTGTATTGTTGTCCTGCAACAACAATGGAAATGTTCAAAAGCTTTTTAAATTCAAGACTTAATTTGGCTTTCAATTGAAAAATAATTCCACCCTGAGAATAATAGTCACTGGAGTAAAATGTGCGACAACCAGACAGTTTATTTGTATATATTTAACTTATACTCATACTTAGAGTGACTAGATAACTTCCAAAGAAATTACATATTTTATTGAAACTAATGGCATCTTGTCTTTAGCCTTTTTCTGCCTAGCAAAAAAAAAAAAAAAAAAAAAAATTTTTACAGGCATGTTATTTCTACCAGTTGTCTTGTTACAATAAAGGAAGGACATTAATTAATTTAATTATTTATTTAATTGCATAAAGTATCTTAAACCCAAACAACAGGTGTACGTTTCTGTTAAGGTTCTGATAAAACAATTAAAGAGTCATGTTAGTGAAGAACGTAATTTACAGTTTTTTCCAATTGTTTACACGCAATTTTGAAAACCGGGTTCTTTTTTCAAAATATAATCACAATTATCCAAACACCACACTCAATTTGCATAATTCCTAGATTGTTTGCAAAATGACACACTTCTGTCAAAACATACACACTTCAGTCAAAACATATGCACATATTTGTGAAAATGCTATTAGTTTTCATTTAACCAACACAGTCCTCAATGATCAGACACTATTGCAGCCAGTTTCACACTGCTGTGATAAATAAAACACTTGTGAAAAAACTAATTTTAGGAAATAGCATGTGCTAGATTTTTGGCCAGACATTGTTATGTAAGGGATAATTTAGATGAAAAAAAAAATAGTGACAAACCCACAACATTCTTCATGATTATATGATATAGGGAGAATGTTCACAAATAGGCCTACTATAAACTTACCAAGCACTGCACAACACTGATGCTGCAGACTGAAAATTTCAAGTATTTATTTCAATACTTACAGTATTTCTTACCATAATCAGTCACAGTAATCAACCAACAATGAAATCAATGAAACAAATAAAATCTGTAGACAAATAAAAATTACTGCATGAAGTACATACACTTTGACTCTGAAGAAAAACTACTGTAAAAGCAACACGAATACTGTAACTATTCATCATCTCTCCATCTGGCTGGATCAGGCCATAAGATTTCATCCACATCACAGGCTATGTCTTCATTGGCAAGGCACCGTTGGAAGAATCGCCTCGTGTGACGAATCCACCCCTGCACAGAAGCTGCTTCGATATGATCACAGGCCTGCTCCATGGCCTGAATGAGGGGCAAACGGTCATAGGGCCACAGGTCGTATACCTTCCACTGCCATGCTGAAAAAAAAAACTTCTATTGGATTCAGGAAGGGGGAGTATGGGGGAAGGTATAAGACTTCAAATTCAGGGTGCTCATGGAACCAATTCTGGACCAGAGCAGCCCGATGGAATGAGACATTGTCCCAAACGACAATGTACCGCATCTGGTCCACTTGTTTTAATGCTGTGACAATCTCGTGCAATCTGTCAAGAAATGCAAGTATTAGATTTGCATTATAGGGTCCCAGATTTGCATGGTGGTGGAGGACCCCATTTTGTGTAATAGCAGTGCAAAGGGTGATGTTACCCCCTCGCTGCCCTGGCACATTGGTGATTGCCCTGTGTCCAATTACATTTCTCACTCTTCTTCTTCTTCTTCTTCTAGCTCCTTCCATTTTTGTTGAAGACAGGTGAACTCACCTGCTGCCTTTTATAGCACACCTGAGTGCTGCGTTTTCAAATTAGCACATGTGTGCTTCCACACCTGGTGGATGTGATTGTCCAATTCGTTCATTAGTGTGATCATTGGCAATCCGGGGCTTTGTAATGACAAGGACGTAACCTCACAATCCTTATCTGTGTCTAAGGTGTGAAAATGTGTGTAGAGTTTTACAAATCACTGTGTGTAATGTTTTGCAAAAAGGGTGAAGCAGACATTGTGTGTAATGTTGTGCAAATCTGTGGAGGTGTTTTGCTCATTGGAGTAGAATTTAGCAAATTGTGTGGAAATTTTTATTTTAGTGTATAAACAATCGTAAAAAACTGTAACATTCTCAAGAATGATTTAATACTCAGATTATGTGTGATGGAAGTTTAATTTATGCCTTTAATCATGTCTAGATAGTGATTACAACATTAAGTGATCAAGGCTTACAACAGAATGCATTTAGAATTGATACATTAATTGCTATATGAAAATTCAATCACATTTGTATTGGTCTGCATATATACAGTTGCAAAACTGGCTAATAGAACCAGGTTGTTGAAAAAACCACAAGGTGGCATGAGAGACTACAGACAAGTTCCCACCACCAATCTCAGACTATTGTATTTCATGCTCTGTTCATCCATGAACAGCCAGATCACTAACTGGATGGAGAAATGCACACAGAGAGAATGACTCAGAGCTGGAAATAGCACACTACAGCAGTGGTATTTCACACTCATTATATTATTCTTCTACCATGGATTACTGGAAGCCAAGGCGAAAATGTATAACTAATACAAATTTGCACCATGCCAATATTATGAATTCCATGGATGCATATGTTTGGCCTTGGGATGATGCATTCTATGAATCGGACTATAATGAGACATAAGGAGATTTAGAGCAGCACCTTTTTGAGGTAGCTGTGTCCTCGTCATGGGCTCTAATGGACTAAAGGATTCTGGATTTTCAGATCACCAAGTATCAGAACGACTATCAATATCTCTTTATTGAGAAGATATGTGAGTTGTGTTAGAATATTGCATTTAAATGTATAAATAGTCTGACATGAACAAGGGAAAAGGTTTAGTTGTAAATGCTTGTTAATTGCTGTTACAATGGCAGGAATTCAAGTAAATTACAGTACCAAGACATTTATATGTAAGGGTGAGTCTTATGAAATTTGTCAAGAACATGTCCAGGTCATAATTCACCCCAAAATCAAAAGAAAGAAATTATATTTTGCTTAAAAGTAAAGAAAGCCTACTTTAAGAACCATTAATATTTGTTTTCATTGTATTCATGCAAGTTAAGCATATGAAAATCTCCCCCCAAAAAATGTATTACAGTTTTAATTTTATTTGTATTTTTTTGTAATAGCCTACATTAAAGAATAGCTGCATTTCAGTCATGCTTATCTAATGAGTATCACCATTGAGAATAATGGAAATTACAATTAAATGTCCAGACAATTATGAGAGTTTGGGGAAAATGTGCTACATTGTGATGAAAAAAAATTGTCCTAAAATTGACATTTACTTTTTGCAGAACAAATTTACTGGATTGGATTAGAAGTCCATTGCTTTTCAAAGTGGTCACAGTATTTTTAAAATGTCAGTTCATAGTAACCTGAACCCTTTTTGGATATAAGCAAACCTCTGATAACTGTGATTAATGGAAGTTATCTGTACTTACTTCAGTGAATCTGAAACCAGAAAATTCAAATGAATTATGAGGTTAAGCTAAGACTTAGCACCACAATGACCTTTGGAAAGCAAACCTAGTTTATTATTATTATTTTATTACCAGTGAGATGCTTTTATGCTACACATAATAATTTTGTTACCTTGTTAAAACCCCTTGATATCTGCTTGTGTATTGCATACAGTATGAAAATTGTCAAATTTATTAAGCAGTTTTGAACGCTATTGATCTCGATACCCTACTGAACACATTCAACGATGACCTGCGTGCAAAATCTATGTGCTCCTAATGTGTGCCTACACACACACACACACACACACACACACACACACACACACACACACACACAGACACAAACATCACACACACATTTACATGAACACATTTGCTACTCATGGTTTAGATGTTTGTGTAATGGCTGTTTGATGGCTTAACATCATGATTCATTTGAATTTTCTGGTTTCAGTTTTGATGGTTATATCTTTACCTGGTCATTCCAAGCTTATTTGTAAAATACCTACTGGCACTTATTGCACTAGACAAGCACTTTAAAAGAGTTAGTTTAAGTGCCCTGGGTGTAAATTTGTGTACATAATTCATAAACCCATTCTGTCACATTTAAATTCCATTAAATGTGACAGTTTCCTTACAGTTCTTCTGAATTGCTAAAACACATTTCTTGAAATCTTCAAACCCATTTTCTCACAACTGTAAACACAAAACCAAATCTTGAAACTACATTCACAAAACCCCTGACACTTCTGGCTAAATCAAAAAGTCGCCTCAAAACCATTTTAACTTTGGCCAAAACCCAAAAATTCTGGATTTTCTGTACCTCGGCATTTTGCCTCTGTGCTGGGTCAGGCCAGAGGACTTTTTCAACGTCACTTGCCACATTCTCCCATCCCAGGCAATGGGGAAGAATCCTCTGATGTGCCAAATCCAACCCTGACAGGACTCCACACCTATATCACCACAGGCCATTTCCATGGCCTGCTGAATATTTTCCCTGGGGTAGGGGTTATGGTCATAGACCTTCCATCTCCATTTTGAGAAGAGCTCTTCGATTTAATTTAAAAAAAAGAAGAGTGTAGGGTGGAAGGAAAACATTCAAGAAACATTGGTTGATGTTGAACCACTCCCAGATCTGGGCACCACAGTGAATGCTCACATTGTCCCAAACAACCACATATGGACTGGATACACTGCCTGGCCATGACACTGGAGCTCACTGTCAAACAGGAGATCCCGAAGACCACCAGGAATGTGAGGAGGTGTTGAGTGTTATAAGGCCCCAAGGTGGCATGTTGGTGGTCACATCGCCTCCACGCTGACCAGGGACTTCCACAATGGCCCGCTGGCCAATTGAATTCAGCCTCATCAATACAAATATACTCAAGTGGCCTTTCCATTGAATCCAGGTCAAATATTCTCTGTAGGTAAAATATATACAAAAGGTTTTATAGGTTTACAGTAACAGTATGAGTGCTACAGAATGACAGACGTCTTCTGTTCTTTATCTTTATGTATCTTTGTATCTATAGCACTGCTTTACAGTACTACATTATAGTGCAGACATTTGACAGTTTTAAAATACTGTATGAAGTAAGGTACTTTAAGAACCAAAACTCAGTTGGAATGTACACATACAGAAAGTGTAGCTCATTCCCTCCTTTAGAGTTGCGCTCAAAGGGTACCTGTACACTTGTTTCATGCGTACCCTGTTCCTCTGCAAGATACAGTCAATAGTCGAGAGTCTCATGCTGTTGACTGACACCTTACAGTTTTTTCCAATTGCTAACACACTATTTTGCAAACTAGGCTGGTTTTATCAAAATACTTAACACAATTCACAAAACCACACATCCAAACCTCAAAATACCTCATATATCCTGCAAAATGAAGCACTGCAACCAAAACTACATATAGCATAATCAAAATCAAACGTATGCACGAAATGGCACACACTTCATTCATATTACCACATTTTTGTCTAACCAACTACACACTGTTGGGCATAATGAAAAGCACTCTCATCTTTAATATGCTTTGCCATAATACTAAAATAGTTCAAATTGTAGAAAATTCTTCAGATTGTTCACATATACAGAAATATTTGCAGATACACACAAATGCCGATGAAACATTTATTTTTTTATTTTTCACCAAACAAGTCAGTGCAACATATGCACAGCAGATATATATACATTGGACTGAACAAAAATATGCTCACAAAAAACAGTAAACTGAAAAAGAAAATTGCTGAATAAATATGTATATATATAAAAAAAAGAGGCAAGAAAAATAATTAGGCAGCATCTTGCCACACAGCTGGGTCTTCTTTGGGCATGAACTCCTCTACCAGCTCTACCCCTACTTCTCAATCTTCCTCCCCTTCTCATTCTCACCCTCCCCCTTTCTCTTCCTCTCTCTGCAACATCTTCCATGGTTGTTGCAAAACAAAAGGTGATCACCTGTGGTCTTTTCATAGTGCTTACTTCCTGATTGAAGTGCTAACAATTAACCATTGAGGTATTTGGCCAGGTGGCACATGTATTGGCCAATTAGCTCATGTAGTGTCATTTTTAATGGCAGTGTTTTGAAATGGCAAACATGTGACTTTATGTCAGATTGTTTTGTCTTATGCAGAGAACCGTGTGCAGTGCATTTAAAAATAGCAAAATGTGTGTAAAGCAGAAAAGGTGTTTAGACTTTTGGACACTTGAGACACGGTTTTGCTCTCTGTGTGTTAGTTTAAATAATTGTGCTGTGCAAGTCATTTTAGTGTGTTAGCAATTGGAAAAAGCTGTAAAAATTGGCATCATCTTCAACTACTTGGTCTTGTATTTCTCTATGGCGGATGGCATTATTTTGAAGGACCACATCAACAATGTGAGCCTCTTGCTCTAACGTAAACATGGAATGTCTGCCACCTCCTCAATGCAGTCTTGCTGTTCTACAAAAAAGCAAAGATGGAATTACACACACATACAGTACTGTAAAGATAGTACAGTAATGGACTTGACTTCAATACATAGATGATACAGGTTGTTCTCCAGTCTCTTTACTATTGGAAAAGTAATGTAATGTACTGAAATGTTTGCATGCAGTAAATATTCAAGGACCAAGAACCCAATTACTGTACTGTACCTGTTATGTTGTCTGAAAGTCCTTACTATGGTGGACAAGGAGAACCTGTTCAGGTTTGGTTGAACCTGTTGTCCAGCTTCTCTCATCGTGATCAGAAATTGGTGCTCTTGGAACTCCTTGTCCTCTTCCACCTCATCCACCACCTCTTACCCTTCCTCCGTGTCTGTCACCTCTGATGCGAACTCTTTCTCCTCTACCTCATCGATAGTTGTCCTCCATTGTTAGTAACAACATTCAACTGGCCCTTGCCACTTGCACTGGCTTACAGTAAATGCCATTCACTCATTGGTTTCATCATTAGAAACAAGTGCTAACAATTTTGAGTCATTGTGTTAAAATCATGACAACTGTGTTGAAATAGTGTTTAACTTTTACAGCCTGTGTTTATCATTTTGCATAACAAATGCATCTCCATGCAAAATTAGCTTTTAAGTATGAGAATGTGCTTGACTTTGTGCTTGAAAAAAGTGTTTATGAGTTCTGCAAATTGTGTCTAGTAGGCCAATATAGTTCAAGGTTTTCCCAAAAGAGTGTTTGATTTGACAAATGGGTTCAGGCAATTGACCATTTGGTTCAGATAATGGGGTTTTAGTGTTTTAGCAATTCAGAAAAACTGTAAGCACATTTTGCAGTTACTCTCAAGAAAAGTATAGTAATCTTACTGTAGTACAGTGAATCTTATGTATACTGTTAGAACTGCAAGTACAGTTTTTCTTAGTCGCTTTGGTACATTTCTCCAAACTCCGGTAACTGCTCTCAAAACAATTAACACAGCAAACTAAACACACTCTTATGTTGGCGAAACAGTTAAGTATTCACTGCACAATGAAACACAGCATTTTATTCTAGTAATGCATTTATTACAGTTTTTCTCGATTGCTTAAACACGTTTCTTGAAACTATGCCTCGTATTCTCAAAACAGTAAACACAAATCCATAACGTCTCACCCAGTTTTCCAAACAACCTATTTTCAGGTCAAAATGAAGCTCTACACTCAAAACCATTCACTCTTGCTGAAAAACCAAACTTTGCCCTCAGACAGGACACACAAGCCCTCAAAATAACACACACTACAACATAGTCTAACACACTGGTGCAATAAATTAAAAACAACATTTCCAAAACTGGTAAGTTATGTTATTTGTGGTTCCCCTCCTCACAAACCTTTTCACATGATGAACAAAAGACACAACCAATAGATACATTGGCACATTTTTATTCATTCATGTACACAGTACAACACAAAAAAAAAAAAGAAGATTATTCCGCCTCAGCCTCCTGTCTTTGTTCTGGGTCAGGCCAGAGAATCTCATCCACATCACAGGCTATATTAGCCCTAGCCAGGCAGCGGGGGTAAAATCCTCTTGCATGCCTGATCCACCCCTGGCATGCATCTACTGATACATCTAGGCAGGCTTCTTCCATGGCCTGGAGGAGGTGAACACGCATATAAGGTTCTCGATCATACACTTTCCATCGCCATGCCGAAAAAAACTCCTCTATTGGGTTTAGAAAGGGAGAGTATGCAGGCAGAAAGATGTTTGAAAATATCGGGTTATTGGTAAACCAGTCTCGAACCAGAGCAGCACGATGGAAGCTGACGTTATCCCAAACAACAACGTAGTGAGGGTGGTCTGGTTGTGCTGGTTCCCTGTGGTCCAACTGGAACATATGCTCTCTTAGACCGTCAAGGAAAGCAAGGAGGAGCATAGTGTTATAGGGTCCTAAAATGGCATGGCGGTAGAGTACCCCTCGTTGGCTGATGGCTGCGCACATAGTGACATTCCCTCCACGCTGACCAGGGACATTTACAATAGCCCGATGGCCAATTATGTTCCTCCCCCTTCTCCTTCTTTTGGTCAGGTTGAAACCAGCCTCATCCACAAAGATAATTTCATGGGGAACAGGCCAGCCTTCAATCTCAAAGATTCTCTGCAAAACACATGAAACACAGTAGAGTAAATCACTATGCTGAAGCACAGTTCAAGAGGGCACAAATGGCAGCATAAACTGCTATACTCTGATGGTACACAATACTTCATGCGATATCAAAATTCATACCTGAACATATTCCACTCGTTGGTCTTTCACTCTGTCAGAGTTTCGTTCAAAAGGGACGCAGTATACCTGTTTCATCCGGAACTGGTGCTTTCGGAGGATGCGGTCAATTGTGGAGAGGCTGATGGCATTTATTCCTCGAAAATGATTATTATCCTCAATCACTCTCCTTTGAATCTCTCGCAGGCGGATTACATTATTGGCAATGACCATGTTTACAAGCTCCCTCTCTTGCTCCTCCGACAAAAGCCTTAGCCTGCCTCCACCAGGTGGTCGTCTCTGTGTCCTAAAAAAATAGAAGCACTCATTACTGTAACTCACACATCCTTTTTACAGGAAAAAATGGAAACATACTGAAACTATCTGTATGCGAGGCAATTTGATGCATTTCTTTATTACAGTAGTACATATTACATAGTGCAACAGTAGATGTGATGTCAAAGCACAGAGTACAGCACAAGTTACTGTACAGAGCAGTCTTACTGTAAGTACACCTACCTGTTTTCCTCCCTGAAAGTTCTGATGATGGACGCAACGGTGAAGCGACTCAAATTAGGCTGTACTCGTTGCCCAGCCTCCCTCATAGTCATGCCATGGACAAGGACATGATCAACTAAAGTGGCTCTAATTTCATCCGAGACTGCTTGTCTCCTTGCCCTTCCTCCTCCTCCTCCTCCACCACCACCACCTCCCCCTCGTCTACCTCGTCCTTCACCACGTCCTCTTCTTCCTCCTCTCCCTCCTCCTTCACCACGTCCTCTTCCTCCTCCTTCACCACGTCCTCTTCCTCTCCCTCCTACTTCACCACGTCCTCTTCCTCTTCTTTCTCCTCTCCCTCCTCCTTCACCACGTCCTCTCCCTCCTCCTTCACCACGTCCTCTTCCTCCTCCTTCACCACGTCCTCTTCCTCTCCCTCCTCCTTCACCATGTCCTCTTCCTCCTCCTTCACCACGTCCTCTTCCTCCTCTTTCACCACGTCCTCTTCCTCCTCCTTCACCACGTCCTCTTCCGCTCCCTCCTCGACCTCTTCCTTCATTTCTTTGTGGATCCATTGTTCCAAAACTCAAATGAACTGACTCTGGCACTTTTATGTGTCTTGAAAGTTCTGATTGGTGTGTGTTAAATTGTGACTCTTAGTGTTTTCACCTGGGTAATTGTGTGCTAATTGAGCTGAAACTATGCTGACTTGAGTGAACAATATTGAATGCTAGTGCTTTCTAAATGACCATGTGGTGTAGGCAATGAGAAATGAAGGGATTTGTGTGTAGAGTTTTGCTGTGACAGTTCAACAAATCTGACTAATGTGTCAAAACAGGGGAATAGTGTTCATAGTTCAGTGAAATGGGTGTGCTTTTTGATAAATGGCATTATGGTTTTGAAATTTTAGTTCAAAAGCCTGGTTATAGTGTTTAAGCAATCGAGAAAAACTGTAAAATTCAATATTAACATCAAAACTAAAAGTGTGTTCTCTGTTGATTTGATAACAAATTCAGCTGAAGATACACAAATAAATAAAAGAAAATACATGTTTTTCATTAAGTTCTTTAATTAAGTTCCAAGTTCAGGTGTATAACAATGAGTTGTCAACCCACAAAAAAAAAAAAATTATGTAAATAAGTACATAGGTATAAAAAAAAAAAAAAAAAAAACCTGCATTAATTGAATCAATTAATTTATTGATCATGTCTCTCAATTACATCTGGCCAGAGAATTTCATCAACATCACAGCAAATATTTTCACGAGTCATGCATTGTGGGAAAAAACGCCTTGAATGCTGTATCCATCCTTGACATGCTTGTGCCCCAATATCTCCACAGGCCTCTTCCATCGCTTGAAGAAGACTTACTTGGTTGTAAGGGTTGCGATCATGTACTTTCCATCTCCAAGAGGAGAAGAATTCCTCTATTGGGTTCAGGAAAGGAGAATATGGTGGAAGGAACACCATCCTGAAATGTGGGTGATTCTCAAACCACTCTCGCACTAGTGCTGAATGGTGGAATTGGACATTGTCCCAAACAACTACAAAATTCCTTACCATTTGCTCCTGATCACCCTGCGGAAAGAGGATTTCATTGAGGAGGTTTAAAAAATGTAGGAGCCTTGCTGTGTTGTATGGTCCCAAGACAGCTTTGTGTGCCACAACACCAGTTGTAGAAATTGTGGCACAGAGAGTGATGTTGCCTCCTCGTTGTCCAGGGACATTGACTATAGCACGATGGCCAATCACATTTCTCCCTCTTCTCCTTTTTTTGTGAAGATTGAAGCCTGCTTCATCAATATACAGGTACTCATAATGAGTTGCACTGCTATCCAACTCCAAGATTCTCTAGAGTAAAAAGAACACAAGGTACAATACAGTAAGTTAGTGTTTTACACTAATGTCATTGATTGCAGTCAATAATACTGTGAAACTGTTGCTGAAGTTTGAGTTCACACTTTGAAGTAGCAGTATACATAGATATACCTAAATCTTTTCACTTACAGTGGCATGGAATAGTTTATGGACACATACTTAAAATTCAGGAAAAATATATCTTTGTGTTGACAGTAAAAGTGCAGTAATTGGGCATACTTGAACAATCTGGAATCGCAACTCTTTCACTCTAACAGAGTTCCTCTCAAAGGGCACTTTGTATACTTGCTTCATTCGGATTGCATTTCTCCTTAGAACACGATCAATTGTGGAGAGACTGCATTGGTGGATATTGTGGAACAGTTAATTGTCCTGTGTTATTCTTTGCTGAATTTCTTTGAGGCGGAGGGTTTAGTTCTGGACCACCATGTCAACAATGGCATGCTCTTGTTCAATTGAAAGAAGTCTTGTTCGTCCACCTGAATGTTCTCTAACTTCAGTTCTGAAAAATGTTTGCACAAGCAGGAACATTTACTGTAGAAATCTAGACCCATGTCAAACAAGACTACATGGACTCTCATTGTAGAATGATATAGTTACTTACCGGTTTTCCCTCTGAAATGTGCGGATAATTGAAGCCACTGTGGATCTGTTTATATTGGGCTGAACTCTCTGCCCAGCTTCTCTCAGTGAGAGACTGTGATTTATGACATGGTCAATAAGTGTGGCTCTGATTTCATTTGAAACACGTGTGTACCCTATCCTTCTACCTCTCCTCCCTCCTCTTACACCTTGCCCTCCTCTTCCTCTCTGTCCATCTCTTATATTTTCTACTCTTTCTCTTTCCACTATACCATTGCCCTCCAATCTATCCATCTCTTTTCCCTCTACTCCTCTATCTTCTCTTCCTACATCCCCAGCTCTTCTTTCTCTTTCTCCTACATCCCCAGCTCTTCTTTCTCTTTCTCCTACAGTACATCCCCAGCTCTTCTTTCTCTTTCTCCTACATCATCAGCTCTTCTTTCTCTTTCTCCTACATCTTCAGCTCTTCTTGCTCTTTCTCCTACATCATCAGCTCTTCTTTCTCTTTCTCCTACATCTTCAGCTCTTCTTGCTCTTTCTCCTACATCATCAGCTCTTCTTTCTCTTTCTCCTACATCATCAACTCTTCTTTCTCTTTCTCCTACATCTTCAGCTCTTCTTGCTCTTTCTCCTACATCATCAGCTCTTCTTTCACTTTCTCCTACATCTTCAGGTCTTCTTGCTCTTTCTCCTACATCATCAGCTCTTCTTTCTCTTTCTCCTACATCTTCAGCTCTTCTTGCTCTTTCTCCTACATCATCAGCTCTTCTTTCTCTTTCTCCTACATCTTCAGCTCTTCTTGCTCTATCTCCATCTCCTCTTCCTCTTCTTCTCCCTCTACCCTGTCCACCACCTCTCACTCTTACACCTCTTCCTTTTCTACTGCTCATTCTTCTTCTTTTTAATTGTCTTTTCTCCTCATTCGTCTTCTTTGTTGTTATTCTCTTCCCCTTTTGTAGTTGCTGTAATTAAGACAGCTGTGTGAACAATTAGGAACATGGCTTTTTCTGTGTTGAGTGGATTACTAACTCATCAGATATCAATTTGGGGTTAATTGAGGACATAAGGTGTGCAACTGACTATTTTACAACTCACAGAGTTTTGTTTGTTGTGTTTTGAAAATAGTACAAAAATGCTTGTGATCTTTGTGTAGACCAATGAAAAAGCTGCAAATGTTTTTCCTGATATATTAAAGATTTGGTTGGCTGTATGAACTGCTGTGATAACATTAGGGAATTTTGTGCACAGTGTTTTGAGAAAATTATGCTTTTGATTTGTAAATTGTATGAAATGAAGGATAATTTACTATCTGTTTAGGACAATTACAAAGTGTACAGATCACTGTGTTAAATGTTTTGAGAGCAGTTACCTGAGTTTGGAGAAATGTACCAAAGCGACTAAGAAAAACTGTAAATAAGTATTGATTGTCTGTATATTCAGCACTTGCATACTGTATAAATACAGTAGTCCAACTGCAAAACCCCAGGACAGTCTAAATGAAAAACACATTACAGTAGACAAAAAATGTTGTGCAACTGCAAAATCAAAACCAATGAGAGATTCATTCTGCCTCAGCATCACGTTTTCACATCATTAGAAACAAGTGTGAACAATTTTGAGTCAAAGTGTGTAAACGATAACAACTGTGTTGTAGTTGTGTTTAACTTTTGCTGCCCGTGTTTACCATTTTGCAACACAAGTGCATCACAGTACAAAATGTGTTTTAGTGAGTGAGAATGTGTTTAGAGTTTTGGCAAAAAGTGATTGATTCGACAAATGGGATTAGTCCATTGAGTATTTGGTTCAGAGAAGAGGGTTTGGTGTTTAAGCAATTCAGAAAAACTGTAAAGGGATAGTTTGCCCAAAACTGAAAATTCTCTGATCATTTACTTAACCTCATGCCATCCCAGATGTATATGACTTTCTTCTGTAGGTCCATACAATGCAAGGGAATGGTGACCAATAACGTCTCAGTTACTGTTGAACCTCCATTCCCAGAGGGAGGGAACGAGACGTAGTGTCAAAGGAAGTGACACAAGGGGTCTTCTCAGACGCCGAATAGTACCTCTGAACCTGAGAAAAGGCCAATGTCAAGTTGGAAGACAGAATTTGCATGCCCCACCCCGGACATATGGGTATAAAGGGAAGCGGGGCATCGAATGCCAGTCAGGATTTTGCACTGAGGAGCCGAAGGATGAAGCATGGCCATTTACAGTGCTAGGTCTAGTGCCGTGGCAGGAGGGACACTACGTCTCGTTCCCTCCCTCGGGGAACGGAGGTTACAACAGTAACCGAGACGTTCCCCTTCTGTCACTCTCTCGACGTAGTGTCGAAGGAAGTGACACAAGGGGTCCATATAAAAACGCCACGTACTGACCGTGTGACGGGACTGTCAGAGCAGGGGCAAAGCAAGCTATTGTGTGTTAGAGGCACCTGAACCGAATGCACGTCGCCCTCCCCAACAGTAGGGGGCCTACAAGAGTTTTAGCATACCCACCTTAGGTTTTCCCACACCCCTGGGGGAAAAGGTATTACATGCTATCATGGGAGCAAGCCCAACAGCCGCGGCCTTCTCTCTCACTATGTCTCTCACATGTAGAGCGGCTGGGGATGTAGAGCGGCTGGGGCCCAACCTATGTCGGGGAAGGCGGTTATTCCCTGGGGGGGAGCAGGAGAGTCTGGGCGGTGCTGAGAGAAGACTCGAAGCATTAACCCTGCTCCACGCACCCGGCAGAGGGCGGCTTAGAGACTGAGGAAGAGGCCTAAGGAGGCGTCTTCAAAACTCTTCGGCGCCGGCATGCCAGGTGCTGAGACAGGACCGGAGGCAAGATAGCTGTCCGGCCTGCAGACTTCCTATTCTTTCAGGAGGGCAAGACCCTGCAGAGGCCACACCCTGCCCAGTCCAGGGGGAGGTAATGTATGGCAAATACACCACGAGGGTTGTGAAGCCGGATGTGGGAAACGGCGCAGTGGTAGGTCCAGCCTAATGAAGGGGGGACTCTACAGACACGGGGCCGAGGCAGCGGGGCTGCCTGAGGGAAACATGGGTCCGCCGACAGGGGGACCGTACCGCGGAGAATACATCACGGGGAGTGAGCCTGAAGAGGGAACTATGCCCGTGGAGCCCGACTCCAGTACAGAGCCCTAAGACTCGTACTGGGTCTAGCTGCAAGTTGCTCTGCTGAATTCGCGGGCCAGAAGGCTAGGGAGGAAAAAAGCATCCAGGCAGCAACGCTCAGTGGGCGCACTGGATCACATTGGTGAAGGGCGCAAGATGCAAGCAGAACACCCGGTCGGTTGTGCCGCGTTACCGAGTTCTACCGGCTCGGACCTGACAAAACACGGGACGAGACCTACTCAACCCTTAGAGTGTAAAATTTGGCAAAGGTTTTGGGTGTTGCCCAGCCCGCTGCTCTGCAGATGTCTGCTAGGGAGGTGCCGTGGCTCAGTGCCCATGAGGATGCCACACTTATAGTGGAGTGTGCTCGGACCTGCAGAGGGGCGGGCACGCCCTGGGCATGATAGGCTAAGGCAATAGCATCAATGACCCAGTGGGCTAGCCTCTGTTTGGAGACGGCATTCTGCCATCCGCCAAAGCAGACAAAGAGCTGCTCAGAGCATCTAAAGCTCTGCGTGCGGTCCACAGAGGTACGCAAAGCACGCACCGGACACAGCAACGAAAGGGCTGGATCTGCCTCCTCCCAAGGCAGTGCTTGCAGGTTCACGACCTGGTCCCTGAAAGGGGTCGTGGGAACCTTGGGCACGTAGCCCGGTTGGGGTCTCAGGATAACGTGAGAAAGTGCCGAACCGAACTCCAGGCTAGAGTCGCTGACAGAGAACGCTTGCAGGGTTGCAACCCTCTTGATTGAGGCTAACGCGATCAGGAGGGTCATCTTCAGGGAGAGGGCCTTGAGCTCGACTGAATCAAGCGGCTCAAATGGGGGTCTCTGAAGGCCCGAGAAGACCACTGAGAGATCCCAAGAGGGAAACAGGTTAGGCCGGGGAGGATGTAGTCTCCGGGCGCCTTTCAGGAACCTGATAACCAAGTCGTGCTTACCAAGGGACTTGCCATCTACTGCGTCGTGGTGGGCTGCGATAGCAGCTACATACACCTCCAAGGTGGAGGGGGACAGCCTCCCCTCCAGTCTTTCCTGCAGGAATAGAAGCACTGACCGAACTGCGCATCTCTGTGGGTCTTCGGCTCGGGAAGAACACCAATTTGCGAACAAACGGCACTTTAGTGCCTAGAGTTGCCTGGTTGAGGGAGCTCTGGCTTGATTGATCGAATCTACGACAGCAGGTGGTAGATTTTACTAGCTCTACCGCATCCCATCCAGGGGCCAGACGTGGAAATTCCAGAGGTCTGGGTGGGGATGCCAGAGGGTGCCCCGTCCGTGAGAAAGAAGGTCCTTCCTCAGGAGGATTTTCCAGGGAGGGGCAGTTGCAAGGAGTGTGAGTACCAAAAACCAGGTGCGGGTGGGCCAGTAAGGAGCCACCAAGGTGACCTGTTCCCTGTCCTCCCTGATCTTGCACAGCACCGATGCAAGAAGGCTCACAGGGGGAAATGCTTGCGCAGCCCCCGGGGCCAGCTGTGTGCCAGCGTGTCAGTCCCGAGGGGAGCGTCCGTCAGGGAATACCAGAGCGGGCAATGGGAGTTGTCCTGGGAGGCAAAGAGGTTTACCTGTGCCTTGCCGAATCGGTCCCAAATGAGCTGGACCACCTGGGGGTGGAGACTCCACTCTCCGCTGGGCGAAACCTGTCGTGACAGCGCGTCCGCCGTCGTGTTGCGGTTGCCAGGGATGTGAGTGGCGAGCAGCGACCTGAGTAGCGGCTGACTCCAGAGGAGGAGATGGTGGGCGAGTTGTGACATATGACGAGAGCGCACGCCGCCCTGGCGATTTATGCACGCTACCGTTGTGGTGCTGTCTGAGCGAATCAGAACGTGCTTGCCTTGGATTAATGGAATAAACCTCCATAGAGCAAGGATAACAGCCATCAACTCTAGGCAATTGATGTGCCAACGCTGCTGGGGAACTTCCCAGGTTGCACATGGCGGCCCAACCCAGTCGAGAGGCATCTGTGGTTACCACGAAATGTCTGGACACCTGCTGCAAGGGAACTCCGACCCGCAAGAAGCAGAGGTCTGTCCACGGGTTGAAAGTCTGATGGCAGGTGGGGGTGATTATCACACGATGCGTGCCGTGGCGCCATGCCCATCTCGGGACTCGAGTCTGTAGCCAGTGCTGTAGCGGTCTCATATGCATCAACCCGAGCCGCGCGACCACGGCTGAGGATGCCATATGCCCCAGGAGCCTCTGGAATTGTTTTAGAGAACCGCTGTGCCAGGCTTGAAGCAAGCGAGGCACCTGAGCACTGACTGGGCGCGCTCGTTGGTGAGACCAAGTCTAACTCCATACCGAGAAAAGAGATGCTCTGAACCGGAGCGAGCTTGCTCTTTTCCCAGTTGACCTGAAGACCTAAACAGCTGAGGTGCCTGAGCACCTGGACCCTGCGAGCGCATAGTAACTCATAGTAAGAGTGGGCCAGGATGAGCCAGTCGTCGAGGTAGTGGAGTATTCAGATGCCCACTTCCCTTAAGGGGGCAAGAGCGGCCTCTGTGACCTTTGTGAAGACGCGAGGGGACAGGGACAGGCCGAAGGGGAGGACCTTGTACTGATACGCCTGGCCGTCGAACGCGAACCGTAAGAAGGGTCGGTGTCGCGGCAAAATAAAGACGTGGAAGTAAGCGTCCTTCAGGTCTACCGCCGCAAACTAATCTAGCTGTTGAACGCAGGTGAGAATCTGCTTCTGTGTGAGAATTTTGAACGGGAGTCTGTGCAATGCCCGGTTGAGAACTCGCAAGTCCAAGATTGGTCGCAACCTGCCACTTTTTCTGGGTACGATGACTTAAGGCTGTAGAGACCCTTCTTCATCTCGGCTGGAGGGACGGGCTCTATCGCGTCCTTGAGGAGCAGTGTAAAAATCTCTGCTCGTAAGGCACTGGCTTGTTGGCCGCACACTAGAGTGGAGCGATTACCGCTGAAACGAGGCAGGAGCCGGGTGAACTTAATCTCGGAGCCGAGTCGGATGGTCCTGGCCAACCAGCGCGACGGGTTGGGAAGCGATAACCACGCGTCCAAGCTCCGTGTGAGGGGGACTAAGGGGACGATCACATTTGACATACCGGGCGGGGCTTCTCGGTGGGGGGGAGCAGGTAATAATGCGTCGGGAGGCAAAAGAGCGTCCAGAGACTGAGGTGCTGAGAAAAGACTCAAAGCACTTACCTTACTCCGCACACCCGGCAGGGGGCGGGTTAGAGACTGAGGAAGAGGTCCCGAGTGGGCGTCTTCGAAACTCGTCAGCGCTGGCCTGCCGGGGTTGGACAGTCGCGGGGCCGGAGGCGAGAGAGCTGCGTCCGGGAAACCGGGACTGGAGAGATGTAGGGCCGGGGTGCCGTGAGAACGGCACACACTGGCTGAATGACCCAGGGAGTGAGGGAATCGCTCTGTGGGTACCGCAGCCCTAAGGCGGTGCGGCAGGTGAAAACAAGGATTCTCTTCCCGGCCCTCCACCGGAGTGAACATCAGACTGCCTGGGCTGTCCTTCTCAGGAGTGCTTCAGAGCTTTTCTGGTCTGAGAGGGGGTCCTGGAGACGGGGGGCGTACGCCGCCTGCGAGGTGCTCGACGCTGGGGCTGATAGCTGGGCCCGGGTTGCGGAGCTACCTGTTGTTGCTTTCTGGTTGCAGGGGGGACGCCCTCGGCGAGCAGGCGGGGCGCGGGCACGCTGACTGGGTGGTGCCGCGGCATGATGTGCATCTGCTTCTCACCTCCCGAGAACTGCTGGGCAAAGTCGTCGATGGTGTCGCCGAAGAGGCCGAGCTGGGAGGCGGGGGTGTTGAGAAATCGTGACTTGTCAATGCCACACATCTCGACCGTTTTCAGCCAGAGGTGGCGCTCCTGGACCACGAGTGTGGCCATCGTCCACCCGAGTGCCTGCGCCATGACCTTCGTAGCTCTGAGAGCGAGGTTAGAGCAGAGCGCAGTTCCTGCAGCACATTGGGGTTGGAACTACCCAGGTTTAGATCTTTGAGTGCCTTGGCTTAGTGAATTTGCAGGAGAGCCATGGCATGCAGGGCGGAGGCGGCCTGTCCAGTGGTGCTGTAGACTTTTGAGGTCAGTGACGTCATTCTATGGCTCTGGAGAGGAGTACCGGGCAGTCCCGCCAGGTGGCGGTGTTCCGCCATCCAGGGTAGTGAGAGCGGACAAGGGGAGGGCGGTTCCGACCGCGTTGGCTTGTCATGCACTCCCGGGAACGACAGAACCAAGGGGGGGGCGTGGCTATAAGCGGTGCCGTAACCCAAGGAACCGATCGAGTAGCCGAGAGGGGGGGCGGAGATCTCCAGTCCGGCCTCGCGCTCGCGGCGGCCCGGGAATGCATAACGGACATCTGCGAATCAGCCTCAGACTGGGCGAGCAGACCCGAAGGTGGCAGCCCAGGCGAGTCATCAGCATCAGATGCCGCTGTGACGCTCTCCGATGCAGCGGCGATGTCGTCATCCAATTCTGGGGGCTCAAGGGAAAATGCCGGCTGGCCGGGAAGCGAGCTGCACTCTTTCCGAGCTCGGACGGAAGCAAACAAGCATGCCAGGGGGCAGGTGGTTCGTGGGGATTTACCCAGCGAAACCGAGCCCGTGGTCATCCCCAAATCGCGGGGGGCGGCTGAAGTGGCTTTCTCTCATGACAAAAGAAAGACGCGACCGCAATGTTGCCATGGCTATGTTCTCACACTGAGAATATGAGCCATTCATAAAATGCTGCCTGCGTGTGATCGCAGCCCAGGCGCACAAGGCAGCTTTTATGACCGTCAGAAGTGGAGAGAAATCAACCGCATCCAGGAACTACACAGAGGCGGAAAGACATCTTTAAAAGCGTCCTGAAAAGGACATTCAACGCCTGCTGTGTATTGCTCTTTTATGAGTGGGAACTCAAACTCTTTTAGAGAAAATATACTCGTTTAGGAGGAGAACACTCTTTTAAACAGAAAAAAGCGCTGTCGAAGCGCCCAGGGGCATAAACTGCACAGCGTGCAGAGAGAGAGAGACGCCAGCTGGAAATGCGCCGTGCGGATCCAACAGCAATGCTGCTTGCGGTACAACCATTCGGCTCTGAAGAAAAATTCTGACAGGCATTCGCTGCCCCGCTTCCCTTTATACCCGTATGTCCGGGGCGGGGCATGCAAATTCTGTCTGCCAACTTGACTTTGGCCTTTTCTCAGGTTCAGAGGTACTATTCGGCGTCCGAGAAGACCCCTTGTGTCACTTCCTTCAACATTACGTCGAGAGAGTGACAGAAGGGGAACTCCTTTTTCACTGTACATCTTGCCATTGCAGTCTCTAGGCACAATCATGATTTCAAGCTCGAATACACTTGAAAACATGAAGACTGCTGTCAAGATGTACAGTGAAAAAGGAGTTTTATTTTGGTCTGGTCTCAACCAAAACCAACTGGATCACTTCAGAAGACATTGATTAATCCACTGGAGTCATATGGATTATTTTTATGCTGCCTTTATCTCCTTTTTGAGGCCTTTGGAGTTTTGGTCACCATTAATTTGCATTGTATGAACCTACAGGTATTCTTCTAAAAAAAATTTGTGTGCATGTGACAGGGCTGCCAAAGGTGGGGATCAAACCCAGGTCTGTGGTGCTTGACTATATGGTTTTCCAACACTAAGCTAACTCTCCAATTGTTGAACCCAAGAGCAAAGACTCTGGAAACTTGCATTACTTCCAAAAATAAATAATCTTTTTATAGTAGAGGATAGCAAAGTACAAATAAAATAGGAAAGCCGAGCTTCCATAAAACAGATAAACAAAAAGAGACATAAGGGTCAAAAACACAAATAAAATGGGAGAGCCGAGCTTTGCCAAAAACTGAGAAACAAAAGAGAGACTAAGGTCTAAAAGGTACAACAAGGATTAGACTTAACTAGAGAGCTGGTAACAGGAGGAACATGGTACAAAAGCTCAAGACTGAACACATGGGTGAGAAACAAGCAGGCTTATTTGCATTGTATGAACCTACAGGTATTCTTCTAAAAAAAATTTGTGTGCATGTGACAGGGCTGCCAAAGGTTCTGTGTTAGGCCCTCTATTATTCTCAATATATATGCTGCCACTTGGTAAAATTATAAGAAAACACGGAATTAATTTCCACTGTTATGCTGATGACACTCAATTATATATCTCATCACGACCAGATGAAAACACTAACTTATCTAACTTGACAGAGTGTCTTAAAGATATAAAATGCTGGATGACGCGTAATTTCCTGTTATTAAATTCCGATAAAACGGAGGTATTACTTATTGGTCCAAAAAACTACCCACAAAATCCCTTACAATACAACTTTAATTTAGAAGGATGTCCTGTTACATTATCCACTACAGTAAAAGACCTGGGTGTTATACTTGACCGCAACTTGACTTTCGAAAATCATATTTCATCTGTTACGAGAACAGCCTTTTTCCACCTTAGAAACATTGCTAAGCTACGTAACATGCTATCTGTTTCTGATGCAGAAAAGTTAGTTCATGCATTCATGACCTCGAGACTAGATTACTGTAATGCTTTATTAGCTGGTTGCCCTGCATCCTCAATAAACAAGCTACAGTTAGTCCAAAATGCAGCCGCTAGAGTTCTTACTAGGTCAAGAAAATATGATCATATAACACCGATTTTATCATCTCTACACTGGCTACCTATTAAGTTCCGTATCAATTACAAAGTATTACTACTGACCTATAAAGCCCTAAATGGTTTAGCTCCTGTGTATTTAACGGATCTTCTATCGCCATACAATCCATCGCGCTCTTTAAGATCACTAAATTCGAGGCTTCTGGTCATACCTAGGATATCTAAGTCCACTAATGGAGGGAGGGCGTTCTCACATTTAGCTCCTAAACTCTGGAATAGCCTTCCTGATATTGTTCGAGGCTCAGACTCGCTGTCCCAGTTTAAAACTAGATTAAAGACACATCTCTTTAACCAAGCATTCACATAATGCTTACTTTTTATACTAGTGCTGAATCAGTTATAATGCATTAATATTATGAACATCAGCTATGCTAATTATTTTCCATCTGCTTTTCTGCTGTTATCTCGGGACGCCAGTCCCGAGGTAAATAGCGTTCGTCAGCTCCAGTTTGTATCCAGCCTCTCACTGAGACTTCAGATGCCCCATCACCATGGACTACGACCTTGAAATGGGATACATAGACTAATTATTGCCAACAAAAGCCTTCATCAGCCAAACAAGGACAAATGCATCTAAGTGAACTTCTGGAATTTAATCAAGGATGGACTTCAAAGACATTGGTCACTAATCTTGCAGTTCAAACACAATCACTGTCTAAATACTGACCCTTAGCACTTAATAAGTTTAATAATTTTTTAAATCATGTTTTTTAACTATAACAAATTCTTATTTACATTATTCATGATGTTAGCCAGAGGGGAACTGGCCCCCCACAGTGAGTCTGGTTTCTCCCAAAGTTATTTTTCTCCATTAACCATCATCTTTTGGAGTTTTGTGTTCCTTGCCACAGTCGCCTTCGGCTTGCTCACTGGGGTTAATACAATTATTATTTAATTATTTTTAAACACTATAAAGAATCATATCTTATCTAATTCCACAACAAGGCTCCAAACAAAAAATCAATTAAGGAGCCATTGGCTCCTATAGGGGGAAAAACAGGCGCCAAATATTTTCATTTTTAAACTCCTTCCATTCCTTTTCGTCCCGCAGCTCACATGCAAGAAAAACTGCACGTGCTAACAGTGTAGTCTGTGGAGCATTCTTCGCAATTATGTGATCGCGTGCATTTTTTATGCTCGTTACTGTCACCGTGTTTTCTCACAGTCTCTTTTTTGAAATGGTTAGTTCCTGCAATGAACTCCGTTTTCCCCGCTATTTCTTTTGATATAAACTTTTTGTAATGTATCTCGGGAAATGTAATGCAAATTTTAAAATCAAAGGGAGTAAATTTTTACTGTCGCCAATGGCGACCTTGACAGAAATTACACTCGCAAATAAATTTATTTGGTCATAAATGCGACCATTTTTAGTCGCAGTTTGGAGCCCTGCACAAGGATGATGATTTATCGACTTTATAGACATTACATTTTTATCGTCTGTTAATGCTGAACTTCTGTAAAGCTGCTTTGAAACGATGTGTGTTGTGAAAGGCACTATACAAATAAAATTGACTTGACTTAAATTGACTTGGCTTATATAGGGCTATGTACAGGTGAAGGGAATGAGTGTTGATGAGCAGATGGTTAAACCGGGTTAGGGGCGTTGGTGCCATCTGCAGGAGAGGAAAGGAGCATGGCACGGGAGGTCCAGGGTGAGTGCCCTCTGTTGGTCTGGAGGAGAACAGCACCCCAAAAGAGGAGATCCTTACAGTGTATTTAGCGTAAGAAAAAGGTTATACACATCTGGGATGGTATGAGGGTGAGTAAATAATGATAGAATTTTCAGTTTTGGGTGAACTATTCCTTTAAGAATGGTTTAGTGAACAATAACATTGAAATATGTTTACTTGTGTTTTATGAAATAGGCCCTTCAGCTCTAAGGGCTTGTTTCTTATTGGCTGGATTTAGATGATCAGGCTGGTCTGGTCCGGCTGGTTTTGAATTTTTTTTTTTTATCTGGTCAGGATGCTCTTAACTGGCCTTAATTGGTCAGGCTGGTCATACTGGCCTCCCAGGCTGGCCAAGCTGGTTTAAGCTGGGAGGCTTGCTGGTCTCCAAGCCTGACCAGCTAAAAAGTGTTCAAACCCCCTATAAAACCAGCCAAATAACCAGCCTGCCTAGGTTGGGCAACCAGCTAAAACCAGCAAATCAGCTTAGGCTGGTTTAAACTTTCTTTTTCCAGTAGGTAAGACATTTGTTGGGATCCTTATAAACATAAAAAGTAACAGACAAAATCAAACAACATTTAAAAAAAATACAAATTGATGACAGTTTTATTCAGACATAAGGTAGAAGGAAGTCACTACATCATTTACAATTAGGAAAACAGCATTGTCCGGATTACTTGGGTAACTGCTGCCACTTTAACAAGTCCACCCATTTATCCCATGATACTGCCTTTTAGACTCCCATTTCATTATTGTTTGAATAATTAAATTCATGATTATTTTGTTTAACTAAGTATATTTCTCAGTTTTCTATTTTTTTCTCTTATTTTTCTCAAAGATCCCAGATAGTATTTTTTGTTTGTTTTTGTAATTTGTCAATTGTGCCTTTTGTATTTTCACTTGGCAAGCAGCATCTTTTATCCTGCTAAATTGAATATTGATGTCTTTATTGCAACATAGAATCATTGAATATCCACCTGCATCGCACACCTATGCAGGTTAATGCTTGTTGGAAATGTATCATAGTTTAGTAGAATATCAATAATCTGGAAACTTTTAGAACTCTGACAATGTTCTCCATCTCCCTAAAGGAATTAATTTCACACATGCTCCCTCATGCACTAATTCAACCCCTTTAGACAGTCAACTATTCAACTTACCTCACCTCATCTTCTTTTTTCATATGTGATTGCTTTACCTCATAGCTGAAACCTTGGCGAGCCCGTGCCCTGTCTGTCTACAATTGAATCCCCTTGCACACTAGCATGCATGCATGGATCCCCCTGGCATCCCTATAGCATGTCCCCATCTCTGTCCTGCTGCCACTGACAGTTCTACTTACTGTTTCTTCTCTGATTTTGATATATTGCCTGTCCCTTGAATCTGATTTGTTTTCAAGTAGTTTGGGAAGCAAGTTTTTCAGCCTTAGACTAGACCACGGGCTGAATGGCCATTCCTTTGTTTATGAGTATGTCTATGAAGCAGTACACAATTAAATTCTCCATTTGCAGCATTCTCTTATGCTCATACTTGTCTGTTCTACCTCTGCCTATAAGACCTGGCAGCAAATGTGCAACATCAACTGTCAGCTTAGTGCCTCTTTCTGATAGTTGAAAGAGGAAACACTTTTACTGTTTCCATTTCTAGCTCCATCATAGCTTTTAGTTTTGGGCATCTTTTCCAATATATGATACGTGCATTTTTGTCAGGCTTCTAGCAGCTAAATAAATGCAATATATAAAATACAAATAACTTCTGTAATCTACAAAAACAAGTCTATAATGACAATAGGTATCTGAACTTAAATAACAAATAGGTTCAGTTAGAATAAATTAATAATCTCTTATGATCAACAGAGTAGAAATGTGTGTGTTGGGGGGGTTGGTACAGCGTGAAGCATCTACATATTCCATTTATCATGATATAAATAATTGGGGGGTGGGTGTACTTGCTAGTTTTGATTATCCAGCCAGAAGCTAAAAATAGCATCCAGTATATAAACGTATAAGGTCAGTATCTCTCAAGCTCATCATTTTATTTCTGGCTGTATTTTTTTTGAGTGCAACATTGATCTCTACTACAAAACATTCATCATAAATGTCTTGGTTCAGTCTTTATACAAGCTCAGAATTTATACAACTTGTAAATACAGTATATACTGTAAAGAAATCCACAAGACCAACTAATGAGAGCAGTTTGTCCTAAAGAAATATAAATATAAATGGAAGAAAGACACTCAATTTAATTTAACACAATATAATTTATATCAGATCTTAAAGGCCTGAATAATTTACACTGATGTACATTTACTTTTGACAGGCTGATGAAAACATGAACTGCATATAAAGGTAATGCTGGTTCAATCATTATTATTACCCATACAACTCCAACATTAAAAATTCATGAAATGAAGAAAAAAAATTAAAATAAAAAGAAATATATATATATAAAAAAAAAAATATTAAGAACTCACAAAATAAATTTCGGTTTATTGGCACACAACAAATTTCACACATACATAAAACAGGCCACAAATAGATAGCAATTTAATAGACAAGAAAGAAAATTATTTTCTTTTGGCCTTGCCCTCTCATACAATCCAACTACGTATGATACAACTGCTGTACATACACAAAGTTACTGGAATGCTTTGAATTAAAGTTTTTTTATATGGTTTTCCGTAATTTTTCATTTCTTTTTTTTTTTTTTCCACAAGTTTCTTTTGAGATAACATGACATGGTCAAACCACAAGTAAAATCTATTTCATAGAGAAGCATCAACTTCAAAGCACCGTTTGTTAACCAGAGATCACGGTCAAAAATGGCTGACCTCCTAACAATATGTACAAAAATATAAAATGTAAATAAAAATACAAACACATTTTTCCTTTCAAAGTATTTTGTAAGAAGGTAGAGCTTTGAAGTCTTGGTTGTTTCTACAAAATCTGCAGTTAGGTGTGTGTACACGGATGCTGGACTCTACTTGATAATGACCACGTTTTTTCCTCCCCAGTGGACAAGTTAAGGAAAGGAGGGATGAGAAGATTTCCAGCAGAGTAGCTTCTTACACATCGGTTTTCTGCTTCTTAGTTTCAACATCATCCTAAAAAATGCAGCCACGGAGTTAAACACAGGGCGATTACAAGGTTAGACTTGTAAACTGCTTAAAGGGATAGTTCACCCAAAAAGGTAAATTCTCTAATCATTTCCTCACCCTCATGCCATCCCAGAAATGTATAATTTTCTTGTTAAAGGTTTTTAGATGAAAATCTCAGCTTTGTTGGTCCTTACGGTCATTAAGTGACCAGTGACCAGACCTTTAAAGCTCCAAAAATCACATTAAGACTGCATAAAATTAATCCATATGACTCCTGTGTTTAAATCCATATCTTCAGAAGCGATTTGATAAGTGTGGGTAAGAAACAAATCAATATTTAAGTCCTTTTTTTACCATAAATCTCCACATTCACATTTCACATTTTGAAAGTGAAAGTGGAGATTTATGGTAAAAATATTAAATACTGATTAGTTTCTTACCCACACTTATCATATCACTTCTGAAGATATGGATTTAAACACAGGAGTCATATGGATTAATTTTATGCAGCCTAAAAATTTTAATTTTGGAGCTTCAAAGGCTTGGTCACCATTCACTTGCATTGTAAGGACCAACAAAGCTTTACAGAGATTTTCATCTAAAAATATTTGTTTGTGTTCTGCAGAAAAAAAGAAAGTCATAAACATCTGGGATGGCATGAAGGTGAGGAAATTATGAGAATTTTCCTATTTTGGTGAACTATCCCTTTAAGATATTTATCTAATTTTTCTCTGAGGACTTCAGTGACATTACATATAAACTTACCTCATCATCATCATCCTCAGCTGCTCTTTTGCCTGTACCTCCTTCGGCCTCATCATCTTCATCATCATCATCATCATCATCACCTGTAATATAGTTAACTCTATAATCACACATCTTTGTGGACATAGGTGGAGCTGTGGCAGGACTGTTTCCAGCATCCTGACCACTGGTTACTCTGATCTAGTTTGTAAAGCTACACACTTCTTCCAGCACATACTGAAGGCCTTACCTTCTACATCATCTTCCTCATCATCTTCCTCACCCACATCCTCTTCTTCCTCATCTACTTCGTTTTCTTGATCACCATTTTCCTCATTTTCCTAAACAAAAGTTATAGGTTATAGTTCAAGATCATTTCAAACTCATTGAGAGCAACAAAACAAACAAAGTTGTGAACTCACCGTTTTCCCATTTGCTGGGGCATCTTTTCCATTTTCTGTCTCCTCAACCTGTTTCTTTTCTTTAAGGTCCTAATGAAGGAAAAAAAATATTTCTGTTATTACTTTAGATAGTTATCTGACAGGAAAATTAAACAAGTAGACCAATGCTGAATTCACATACTCTCTTATTCGTGGGACGTGATTTCATTTCATATATGAAACGCTTCCATGCTCTATATTCATTGGATGTCTGTCTCTTCCATCCCCGCCTGGTTTACAGGCCATATTGAGGTGTTGTAATTTGATACGACAGCGTTACCGCCAATGAGCTGTGTAGTTCAGTATATCATACACATCACAGCGTTTAGCAAAGACACGCCCGCTTAAAAACTACAACTCCCAGGTCACAGTTAGAGAACAGTTTAACTCCGCCAATAAGAGCGCTCAGACGAATTCAACCAAAGAGAGGCAGCCCAGATAAACCCTTGAGAGCGAGAGAGGGGGAACAATAGCGCTAAGCATTTAATGCCCTTTTTTAAGAATTTGGTTTATCGAGCGCTTGTTCCCACGAGAATCATCATTATTTTTAAGAGAAATCAATATGAACATTTTAACTATCGAGTAATTTCACAAGACGGCGTTTAAAATGCAGATTTGTTCTCGCTTAAAGTACCAACCGATATGCTTCCATTATCCATGGGCTTTAAGCGGGTTAGCGCCTACATCACGCCAGCAACGCCTTATCACCCCGTCACTATTACATCCCAATGCTTTCTACCTACAACTGAGCGTCAGTGAGCCATGCATGAATAATGAACATTTGCACTGTCGGGAGAGAGATCTCACATCTACAGGATAAAAATGACCTATATATATATTGATCAATTAAGTAGCATTGACAGTAACATTTTAGCCTGAAGTTGAATCCATCTCCGTTATTTCATAGGCAAACTTCATGAGAGACGCGAGCTTGCATAGACAGTCTTTTGAACGGAGTGCTGCAATAAAGCCTAACAAAGGACAAACCGGACAAATATGTAGTTTGCCCACAACTCATATGCGAATCAAGCGATTTCGCAGATTGAAACCACGCGTTTAATATATCTGCTGGGAAATGTTCGCTTATTGACGCACTGTAACTTATGTCTCGCGCTCACATCCTGCTCTGGTCGCGCGCTACAATGAGAACTAATTCCGTCAGACTGCAAAGAGCGGCGCGAGCACCATCAGCAGGATCCGCAAGGTTTCGCGGGTTAAGTTTGCGCACAAACTGGCATCAGTACATGATTAACAGACATATATCGATTCCCTCTACTACATTCCCCAAACAGTCTTTGCGTGTAGCACAAAATACTTTCTATGGACTCTAAAAGAAAACGTATCACCGTCCTGTCGCCTCCTCAGTAGCTTATAAAGTGTCGGCCAGGTAGACTAAAGCCCTAAAAAGCTTATGGCTTAAGAGGTTTAATCAATAATGTAGAATGACCTTTCAATTTCACTACTAAAAAGTGAACTGTACCGCGCACTTGACAGAACTTCAAAGGCAGTGCGTCCTTTGCCTCGGTGCACTCCCGTTAAATAGACCGTAAATCTGAGGCAGGGTGACCACAAGCTATTAGCAACATTAAATTCTGTGTATTTTCACACTTGACAAATTAGCCTCCTGAAAACATTGAGCAAACACAAAGTAGCCATAACCTTTAAAACATCGGGGGAAACGTGGTTATTATATTTATCGTGAGGGCTGCAGTTAGCCTACTTGTGTGACAGATCGGGCTGCGGGCTGACGAATCACCGCGTCTGGCGGACTCTACGAGGCACCTTGAATAATTGAGCTTACTGAGTAATAACGAAACTCACGCAACAAACCATATAAGCAGACGGAAGATCATGATGCTTATGGTTATCTCTGCGTCCATCTCTCTCACTACATTTTCAAAGAGGAACCGAAAACCGCCTGTATAAACAAAGAACCCGCGCAGAATCAGAACAACAAAAAAGCCTTAGTTGCGAATGTATCCGTAACAAACATTAACTTCAGAGCACCTAACACTTTCTCATCCTAAATAAGTCTGCAAAGTGACAGCGAGCGGTCAAAACACCGACAACATTTGCCAATAGTATTCCAACCGCGGCTATTAATGCAGTAGACTAACCTGGTTTCCATACTAGAACTCAAATTCCAAGCTTATTTATTCAAATAAATAAAAATCCCGCAGCTATAAGTGTATAAATGAGTAGTTGCATTACCTTGGCGGAGACTTCCGAGCTGGTATCGACTTTTGTGTCAGCCATTTCTGTCAAAGTGTTAAGAATAGAATGGGTCTCGGAACAAAATTATTTAAAGAGGAAACCGAGATGTGAATAATAAAAAAAGACTATTAAGCCTCTGTAGCGCGCTCTCACGGCGGCAGCGCTCTAATATAGAGCACTGGGCGGAGCTCAGAGGCGGGTGCTTTTTCATGATTGGTCAGTGTGGAAAATACCTCGTTCTTCTGATTTGCCCATATCAAACAATAGACAGTATTTCTACAAAGTCAAACCCCGCCTCCAAACCAACCTCTGAGTCATGTATGTGTGGAATAACTGTCGATCCATACTTTTCTGGCCAACCTTCCTTTGATGGATGGCCTATATTGGATCCTCAATTAAAAAAGCTGTGATTGCCCATATCGTCTCAAACGTTTCATTGTAGCCTACTCAAAGAAGGCCGACCGACTAAGAACGAAGATTTAATGCATATTTTAATGCATATTAATGCATTCTGTTCTAATAATTGTATTTCTTCATATGGAGACATTTGCATGTTATTACATATGCAATGGCTACGTTATTACACGTGTAGCCTACATTATATATATATATTTTTTGTAACAATCTTTTATGGCATTTTTTTTTTAAAGGTTTGTACTATTTTGTAAACTATACAGGCAGTAAACTGGTGAAGTGAACTTTTGCTCTATCAGATAAACGAAAAGTCACATGTTTAATGAATATATTATTGCGGCAGTTAGTGGACGCCCCACTGGAGAAACCTGCTCAACATTTGATTGACAGTTCTTAAACCCCTCCCCTTCACCGATATTTCGACTGGGTAGGTTAAACACATCATTAAGAGTGATTTATGCGATCAGCGGTTTAGACGTATTCCTCGAGAGAATGACAACATAACATGCAGTCAGTTCTAGTATTTTCTAGCAAAACAACATCACAATCCTGGTTTCTTAGGATGCCTAACCGAGAGCTTGTTTTCTCATTACAGTAACAATTATGACAGAAACGGATGATTTGGGGAGCTAGTAATGAATACCGAACATGTTCATACAACAAAGCGTTTTTATGAACCTTATTAGGATGTTTTAATTTAAGTGTTTCAAATTTCATGCATTTAAAAAAGACACGCAGCGTCGGTGGGGGAATGTAATAGTGGAAATTTCCGTACCTCACCAACATGGCCGACTGAAATACCGTATGGCGTCTTAAAGTCTCCTCATTGGTTGATTGGGCCGGACAAACACAGACTTGACGCTTTGCGAGCGCTGGTTGGATGCTGTAAGTGTCAATCAACTGAAGTACCGCCTTAAAGGTGCTTTCGAAAACATGGAACTGGATTATCTTTTCTCTTTCTTTTCTCCCCTCCCACATCAAGGACAGATTAAAGGAGTAAGCAAATACATGTTCAGGATAGGGTTTTCACGGTGTTTTATGGCAAGTAGTATTTATATAGTAGCGCTCCCCCTTGTCTTGTGTTATGGTCAGTGCTGGGTTAATTACTTTAAAGGGGACCTATTATGCAAAATACCTTTTACATGGTGTTTGTCCTACAATGTTAAAAGTCCTCTTTCTTATATTTCTATTAATCAAAAACAGTGTGTCAAATTGAATGGCTTTAGTTTCTGCTCAAATATGACTTCATGTTAGAGCAGGCCTGCCCACGACTGGTGACGGGCTCCACCCTATTATCATAGAACCTCCCCTGAGTGATCTACACACAGTCTGGCATTTGTTTCCGAGCTTTAGCAGATACAGTAAGAAGAATGATGTCTCAGCTTCGTAAGCATCATAAGTGTTCAGTTGTTGGCTGTAAAAGTGAACATTAGAGTCTACATGTACTCCTGGCATCAGAGCCACTGAAGACACAGTGAACAAGTTTTGTTTTTGAAGGAAATGTGCCCCAAAACATACCAAAATTAGTGTATGTTTGCAAATCATTTTACACAGTACTGCTTTGTGAATGAGTCAATATAAAGCAGGATTTAAAAAAAAAATTATTCTCAAGCATGGATCAGTACCAACTGTTCGTGTTCCAGCTTTATATCCTGAAGTATCGCACTTTATAGTTAGTGAATGTTTGCAAATCTTGTTAGCTGATTCCAAGGCTAATGCAGCTAAAGTTACCATTGTCTCTGATTGTATTGATGGAGCCCAGAGCTATGTCAGAGGCGGAGCAGTAGCTCATTTGCATTTAAAGAGACACACACTCAAATAGAGGCATTTACAACATGGTATAATAAATGATCCGTGGGGTATTTTGAGCTGAAACTTCAGACACATTCTGGGGACACCTGAGACTTATATTTCATTTAGCAAAAAGGCGCATAATAGGTCTCCTTTAAAATAGTAATCCACTGCAAATTACTAATTATTTATTTAGTCTGTTTCTTAATGAATAATTAAATTTTAATGATAATTGAATCAACATTTTGGCAATGTAACGACTTTAGGTCACAATTCTTGCTGTATGATATAATGTAACTGTCATTCTATTCTTATCAGTACCTTGGATCCTGAACGTCTGTCATTTTAGTAGACACTTTTCATCCAAAGCCATTTACAGTAGCTACACTAATTGCATATACGGCCCCCTGGAGCAAACTGGAGTTAAGTGCTTTGCTCAAGGGCAAATGGTGATGGAGCTGGATTGTGATCTCAGACTCTCCAGTTCCTGGTTCATTGCTGCTTAGAATTAAACTTCCAACCTTTATAATAATAGCAGCTTATATTGTGCCACCATCACTTGTCTCATGCATTAGCATACAGCAAACTCAAATGTTAGATATTCAGAGTGCCACATAAATGAACGATACATCAAAGGAATGATATTTTGATGGTGTCAAATTACATCAGTCGATCAGTTCTTGGTAATCTGAGATGCTGGGATGTCTCTTCCACGCTTAATGCACTGAGACACATGCACTTTAATGTCTTTTGCACAAATGTACAAAATTATATTTACCAGTGTAATGTTTGTGTTATCATACTCATATTATGCAAACAATTTATCTCCCAGATCAACTTAATGTATTTATTTAATTTAGTTGAATATGCATATATACAGTATATGGGGGGGGGGGGGGGTTACAATAGAAATGACTATCCAAAGAGCGTTTGAAAATAAATAACATTTAGAGATAATAGTAGCCCAGGTCCGACTTCAATTTCAGTTGCTAGAATTTTTTGAAAGTGTAATTACTTGTGCTTTTGCAAATATTAGTAACAAAGTAACAGATTAAGAAAAGAAAAATTTATCAAATGACTAATTACATACTTGTAACTTACTTTCTAAAACACGTTTACACTCAACAAATTCAAAATAATGTCTATATTTTCTCCTTGTCCCTTGTAAAACACTTATTACCACACATTTCTCTTTCACAATACATCATTACAGGGCCATAATTAATCTATTTTACATAAATATTAGAAATATGCATAACCCTATAATGTACTTAAAAGTAATTCAATTAATTGAAAGTCAGAAACATTTATCTGATTACAAGAAATTTAAATGTAATGCATTACACCACTTTTGGACTAAATATTAGTTAGATTAAAGTAACTAATTACTTTGTAAGTGGGTTAAACCCAACACTGGTTATGGTACATATTTAAATTTCTTTGGCTACACACTCAAACATTTTTATTTCCTGTATTATTTAGGAAAAACAGTGGGAAAACAATAAGGAAATCCTTATAAGGATTGATTAAAGAAATCAATCATTAAAGATTGGAATAAGTTGTACTTCTTTGGTTAGGTTAAAAATGTCCCATCTAATAGAGAAGAAATATCTTCATATAGATGAATATAATTATCTAGATGTTTCATATGGAAATTAACTGGTTTGGTTCAAGTCAAATATATAATTTAAAATCACTGAATTAACCTGAATCCATTAGATTGCACCAACAAAACTAATTTTAAGGGTTGGATCAGGTAGAAATTGCTCCTTTTGTAACAACAGCAGGTTACCACTATTTACAATGTATTTACTACTGCTGAAATACATTGCATTTCACTGCATTTGCATCTGTCATAAAATGCTTAGAGCAGTGGAGCCCCCCATTTCTCTCAAGTAGCTCTGAGATCATTCTCCATTACCTCTGCTTCAAAACTCATAAAACAAACCATGAGAGGGCTTTCACAGTGATCTCTGGCATCTAAATGGAGTCTTTTCCTGTCTGCAACAATAATAACCAATCTGGAAATCCCCCTGGTTTGCTGCTGTCTGGTATGGTGAGTCACATGATCTTGCACAGTCCCAGGGGCCCAGAGCCCTACTTGCCCTGGTCTTAGATCGCCCTGATTACTTACAAAATCTTATTCCTATTAAGAGTCTACAATCGCCCTCAGACTAAATCATAGTCAACCTCCAATTATTAAACCCAGCTGTTTAGGTCAACTGGATGCACATACTATGTGGGAGAGTAACTCTATTAGTTCTGTATCTTCCTACCATGGACTAGATCATATTTTCTTACTTGCCCTGAGGTAGGCCTACAGCTAATTGATCATATATTTGAGACTAAAGTTATATATAAAAGGTTATGTTTAGTATTTTTTTTAATTACTTATTTAATAATTCAGTATTAAAAACTCCAGATGTCTTAAGAGAATGTTCCAAGTTCAAGTTAAGCTCAATCAATGTCTCTCTAGCAAGACAGTCCACTGTCGGACATTTTTGGAACGCTCACAGGAGGCTATTTCCAGTCATGCCAGTGCAGCTCCGATCTTCTTTAATGGAGATAGACCAAAATCTTAAAAACAGTTGGTCAGGATTATGATCAAAGAACATATTTCAATTCAGCATTAAAATCTGACAATCCACCTTTTTCACAGGCAGCTAAATTACCCATAAAGCTTAGCAAGTTCTTCCAATGCGGATGCAACAGACTTCCGCTTCACCGCTTATTCCCATTACCAAGCACTATAATGTCACTAACAAGAAACACAAATGGAAGAACAGTCTGTGTTTACTTAACATAAATCACTTTCTCACTAATGTCTGAGTAAGGACATTAGGTTTTGATGGCAATCCCGAATAGATGAGAACAGAATCACACACACATTGGCATGGTAAAGTTACTGAACTCTAGCGCTCGCAGTACGTGACCTGTATGCGTGTGTGTGTGAAAGAGAGATACACAGACATACAGCATGCAGAGAGAGAGAGAGAGAACCACTAATATGATGATTTCATTGCATTTCTTGTTGAAACTTCAATATGAAAACAGACAAATCCCGTGTAAAGAGGGTGTATGGTCATCAAGGTTCTATTTAAAAATCTTCAGATATATGGCATTATTTCTGCATTAACAAGTGCCACATTCTCATGCACTTTGCCGACAACAAATCTGTCTCTACCTCGTTCACATACAGTACAATAACATGAGATATGAACCTTGTAAAGATGATTAATAAAAAACAACAACATCAAGGAGCTTGGTTTACATGTTTTTTATCTTTTTTATCTTCCAAAATGACAGACATCATTTGAATTATCTGGCATGTGACAGAGATTATTTAGTTAAATTCAACCTCTGCTTATTATATCTAGTTTGACTCAAAATGTTTCAGCATTGGCAGCTTTTGTGGGCACTTCCCATGGAGAAGTCAGGAAAAATGTGGATACTGGAATCATAAATTGTGATTCTTTACCTCATATTACACAAAAAAACCGGCTTGTGTAGCTAATGCGCATACATATTAGGGAGTTGATCGACAAGTGATGTCTGCTTGTAAAGGTGATTGGCTCTTTTAACTGTAAGGAAACTTCCTTTCTACATCCGTTGACCGTTTGCATTCAGAGCTCATTGGATGAGCTTTCCAATTTCTCCCATTCATTTTAATAGAAGTGGCCCATCTCTGCTAAATAATCTCTAGCTCAAATGACAGCATTTGTGGCATAATGTTGATTAACATAGAAAATAATTTAGATTTGTCCCTGGTTTATAAAAAAAACAAATAAAAAAATTGTGGTTACTGTAAGGCACTTGCAATGGGTGTGAATGGGGCCACTCTGCCCATGTCGCCCATGCCTAAATCCACCACTGCACTGTGGTCAAGAATATTATGCATTCACAATGTGTGGTTTGTTTGCAAGAGTTTCTGTACGGCAACAAATATTTTAATACATGTTGAAATATTCACATTTAGTAAAGTGTGGCCTTTGTGTATGCATGCAATGATTCACCAAACCCTTGCATCTATGATTATTATTATTATTATTATTTTTAACACTTTTCAATAGGGTTCCATTTGTTAACATTAGTTAATGTAGGTATCATTAATTATCAATGAACAATTTAATCTTTAATGAGCGATGAAATCTTTGTTAATACTAGTTAATAAAAATACAATTGTTCATAGTTAGTTCATGTTAGTTCATTGTGATTTAACTAATGTTAACATATAATACTTATGATTTTTGAAAATGTATTACTATGTTGAAATTAATATTAACCAAGATTAATAAATGCTGTAAAAGTACTGTTCAATTTTAAATCATTTACAAAAAATGAAACATTATTGTTAAGTGTTACATGTTTTATTCCTTTTTTCTTGTCCTCATTTTTTCATTTTTGTTTAAATGTAGCCTTCACTCCTCCTGCAGCAGCTAGTCCCACAGTTTTCCCACAGCTGGGAAAAACTGTGGGGCCAGTGCCTTAATTCAGAGCAGCCTACACTCTAGGTGTCTCTCTCTCTCTCTCTCTCTCTCTCTCTCTCTCTCTCTCTCTCTCTCTCACACACACACACACACACACACACACACACACACACACACACACATGCACACACACACACAATCAAACACACAACAAGAACGCTCAGGAACCAAAACATGCAAAATGTTAGCCACAGCATAAAAACAACAACAACAAAAAAACATATAGTTCCCTGTGTAAATTTAAACATTTATTTTCTGAAGCTAGAGGTAGAGGAGAGTGACTGTTAATAAGAAGGTGAAAATAATCAGTTTCAACTGAGAAAAAGAAAGAAATTACACAGTTCTGCTCCCAGATTTCTGGCAGCCCTGTCCCAAGAAGGCACAAGTTAGGCATTCTGTCCTGGAAACGGCAGTCAATGAGGAGCAATCAATGCCACTGATGCATGAAGCATGCGACCCTTTGACCCCCAACGCTGCAGTGTGTCTGTGTGTTTAATGTGTTAAAAGCTTGTTCCAACAGTTTATTCATGGTAATACCTTCCTTTTGTATGTTGACAATTTATATTATTCTTAAACTAATGATGTGTTCTTAAACTAATCATTGATGTGAATGTAAAAGAAATGGAACCTTTTTTCTTAACTTGTTTTTCAAGGCAAAAGGTTAAAGCATTATTATCTCAATTCGGCAGGTTACTGGGTTACAATTTGAGAGCAGATGAAAAGTTTAATCGCTGTGTTTTTGGGAGATGTTGTGAATGTTGTCAGCCTTCCTTCCTTTATGACGCTTTGCATGACTGGAAAATAGCAACAGTAGGCATGTAATTTGCTTGCAGACTGTCCTTATCTAAGTACTGCAGACTGGAAATCTGATTGGAGAATAGCTTGTTTCTTATGCACTGATTTCACTTGAAGCATTTGGTCTGTTATATCACAGTCTATCATTTGATTGTTGTACTTCAACATGAAAACTGGTTCTGTGATTGTTTGAAGCCATTCATACTTGACTTGCTGGGCTTAGGCTTTTTAAAAGCTTTAGTGCTTGTGTTACAGTTCCAACAACACAGACACCCACATCTTTAATACATTGTTAGCACTTATGTACATGGAAAATGTTTCTCAAAAGATTAGACACATCATAAATCAAACAATGTAATTAATCTAGATTAAGCACTACAAACTTTTAATGATTTAATATGAGCATGAAAAAACATTAATCTGTGCGCAGCTGAAATAATACATTTTCACTTGGTCCATCACATACCAAGCCCCTCCTACACAGCAAGAACCAACCAGATCTACTTGTGTTAAAGCCTAGGTGGCACTGATGTGCAGTCAAGACCTTTAAAGCTGCAGACCTCACTGATAAAATCTCACATTCTGGCTTCATAAGAAGAGTTTTCAGTGTACAAGTCAAAAACTGGAATCCCATAGCAACAATTTTAGACTGTTCTCAGCTATTTGAGCAAAGGTAAGTGAATACTTTGACTGCAGTCATTCTATCTAAACATAACTTTGCGAAATATGTATTATTGTTCATTATTGTATTATTTCAATTGACTTCTAAAGACTCACTGGCACTGAAAAAAAAATCACTGGAGATATTATATTCATATGACTGCAACCAATTAAATTATTTGTACCTGGTGTAATGTATAGCATATCTGTGGTTTTAAAGACAGTACATGTATTTATAGCATTTATGGCACTTTATTCTGAAGAAAACTATCGTTGTAAAATGATAATAAATGTTTGTGAAATGTTAATGGTGAAGACTGAAATTAACAACACAATGTAATCTGATTTGATTTAATTTACTGAAATAATTGTAACATTGTTTTGTGTGAAGCTATAACTTACGACTCAGATACTAATAAATACTAAATGAACAGTTACTCAAAAATGTCTTCAAATGTTTACATTTCCAAAAATGATCATTTATATATAACAATATCTAAATTATATTTATAGAACAAGTTCTGGTCCTCCTTGCAGGGTGAAGCATAAGTAGTTTAACTTATAGGTCTGAAAACTTGTGTATAAATGATGTGCTCATTCAAGATTAGATATAGCTGTAGTATCATTGTCTTCTTCTAAGTTTACTTATGGTATTCATATTCTCAATATAAAATATGTGGAAGTGTTTGTTCACACTAATATTACTTAATTTAAGAAACTGTAACAATTAGAATGGCACATTCTTCTTGAGCCACAATCTTCCTATGGAATATAAAGTATATTAGGAAACAAATGTATGGCAACTCAGAAAATAATCACCTGTCACAATCACTGGAATTCTTTAAAAACGTCTAGGTTACGTATGTAACCTCCATTCCCTGATGGAGGGAATGAGACGTTGTGTCGAAGAAGCGACACTAGGGGTCTCTCTTGAGCACCGAATATGCCTCTGATCTATGAAAAAAGGCCAATGAGAAGTTGGCAGACAGTATTTGCATACCCCGCCCCCGAACATACAGGTATAAAAGCGGGGAAATACGTCAAGTTCATTCAGGATTTTTCTGAGGAGCTGGATACAGTGGCTCAGCTCAGAGACGTGGCCGGGAGGACACAACGTCTCGTTCCCTCCATCAGACGTTCCCCGTCTGTCGCTCATTTCCAATTGAAATCATGCCATCCGCTGAGCCATGTACGTGTTCTGCTGACACAGGAGCGGGCAGGTATTTTATGTGCAGAGGCGACCAGCTGTGTCAGACTGCACGTACCCTTCCCCAATGACCCATAAAAGTCGTCGGAATCCTTCTGGTTACCCTATGCAGGGGAACAAGGCGACGCTTGCCAACCTGGGAACAGGCCAAGCCTGGCTGGGCCTCTTTTCTCTCTATGTTTCTTTCTCACTATGTTAGAGAAAGAACGGCCGGGCCCTTACACACATCGAGGAAAGGGAGTCTTACCCAGTTTCCTATTCTTTCAGGGGGAAAAGACCCTGCGGAGACCACCCCTGCCCTGAAGGGGATGTAAGAAGGGCGAATACATCACATTGGTTTTTTAGGTGGCATGTGGAAATGGCACAGTGGTAGATCCAACCTCGTTAGAGGGGAGAGTTGCTACAACACGGTGACCGGAGGAACCTGATAATTAAGTCGTGCTTACCCAAAGACTTCCCATCTACTGCTTCATGGTGGGCCGCGATGGCAGCGACATACACCTTTAGGGTGGAAGGGGACAGCCTCCCCTCCAGCCTCTCTTGCAGAAATAAGAGCACTGACCTAACTGTGCACCTCTGTGGGTCTTCAGCCCGGGAAGAACACCAATTTGTGAACAAGCACCACTTCAGGGCGTAAAGATGCCTTGTAGAAGGGGCTCTGGCTTGGTTGATTGTGTCTACGACGGCAGGTGGTAGACCAGCTAGATCTTCCGTGTCCTGTCCAGGGGCCAGACGTGGAGGTTCCAAATGTCTGGGTGCGGATGCCAGAGCGTGTCCCATCCCTGAGAAGGGGAATTCACCAGGAAGGGGCTGTCGCGAGGAGTACGAGATCCTAGAACCAGGCCAGAGTAGGCCAATAAGGAGCCACCAGGGTGACTTGTTCCTCGTCCTCCCTGACCTTGCACAGCACCTGTGCAAGAAGGCTCACTGGGGGAAATGCATAATTTCACAGCCACGCAGGCCAGCTGTGTGCCAGTGTGTCTGCCCCAAGGGGAGCCTCTGTTCGGGCATACCAGAGCGGGCAGTGGAAGGTCTCTCGAGAGGCAAACAGGTCTACCTGGGCCTTGCTGAACCGTTCCCAAATCAGCTGGACCGTCTGGAAGTGAAGCCTCCACTCTCCGCTGGGCAAGCGTTGTCATGACAACGCGTCCGCTACCACATTGATGTTGCCGGGGATGTGAGTGGCACGCAGTGAATTGAGCGTATGCCGCCTTGGCGATGTGTGTATGCTACCACAGTGGTGCTGTCTGACCTGACTAGGACATGTTTGTCCCGAGCTAACGGGAGGAACTTCCTCAGGGCAAAGAAAACAGCCAGTAACTCTAGGCAATTGATATGCCAGCGCAGCGGGGCCCCTCTCCAATGGCCTGCAGCTGCGTACCCATTGCACACGGCGATCCAACCCAGTCTGGAGGCGTCGGTCATGACCAAGACGTGTCGGGACACCTGCTGCAAGGGTACTCCTGCCCGTAGAAAGCAGAAGTCTGTCCAGGGTTTGAATGTCTGTTGGCAGGCGGGGGTGATTTTCACACGGTGTGTGCCGCGGTGCCATGCTCGTCTCGGGACTCGAGTCTGAAGCCAGAGCTGAAGCGGTTTCATATGCATTAACCCCAGCGGTGCGACCGCCACGGAGGATGCCACATGCCCCAGGAGCCTCTGGAAGAGTTTTAAAGGGACCAAAAGAGGCGAGGCTCTCAGCACCGACTGTGCATGCTCGTTGGTGAGGCGTGCCGAAATTGAGACTGAGTCTAAAAGAGATGCTTTGAACCAGGGCGAGCTTGCTCTTTTCCCAGTTGACCTGAAGCACCAGGCGGCTGAGGTGCCTGAGCACCTGGTCTCTGTGAGCGCATAGTATCTCTTGTGAGTGGGCCAGAATAAGCCAGTCGTCGAGGTAATTGAGTATGTGAATGCCGGCTCCTTGGAGCGGAGCAAGAGCTGCCTCTGTGACTTTCGTGAAGACGCGAGGGGACAGAGACATGCCAAAGGGGAGGACTTTGTACTGATATGCCTGGCCGTCGAACGCGAACCGTAGAAAGGGTCAGTGTCGAAGCAGAATTGAGACGTGGAAGTACGCGTCCTTCAGGTCTACCACTGCGAACCAATCTAGATGCAAGTTAAGATGTGTTTTTGCGTGAGCATTTTGAACAGGAGTTTGAGCAAAGCCCGGTTGAAGGGGAGTGGGGGCCTGGCAAACTGAATTGCATAACCGAGTCGAATGGTCCGGGCCAGCCAGCGTGACGGGTTGGGAAGTGAAAGCCATGCATCCAAGCTCCGTGCTAGGGGCACCAAGGGGACATTTATTTTTGATGTACCCGGTGGGGCTTCGCAGCGGGCAGAGCAGGTAGTACATCATTGGGAGGCGAAGACACGTCCTGAGGCTCTAGTGCTGAGAAAAGACTCAAAGCACTTACCTTGCTCCCCACACCTGGCAGGGGGTGGGTTAGCGACTGAGGAGGAGGTCCAGTGTAGGCTTCCTCTAGACTCGTCGGAACTGGCCGACTGGGAAACAGTTGTGGGGCTGAAGGCGGGGGGTCCGCATCCAGCATGACGGGACTGTAGTTATCTGGCGGCAGGGTGCCGTGAGAACGGCATTTGCGGGTCAGGTGACCCAGAGACAAAGGAAATAGCTCTGTTATTGAGAATGTGGGTACCGCAGCCCCGTGTGGGGGGGGGCGGCAAATTAAATCAATTCAACAAAAGATTCTCCTCTCGGCCCTCCATCGGGGGACGGAATGGTTTTACCTGCTCCGGAGCTAACATCTTGGGCTCTGGGCCGAGCGTCTCAGGAGCACCTGGTAGCCTTCCGGGTCCTCGAGGGTGTCCGTGAGACGGGGGGCGTCTGCTTCGTGCGGGGTGCTTGACGCTGGGGCTGAGAGCTGGGACTGGGTTGAGGCAGAGCAGGGTGCTTCTTAGCCACAAGAGGACGACCTCGGCAAGCAGACGGGGCATGGCCCATGACGGCAGGCTTGCGGCGGGGCAGGATGTGAGATATGGCCTCCGTCTGCTTCTTCACCGCGTAGAACTGGGAGACAGGGTCGTTAAGAAAGCGAGCCTTGTCGGTCTCACGCATCTTGACTAAGTTCGTCCACAGATGATGTTCTTGGACCACGAGCGTGGCCATCGCCTGCCCGAGTGACTGCGCTGTGATCTTCGTGGTTCTATGGGTGAGGTCGGTCGCTGAGCGCAGTTCCTGCAGCACATCAGGATCAGGTTCCAGTCCAAGCCGCGTCAGACGCCACGCTCTCCGATGCAACAGCGAGCTCATCCACCTCGAGCTCTAGAGGACAAGCAGGCTGGCTGTGAGGCGAGCCGCTGCTGCCTCGAGCACGGACGGGAGTCAACGAATGTGCTGGGGGGCGGGTGGTCCGAGGGGGCGTACCCGGCGGAGGGGCACTCGCTGCCATCCCCAGATCACCTCCATCGCCAGCCGCATCGTCAACAATCCCATGGGAAGAAGGAGCAATGCGGCGGTCGGCTGGAGGGGCGTGCTTTCTATTGAAAGCGAGCTGCAACCGCAACGTTGCCATGGTCAAGCCCTCTCAGTGAGAGCATGAACCATCCACAAACGCTGCCTCGGTGTGATCGCTGCCCAGACACACGAGACAACGCCTGTGGCCGACTGAAGCGGAGAGCACTCTACCACATCCAGGAATTACACAGGTGATGGCATCTTTACAAAGACACGTCCTGAAAAGAACGTTCAACGTCGCTGTGTATTGCTCTAATAGAAATATCACTCTTTTAATACTCTTTTAAGCTCTTGCGCTGTCGAAGCGCCCAGGGGCAAGCTGCACTGCCGTGCAGGGAAGGAGAAAGCCGCTGTAGTGTGCCGTAGATCCAACAGCAGAGAGCGTCAGAGGAACAGGAACGGGTGTGTGACTAGCAGCTTGCTGCAAATACAACCAAAAACCAAAATTTCTGAATGAACTCAATGTATTTCCCCGCTTTTATACCCGTATGTCCGGGGGCGGGGTATGCAAATACTGTCTGCCAACTTCTCATTGGCCTTTTTTCATAGATCAGAGGCATATTCGGTGCTCAAGAGAGACCCCAAACGTCGCTTCTTCGACACAACGTCGAAGTGAGCGAAAGACAGGGAACCAAACATTCACTTCTGCACTCCCAATATTCATAAGCACAAATATTAAGAGACCCATCTGCTATACGCATCCATGATTCCCAAAAACCTCTTTATTTACTTCCATACCTTTCACTATTCTCACAATAGTCACACTCTCTGAGAGAGCCAGCAACAAGCCAGAGTTATCCTCACTCAAACCCACAAACCAGCCCACACAAATGACTCTCCAGACTTTCCTTTAACTCCTGTGACACAGGCAGCTTTTTCCTTCCATCATTACATTGCCTTGGGCTCCACACTGTGGATGTGAAACAGAATGAATATATGGCACACCATCAAATTTATATCTTCCTTGGGGATAAGAAAAGTTTTTCAAAACAGATACATTTTTATTCATAGTAGGGCTCCTCAAAAAAACACTGGGTTCCAGTATTAATTAGGGCCACTTTGATCAAGTTCACACAGGAGTATTAGCAGAGTAACAACAGGTGTAGTTGATCACATTAACTATGGGGATTATTATATTATGTAACATTGTTATATATAGTAATATATTAATACATAAAACAATAATATTGTTAAACAAGTATACTATTCTTCTTCTCTTTAGGATTTTTAGAAAGAAAAAAAGGTGTGGCAATGTCTAAATGACTAGCAACTGGTTTGATTGAAGTAAAAAAAATTATAATTATTTAACATAACTGAATGAATTTAACTACATTGGGTTACAACACAAAAAGCCAGCTTTAGGGGTTAGATTAAGTAAAAATGTCCCCTTAAGGTAACAACTGATGATTACCTTTTTACAGGGATTTTTACTATCTTAAGATTCAGAGAAAATGAAGTTTGACAATTTGATAGTGAATATTTGGCTGGAAATAATAATAATTAAAAAAAAACTTTAAAGCCATTTTTCAGTGTTGGCATAGTTATTGCATTTTGCCTTTGTCGGGCTTATATCAGATAGCTAGAGAAAAGAAATCCCTCTTTGGCTGGATAACTTTTGATTTTTTTTAAGCCATCTCAAACCAAGCAATAATACAGAAATTAAATTTACATTTATTAATTTGGCATTATGTGGCAAATTTTAATTTACAATACTTCTCAGTCAAACTCCAACAGCAAAGAATTCAGCCTGATCTCATTAAATTTATGTGAGCATTGCAATGTGAAATTACGAGCTTCATAACTTTTGGCTGCACTTTTCATGTTAAATGTCCAGCAGTGGGCGCCAAAACCGAGCGAAATTAGGTTGAAATCAGACAAAGTTTTTAAGGTGAATTTTAGACTGAGGTTTTAATAAAACTTACCTCTCTAACCTAAACCTATATCCTAAACTCAGAGAACATAGAGTGTAACAAAACATCCCTATCCTTAACCAACACTTAACCTTAAACAAAAGTGTTTTAAAATGCAGAAGCGAAATGAAAAGCACATTTTCTGAAGCAACCACATCAATTCGTATCACTTCTATGTCTCTTCTATGGCTTGTCATGTGTCAGCTTTGTCTGGTTTTGAACCGCAGTCCTAGGTTGCAGCCCAATAATCAGTACTACTGAAATGATCATTCATTGGAGACTAGGAAGCATTAAGAAATTAAATTTTTGGGGCCTGGTTAGCTTGGCAATTATTGACACTGACTACCACACCTGGAGTCGTGAGTTAAAATCCAGGGTGTGCTGAGTGACTCCAGCCAGGTCTCCTAAGCAACCAAATTGGCCCAGTTGCTAGGGAGGGTAGAGTCACATGGGGTAAACTCCTCATGGTTGCAATTAGTGGTTCGCTCTCAAAGGGGCTCATGGTAAGTTGTGCGTGGATTGCAGAGAGTAGCATGAGCCTCCACATGCAGGGAGTCTCCGTAGTGTCATGGACAGCAAGCCACGTGATAAGATGCACGGATTGACTGTCTCAGAAGCGGAGGCAACTGAGACTTGTCCTCCACCACCTGGATTGAGGTGGGTAACCGCGCCACCACGAGGACCAACTAAGTAGTGGGGATCGGGCCATATAAATTGGGAGAAAAGGGGATATATATATAAAAAAAGAAAAAGACAGAAATGACATTTATCATGCATTTTTCTTTGTACCTGTCATTATTGCCGTGAGCTACTCACAGATTTGTCAAAGTGGGCAAATTAACTGGTATGCTCTGGCACAGCTATGTCAACCCACTATGTTACAGTGTTGGATGAAAAGTGCTAATTAATTAATGTAAATTCAAGTGCCGAATGTGCTTGTAATATAAAGCATCTTCTGCTTTCAGAGCTATAATGCCATAATAAGATCATAGATCATCAAAAACATCAACAGATGCCACAGGCAACTTATTGTACATTGCTTGTAAAAACAGTAATAACATGAGTGGAGATGGTTGGGGGTGTACAATAACTCCCCTCCATCCCCCCTGGAATCTACTCCCCTGTGTATACACATTTGCTGTGTGAAACACACAACATAAGCAAATTTGCCCCATGAAAAAGTGTGGGGAATGAACTTCGGTTTAATTATTGAGAGGGGTACACGTTCCTCACATTTTCTACGCCCATTGGAATCAACTTGCAACTCCCTTAATATTTTTAAACTATGTAAATTCAATTGTAATCCATACTTCTAAATTTGGACAAAAGCAGCTCTCAAATGATTAGGCTTCCTCATCACAAATATTTATTTAAGTTACTAATCACTGCTGATACTATATATAGTTGTAAAATACAGAAATGTCTACATATCTGGGTACCTTGACTAATTATTGATTTTGGATGTCTGTAAAAAATTAAACCAGGAAGTCAGTAGTTTTTGTTCCCCTTCAGTCACTCATTCGACGTTGTGCCGATTGTAGTGACACTAGGGGTCTCTTCTGAGAGCCTCGGTTACCTCTGAACTTGAAAACAGGACAATGAAAAATTGTTGAACAGAATTTGCATGTCCCTCCCCCAGACATATGGTATGTGGGCGCACAGTGACTATCGAGAGTGAGCTAGATTCAGCCAGTCATCGAGGAAATTGAGTATGCGTATGCCCACTTCCAACTCCACCTTCGCAAAGGCGTGAGTCAGACAGGGACGCGCCAAAGGATAGGACCTGGTTCTAGTACATCGGTACATCAAACACGAGCCGTAGGATGGGCCTGTGTCAAGGCAAATAGAGACGTGAAAGTACGCATCTTTCAGGTCTACCGCTGCTAACCAATCTCGATGCAAGATGCACTTTAGAATAAGTTTCTTCGTGAACGTCTTGAACGCGAGTCGGTTCAGAACTCGCAGGTCCAAGATTGGCTGCAACCCACCGCCTTTCTTGCATACGATGAAATGAGGGCCATAGAAACCCTTCTTCATCTCGGTTGGAGGAACAGGCTCTATCGCATCCTTGTATATAAGGATTGCGATTTCTGCTTGCAGGGTGTTGGCGTTCTTGGCAAACTGAATCACATAGCCAAGTCGTATGGTCCTGGCCAGCCAGCGCTAGGAGGACAGTCACGTTTGACATACCTGGTGGGGCTTCGCAGCGGAGAGGAACAGGTTATGTTGGGTAGCAATGTTGTGTCCCGAGACAGTTGTGCCGAGGGAAAACTCACAGCACTTACCTTTCTCCACGTACCCACAGGGACCAGGTGCTCAAGCATCTCAGCCGCCCGGTTCAGAGCATCTTTTTTCTCGGAATGGAGTTTGACTGCGAGCGTACGCAGCCGGTCAGTGCTGAATTGCCAAAGTTCATTCAGACAAGGCACAGCGGTTCCATTGTGGAAGTTCCAGAGGTTCCTGGGGCATATGGCATCCTCAGCGGCGGCCGCGCCTGACTCCTGGACAGGACCACGGCTGGTATGGCACATCAACTGCCTAGATTTGTCCCTGCATCAGCTATTCATGTAACACGGTTCAGTGTCATGGCGTTATTGGCTAGGGACCCCTAGCATCACTACAATCGACACAACGTCGAGTAAGTGACAGAAGAGGAACATCTAGGTTACTGTTGTAACCCCCATTCCCTGATGGAGGGACCGAGATGTTGCGTCCCTCTTGCCACAACACTGTACCAAATGCTGTAATGGCCGAACCTTATTCTCAGCTCCTCAGTGCAAAACAGTGTGGGTGGTTGGTGGGGATTTACCCTGTGAAACCACGCCCACAGCATTCCCCAGATTGCATTCATTACCAGCCGCGCCGGCCTCAATCCTGTAGGAAGAAGGTGCGGCGCCGGGGTCAGCTGAAGTGGCTTTCACTCAGGAAGGAAAGCCGTGACTGCAACGTTGCCATGGTCATGTTCTCGCAATGAGAATCAGTGTGATCACAGCCCAGACAAATGTTGTAACCAAAGTGCTGTACAATTTTTTACAAACATTAATACCAGAATTAAATAGAACTTCCAAAATGTTCAAAAGAACAAACTAATAAAACATTATAAAACCTACACAGAAAACTCATATATTCTCAACAATGTATTATTCCCTCCTTTTATACCCTTATGTCCAGGGACATGCAAATACTCTTTTTTCAAGCTCAGAGGTAACCAAGGCTTTCAGAAGAGACCCCTAGTGTCACTACAATCGACACAACGTCTCGTTCCCTTCATCAGGGAATAGGGGTTACAACAGCAACCTAAATGTTTTTTATTTTTAAATCCTTTTCTAAATAAGAATAATTCATACCATGTTTTTCTACCATCTTGGACAAAACATACATTTCAGATAAAAAAAGTTTTTTGTGTTTCATCACCCTTTAAGCACCTTTTTTATTTCACTCAGTAACAGACAAATAGCGAGTAAATCATGTACAAAAAAAATCCTTTAAATTCTCGTAATTTTATTAATTAAGTTTTCTTTCTCAAGATTTGGTAACTCACTTCTGCGCTTTATCTTTAGCTCCATCATTTGCATGTACTTGCTTGGCAAGCAAGCATTCCCTTGTGGGGATAAACCACATGTTTACACTAGACTACATGTGTCACCGTGTGTCCAAGCAGTCGAGCCAGCAGTTATGTGAAATAATACTAACAGGGCTGTGCTCTTCTGACCCTGAGAGGAGTGTGATCAAATAGCAGATTGTACGGCATGTGGCTAGTCAATCAGAAAAAAAAGAGTAACTGCCTCTTGAGTAGCAGAAGGAAGTGGGCATGCTCCCACATACTTTTAACATACTTCCCCTATAAAGGGAATCATTGGAATGGATACAAACACTGCAGTTTGAAAATCTGTCCAATGAATTTCCATTACCGTCACACTAAAAAAATATTAATGTTAGCCTAAAAATGTGTTTCATGTTGTACATTTTAAATTAACTTCTTTGATTCAAATCAAAAATATAATTTATCATGTCTGAATCAACCTAATTGCATTATGATACACTGACAACATTTTTAATGGTTAGGTCAGGTAGAAATAGCACCCTATGGTAAAAATGGCAGGTTATAACTTTTTATAGTGTAGTTTGAGATTACTGGATAAGGATTTTTAAAAATAAATACAATTCAGACAAATCTGCTAGTTAATCATTTAGATCAATTTGTGAAATTATCTGACTCATTTAAAAGAGTCTGGTTCATTGGAGACTAGGAAGCATTAAGAAATTACATTTTTGGGGCCTGGTTAGCTTAGCAATTATTGACACTGACTACCACACCTGGAGTCGCGAGTTAAAATCCAGGGTGTGCTGAGTGACTCCAGCCAGGTCTCCTAAGCAACCAAATTGGCCCAGTTGCTAGGGAGGGTAGAGTCACATGGGGTAACCTCCTCGTGGTTGCGATTAGTGGTTCGCTCTCAAAGGGGCTCATGGTAAGTTGTGCGTGGATTGCAGAGAGTAGCATGAGTGAAAACTGGTTTGGGCACCACTATACACTGTAAAAAGTGGTAACCTACAATTGTGGTCTTGAAGGGTTAGTTCACACAAAAATTTTAATGATCCCATAATTTACTCATCCTCAAGCCATCATAGTTGTTTATGACTTTCTTCTTTCAGCCAAACACACTCTGAGTTATATTAAAAAATATCCCGTCTCTTCCAAGCTTTATAATCAGAAGAAATGTTACCTTAGATTTTGAAGCCCAAAAAAGCATATCCATCTATCAAAAAAGTATTCCACAAAGCTCCAGGGGGTTAATAAAGGCTTTCTGAAGTGAAGCGATGCGGTTTTTTGTAAGAATAATATCCATATTTGTAACTTTATAAAATATAATCATTGGCTTCCGGTAAAGGCTGTCCGCACATTCACAAGCGAGTCGAGTTCTGGCGTATGACGTAGGCGTAGTGTAAGCTCCGGTGAGAAGTGACAAACTCGGAAGTGCAGAGGATAGAGGAAGCCAGTGAATGTGTGGCCGGCCGTTAATGGAAGCCAATGATTATAGTTTATCAAGTTATAAATATGGATATTTATCTTACAAAAATGCATCACTTCGCTTCAGAAGAACTTTATTAACCCCCTGGAGCCATATGGGTTACTTTATTGATGGATGGATGGATGGATGTGCATTTTTGGGCTTCAAGATCTGAGGAACCATTCATTCCTATTATAAAGCTTGGAAGAGCCAGGATACTTTTTTAATATAACTCGATTGTGTTTGGCTGAAAGAAGAAAGTTTTAATAAAAACCATAATTTTGAATAAAAAACAATTAATTTAGATGTTACCACATGAAGTACATTTTTACGTGTACATTTTTTTCTGTGTAGCTTTCAAGCAAATTTTAGAGCAGCATCGATGAAATCAAGATTTTTTTTTAATTTCAAGACTTTTCCAGGTCTGGAAATAACATGTACTAATTCCCTGATGTTTCCATCATTATTTAATTGGCAGTGACTAAATGCACATAGATGAAGTTGTCAACAAAAAGCAGTAGTGCAAATACATAGTCACTCTGTATTTAATATGAATTTAAATCCAGTTAATCCCTCATCTGCCTGTACACACTAACCTTTAATCTAAACGCAATACATTGGATTTTCTGAGACACTATGGCATATTACATCATACTCTTCCATTTTTATCACTAATCATGGTGTAATAAAACCCAGGAGAATGACATTACTTGGGCACTTTCATTGGTCATTGGGGAAATTATGCTGACTGCCGCCAAATTAACTAGTGAAAACAGCTGCATCACAATAGCGGCAGTGTAGAAGAACAAACTCTCCCAGTTGTCATTGACCATAGTTATCAGTTGATATTTTTGCATTAAAGGCCACTAGGCTGTGTAAAGTAGTATCTAAAGATAACTAAGTGAGACCATCTATTTTGAGCTTGGTTATTACTCATGTATAAACGTTATGCAGTATAAGGTAGCATTTAGGTTATCATACAACCTCTGGCATGGCAAAAGTCTTGTCTTCTTTAAATGTTCCTAAAAATCTCCTTTTATTTTTTTGTCTCCCTCTTCCGCTCACACCCACCAATTCATCCAGCTCTAAATGTATCCTCCATTATCTCATCAGCGCTATTATAACAGTGCAGTTCTCTGCCTAGGAATCTCTGAGGTGTTGGGGTTTCCTGGCCTTGTAGGAGTGCTAAGGCCTGTGGATTGGATTACATCTTATCAATATCAGCAGTTGTAGCTTCCTAACAAAGCCTGTGGGCCCCTGGGCATATTTCAAGCAAGACAGAATTCGCCAAGGACACTTCTGACAAGAAAAGTGGAACGGCAGAGGAATATCTAGTGCAAATAATCCTCTTCCTCTACAACACATTACATTACTACCCACAGAAACATAAGCGGTAAGAATGCTGGAGATTTCTATGTAGAAACACTATAGCGTCTGTCAGCCACACAACAAGAGGGTCAGGGTTTATTTCCAGCCTGACAACAGAGCCTCTAATTCAGTACATCCACAGACGCACTGACAAGGTTGTGTCAAACTCATGCAGTGCCCCTAAATCACACACCACAGCATGCTTTTATTCTTAGTGCAGCAAATGAGGGCAATTGAGGTCAGAGCTATGACACTAAAACTGATAGAACATATTAATAATAATAAGCATAGTGAATGTTTCACTAGTGTTTACCTTACTGCACATGCTGCTATAACTGTCATTGTTATTTTCAGATTACCTGATGGCGTTCCAATCCCATGTGACTTTCTTTCCTCTACTTAACACAAAAGTAGGTATTTAATTGAATATCATTCTGGTTTATCTTTTCAATAAATGGCAGTGGAAAGTGATTTACTTTCAAGCTTCAAAAAGGAACCAAAAGTATCATTAAAGTTGCCCATGCGATTCATGTGTCATTACAAATCTTCTGAATACATATGGCAGATTTTGCTGGGAAACAACCCAAAAAGGAAGTACTTTTTTCAGTTTTTCTCACCAAAACCTGCATTTAGAAGACATATAATGGTCTACTTTTATGATTTTGCATTGAAGGTTCTTTTAGGTCCTTTTGAAGCTTTAAAGTGAATCATTTTCAACTGTTGTTTTATTGAAAAGATTGACTGGGATATTGATTAAAGCATCTAATTTTGTGTAATTCATATGAAAGAAAGCTATACAGGTTTGGAACAATATTAAGGTGACTAAGATATGACAGATTGTCGAGTTCTAAAGAACATTTTGCATGTAAGATCAAGATCACTTTAAATTGTGACTTAATAAGATGTAACAATAAAAAATGTCTGCAGTATTCCCAAATTATTGTGACAACTTTTCAATTAATATGTGACTGAATAAGTGTCTGTGGATTTAAAGGCCATTAATTTTAGCCTTAGCTCATGCATCTAATATGACATCATCACACACAGATGATGTAAGGCACCACAGTGAGCTTTGAGCAAATTTCAGTGGGAGGGCTGCTCATTTGGAACAGATAAAGGTGCTTTGTTTGCTTCACTTCCTCTTCTCTGGTACATGACTAGAACATTGTCCCTGTGTTATAGTATTTGCCCATTTGAAGGGAAACTGAGTTGCCCTTTGTGGATCTGACCTACAAGCCACATTTGAGAGAGGAGAAAGTATATTTTCTAAGAACCATGGACAAACTTCCATCAAAATAAACAAACTTTACAAATACAAAAATACACTTCTACTAAAACACTTCAACAAAATCAATGGCAATGTAAATTATGGACTCACTCTATATTACGTGTATTTAACTACTATGTACTTAAGCTTTGATACAATGTACTTAAATAATAAATGTTGTTGCATTGTACATACATTTAAAGTACCTGCATTTTATTACATTTGTAGTTACACTGTAACTTGTAAACCTAACTTGTAGTTACTGTAAATCTTACCCCCAATCCCAAACCTAACCCTACCCCAACCCTTACCCTAACCATAATCCTACCTATACCTCAGACACAGCAAATGGGAATCTTGTGAGAATTTTGCAGAAAACTGTTACTCAATAAGTACATTGTATTTTATGTGTTTTACTGTTATTACATAGTAGTTAAAGGCACCCAATATAAAGATAATTGTAACATTCAAAATCCGATTTACATAGTCTAGTTTTGTTAATTATTTGTTATGTTTTCTCTGTTACATCTAACAACTTTTTCATCCCAATTGAAAATAATTAAGAAATTATGAAATTATTACATATGTATAATGATAATTTATTTTAGAATGTATTCAATTATAAGAGCAAAGATGGTAATAAAACATGTATTTGCAAAGGGTGTACATTTGGCTGTGTTAATTCTTGGGATGCTCAGACCTCTGAGAATGCTTGCACTGTGCACTCAAAAAAATATCATTTAGGCTGAACTTGATTCAGTTGTGGACATTGATTCAGTTGTGTGAATGAAAACCTGCATCTGCACCTAATAAGTAGACATAGCTGCATGCATGGGAAGATTGCATTTTAGATGTGATGACTGTGCATATATAAGCAATGAACTGTTATCGTGGTACTTTGGTGACAATTTGTCTGTTTGTTAAATAAAATAAACATAGAATGGGCTTGAAAGATTGTTTGAGTAGCTGTTTGTTTGACGAATGACAACTGCTAATAATGTAAACAAATGGCAGCCCGCGTTGGAGGAAGATCATGTTTGATATATTGTCTGTGTGTATAAAAGCTGTGTGTATTCTGTGGTTTAAAAGACTGTATGAGTAACTGTTTGAGCGAATATAAATTACAGATATAATTAAAAATTATATTTTTAATATAAAACTAAAACCAAAAGACACAAACGCACACATAGGATGGACAGCTGCCCGAAAACGTTCTCTCTCTGTCGCACCACCCTCCACAGTCTAGCTTTATACCTCTCGGAGTCTTGATTAGCCTGATAAGGGACCATGTGTGTAAAATCACGACGCGGCCCGCCCTCCACCGTCACATACTTAAATATAGTTTTTGTATAACATTTTATATGAAATTCCACAATCTAAACTTCCCTTATAAACATTAGCTTAATCATGTACCACATGACATACAAGCATTTTTACATACTTGAATGAAGTACAAATGTAGAATTTACTTAATATTTTCAAGTTTGTGCTTACACTTACATAATCAGTGTAGAAAGTACTTAATCTTTTCTGCTATATTTACTTCACCACAAAATGTGTTTTTTTTTTCTTTTCTTTTTTCAGTGTACCATTGTACAGTTTTAGTTAGAAACCAACTTTCATTTTTCACTGAAAATCAATGAAACACATCTGTTTCTGAAGTTTGTTCCCAATGGATCCCATGTTTGCGTGTGTTGTTTTAAGCTTTAAAGAGGCACTATCAGCTGACATTTAATTAAAATGATGGACCACGATATCCATTAAAACATCTTGTTTTGTGTTCCGTATTAAAAAATGAAGGCCATCTGGGAACGACATAACGGTGAGTAAATTATGGCAGATTTTTCATGATTGGGTAATCTATTCCTTGAAAGTTGAACTGGTGTTGCATTGACATAGACCAAATCTGTTGATTTTTCTGGATGCCTGTTACTTTCATGGTTTACACAATCAACTGTTGATCACAGCCTCTAAAGGTAACTCAGTCCCAGAGAGGACTTACAAAAACAACTCACTTCCTCAAAGACAAACAAACAGTGGAGCAGAAGCATGTTGACCCAGCAGCAGCATAACACTCTATTTTAACCATTAAATCCCAGTTAAAGTTGGTAGATTGTGCTCACTAGGTTACACTCACATAGCTGTAGTACCTCTATTCTCAGAAACACACAAAAAGGATATGGTGGGAGTGGGATGAAATAATCAGTTTCTTAAGGATAGTTGTAGTGAAATTATGTTTTGGGGTATTTCTTTTTTCATTTACCGGGCCCAAATATACTACCATGTAGGATTGGATAATTGATTTTCCTTGTCCCAGTTAGAAAGCTCTCTCGGAAAATAAAGTGTGTGAAGTGTTGCTACAGTGATTGGGCCAGATGCTGCCCTGCCCAATTATTAAGCACATACTTTTTTAGAATCTACACCAGAAATTACATCCACTGAAGAATCAAAAGCTTTCATTACTTAGTGACCTTTGATTGAACCTTTACTTGAACCAAAAAACTTAACTAAAGCCAGACACTCGGTGCTTGAAGTGCTCCAGTATTTCATGTTTGCTTGAGTTATGTATAGGAATAGGGTAGGTTGACCTGTCTGTGGGGAGACATGCTGTCTATTTTCAGAAACACAGACAGCAAAGGTCGAGGGAGACACCAGGATAGTGGCACACAGTAACCATAGCAGCTACCTATTCTAAGTGTACTGACATCACCTAGTGGTGAGACCAGTAAAGGCCCCCATTCTGCTTTATGTTCTGTGTTGCCATACAATCTGATACAAGATTGAGTAATGTGTTCATACAGAGAATGTAGAAATGGCAATGTATGTTGGCAAGTTAACCCCCTCCATCCCACCCACTTCATAGACAGTATAGGGTTGTAATTGAGCTAGAGGAGGAAGTCCTCTAGCTCATGTTTATGTGGATTACAAGGACAATTTCTTAGGTTACAAACTGGTTACTACAAGGGTATTATGCTCTAAATGTAGTTTATGAGGACATTTCTAGTTTCCCCATAATTTAAATAGCTTAAAAAACATATTAAAATATGTTTTATTGAAAATGTAAAAATGCAGAAAGTTTTCTGTGAGGGTTAGGTTTAGGGGTTGTGTTAGGTTTAGGGGATAGAATATATACAGCACAGTATAAAAATAATTATGTCTTTGGAAAGTCCTCATAATGATAGGTAAACCAACATCGACCAAACATACCAAATTATGTTTTTTGAAAATGTAAAAAAGCTGAACGTTTTTGGTGAGGGTTAGGTTTTGGGGTAGGGTTAGGGTTAGGGTTAGGGAATACAGTCTATAGTTTGTACAGTTTAAAAATCATTATGTCTATGGAGAGTCCTCATAAGGATAGCCATACCAACATGCATAGAACATCAAAACTGTATTAAAGATTCATAGACCACATGGTGTTCAATCCATGTCATGTAACATTTAGGCACTATATAACTGAAACTTATCATACAACATTGTTCATAACATGGAGAATACCTTTGCTTAATACACAGAGTGGCGATTCACTGAGATTCAGTATTCAATAACACTTTCATGTTATCAACAAAATCTGGTGGAAATGTGCCAATGAGCAAAAAGCCAAACATTCAGATGGGAAAGCAGTGGCTGGACCCATCTGATTTGTCTAAATAGTTTCCTACAGAAATAATAGGTATGTGTAATTATGCAATAATTTTGGTGCTGCTAATATATATAACTATATTGTTACAGATAAACAGTGTACATTATAAGGCAAGTTCCATTTCAGTGTCAAATTTAAAGGCTAAATTCTACATCCCAGCTATAATATCAATAACTTGCTGCAGCTCCAAGAGGATTTTAATCAAACTAAAGTTACTTGCTTCCATCTTGTGGACACTTTTCTAAACTGTTTTCGGGTTTTCTTGATGGCCTAAAAAAATATAATTATATCCCAAACATTTAGTAAAGTGCATGTGTGACTGTGTATAGAAAAGAAAAAAAAAACATAAAAGCACAGAGTTCATATGTCTCAAATATAAATAAAGCAAGCCTTTCTTCAGAACATTTCAAAATTGATTGTTAACATTAACATTTTTATATTATATCATTCTTTAACAGATTGTTATTTAATGTTAAAGGGAATTACCCCCTTGCAGTACTGTTATGGACCCCCTGGGGTCAGCAGACCTCAGGTTAAAATACTATGTAGGCTCTAGAACATTTTTTACCTCAATATACCAACAACTACAAACAATGCAATGCTCCAAAAATATTAAAGAAGCACAAAAATATTCCATGAAGATCTATTCTTAGAAAATGCAAGAACTATGAAATGGTATTTGCAATAGAGTTGACTCCAGTATGTCTTCAAGTGCCTTCATGACCTCTAGAGGGACTAAAGAAAGCTCCCATTCGCTCTGTCAGCTGTTACATTACGTATATAGTACACAAATTGTGAATTTTTCATCAACTCTTGAATTTCTTTAGAATTGTATTTTTGAATATAAAATTAATAACAGCCATGTCAAATGTGTCAGCAAAACTTCATTATGAACCCGGTTGACAAAAAAAAAAAAAACTTGTCCTCCCTCCATATCTTAAAAAAAACACAAAAAAAAACATCTGGATCCCTGTAAGGCACTTAAAATGGAAGTGAATGGGGCCAATTTTTGAACATTAAAATACTCATTGTTTTAAAAGTTTAGCCACAAGACATAAACAACATGTGTGTGTAAACATGATTTTAGTGTGATAAAATTACACAAACCTTTTCTGTGTAAAGTTATAACTACTTTTATATCTGCATTACCATGATGATGTAATGTCAACAAACCCTAAAACCACTGTAATAAATTATGATTTATACAACTTTACAGCTCAAATTATACATGAGTTTTAACAGAAGAATCAATAAATGTGCTTTTATACAATTATAAGCTTCACTGTTAAAACCCTCCCCATTCACTTTCATTGACCCCATTCATTTCCATTATAAGAAAAGGAGGTTGAGTTGAAACTCATTTTTGTAGCAATCAACATTATGCCACAAATGCTGTTGGTTGAGCTTAACTTGTATTGAACCCAGAACATTCCTTTAAATGTATATGCTTTCCGATGCTTGATCAAAATGACTGAATCCTTTGTGAGTGAAATTATTTACTGATATGTTTTGCAGAGTTATGCATTGTAGCCTAGGCTACATTATTGTAGATTTTTGGAATTAAATTCTGACCCAAAGTGTGCAAAAATTCTAAATGATGGTAAAATATATAGAATGATACAAGAGATTATACCAAAAGTATTTATTTTATGAAAACTATTAAATTGTGCAGATAGGCCTAGACAATAATCTAAAGCTAAAATCACTGGCTACACCAATTCCTCCCTTAAAAAACGGTCACTAAGTTAACCAAATTGTTTCCACCAAAAAATCATAGTACAGTAATTTATACTCTACTGTAAAACCATAATATGGAATCTCATACAAACAGTGTAAGAAGCTTTTAAAAGCTTTTTGTCATGTTTAATTAAAACAATAAGTGTGCAGCCCAATTGTGCTATTTTGGTGGAAATATGTGAAATCATGTAAAAGATGGGAAAGATTCATTTCTGTACAACAAATGTAGCAAACAGGTAAGTGGCTTGCTTCTGTGACCTTTGTGTTTTCTTTATGATTCACACACTGAAATTCTACCAAATAAAAAATAAAAATAAATAAAAATGACTTAAAAGTACCAACTGCAAAGAAGGCAATCTTTAAAGGCAAAATCGAAATGTGCATGGGGTAACCTATAATAGCGCATAAAAGCTCATTATTGCAGCTAGACTGTTCCACCATGACACGGTAAGTGAAAGTATTATGAGTGTCGATAATGTGAAATGGCGGCAAGATGAGGAGGCGAGGGCGGAAACATGATACAGTACTGCGCCACTGCAATGAGTCAACGAGTGAAAGAGAAAACGCGGAGCGGACTTCAGACATGAATCGGTATCATCTCCACTGCAAACGCACGAAGCGAAGCTACAAAACAGTAACACTCCAAAATACAATCTACCGCACGATGTGTTGCAACATTGCAAACTCGCAATACATAACGCGAGTCCAGAACACAACTGAACTGGCACAGAACTGAGGGCTCAAGTGAAGCTCGTGTGCCAATCACCCCGTACTCTCCTAGTGTAGCAGCTGCATCATTGATTATGACAGCCTTCTTTGTCGCGTCGCGTCGCTTGCTATGTAGATGCCAAGTTGTGAATGGTGTTTTCTTGGTAATCCTGGATGCAGTGTACCCAGGGTTCAGGACAATAATAACCATATTACTCTCTGAAAAAGGGCTAACAACAATGGCCTTACAATCGTAACTAAGGGTTTATTTTTAACTTAAGGGGTTTCTTGCAACTAGGCCTAGTACTTCTTAAAATAACTACAGGAAAAGATGTGGCTACATTGAAATAGGCTGTGTTACTGCGGAAACACATTACAAATCACATCTAGTCATTTCTGTGTTTATATTTAGCCTATTCATACTCTGTTAATAATAACTAGCCACATAGCCTACTACAGAGAGCAGAAGTAGAATTTAACATCTAAAACCAAATAGCTCTTCTGGACTAGTGATTTAAAAAAAGGAATTTGGTCACTGTTATACATGTCCCTGCAAGTAATTTGAGAAGAAATGTACTTTGTTTGTGTGTGTGGGTTTTTTTCTCCAAGAAAAAAAATGAGTTAATTGTCTTGAAATGAATGATTGTATATTGAAAATCTGGCTATCCGCAACAATTTTTCTGTATTTACCTGTCATTTTGAACTAGCCTACCTTTCAACAACAAAAAAATCAAAGAACAAATAGCATAAGTTTGTTCAATTCATCTGTGGTACAAACGTCTTCAAAATTCCGCCCATCAACCTTTGCTGAATAGATGTTAATGACTAAACCAAATCACAATTTTCAGTCTCTCATCCTCATAAAGTGGCCATTACAGAAAAACAGTATGGTGGTGTTTTTAGCGTCACTGACCCACTCGTTCTTTTTGAAAGTCTACTCTCTGTTACTCTCACTGTTTTTCATTCTTTTTCAGCTCTGATTATGCTGGTACTAAAAATAAATACTTGTTCTCAAGTTAATTTTACAACTGGGTCCTTGACTGCTTCCATCTGTCCCTCCTCCTATCCACTCGAATAGGTTCCTGACCATACATGGTCTTGTTTGAGGAAAATGGCAGGCTAAGGAAGAAGTGATCTGCCACTCCAACAGGCCTTTGTGTGAAAGGGAGGACCAACACAGGCTCTGTTGCATTACCAGTAGCTCCTCCACCACAAAAATGTACACTGTAATAAAGCATAAAGCCCATAATGAGTGAGGAACTAACTGCTGTGAAACAGAAACTGTACTGTATGTTAAATTCAATCCTCCTTACTTGTAAAAACTTGAATTTATTTTCATTGTAAAAGCCACACATAGGTGTTTCTGGGTGTGGATGTCAGATATTGCTTCTGTTACAGGTGTCAGTGACTCATGTCATGTCTTTCAGAGTACACTGTGAAAAACAGTTTCTGTTTGGTAACCTAAAAAATGTGCTACACGTGTTAACATCTAAATTCAAGTAACATTTAGCTGCAAGCTGCAACTATGGGACCAAGCAATGAAATAGCATCCATTGCACCACACTAAGCACAACACAAAGAACACATAGACTAAATATGATATGAAAATCAAAGCCACAGCACTTCACAAGTCTCCCCAGGGCAGGATCAAACCTGTACCTTTCCATTCCATATTTTTGCACACTATCCACTGCACCACACTGCCAAAAGGTTACCAGCTAACAAAGGGACATACCAAGCTAAGATTAATCACAACCAAACACAGCAGTCGCTACATTCAACTTCATATAAAAATTCTGTTACGTCATTTATGTGTGGCTCATCTGAGACAGGATTGTAGGATGAGTAGCTAAAATACAATTTGACTCATGATCCAATATTACAGCCACAGTTTATGTAAGGGGAACATTACAATCACCAGAGGAAAGTAATCCGAGAAAGCAAGAATTTTATATGTATGAAATACAGTTCAAAAGTTATTTGCAACAGTAAACTGCATTTTTGGTCTGATGGTGGCACTATGGAGTTTGACCTTGAGACCCCAAACTATTCAAAGGGCTATTAAAACTGGGGAGCTTCACGTTTTACAATGTACTTCAAAGTGGTGCTCCTTGAGTTGAGGCCAAAACATTTGCACATGCATTAGACATCTTTTAAGTTCAATGTTGATGACTATTTGATGTTTACTGTAGAGAAATGCAATGGAGAATATGTAATATCTTGTATAATGCCTTTTTAGTTGGCTTAATTGGCATGTCTTTGCTGAGGCTAGAATATTCACACTGAAATGTACTGGATCAGCAGTAATTTGCTCTTACGTTGTGCCAAATTACTTCCACTCAAAAATTAAACTCACTATTGCACAAACTATTTTTCAGAACTTGCTGTTATTATTACTGATTATGTCTGCAGATGTCAGGGATTTTCTTTTTACATGAAAAAATCTGACTGTAAGTATCCATTGCAATTGATAGAACTCAGTGTGTGATTCATGAAGTATGTGTTTTATATGACGTTTGAGTTTGTAGTGGGGGAAATACGATGACATAAATCCTGCTATGCAATCCTTAAGTGGGATTCACAGAAAATAATGTATGACACTTTAAATGGAATTTATCACTCCTGAATCTTCACTGCTTTGTTAGGTGATCTCATGAGATCCTATGCATTCTAGGCCCTTCTCTCTTTACTTTTGTTTCTGTCTCCCTATCATAGACCCTTGATCATTTTAGAGGTTACATAGTGTGTCACTTGTTTCACAAAGAAAGATGTTTCTGCTTTCACATTCATATTACCCACAAAGCACAAAATAGGAAGTTTGAGGTCTGTGAGATCCCAAGTGTTCATTTTGCTCTATCATGGTGAAGTAAAATTTCACAATGAATTCCAAATTCATGTTATATACCCACTACACAAAGCAAGTTATTAGTTATAAAGGACTGTCGAAAGTACTCTTCTGAAACCTATTGAAGGCTACAATTATGATAACCCCTCAAAGAACTAATGGGGGATTTTATGGCACACTCAGGAATTTTTCTTCAATAAAAAAAGTTTAAATCCTAAAGTCATGAATTGTAATTTTGCAATATATGTTGGAAATCATGACCACTCATATGAGATGAAGACATCAGTCATATCTGTAACCTAATAAAAGCTGTTTTATTCTACATGGAGAGGGTTTGAATATGGGGGCTGCCATGTTAAAATCACATGCTTAATCTCAGTATCCGTCTTGTTATTTGACACTTTCACTCATGGAATAAATTAATCATGGCTGATTGAGACTAGAAAATTTCTACAATAGCATCTGAAACCAGCCTGAAAACTATTGATTTTAGATTATGCTGCATCCAAGCCACTAGGTGTCAGTGTAAATCAAAGATAACACAAAGAGAAAAGTTACTGAGTGCAACTTTAATATCTATATCGAGAGGTAAAGCAGGTGTAAGAGTGTCATTTTGTTTCTGTAATACTGACAGACACAGGACTCCATAATTAGGTGACAGATCATGATTTACAGATAAGCCATCAAATAGAGTATACACACACAGTGATCATAAATATCTAAAGAATACCTAAGGATATCAGTTACTGAATGGTCATGCCCTCTCCTGCCAAATGATTACAGTTGTGTCACATTCTGATACCATTTTCAGGGGATAAAGGAATATTTATAAAGGAATATAAGTTAAGTTTAATCAACAGCAGTTTGCCTCCATCTTTTCATGTCATGGTTTCAAGTGTCTTCAAGTATCTCAATCTAAACTTTAACAAGTAGCCTCAAGTTTAACATACCCCAATTTCACCCTAACAGAATATAACATGACAAATGACACAATGGCTTATTGCCTTAAAAATAATGGAAACTAATAGATGATCAACCCTTGAATAACCACAACAAAACAACGATAAAAACTACTAATAATAAAATCATGCTTATTGACCCTCCTCCTGCTTTGCTGTCTCTAGCTGCACTTTCTATTTGCCTCTCTTTTCCATTGATTTACTCACTCCCATACACCTGAGGATTTAGTAGGGTTCATATTACAGATCCCCATCATCACAGCACACCCATTTTGTTCATCTGCTATGTATTATTAGTGATCTGCAAAATGCAGACATATGGAAGAGTAGAGAAGGCTGAGGGTTTTATTATTACTCCAATTTATTCTCCGATTTTAATCTTAGATGTAAAACTGCTCTGAGACAGAAGGCCTACTAATTCTTGACTCTCTCATGCTCTGAAAAACATTAACACATTCTCCTGGAATGCTTGTCTGTTTGCTGAGTTATTTTGGCAGCATAAGCACAGAAAAGCCCAGTTCAACAAGAGGAACAGTATAGTTTAGAAAAGAAAAGAAAAAGCTGTGACAGTAACACTTCATGTATTCAATAGCAAATAGATAATGGATCTGATTGACATCAAAAATTTGGATACATCAAATCATCTTTTGTTCCTGAGAAAAAAGTACACATCTTTCTTTCTCTCTCTCTCTCTCTCTCTCTCTCTCTCTCTCTCTCTCTCTCTATAATATAGTAAGATATTTTGTTTGTAACCACAATCATCACTTTATTGGCCTTTGTGTGTCATGCATGCCTGAAAATCTAAGCACTACTGCACAATTAGAATAAAACCTTTCATAACTTTCAGTTATTTAAATACAGCACTTATTTTATTCCTTAGTTTACTTCTTCCTCTCCAGTGGGAGTCTATGGCAGCCTTGTAAACTATCCATAGGAAAATTATGAAATGTGGAACACTGATAGGGGTGGGCAATGAATGGATGGGAATACACTCAGGGGGGAATTCACTAAGAATGAATTGGGGTTGGTAAAAGTGGCATTTTTTTAGCTGCGCTGTCTGCGCTCGTTTAGCGCTCGATCCACTACAGGAAATATGCAGATCCGGCAATGGTGCAAACATGCCCACAAGATCACTACTGATTGCAATTTGCATGTGCAATTCTGATCTTGCGGGCCGATTCTGAGCACTATCCACCTTTTTCCTGGGGGTCTTACAGCGGAAACGGATGTGGGTGCGAACTCTGTCGGAAGTTGTTCTATACTATTCACTATTATCCCATCGCAAAGTGTCAGAACTAAATATAGTTGTTAACAGGGTGCAAAATGTTTTGTGATTGGATTTGAAATCCCAACAGCGCAAAGAAAAAATTAATGGAAATATGCCGCAAAAACAACTGTTTTTACTTGATGATGGAAGTAAAGGCCACATTACTTGCTAAAGCATCACAGGATGTTGGAAAAAGGTGGATATAGTGTGACAGATTGAGAAGGAACGTGTATTTTAAAAAAATGCATAAGTCTGTGTAAACTGCAATATATAATTATATATAGAGATGTTCGCTATTTTAAATATGTAAAAAAAGTTTATAAAATATAAATATGATGTTTTAAGTTATTTTTAGTTTTTTTCTGTGATCAGTGAATTGACACGATTAGTTGGACGATCGATTGTTCTGGTCTGCGTGAATACTTAGGGGGAGAGTTCACGGGATTTCTCCATTCTACATAAAGCTTGCAGTGGAGAAACAGCGAGTGCGAGTTTTCTGTGGTTTTAATCCTCTTCCCCTTTTCAGGTATAAAAGAATGATTAGTTAAAATACTTTGATATGATGTTATAATGTGTTTAAGAGTAAGCAGACGCCAGTATTATATTGATTGTGTGTTTGAAATGTTTAGTTCAGAAATGTGCGCGCTCAGGACTCCATTTTAAACACGTTGGGCATGGCGTTAGGCCTATATAATGGCGTGAAGTTTGAGTATGTTCGATATTTGTGTATTTAAGATGTAATTCTGTTTATTTAGTATTGATTCATTGACTTGCTGTACTAAGGTGAATTGTGTGTATGAAAAGTGAATTGTTGAATATATTATTGAGTATGTTGAGTATGTTGAGAAATGTTCATGAGGTTAATTTGAAAAAGAATTGTTTAATGTCAATTGTTATAAAAGGAAAAAAAAGATTCTACATAAAGCTTGCAGTGGAGAAACAGCGAGTGCGAGTTTTCTGTGGTTTTAATCCTCTTCCCCTTTTCAGAGGTACAACAATAGCTTAGGATGCCGCAGACTGCTGTCATTTGACACACCCTGCCGGGTGTTCAGCCTAAATCTTGACTGCCTGCCAGATTCTGACTCCCCGCTACCTGATTGACTGGCTCTTATCCATAAAGCCCAACTCTACACCCACCCCATAACCCAAACCTCATTGGTCTCTTTTAAACAAAATTTGCTTTACCACAATTTTTGGGAATGAAGTGCAATCTACAATGAGCCTAATTTACATAGAAAAGAGGCAAGTTTGTGCAGAAAGGAGTGACAATTACTTAATTTAAATACTCAAGACGCAGCACAATTTTTAGTGCTGATTGCGCCTGCTAAAAGAGATTGCATGTGGTTAGTGAAGATGCAGGTGTTTGCACTGAAATTCCACATGCAAAAGTGCCGCAACTGTTTATTGAATCTGCCCCTCAGTGTTTCTATAATTATATTAGGTATATTCTAAAATAAAATAATAATTCAAAAGAGCGGCTTAAGTTATGAGATTTTTGAAAGATGAATTTCAACGCTGTCTGACCAGTCTGAAGCCTTGTTTGAAAACTTTCACATGCCCTATCCTTTTCAATATTTAAGCTTAGAAAAATGAGTCATGGTTATATGATTTTCAAGGATAATAATAACATTAACATTCCTTGTATTGGATGCTTAACTACAAAAAGTATGTATACCAAGTTTATGTTATGCATATTATACAATGACAGCAATGCCACCAGATAGCAAAAAATACTCAATTACTGAGTCAAAGTCGTGAGGTGTCAGTGGGAACATAGTATATAAGAAGTTTTTAAAAGGATAGGGTAAATGCTAGGTTTGGTTAGTAGGTGTGGTCAGTTCCCTGTCTGTCGCTCACTCGACGTTGTATCGAATGAAGTGGCACTAGGGCACTTTCTTGAAGACCTCAGATACATCTAAACTTGAAAAAATGCCAATGAGAATTTTGCAGACAGAATTTGCATATCCCTCCCCTGGACATACAGATTACTCAGCGATCTGAGATCACATCTGTTCCACTCACCTCTGTAGAGCATCTGCTGGTGGATCTACAGCGCATATCAGCGGCTTTCTCCTTCTCTGCATGGCAGTGCAGAGAAGCCCCTGGTTGCTTTGACAGCGTTTATAAACGTCTTGGTTACATATGTAACCTCCGGTCCCTGATGGAGGGAACGAGACGTCGTGTCGAAGTAGCGACACTAGGGGTCTCTCTTGAGCGCCGAAAGATACCTCTGAGGAGCCGGGAGTGTTCCGGGCACCTCAGCGGCTCAGCTCAGCGACGTGGCCGGGAAGACATGACATCTCGTTCCCTCCATCAGGGAACGGAGGTTACATACGTAACCGAGACGTTCCCCGTCTGTCGCTCACTTTGACGTCGTGTCGAAGAAGCGACACTAGGGGTCCACTTCAAAACTCGCCATGCGCTGAGCCGTGTACGTGTACTGCTGACACAGAAGCGAGCAGGTATTCAACGTGCACAAGCGACTGACTGTATTCAGACTGCACGTACTCTTCCCCAATGCCCCAAAAAAGGGACGCAAGTGATTCACCCGGTCAGACCGTCGACGTGTACCGAGTTCTACGGGCTCGGACCTGAGAAAACACGGGACGAGACTGACTCAACCCTGAGATTGTAAGATCTCGCAAAGGTGTTAGGTGTTGCCCAGCCCGCAGCTCTGCAAATGTCTGCTAGGGAGGTGCCCCTAGCCAGTGCCCAGAGGACGCTGCACTCCTGGTGGAGTGGGCTCGGACCCGCTTTTGGGGGGGGGGGGGGGGGGGGGCAACTGAATGGCATCCACTACCCAGTGGGACAGCCTCTGTTTGGAGACAGCGTCCCTTTCCCTTTCTGCTGTCGCCCAAAGCAGACAAAGAGCTGCTCAGAGCGTCTGAAGCTCTGGGTGCGTTCCAGGTAGGCACGCAAAGCACGTACCGGACACAGCAGTGAGGGGGCTGGGTCTGCCTCCTCCTGGGGCAGCGCTTGCAGGTTCACTACCTGATCTTCAGAAGGGTGTGGTAGGAACCTTGGGCACATAGCCCGGTCAAGGTCTTAGGATCACATATGTGTCTGCCGGACCGAACTCCAGGCAAGTGTCGTTAGTAGAGAACGCTTGCAGGTCCCCGACCCTCTTCATGGAAATGAACGCGATCAGCAGGGCCGTATTTTTGAAGAGAGGGCCCTGAGCTAACTGATTCTAGTTAGCTCGGAGGGGGATCTCTGAAGACCAGTGAGGACCACCGAGAGATCCCAGGAGGGGAACAGGTTTGGCCGGGAGGGATTTAGCCTCCGGGCACCTCTTAGGAACCTGACGATTAAGTCGTGCTTACCCAGGGACTTGCCGTCTACTGGGGCGTGGTGAGCCGCGCTAGCGGCGACATACAACTTCAAGGTGAATGGGGACAGCCTCCCCTCCAACCCCTCCTGTAGGAACAGGAGCACTGACCTAACTGCGCACCTCTGTGGGTCTTCTGCCCAGGAAGAACACCAATTCACGAACAGACACCATTTCAGGGCGTAGAGTTGCCTGGTAGAAGGGGCTCTGGCTTATTGGATCATGGCTACGACCGTGGGTGGTAGATCAGCTAGATCTTCTGCGTCCCGTCCAGGGACTAGACATGGAGGTTCCAGAGGTCTGGATGCGGATGCCAGAGCGTACACCGTCCCCGAGAAAGAAGGTCCTTCATCAGGGGAATTTGCCAGGGAGGGGCTGTAGCGAGGAGTACGAGGTCTGAGAACCGGGCCCAGGTGGGCCAGTAGGGAGCCACAAGAGTGACTTGATCCTCATCCTCCCTGACAATGCACAGCACCTGTGCAAGAAGGCTCACTGGGGGAAATGCGCAGCTCCACTGGCCAGCTGTGCGCCAGTGCATCTGCCCCGAGGAGAGCCTCTGAGCGGGCGTACCAGAGTGGGCAGTGGGAGGTAAACAGGTCTACCTGGGCCTTGCCGAACCGTCCCCAGATCAGCTGAACCGAGTGGGGATGAAGCCTCTACTCTCCACCAGGCAAGCGTTGTCGTGACAGCGCGTCCGTAATCACATTGAGGTTGCCGGGGATGTGAGTGGCATACAGCGACTTGAGCTGGCTCCAATGGAGGAGATGACAGGCGAGTTGTGACACATGGCGGGAGCGTACGCCGCCTTGGCAATTTATGTACACCACCGCAGTGGCTTTTACCTGACCAGGATATGTTCATCTCGAACTAACGGGAGAAACCGCAGGGCCAGAAGGACTGTCAACAACTCGAGGCAGTTGATGTGCCAACGCAGCTGGGCCCTCCAATGGCCTGCAGCTGCGTGCCCATTGCATATGGCGCCCCAACCCGATCTGGAGGCGTCGGTCATGACCAGGACGCGCAGGGACACCTGCTGTAAGGGTACTCCAGCCCGTAAGAAACAGGTCTGTCCAGGGTTTGGATGTTTGGCGGCAGGCAGGGGTGATTGTCACACGGTGCGTGCCGCGGCGCCATGCTCGTCTCGGGACTCGAGTCTGAAGCCAGTGCTGAAGCGGTCTCATATGCATCAACCCCAGCGGCTCGTATGCCGTGGAGGATGTCATATGCCCCAGGAGCCTCTGGGAAAGTTTTAAGGAGACCGTTGTGCCCGGCCTGAAAGCGGCGAGGCACCTCAATGGTGACTGCAAACGCTCGTTGAGGAGACGTGCAAACATTGAGACTGAGTCAAACTCCATGCTGAGAAAAGAGATGCTCTGAACTGGAGTAAGCTTACTCTTTTCCCAGTTGACCTGAAGCCCCAAACGGCTGAGGTGCTTGAGCACCAGGTCTCTGTGAGTGCATAGGTAATTGAGTATGCGGATGCCGGCTTCTCGGAGCGGGGCAAGAGCTGCCTCTGCGACTTCTGTGAAGACGCGAGGGGACAGAGACATGCCAAAGGGGAGGACTTGTACTGATACACCTGGCCATCAAACACGCGCCGCAGAAAGGGGACGCGTCCTTCAGGTCTACCGCTGCGGACCAATCTAGATGCCGGATGCAGGTTAAGCGTGAGCATTTTGAACGGGAGTTAGTGCAACGGGAGGTTGAGAACTCGCAAGTCCAAGATCTGTCGTAAGCCGCCGCCTTTCTTGGGTATGATGAAGTGAGGGCTGTAGAAACCCTTCTTCATCCCGGTTGGAGGGACAGGCTCTATCGCGTCTTTGAATAAGAGTGTAGCGATTTCTGCACGCAGGGACCTGGCATGTACGCTGTGTACTGCGGGGGGGCAGAAGCCTGACAAACTGAATTGCGTAACTGAGTCGGATGGTCCGGGCCAGCCAGCGAGACGGGAAGTAAGAGCCATGTGTCCAACTCCGCGCTAGGGGCACCAAGGGGATGACTATTTTGACATACCCGGCGGGGCTTCGCTGCGGGGCGGAGCAGGTAGGGCAGCATTGGGCGGCGACAGGGCGTCCCGCGGCTGGGGTGCTGAGAAAGACTCAAAGCACTTACCTTGCTCCGCACACCCGGCAGGGGGCGGGTTAGCGACTGAGCTGGAGGAGGTCCAGTTTTTGGCAGGCCGGGGAACTGTCGTGGGGGCTGGAGGCAGGTGGTCCGCGTCCAGGGTCCCGGGACTGTTGAGATCTGGTGGCAGAGTGCCGTGAGAACGGCATTTGCGGGCCAGGTGACCAAGAGACAAAAGGAAATAGCTTGTTACAGAGAATGTGAAAACTAATTCAACAAAAAAATTCTCCTCCCGGCCCTCCACCGGGGACGGAGCGGTCTTACCACCTCCGGAGCTAACATCTTGGTCCTTGGGTCGAATGTCTATGGAGCACCTGGGAGATTTCAGGGTCCTCGAGGGGGTCCGTGAGACGGGGGCGTCTGCTTCCTGCGGAGTGCTTGACGCTGGGGCTGAGAGCTGGGCCCGGATTAAGGCGGAGAAGGGTGTTTCGTAGCCGCAGGACACCCTCAGTGAGCAGACGGGGCATGGCCCATGGCAGCAGGCTTGCGGCGGGGCAGGATGTGAGATGGCCTCCATCTGCTTCACCGCTGAGGACTGCTGGGCAGAGTCCTCAACGGTTGTGCCGAATGGACAGAGCTGGGAGGCAGGGGTGTGGGAGAAGGCGTGCCTTGTCTACCTCCCGCTTTTCGACCAGGTCCAGTCCACAGATGCGTTTCTGGACCACAAAGGGTGGCCATCGCCTGTTTGAGTGCCAGCACTTCTGACCTCCATGGCCCGGGGGAGCGGTTGGCCATCCAGCGCAGTTCCTGCAGCACATCAAGAACAGGACTACCCAAGGTGCAAGTTTTGAAGTGCCTTGGCCTGGCGTTGGTTGCAGGAAGGGCTGTGGCGTGCAGGGTGGAAGCGGTCTGGGACCGTTCCACCGCGAGGGTAGTGAGAGCGGAGGAGCGAAGAAGCCTTGGCTTTGCTCAACTCGTCATGCACGTCCGAGAAGAAAGGAGCTGGGGGGGGGGGGGCGCGGCTGTGAGCGGCGCACCTGCCCGCGGGACCGATCAAGTAGCCCGGGAAAGCATAGCGTGTCTCCGTGTGTCAGGCTCTGTAACGCTCTCCGATGCAGCGGTGATGTCATCCAAGCAAGCAAGCAAGCGTGCCGGGGAGGCGGGCGGTTCGAGGGGGTTTATCCGGCGAACAGAGCCCGTCATTGTCCCCAAATCGCCTTCATCGCCCACGGCGCCTGCGTCAATCCCGTAGGAAGGAGGCGAAGCGTGGGGGGGGGGGGGCAGCTGAAGCATTACAAAAGAAAGCCGCGTGACCACAATGTCGCCATGGCTATGTTCTCGCACTGAGAACATGAACCATTCATAAAACGCTGCCTGCGTGTGATCGCAGCCCAGGCATGCAAGACAGCTTTTATGACCATGAGAGGTGGGGAGAAATCACCGCATCCAGAAACTACACAGGGGCGGAAATTACATCTTTATAAAGACGCGTCCTGAAAAGGACATTCAACGCCACTGTGTAATGCTCTTTCAGAGAAATAAACTTTTACAGAGAAAATCACTCTTTCAACTCTTTCCAACTTTGCGCTGTCAAAGCGCCCAGGGGCAAAGCTGCACGCCGTGCAGTGAAGAGAAAAGCCGCTGGAGTGTGCCGTAGATCCAACAGGAAAGCAGAGCGTCAGAGGATAGAAGCAGGATCAGTTGTGTCATTCGCAGCTGGCTGCATACACACAACCATCGGCTCCGAAGAAAATTACTGAATGAACAAGCGTATTTCCCTCGCCTTATTACCTTGTTATATGCAACTCTCATTGGCCTTTTTTCATAGATCAGAGGCATCTTTCGGCGCTCAAGAGAGACCCCTAGTGTTGCTTCTTCGACACGACGTCGAAGTGAGTGACAGACGGGGAAAGAGAGATTAAGAGTTTATTTCTCTAAAAGAACAAACACACAGCTGGCATTGAAAGTCCTTTTCAGGACGCTTCTTTGTAAAGATGCCTTTCTGCCCCTATGTAGTTTCTGATGCGGTCGAGTTGCTGCCTCATGTGTCTGGGCCATGATCACACTGAGGCGGCGTTTGTGGATGGTTCATGTTCACACTGCGAGAACTTAACCATGGCAATGCTGCGGTCGCATCTTTCCTTCTTAAAAAGGAACACCACTCCGCATCGCACCTTCTTCACACGGGATTGATGATGACCCGGCTGGCGATAGAGGCGATTTGGGGATGGCAGTGGGCTCTGTTTCGCTGGGGAGATCCTTACGAACCACCCGCCCCCCGGCACGCTCGTTGACTTCCATCTGGGCTTGAGGTGAGAGCAGCTCGCCACACAGCCAGTCTGTTTACTCCCTCGAGCCCCCCGAGCTGGATGACGAATTTGCCGGTTCATCAGAGAGCGTTCCGGCATCAGACGACTGGAGTGCCCAGATGGCCGATATGCTTGCCCGGGCCGTCGTGAGTGTAGGGTTGGATTGGAACCCTCCATCCACCCTGCCGCCCTCACGGCTAGACGATTGGTTCCTCGGGGCCAGGCGCCGCTCACAACCTTCGCCCAGCAGTTCTCGGCAGTGAAGAAACAGACGGAGACCATTTCCCACATCATGCCCCGCCAGCATTCCAGCACGGGCCATGCTCTGTCTGCTCGCCAAGGGCGTCCCCCTGTGGCTTCCAAACGCCAGGCCACTCCGCCTCAACCTGGGCCCAGCTCTCAGCCCCAGCATTGAGCGCCCCGCAGGAAGCTCACGCCCCCAGTCTCTCAAACATCCTCGAGGACCCGGAAGGCTCCTAAGCATTTCTGAGACGGATGACCCAGCGAACGAGACGTTTGCTCTGGAGCTGGTAAGCAGACCACTCTGTCCCACACTGGAGGGCCGGGAAGAGTAACTTTCTTTAAAGTTATTTCCTTTGCCACACCCCCTTTGGGCTGCGGTACACACATTCTCAATAAAATAGTGATTTCCTTTTTTCCTGGGTCATCTGGCCCGCAAATGCCATTCTCACGGCAACCCGGTGCACACTATGGCAGTCCCGGCACCCCGGACGCAGACCCCTCGCCTCCGGTCCCACGAATGCTGCCCCCCGGTCGGCTGGTTCTGACGACACCTACACGGGACCTCCTCAGTAACTAACCCGCCCACTGCCAGGTGCGTGGAGGGAAGTATGTGCTTCGAGCCTTCTCTCAGCATCAAAGCCTCGGGACGTGCTTTTGCCTCCCAACGTGACACTACCTGATCTGCCCCACTGCGAAGCCTCGCCAGGTACATCAAAAGCGATCATCCCACTAGTGCCCCTCTCAAAAAGCTTGGAAGCATGGCTTTCACTTCCCAACCCGTCGCGCTGGCTGGCCAGGACCATCCGACTCGGCTACGCGTTTCAGTTTGCCAGGCCCCCACCCCCTTTTGGCAGTGTCCGCTTTACCTCGGTGCACGGAAAAGACGCCAACACCCTACGTGTGGAGAATGCGACCCTTTTACTGAAAGACACGATAGAGCCTGTCCCTCCCGCCAAGATGAAGAAGGGTTGGCAAGGTTTCTACAGCCCTTACTTCATCATACCAAAGAAAGGCGGCAGCTTACGACCGATCTTGGACTTGCGAGTTTTTAACCAGGCCTTCCCTGTCTCTATCTTGCCTCGACACCGACCGTTCCTACAGTTCGCGTTCGAAGGCCAGGCGTACCAGTACAAGGTCCTCCCCTTTGGCATGTCCCTGTCCCCTCGCATCTTCACGAAGGTCACAGAGGCAGCCCTTGCCCCGCTAAGGGAAGTGGGCATCCGCATACTCAATTACCTCGATGACTGGCTCATCCTAGTCCACACTCGAGAGTCACTGTGCACCCATAGGGACCAGGTGCTCAGGCACCTCAGCCGTCTAGGTCTTCAGGTCAACTTCAGGTCAATTTAGAAAAGAGCAAGCTCTCAGAGGATCTCTTTTCTTGGCATGGAGTTACACTCAGTCTCAAAGACACTGCGCCTCACCAACGAGAATGTGCAGTCAATGCTGAAAGGCCTCACCTTATTCAAACCAGGCACAGCGGTTTCTCTAAAACAATTCCAGAGGCTCCTGGGGCACATGGCATCCTCCACGGCTGGAGAGGGGTGGGGACCTGCAAGTGTCCTCTGTCTGCAACACTTGCCTGGAGTTCGGTCTGGCAGACACTCATGTCGTCCTAAGACTATGACCGGGCTACATACCCAAGGTTCCTACAACCCCCTTCAGGGCCAGGTAGTGAACCTGCAAGCGCTGCCCCAGGAGGAGGCAGACCCAGCCTTTTCGTTGCTGTGTCGGTGTGTGCTTTGCATACCTATGTGGACCGCATGCAGGGCTTTAGATGTTCTGAGCAGCTCTTTGTCTGCTTTGGTGGACAGCAGAAAGGCAATGCTGTCTCCAAACAGAGGCTTTCCCACTGGGTTGTTGACAGCATCGCTTTGGCCTATCACACCCAGGCCATGCCCGGCCTGGACGAGAAGTGTGGCGTCCTCGTGGGCACTGTCCAACGGCACCTCCCAAGCAGACATTTGCAGAGCAGCGGGCTGGGCAACACCCAATACCTTTATTGGTATTGGGTGTTGCCCAGCCCGCTGCTCTGCAAATTGAGGAATTCCCTGACCAGACCCACTATGGGTGCTAAAATTACAGAATGGGCCTTTGTGGATTAATCCCCCTGTGTGTATTTTCCGTGGTACGGTCCCCCTACTGGCGGATCCGCGTCTCCTTGGGCAGTCCCCACTGCCCCTGGTCGTGTGGCCTGAAAACCCATCCATCCATCCATCCATCCATCCATCGTCAACCACTTATCCTGTGTACAGGGTCGCAGGGGGGGGGGGCTGGAGCCTATCCCAGCTTACATTGGGCGAAAGGCGGGGTACACCCTGGACAGGTCGCCAGTCCATCGCAGGGCCACACATAGACAGACAACCACTCACACTCACATCCACACCTAGAACAATTTTTGGAGACATCAATTAACCTAGCCTGCATGTCTTTGGATGGTGGGAGGAAGCCGGAGCACCCGGAGAGAACCCACGCAGACACGGAGAGAACATGCAAACTCCACACAGAAAGGCTGGGGCAACCGGGGTTTGAACCCACGACCTTCTTGCTGTGAGGTGACCACCGTGCTAACCGCTGCACCACCGTGTGGTGATAATGTATATGATAACGTTAAAATCGTTAAATCGCCCCAGCTGATTTTAACTCTATGCGAGAAACATAGAGAGAGAAAAGGTACAGCTGGCACGGCCTGCTCCCATGCTTGGCACGTCACTTTGTTCCCTCCCTCCGAGATGCTGGGAACCTAAAAATGTATGATGATTTTTGTGCTGTTTGGGGAAGGGTACGTGCAGTCTGACGCAGCCTGTTGCTTTGGCACACAACTGCCTGCCTGCTCCTGCGTCAGCAGCTCACATACATGGTTCAGGACATGGCATGATTGAAAAGAGAACCATAGTGTCGCTTCATTCAACACAACGTCGAGTGATTGACAGACGGGGAACGTCTAGGTTACTGTTGTAACCTCTGTTCCCTGATGGAGGGAACGAGATGTTATGTCCCCCCGGCCACAACGCTGAACCGAGTGAACAGATGCATGATTGATGAATGAACAGATGCATGATTCCTCCTTTTATACCCGTATGTCCGTAGGAGGGACATGCAAATTCTGTCTGCCAAATTCTCATTGGACTTTTCTCAAGTTCAGAGGTAACCGAAGCCTTCAAGAAAGTCCCCTAGTGTCGCTTCATTCGACACAACTTCTCGTTCCCTCCATAAGGGAATGGAGGTTACAACAGTAATCTAGATGATTTGAGTATTAGTCCTTTTCTTTGTCAAATTTTGTCATTAAATCAAGAATTAATTTAAAAAGGTGCATCTTAAGTATGCAGTCTTACAGTTTGGAAGGTTACTACATAATTTGGGAGGCAAGGATAGAGATGTTTTGGAGGACAGAAGGGAGAGGTTCACGACTTGAGTATCTGCTGAATGCAGCTTTTCAGGTGTATGGTTGGATCATGTCTTGTTTGTAGCAGGTGCCCAGACCATCAATATAACTGTGGGCCACAAAGTACAAAAGTTTTCTGAATCTTATTTGTTGGGAGCTATGAGAAGCCAGTTTGACCAAAATTGGGCAACACAATTTTGGATGTATTGACAACAGGCCAATGAGGAATGAGTTGCAATTATCTAATCATGAGATAATTTAAAACCTGAATGATAGGGGCCCTTGAATGCAGGTGGATGTTTTATACAGCTGGTGAAAACATGATAGATAATACTGTGGGGCAGAAAGAGAGTTACTAAAGAGTGCAGAAATGTTCATTCATATCCTAAAATCCAATATCCACCCTAATAATTACCTCTATAGGATCTAGAATTGAAATTTCAAAATAACATACATCATGAAATAAATATATTTAAAGGGGAGCTATTATGCAAAATTCTCTTTTACATGGAGTTTGTACATAAATGTGAGTGGATAGTGTTTGTACACAACCAAACTACAATGTTAAAAGTCCACCCACTCTTCTTACTTATAATTCTATTAATCAAAAACGGTTTCAAAACGAACTGGTTTAATTTCTGCTCTAACGTAATGTCAAATTAAAACAGGCCTCGCCCACGACTGGTGACGGACTCAAACCTATTATCACCCTATTATCACCCTGAGTGATCTACACACAATTTTTTTCCACGCTGGAGTAGATACAGTGAGAAGAATAATATCTCAGCTTCGTAAGCGTAATAAGTGTTCTGCTGTTGGCAGTAAAAGTGAACATAAGTTTCTTCATGTACTCCCGGCATCAGAGCCACAGTGAACATGTTTACTATTTAAAGGAAATGTGCCCAAAACAAACCAACATTTTTGTATGTTTGTGCAAATCATTTTATACCGGACTGCTTTGTGAATGAGTGACAATATAAAGCAGGATTTAACATTTTTTTTTATTCTCAAGGATGGATCAGTACCAAGTGTTCATGTTCCAGCTTTAGATCCTGAAGATGTAAGAATCACACTTTATATTTTCTGAATGTTTGCAAATCACCTTTCCGAATGTACTCCGGTATTTACACTGTCAGTCATATTGGTTCCGATTTGTTGTTGCTGTAGTATCCAAAGCACAAGCTGTAAAAGACCTCTTCCAGAAAGCACTGGGCCAAAGCACTGGGCCAAAAAACTATTAGGCTCCCCTTTTGCACAATAGCTTGTAATAAGCATGCCCTTATAAACATGGAGTTTGTTGTGCAAGGGTCACTTTTCCTTTCACTGAGGAATCTCTTCGAATATATAACCCAGGTCTATCCAAACTCATATTGCCCCATTAAAATACTTTTGTTCTGACTAAGACTTTGTTATGACTACAGACGTCTGTAGTCAGAACAAACTTAAAACTGAAAGAATGCCCCCTTTAAAGACAAATCTGTGCCTTCCTTCAAATCTATAGGTATGCACTGCAAAACATTTTCAAGACAAGTATTTTTGTCTTGTTGTCCTGTAAAATTTACCAAACATTCTTAAAACGTGATTTATTTACTTGTCAAGGAAAATGAGATAAGATATTAATACTTGTTTTAAGATATATCTGACAAAATTTGAGAACATTAGACTTAAACAAGAAAGAAAAATCTGCCAATGGGGTAAGCAAAATAAACTTAATTCAAAGGGAAAACAAGTTTATTTGCTTACCAAGAGATACAGTAAATGAGACTCAAAAAATACTCTAACAGTAGGATAAAACATTTGCATAATAAAAAATGGTGAGAAAAATAATAAAGAAGTCCTTGGACACATTAAAATCCCATTGTAACGAGGACTCAGACTGGTTGGGATCCATTTGCAGTGTTTTAATGAGAACAGCAGAGTCAAAACAGGCGAGGGTCAAGAGACAGGCAAACGGGTACAAGCAGGCAGACGTAATACTGGTCACAAACAGGCAGATGGTCAGGGCAGGCAGCAAATAAACGTAGTTGAAACACAGAGCAAGATCGGTACACAGAAAATCAGAGTAGGTAATAGAGCATATGCTTAGAAATGTAGCCAGAGCAAACAAGACTTCGCAAACAGTGAGATGGCAGACTGTTTAAATAGAGGGACAGATATGGGGAACAGCTGTGGTGTCATTAGACCGGGTATGTGGGTTTATGGGAAGTGTAGTTTGGAAAGTCAGTATTCCGGAGAGTCTGACCTCCGGTGGCCGGTTGGGGGAGTGCCTAACTCGGCATTCGTGACAGAGCCCCCCTCCTGTGAGCGGCTCCTGAAGCGAGGATGCGACTGTCGTCGGGGTCTACCTCGAGGTCGAGGGGCCGGTTTTCCCGGGTTGATCCGATGGAACTCTGAGATGAGGTTAGGGTCGAGGATGTCGTTAGTTCTGACCCAGGATCTTTCCTCCGGGCCGTATCCCTCCCAGTCCACCAGATATTGGAGTTGACCTCGATGACGTCTGGAGTCAAGCAGACCTCGTACCAGGAACGCCTCCTCACCGTCCACAATCATGGGAGGGGGGCCGGAGTTCACCTCCCCCTCCTCAGCTCTCGGACCACCAGCCGGTTTTAGAAGGGAAACATGAAAAGTGGGAGAAATGCGATAATTAGCAGGCAGTTGGAGGCGGACGGAAACAGGATTAATTTTTTTCAGAATCTTGAAAGGACCCACATACCTGGGATTGAGTTTTTTGCAGGTTGAGCGAAGACGGAGGTCTCGGGTCGAGAGCCATACCCATTGTCCAGGGGAATAATCAGGACCAGGACGACGATGTCGGTCAGCTTGCTCCCTGAATCTGTTTACGGCCCGCTGAAGATGGACGTGGGCCTGGTCCCATACCGCTTCGCTGCGTTGCAACCAGGTGTCTACAGCAGGAACCTCTGAAGGTTCGCCGGACCAGGGAAACAGGGGGGGTTGGTACCCCAGGACACATTGGAAGGGTGTCAGGTTGGTAGAAGGTTTAAGAATGGAGTTTTGAGCGTATTCAGCCCAAGGTAGGAAACGGCTCCAATCCGACTGGTTGTGGTGACAATACGTGCGTAAAAACTTGGTGATTTCTTGGTTCAGACGCTCCGTCTGGCCATTCGATTGAGGATGATACCCTGACGTGAGGCTGATGTTGACATTCAGTAGGCGGAAGAAAGCTGTCCAGACCCTGGAGGTGAATTGGGTACCCCGATCCGAGACGATATCTTCGGGAAGTCCATAGTACCGGAAGACATAGTGGAAAAGGTGTTCAGCAGTTTCGAAGGCCGTTGGGAGTTTAGGTAAAGGTATAAGTCGGCAGGATTTGGAGAAGCGATCAATGACAGTGAGGATAGTAGTGTTACCTTCAGAGACGGGGAGATCTGTGATAAAGTCCACGGCAATGTGGGACCAAGGTCGTTGTGGTATGGGTAAAGGTTGAAGTAGACCCGCTGGAGGTTGCTTCGGAGTCTTCGCTATATTGCAAGTAGGACATTCGTTCACGAACGTGGCAGTGTCATCTTGCAACGTCTCCCACCAGAAACAATTCCTTAACAGGCGGACGGTGGCCGCAATACCGGGGTGTCCCAAGTTCGTGGAGTTGTGCACCCAGCGAATTACCCTCTTCTGCATGTTCGGAGGGACAAACGTCCGGTTAGGTGGACACCCGGGTGGGGGTTGGTCAGTTGCTTGAGCCTTGGCGATTTCAGACATTATGTCCCACTGGACCGGAGCTAAGATCATTGCGGGCGGAATGATGGGCTCGGAGACGGGATCAAGAGGCATGGGGTCGTGTTGACGAGAGAGTGAATCGGCCTTGACGTTCTTAGATCCAGGGAGGTATGAAATAGAGAAGTTGAACCGGGTGAAGAATAGTGCCCATCTGCCTTGTCTGGGGTTGAGTCTCTTGGCCGAGCGTAAATACTCAAGATTGCGGTGGTCAGTGTAAACCAGAAATGGATGTCTCGCCCCCTCCAGCCAGTGCCGCCACTCCTCCAGGGCAGCTTTCATGGCCAAAAGTTCACGATTGCCCACATCGTAGTTCTGTTCTGCGGGTGAGAGTTTGCGGGAGTAAAAGGCACAAGGAAATAACTTAGGAGGGTTACCTTGGCGTTGAGAGAGTATGGCTCCTGTGCCGGTGTTAGATGCGTCGACCTCTACCACGAAGGGAATGTCAGGATCAGGATGATGGAGAATGGGAGCTGAGGTGAAGCGATCCTTTAACTGGTCGAAGGATTGCAGTGCAGTAGTGGACCAGCGCAGTTTGGTCTGTCCCCCCTTGACCATGGCAGTGAGCGGAGCAGCGACAGTGCTGAAGTTTCTAATAAACCTACGATAAAAGTTGGAGAATCCTAGAAAACGTTGTAGTTCCTTTACCGTGGTGGGTTGAGGCCAATTTAACACGGCGTCCACCTTGCTCTCGTCCATGGCTACCCCTTCCGGGCTGATGATGTAACCAAGGAAGGCGACTGATGATAAATGAAACTCACATTTCTCCGCCTTAGCATATAACTGGTGTTCTGCAAGACGTTTCAAAACTTCTCTGACCTGGGTGACGTGTTCCTCTAGAGAGTTGGAGTAGATAAGGATGTCATCGATGTATACGATTAAACACTGGTTCAGCAGGTCTCTGAAGATGTCATTGATAAAAGACTGGAATACGGAGGGACTGTTAGATAAGCCGAACGGCATCACCAAATATTCGTAGTGCCCGTTTGTGGTAGAGAAAGCCGTTTTCCATTCGTCCCCCTCCCGAATGCGAATTAAATTGTAAGCACAACGTAGATCGAGCTTAGTGTAGATTTTTGCGGATCTCAGTTGTTCTAAAGCCACAGGGACTAGCGGTAGGGGGTACCTAAATTTAACTGTGACATCATTTAGGCCGCGGTAGTCGATGCAGGGTCGAAGAGAGCCATCCTTCTTACCGACGAAGAAAAACCCTGCAGCTGCTGGTGAGGTGGAAGGACGAATGAACCCCTTGGCTAATTCTTCTTTGATATACGTTTTCATGGCATTGGATTCGGGCTCAGACAGAGGAAAGATTCTGCCTCTGGGCGGTGAGGCACCTGGTATGAGTTCGATGGCGCAATCGGTCGAGCGATGAGGAGGTAGTTGTGACGCTTTGATCTTGCTGAACGCTTCGCTTAGGTCGGCATATTCTGGAGGTATCAGTGGGGCGTCACAAAGCTTACTCAAAACTTTGGTTGTTCCTACGATAACGGGTTTCAGACATTCTTTAGCGCAATCAGAGCCCCATTGTGTAATCTGATTATCCTGCCAGGATATTTGTGGATTGTGTTTTTTCAGCCAGGGCAGACCGAGAATGACCGGGTTGTGAGGGGAATGTATGACATAGAAAGAAGTGTTCTCTGAGTGTAACACTCCAACTTGTAGTGTAATATTAGAGATGGTATGATGCACTTGGCCAGTTCCTAAAGGACGTCCATCTAGCGCTGCCACTGCCAAAGGAGGATTACAGGGAGTCAAGGGAATGTTATATCGTTTGATAAGAGCTTCATTGATAAAGTTGTCTGCCGCCCCCGAATCAATCATGGCATGGGTACTAATACACACTGAATGGTGAATGAGCTTTATGGGAACTTCAAAACAGGTGGAGGACAGAACAGAAGAAATTAACAGACTCACCCCGTGCCGTTGTGTTTGAGAGGGTCGTGTGGGACAGTTGGCTCGCTGATGTCCCGCTTGGCTGCAGTATAGGCAGAGGCGATTGGAGATGCGACAGTCCCTTTCCTCTTGTGAAAGATGCGTACGCCCGATTTGCATGGGTTCTGACTCCTCACGGAGTTGAGGCATAGAACTGAGGGGATTGGGCCACTGAGCTGGTCGTCTGGAGCGGATGAGGTTATCGACTCGTATGGCCAAGTTGATAAACTGATCGAGAGTAGTGCCCTCATCGCGACAAGCCAGCTCGGATTGAAGATCAATGTTCAACCCCTGACGAAAGAGGAGCTTGAGGGTATCTTCTACCCAGTTGGTTTGCGTGGCGAGAGTGCGAAAGGAAAGCGCGTAGTCTGCTGCTGACCGGTTTCCTTGTCGGAGAACGAGCAGCTGTTCCCCGACGCTCTTACCGCCTTCAGGGTGATTGAAAACCTCAGCCAGACGTGCCATGAAAGCCTCGTAGCTGGTCTGGTTAAAGCCCCGGTTAGTCCAGACAGCGTTAGCCCAATCAAGAGCTCTTCCCGTGAGCACAGAGCAAACAAAGAAAATCTTACTCGCGTCTGTGGGGTAAAGTGTTGGTTGTTGCTCCAGAAACATTGAACACTGCATCACGAACCCCTTGCATCTTGCGGGTGAACCGTCAAATTTCTCCGGTAGAGCTAGACGAGGGCTGGCGACGGCGCCGAAGTGGGGCCAAGCAGTGGGCATCTGACTGGCTTGAGGAGCCACGGGTGCTGGCTCGGGTGCGGGCTGGTGTCGTCCCTGGAAAGACCTCATCAGTTCTTCCATGAGAGAGGTGAGTCGATTAAGCTGGTGTTGATGTGAAGCTAACAAACTTGCTTGGGCGGACAGCTCTTCGGCGACTCGTGAAACAACCGCTGGATCAGTAATTGGCGAAGTCTTCTGTAACGAGGACTCAGACTGGTTGGGATCCATTTGCAGTGTTTTAATGAGAACAGCAGAGTCAAAACAGGCGAGGGTCAAGAGACAGGCAAACGGGTACAAGCAGGCAGACGTAATACTGGTCACAAACAGGCAGATGGTCAGGGCAGGCAGCAAATAAACGTAGTTGAAACACAGAGCAAGATCGGTACACAGAAAATCAGAGTAGGTAATAGAGCATATGCTTAGAAATGTAGCCAGAGCAAACAAGACTTCGCAAAGAGTGAGATGGCAGACAGTGTTTAAATAGAGGGACAGATATGGGGAACAGCTGTGGTGTCATTAGACCGGGTATGTAGGTTTATGGGAAGTGTAGTTTGGAAAGTCAGTATTCCGGAGAGTCTGACCTCCGGTGGCCGGTTGGGGGAGTGCCTAACTCGGCATTCGTGACACCCATAATGGAGACCAACACACAGGTCTCCATCACAGCGAGGAACAGGACAAAAAGTAAGCATATATGAACTGATAATCTTCCGTTTTACTCACGATTTGCGTGAAAGGGAATAAAAGTAATTGTTGTAGTGCATTTAGTGTTCATATCACTAGGGAAGTGCCTAGGTTCCAATTAAAAATAATTTTCTAAAATTTTAGTAATGATTCTATGAGACCTAGACAGATCAAAGCATAATAGACCTGATTACGGTCATAGCTCAATGTTGAAAAAATGTGCAGCTACTGCATTTTGCCTTTGCAGGGCAGTACGGTGAGATCAAGATTTCCATATTGATGAAGGGACTGATATCATACTTTCCTGTTCCATATGTGTTGATACAGATATAAACACAGAAAAATGAGATGGCAAGACAACAATGGAGAGGAAGATGAAAGAGAAATCACAGAAAATGGGAAGTTTGACAGACAGAGGGGGAGAGTGAGGGAGGAGCGAGAGAGGAGGCGGCAGAGAGGATGAATGCAAATAATTAATAAATATTCATGTTCTCTGTCAGAAAGGTTGCAGTGTGCAAAATTTCAAGCCTTTTGCAATGTGAGTAGGAGATACCAATGCAGAACAGAGAGGGGGAGGAATGAGAATATTTACCCAAAGCTTAAAGAATGATTTCACTGATAGCTGAAGAACCACAGAAACAAATTTACTCGCAAAATGAAACAGTCTGTTATTGTTTGTTCAAACATGTCACAAAGAGGCAGCTCTTGAATAATGAGTGTCTTTTCCTGGGAGTTTCACTCTTTGTTAGATGCATGGAGTTTTTTGATGCACTGACATATTTCTAGATATTAAGGCTTTAGAAGAAACATACAGTGGCAGATTACACTCTGCTCTGCATAATATTCAGGCAATGAATGTATCATTGGTTTTGTTTTAATGGGGAAAATGCTTCTACTAAGCATTCTGGAGACATATAACAGGGAATAGATGAGCACTGAAGACAAAGAAAGGCATTTGGCTCCAAAGATGGAGAGATGTTAGACCATCTCTGTTTCTACCATTAGGCTGAACGGTTCTGAGCAAGATGAGCAATGGTTCCATAAGCATTTCCACTTGAACATGGTTTGATACGGTTCAATAAAAACTGTTCCATTCTACACCTGATTTAGCAGCAAAAAAGTGTTTCCCACTGAAGAAACCATAACCGTGCCATGGCACGATCCCGCAACTAGAACCGTTTGGCCCAAGCGGTGCACTTGATAATGTTCTGCTGTGAATTGTCTCACCCTTCAGTCAAGAGCTTCGTCAAATATACAAACATCTACAGAACTTCCTACAGATGCAGTCTGAAGTAGTTTGCTCATATGACAAAGGATGAAGAACAGCACCAAATCTTCTATAAAAAGAATTCATATGATCTTTTGCCATTTTCATTTTCTTTTAAATTAATTTGAAAATAATTATGCTGCCCTATTTTTACTTCTTGCATGTTATTAAAAAGACTGACATCATTGAAATGTCTTTATAACTATAACTTTATAACTTTATGCTTTTTTGTATTCTGACATTTTGAATTGTAATAGATCAAAAGTGTGATGGAGAAATGCCAGTGGTGAGATAGAGTGAGAGGCTGAGTGAGTAAGCTCTGCTGATAACTGTAGGGCCAGTGCTAAGGGAGAGCGGCACCTCCTACAGACAGCATGATTAATGACCACACTACTGTGTGTCTAAACTGAATCAATACTCATGGGAAAATCCACACAGACCAGCACCCAGCAAACCAGACATGTCCTGACCACAACTCAGGTATCTAAACACTGGAGAATATTTATATAGTAACTGAACAACAATGAACAAATGAAACAATGAAAGCACTCCACCCAGCTCACATGTTGGTGAACATTTATATAAAGCATGTCTGCTTGATCAGAATGGACAATTATTCACACAATAACCACATATTTAAAAATGGCAATATATCAAAGCCTTTATTCACAATACCTCAAATAAAAGTCTAAAAGGGGGAAATATTTGGTGCCTATGTATAGTGCCCAACAAAGGCAAAACGCAATACGTCAGCAATGAAGCTGAGATAAAAAGTGCATTATAAAAGGTTCTGAATCTGAGCATAGTTAAGCCAAACCATCTGTTACATGACAGATCAGAGTCAAAGAGACATGATTGTGATTATAACTCATCATAATTATGTCCTTCTTGTTAAGGGTTTAGAAGGGTGTTCATCAATGAGTAATACGTAATTTACAATTGCATAATAACTCCTTGCATAAAAAGGACAACCATCATTCATACTTGCCAAATATTTAGCATTTGCTTGGTATAAATGCTTAATAAATATTAAAGTGATATTTATACAAAATATTCATACTTATTTTAATCAAAAACATTTCCCAATTCATTCTTTTTGTCACAATGTAACACAAATAGACTATTATAATGAGATTAAATGGAGGGATTATGTCATTTTCCAACAGTCTGCTTTGTGTTTATATTAATTACTATAATATCTTCACATGTATTGTCACTCTCATTGTCAGATTGATGTCAAAAGAATGGTTTTACCTAGTCTTAGTTACCTTATGCAAAAACTCCTTAATAAATGTTTCATATGTGTCCACTTTACAATAAGGTACATTTTCATACTGTATTTTCATAACGTCTCGGTTACGTATGTAACCTCCGTTCCCTGATGGAGGGAACGAGACGTCGTGTCGAAGAAGCGACACTAGGGGTCTCTCTTGAGCGCCGAAAGATACCTCTGATCTATGAAAAAAGGCCAATGAGAGTTGGCGAACAGTATTTGCATACTCCGCCTCCGGATACGGATATAAAGGTGAGAGAAATACGCTCGTTCATTCAGGATTTTTCTGAGGAGCCGGGAGTGTTCCGGGCATCTCAGCGGCTCGGCTCAGCGACGTGGCCGGGAAGACACGACGTCTCGTTCCCTCCATCAGGGAACGGAGGTTACATACGTAACCGAGACGTTCCCCGTCTGTCGCTCACTTCGACGTCGTGTCGAAGAAGCGACACTAGGGGTCCACTTCAAAACTCGCCATGCGCTGAGCCGTGTACGTGTACTGCTGACACAGAAGCGGGCAGGTATTTTGCACGTGCACAAGCGACCAACTGTGTTCAGGCTGCACGTACTCTTCTCCAATGCCCCGAAAAAGCGTCAGCACCCTTTTGGTTACCCTAGGGGGGAACAAGGTGACGCTCCCAACTAGGGAACGGGCCAAGCCTGGCTGGGCCTCTTTTCTCTCTATGTTTTCTCGGCATAGAGCAAGAGCAGCCGGGGCCCTTACCGCATCGAGGGAAGGGGGTCTTATTCCGAAGTCCTATTCTTTTAGGGGGAAAAGACCCTGCGGAGGCCACACCCGCCCAGCAGGGGAGGTATAGGTGGCAAAATACACCACATGGCCACTTTGGGCATGTGGGAGGAAATGGCGCGGTGGTAGATCCAGCCTCGAGGAGGGGGGAGTTGCTACAACACGGCGACCGGAGGGCAGCGAAGGGCTGCCTAAGGGAGACGCGGGTCAGCTCGTAAGGTGACCGTACCGCGGAAATACACACAGGAGGAGTCCCGTAGGAGGCCTGATCTGTGGAGCACTTATTCCAGTAGGGGTAGCCGGAGGTACCCGTAGTGGACTGGACCAGCACGTTCCACCGATGAACTGCTGAGGGTCCGAAGTGCTAGGGAGGAATCAACCAGGGACCTGGGTCCTCTGGGACAAAAAGCGCACTGTTTTGCCTCGGTAGAGGGAAACGGCGCTGGAACAAGCGGATCACCCGGTCAGATCGTCGACGTGTACCGAGTTCTACGGGCTCGGACCTGAGAGAACACGGGACGAAACTGACTCAACCCTGAGATTGTAGAATCTCGTGAAGGTGTTAGGTGCTGCCCAGCCCGCAGCTCTGCAAATGTCTGCTAGGGAGGTGCCCCTTGCCAGTGCCCATGAGGATGCCACGCTCCTAGTGGAGTTGGCCCGCACCCGTAAGGGGGGCGGCACGGCCTGGGTGTGGTAGGCCAACTGAAACCACCCAGTGAGACAACCTCTGTTTGGAGACAGCGTTCCCTTTCTGCTGTCCTCCAAAGCAGACAAAGAGCTGCTCAGAGCGCCTGAAGCTCTGGGTGCGTTCCAGGTAGGCACGCAAAGCACGTACTGGACACAATAGTGAGAGGGCTGGGTCTGCCTCCTCCCGGGGCAGTGCTTGTAGGTTCACTACCTGATCTCTAAAGGGCGTGGTAGGAACCTTGGGCACATAGCCCGGTCGAGGTCTTAGGATCACATGAGTGTCTGCCGGACCGAACTCCAGGCAAGTGTCGTTAGTAGAGAACGCTTGCAGGTCCCCGACCCTCTTGATGGAGGCGAGCGCGATCAGCAGGGCTGTCTTTAGAGAGAGGGCCCTGAGTCCGGCTGATTCTAGCGGCTCGAAAGGGGATCTCTGAAGACCGGCGAAGACCACCGAGAGATCCCAGGAGGGGAACAGGTTTGGCCGGGAGGGATTTAACCTCCGGGCACCTCTTAGGAACCTGACAATTAAGTCGTGCTTGCCCAGAGACTTGCCGTCTACTGGGTCGTGGTGAGCTGCGATAGCAGCAACATACACCTTTAAGGTGGACGGGGACAGCCTCCCCTCCAACCTCTCCTGTAGAAACAGGAGCACTGACCTAACTGCGCACCTCTGTGGGTCTTCTGCCCGAGAAGAACACCAATTGACGAACAGACGCCACTTTAGGGCGTAGAGTTGCCTGGTAGAAGGGGCTCTGGCTTGGTTGATCGTGGCTACGACCGTGGGTGGTAGGCCAGCTAGATCTTCTGCGTCCCGTCCAGGGACCAGACATGGAGATTCCAGAGGTCTGGGTGCGGATGCCAGAGCATGCCCCGTCCCTGAGAAAGAAGGTCCTTCCTCAGAGGAATTCGCCAGGGAGGGGCTGTCGCGAGGAGTACGAGGTCCGAGAACCAGGCCCGGGTGGGCCAGTAGGGAGCCACGAGAGTGACTCGCTCCTCGTCCTCCCTGACCTTGCACAGCACCTGTGCAAGAAGGCTCACTGGGGGGAATGCGTACTTGCGCAGCCCCACTGGCCAGCTGTGTGCCAGTGCATCTGCCCCGAGGGGAGCCTCTGAACGGGCGTACCAGAGCGGGCAGTGGGAGGTCTCTTGGGAGGCAAACAGGTCTACCTGGGCCTTGCCGAACCGTTCCCAAATCAGCTGAACCGAGTAAGGGGTGAAGCCTCCACTCTCCGCCAGGCAAGCGTTGTCGTGACAGCGCGTCCGCTACCACATTGAGGTTGCCGGGGATGTGAGTGGCACGCAGCGACTTGAGTCGGTGCTGGCTCCAAAGGAGGAGACGACGGGCGAGTTGTGACATGTGACGGGAGCGTACGCCGCCTTGGCGATTTATGTACGCGACCGCAGTGGTGCTGTCCGACCTGACTAGGACATGTTCGTCCCGGATTAACGGGAGAAACCTCCGCAGGGAAAAGAGGACGGTCAACAACTCGAGGCAGTTGATGTGCCAACGCAGCTGGGCCCCTTTCCAACGGCCTGAGGCTGCGTGCCCGTTGCAAACGGCGCCCCAACCCAATCTGGAGGCGTCGGTTGTGACCAAGACGCGTCTGGACACCTGCTGTAGGGGTACTCCAGCCCGTAAGAAACAGAGGTCTGTCCAGGGGTTGAATGTTTGTCGGCAGGCGGGGGTGATTGTTACCCGGTGCGTGCCGCGGCGCCATGCTCGTCTCGGGACTCGGGTCCGAAGCCAGTGTTGGAGCGGTCTCATATGCATCAAGCCCAGCGGCGCGACCGCCGCGGCGGATGCCATATGCCCCAGGAGCCTCTGGAAAAGTTTTAAGGGGACCGCTGTGCCCGGCCTGAGGGCGGCGAGGCAGTTCAACACTGACTGAGCATGCTCCTTTGTGAGACGTGTGGACATTGAGACCGAGTCTAACTCCATCCCGAGAAAAGAGACGCTCTGAACTGGAGTGAGCTTGCTCTTTTCCCAGTTGACCTGAAGCCCCAGACGGCTGAGGTGCCTGAGCACCTGGTCTCTGTGAGCGCATAGTAACTCTCGCGAGTGGGCTAGGATGAGCCAGTCGTCGAGGTAGTTGAGTATGCGGATGCCGGCTTCTCGGAGCGGGGCAAGAGCTGCCTCTACGACTTTCGTGAAGACGCGAGGGGACAGAGACAGGCCGAAGGGGAGGACTTTGTACTGATACGCCTGGCCCTCGAACGCAAACCGCAGGTAGGGGCGGTGTCGGGGCAGGATAGAGACGTGGAAGTACGCGTCCTTCAGGTCTACCGCTGCGAACCAATCTAGATGCCGGACGCAGGTTAAAATATGCTTCTGCGTGAGCATTTTGAACGGGAGTTTGTGCAACGCTCGGTTGAGAACTCGCAGGTCCAAGATTGGTCGTAAGCCGCCGCTTTTCTTGGGTACGATGAAGTAGGGGCTGTAGAAACCCTTCTTCATCTCGGTTGGAGGGACAGGCTCTATCGCGTCTTTGGCCAGAAGAGTCGCGATTTCCGTGCGCAGGGAGTGGGCGTGTTAGCCATGTACTGCGGAGAAGCGGACGCCCATGAAGGGGGGCGGGGGCCTGGCAAACTGAATTGCGTAACCGAGTCGGATGGTCCGTGCCAGCCAGCGAGACGGGTTGGGAAGTGAAAGCCACGCGTCCAACCTCTGCGCTAGGGGCACTAAAGGGACGATTAATTTTGACGTACCCGGCGGGGCTTCGCAGCGGGGCGGAGCAGGTAGGGCAGCGTTGGGCGGCGACGGGGCGACCCGCGGCTGAGGTGCTGAGAAAAGACTCAAAGCACTTACCTTGCTCCACACACCCGGCAGGGGGCGGGTTAGCGACTGAGGAGGAGGTCCTGGGTAGGCGTCCTCTAGACTCGTCGGAACCGGCCGGCCGGGGGACAGTCGTGGGGCTGAAGACGGGTGGTCCGTGTCCAGGAGGCCAGGACTGTCGGGATCTAAGGGCAAAGTGCCGTGAGAACGGCATTTGCGGGCCAGGTGACCCAGAGACACAGGAAATAGCTCTTTTACTGAGAATGTGGGTACCGCAACCCCATCTAAGGGGGGGCGGCAAATTAAATTGTTTAGAAACAAAAGATTCTCCTCCCGGCCCTCCACCAGGGGACGGAGTGGTCTTACCACCTCCGGAGCTAACGTCTGCATCGCTGGGTCGTCCGTCTCAGGACCGCCTGGGAGCCTTCCGGGTCCTCGAGGGAGTCCGGGAGACGGGGGGCGTCTGCTTCTTGCGGTGTGCTCGACGCAGGGGCTGAGAGCTGGGCCCGGGTTGAGGCGGAGCAGATTTCTTAGCTGCAGGAGGACGCCCTCGGCGAGCAGACGGGGCAGTGGCCCTGGCGGCAGGTTTGCGGTGAGGCAGGATGTGTGAGATGGCCTCCGTCTGTCTTTTCACCGCGGAGAACTGCTGGGCAAAGTCCTCGACGGTGTCGCCGAAGAGGCCAAGCTGGGAGACAGGGGCGTCGAGGAAGCGAACTTTGTCGGCCTCACGCATCTCGACCAGGTTGAGCCACAGATGACGTTCCTGGACCACTAGGGTGGCCATCGCCTGCCCGAGTGCCTGCGCGGTGACCTTCGTGGCCCTGAGGGCGAGGTCGGTCGCTGAGCGCAGTTCCTGCAACACGTCAGGATCAGGGCTACCCTCGTGCAGATCTCTGAGCGCCTTGGCCTGGTGGACTTGCAGGAGAGCCATGGCGTGCAGGGCGGAGGCGGCCTGTCCCGCAGCGCTGTAGGCTTTGTTGTTGAGGGAGGATGAAGTCCTACAGGCCTTGGAAGGGGGTACAGGGCGCCCGCGCCAGGTGGTAGGGTCACCGGGACAAAGATGGAGCGCAACTGCCCTATCCACCTGGGGAATCGCCGTGTACCCGTGGGCCTCTCCGCCGTCGAGGGTAGCGAGAGCGGACGAGCAGGGCTTTTGACGGACGGAGAGCGGGGCTCTCCATGACGACGTCAGCTCGTCATGCACTTCCGGGAAAAACGGGACCGGGGGGGGCGTGGCTGTGAGCGGCGCCCAAACCCCAGGAACCAGTCATCCAACCGTGACGGGTGTGGGGAGGGTGGAGGTTTCCAGTCCAACCCCACCCCGACGGCGGCCCGGGCAAGCATGTCGGACATCTGCGCATCCGCCTCAACCTGGGCCTGCTGGCCCGAAGGCGGCAGTCCAGGGGAGGAGTCAGCGTCAGACGCCGCGCTCTCCGATGGAGCGGCGAGCTCATCGGCTTCAGGCTCAAGAGGATAGGCAGACCGGCCCGGAGGCGAGTCGCCGTTACCTCGAGACTGGACGGAGGTAAACGAGCGTGTCGGGGGGCGGGTGGTCCGAGGGGACGTGCCCGGCGGAAGCGCACCCGCTGCCCTCCCCAAATCGCCTCCAGCGCCAACCGCATCGTCCTCAATCCCGTGGGAAGAAGGAGCGATACGGGGGGCGGCTGGAGTGGCGTGCTTTCTATTGAAAGCAAGCCGCGACCGCAACGTTACCATGGTCATGTTCTCGCAGTGAGAACATGAGCCATCCACAAACGCAGCCTCGGTGTGATCGGCGCCCAGACACACGAGACAGCGCCTGTGGCCGTCAGAAGCGGAGAGCACTCTACCGCATCCAGGAACTACACAGGGGTTGAATGGCATCTTTAAAAAGACGCGCCCTGAAAAGGGCGTTCAACACCGCTATGTATTGCTCTTTTAGAGAAATAAACTCTTTATGAGAAATATAACTCTTTATATTGAGAAACTCTTTCAAACTCTGCGCTGTCGAAGCGCCCAGGGGCAAACTGCACGCCGGCAGAGAAGAGAAAAACAGCCGCTGTAGTGCGCCGTAAATCCAACAGCAGCAGAGCGTCAGAGGATCAGAAGCAGGATCAGCAGTGTAATACGCAGCAGTCAGCATAAACACGACCTTCGGCTCCGAAGAAAATTACTGAATGAACGAGCGTATTTCTCTCACCTTTATATCCGTATCCGGAGGCGGAGTATGCAAATACTGTTCGCCAACTCTCATTGGCCTTTTTTCATAGATCAGAGGTATCTTTCGGCGCTCAAGAGAGACCCCTAGTGTCGCTTCTTCGACACGACGTCGAAGTGAGCGACAGACGGGGAACTAATGTTCAATAAGTGTAATGGGATAAAATTACTCACTATTTGACTCTTATTATAATTGCAAATGAATACTTTATAATGTGTATATATATATATATATATATATATATATATATATATATATATAGATAGATAGATAGATAGATATAGATAGATATATAGCTATAGATAGATAGATATATAAATATATATATATTTACAAAATACTGTGCTTTGCCTCTGCAGGGCCATATAGTGTCCTAAAATGGATAACTGCCTGGGAGAGCTGTCTATATGTGCCAGTTGCTAAGCTTAAGGTCTTTTATTTTGGTGGTCCAAAAATGCTTCTAAAAATCCTCCTTTGGTTACAATGAGGGAGACCATCAGGGTGAAATGGGGGGTGAGGAGGAGGGGGCGGAGGGAGCAACAAGGCCTGGCTCTTGCAGCAGGTCACCTGAGGCATACTTCCTCTCCCTCACCACAGGAAGACAGACCACATAAAAACAGGAAACTCTCCTGAACTAATACATCAAAAAGCTACCATGTATAGCTGAAGCCACTTTGAAATAGCAGCCAAACTCAAGACAGGTGGAGGACTTTTTGTGTACAAGGGGTGGTGTTTTGAGCCAAATTAAATGTGCAAGTCATGTTTATAGTATGCAGAGAATGAATGGGGATTTAGTACATGTCTTAATAAGTGTTTATTTAGCTTCCTGCAAATCATCCTGCAATCATTTTTCACTTGCTACTGGGAGGGGTAAACAAACTTGTGGCAAAATGGGAAATCTAGTTTCTATCATTTAATATTACACCACAAGAGTGTCAGAAAGAGCACTGTCTAGGAACTAGAAATGTAACTGGGCTCTGTTCTGAAATGTATTGAGCTGCCTAACTAAATAACACAAATAAATTCAAGATGGCAGAGGAAGTGATAAGAAATGTGTATTATAAATATAAAATACAGAAGGTAAAAATTAGATATAATCTAATTAAAAATTGACTATTTCAACAAATATTTGTGGTCTATGTTTTTTTAGGCTTATTAGGAATTGCATTCTAAGCTTAGTTTACTTAACTTTAGATTAATAGCAGGCCACTTTTGTATCATTTTGTATCGATTAACAACATGCTAAAAGCAAACCAGAGACAGTACATGATGAGAATGTAACTGTTATGAATGGGAGAAATCGTAACACTGAATGTAGCATTTGTAATGGACTGGAAGTCCCACTTTACCTATTTGATAGTGATATTGAGTTAGTTTATACCAAAACACATATTTGCTAATGCAGTCAAAAACAATATATATATATATATATATATATATATATATATATATATATATATATATATATAGGCCTATATTTTATTTTTATTTTTTTTTTGCATGTTAAACTGATATAGAACAGCACTATTCATGACACCACTGTTGTCAGATTCTATTGCCTCATTGAAATGTATTTCATTGTAATCTTGTCAAACCATTTTGTAGATTTCAGTCTTTTCCCATTGAAGTAGATAGGAGCTGTACTTGTATCCCACTTGAACACAAAAGAGAGACAGAAAATAGCTGGCTGGGAGCGTTTCAAACATGGCCACTGAGTAACCTGACTTGCCTTAAAAGAGACTTAGTCAAACTGTACTTAAATCAAGTGTGAGGTCAGTCTCCCATCTGTTTTGCGAGTGAAGAGCATGTCCATGTCACTTATGATGTACCATGTCAGTTAGGACACCTTTCTATATAGGATGTTCCAGAGCCATGTTCAACAAAATCACATTGAATATGGAAAAAAATGCTCACACAGAATCTGCATATAAAGGAAGCTTTGTTTCTTTTTTTTCTCTCCTCTTCAAGTTGTGTTTTCTTTCCCTTAGTTCTGGACCAGTTTGGGCCCAATAGTTAGGATGATGGTACCATAAAAAGAATGCCATGCCAAAATTTGACTCCCTAGTATCATAATGTTTTGTGGTGGGTGTAGGTGTGGACTTTTGCGATGGGGACCAATGACTCCCTACCAGGGTCGTTTCAAACCATTCTGGTGCCCTAGGCAAGATCCCTATTTCTGCCCCTGTGTGTGTGTGTTTTGGGGGAAAGGGAGCCCTGCTCCCTACTATGGTAAGGGTTAGGGATGAGCTTTAGGGATAAGGACCAATCAGGTAGCGGGGAGTATGAATCTGGCAGTGAGTCAAATTTCGGAACAAGCCGCATCCCAACGTAGCTACAGTCGGGATCCTTTTGTCCCAATAATTAGTCTTAGTTTGATTGATTTAAATAAGCATTTTAATTTGACATGGCTGCGCTTCATGCTTTTTCTGTCATGAGAAAACAGTAGAGTAACAAGAATCGGTTGTTCACGCAAAATTGTGTAATTTTCTCAGTGCAACTCACTTCAACTACTCTCACACCCACCCCCTCCCACCACAGCTGCTGTTATCCCACAAAAAAGTGTCCTCATCTGTTTGAAGCCAAAATAGAGGATGATTGGGTTTTATGTTAATAGTGCCGCACATTACAGGTGAAGTTAATCAAATAACAAAATATATGTCTCAAGTGATTTTTTTGTTATCGTCATCTGGTCACCCCACCAACAGTGTTCATTAATCAAATCAAATCACTTTATTGTCACACTACTGTGTACACGAGTGCAACAGTAGGTGAAAGTCTTGTGTGCAGTTCCGAGCAACATTGCAGTAATGACAGTGACAAGACATAAACCACTTTACAATAAACAACATATTTACACAACACAATTTACATAACAAATGTACACCTACTTACACAACAATTTACATATCAAATGTACACAATACACACAATGTAGAATACACATACACTAGATAAGGGTATAAATATATATATATATATATATATATATATATATATATATATATATATATATATATACACTAATTGAATTGGGGAGAATATATTTGACAGAATGAAGATTAATAAAGTGCAGTGCTGATTGTTGATCGTGAGAGATCATGTGTTCAAAAGTCTTATTGCTTGTGGGAAGAAGCTGTCATGTAGTCATTATTAACTTCACTGAAGGGCAAAGTTTCAGAGTCCTGTCTTAAACATGATATATGTCAAACTAGGACACAACTCCCTAATGTCAAAACAAAGAAGGAGAGAGGGAAGGTTAATTCAGGATTTGCTTGGTTAAATTTTGTTGCATAGCACTTCTGGCTGACTCTTTATGCACTCTCACATACCCCATGGCTCCATGGCTCAATTTACAGACATGTTTTCCATTGAATTTCTGAATTCAGTCTTAAAAATTATGGCAACCTAAGGGGGCTGTGACAGACAGAGCAGGCCTAGAGTACCTCTGAAACAATAAATACAAGTAAATATCAACTGTATCAGAAAATGGGGTTAAGTGGTGAGTAAATACAGTGAAGAACACAGGAGGAACAAAATGAGAGTGAAGGGGGGAAGTATAGAAAGAGGGAAAGAAAAGAGAATGAGAGGGGAGTGTAGAAAGGGGCTGGGCGGAGCTGTTATGGGGCCCTTGCTCACATTAATCACCCATAATGAAGATGACCCTCACACACCTTTAATGAGCCACAAGACAGAACAAACATGGGCAGCAACCTTGATCTGCCCAAGAGAAACAGGAAACACATACTGTATATGTGCACTTCAAATTCAGCAGTCATTAAATTCCAATTCTGATTTATATATTTACAAGCGTCTCATAATTTTATTTGAGGCAAGGTGCAACTGCAGTCAGTACAAAAGAAAGCACAATCACGTATGCATACAATACAAATATATATATATATATATATACATATACACACACATACATACACACACACACACACACACAATGGTGGCCATAATATTGGCTCCCTTGGTAAAAATTAGCATTGTTAATCCTTTTTATCTTTCATTCGAAAATTCACAAAAATTTAATCTTTAATTGAAGTAAAACAATTGAAAGAGAGGAAATACCCCATTATTAAATAAATATTTTCTCAAAAACAAGTTGGCAACAATAATTGGCACCCTTAGAAATTCTTATGAGTAAAATATATCTGAAGTACAGTATATTCCCATTCATATTTTAAATGTTTAAGTGCACCTGAGTGACTAGGAACATGAAATTGTTCAGCCATGACAGCCATGGTAACACACAGGCCAAATTCCCTTTATCATCAATCACAGTGGGTTACACTAAAGAATATAGTTATGATGTGCAGCAAAAGGTTGTTGAGTTTCACTAAATGGGATGTTGACTATAAGAAAATAGCCAAAGCATTGAAAATGCCCATTTCCACCTTCAGGGCAATAATCAACAAGTTCCAATCAACTGGATATCTTAAGATTTGGCCTGGAAAAGGACGCGTGTCTATATTATCTCCATGCACATTGAGGAGGTGGTTCAAGTGGCCAAAGAATCTCCAAGGATCACAGCTGGAGAATTGCAGAAATTTGTTGAGTCTTGGGGTCAGAAGGTTTAAAAAAATAAAATAAAATCAGACATCACCACAAGTTGTTTGGGTGAGTTTCAAGAAAAAAGCCTCTACTCTCATCCAACAGCAAACTTAAGTGTCTTCAGTTTACCAGACACTACTGAAACTTCAAATGCGACCAGGTTCTATGGTTAGATGAAACAAAAAAGAAGCTTTTTGGCAGCAAACACCAGAGAGGGGTTTGGCGAACACAGAGATGAAGAAGTACCCAATGCCCACAGTTAAATGTGGTGCTGCATCTTTAATATTGTGGGGCTGTTTTTCTGCCAGAGATCCTGGACATCTTGTTTGGATAAATGGCATCACTGACTCTATCAAATACCAACCTATAAAAAAATCTAAACCTGGCAGCCTCTGCCAGAAAGCTTACAATGGGCCCTGGTTGAATCTTCCAACAGGACAATAATCCAAAACAAAAATCAAAATCAACCAAAAAATGGTTCACTGACCACAAAATCATGGTTCTGCCATGACCATCCCAGTCCTCTGACCTGAACCCCATAGAAAATTTGTGGGGTGAAACTGAAGAGGAGAATCCACCAACAAAGACCTCTGAATTTGAAGGATCCGTTCTGTATGGAAGAATGGTCTCAGATCCCTTGCCAGGAGTTCTCCAACCTCTCTAGGCATTGTAAGAGAAGACCCTCTGTTATCTTGGCAAAGGGAGGTTGCAATAAGCCTTGAATGAAAGGGTGCCAATAATTATGTCCAATGAGTTTTGGAGAAAAAAATATTTATTTAATAACAAGATATTTCCTGTTTCAACTGTTTAACTTCAATTAAAGGTTAGATATGTCATTTTTTTTTTCACAGCCTTCTATGCTCATATTAACCAAAGGTGCCAATATAATGGCCACAACTAATTAGTTGTGGCCATAAATATTGGCACCTTTATATTGGCACCATATATATATATATATATATATATATATATATATATATATATATATATATATTCACACCAGAATTAAATAACTGTAAATAATGTGATAATTAAATATCCTCTACAGGATATGGGGATCAGTTGACACAGAGCACCATCTCTAGATGATATATACAGTATAGTTTATTATTTAAATTTGTCCTTGAAAACCATGCCTTACGACATTGAGCTTATATAATAGATCTAATCATTACAATTATGTTTCTTAAGGAGAAAAATAGCTTTCCTCACACAATAGGAATATTTAAGAATTTATTTTAAAGACTACCATGTTTTCCAATAAAAAGATGACAGATATCAGTTGGAACCTTATGGAAATTACGTGTATTCCATATACAGGGCATAAACAGCTCTGGAACAAAGGAATGGGTATCAAAAAATGAAAATGGGACATTGTAACTCTGTGCCTGTTGGCTCTCGATAACACACAATAATAGCTGCTGAGCCAGTAGGTGTGGTGCCATGGCAACTGAAGCTCAGGTTTGATGTCACGGGGGATTACCATAGCAACCGTCCCAGATTGCCTGTCACAGCATGAGGTCAATGTTGCCATGGAGATACACCAACTGAGCAATGGGCTTGCCTTCTTTTTTTCTTTTTTTTTTGCAGCGTGTTGGTAGGAAAAGGGAGGGTGCCAGCAAGCAGTGCTAAAAAAAATGCACCACAGCAGCCAGCACATTTCTCAAATTAACATTTAGCTTATCCAGGCAGGTGTTTCACTGTTCTTGCACAATGGTGTGTAACATAGCCAACAAAGCTCAATAAATAAACAAATAAAATGACAAATTGCAAAAACATTGGATCCTTCCTAACTATAAGTGCAGAGTGTATGACTTGTGTGCAATAATGAACAAGGAGCAAACAGACATTATTTTGAATTCGATGAGCGGAAGTAACTATTATAGTTATTACTCGCCCAAAGTAATCAGTAATCTCATTAGAATGTTAAAGTAATTATTTCATTTTAATGGAATACTCTGAGCATTTTATCCAAAACTGGTCAAAACAGCATTTCTTTTTAGTCAAAAGTGTTGCGCTTATACACATGGGTGTTTTAAGCCTTCTATGAACGGAGCTTTAGGGAGAGCCATGTGTTTCTTTCACAAGCTTACTCTCACAGACGGCCAACCTACCGCCCACCTTCATGAATAAGCATGTTGTGTAAACCCCTTCTCTTTCAACGCAGCTTTTCACTACAGAGAGACGTTGTATGGGGGCCCATTAAGGATGAATGGTTGCTTTAAAACCCGAGGCTACACACGTGCCCCACTATTAACCCAGATTTATGCAATGACTTTGTGCAAGTAAATAACTACAGGAGCAGACTTGACTTGAACCCAAGCTCAAACATTTGTAGTACTATTTCTAGACACACTCCACAGCTCTCAGAGGCCATGTAAGTCGCTATTGGGTATTGAGTGCCATCTAGTGGGGCTCTTTTGAAAGTCTGATGCTAATGAGTTTGATTCTTGTGATTTTGATAGAATTTTATTAAAGTAATAGCTCCCCCAAAATTACAATTATTTCATCATGTATGGACCCTCATGTTGTTTTAAACCTGTATAACTTTTTTTCTGACATGAAAACCCTTCAGTGTTAAGCATCAAAAGGTGAAATCATCCCACAACAGTGTAGAAAGTAAAAGCATTCAGCAATGCTAAATAATAGAATAGAATCTTTTATTTTGGTCACACATTATACACACAGTTTTTGGCATATATACAGTGAAATTTATTAGTTTCCACATATCCCAGCTAAGCTGGGGTCAGAGTGCAGGGTCAGCCATGATACGGCGCCCCTGGAAAATAATAATGAAAACACAATTTTTGTAGGGTTTATCTGTAAACACCAGAGCACAGCTCCATCCCCAGACATACACAAAGGGGCTTACTTTGATCTAATTACTGAGACAGCACAGAGTCACATAAGAGCTTTAACACAACCTCTGATGATCCATGGAAACATGCACCTAGTCAGCGACTTTTCAGCTTTCATCTGCTTATCATATTTGCATGCTAAAATCTTACACTCAGGCCAGGTTAAAGCAATACTTCTCAAAATGACAATTCTGGCATGATTTACTCACCCCAACGTTGATTCAAACCTATTGAAATGTATTTCTTCATTGGAATACAAAAGACGATATGGAAATTTCACAATACACTTTATTGTTATGGAAAAAATATTAAATTAAAGTGAATGGTGACTAAGACTAACATACTGCCAAATATGTATTGTCTGCTCCACTGAAAAAAGTAAGTAATATGGATTTTGCACAACATGACATAGGGAAATGATCACAGAATTGTTTTTGTTTTGTATTTTTGGGGTGAGCTTTAAAAATAAATAAATATTATATATATATATATATATATATATATATATATATATATATATAAAAATCAACATATTACATTTCATAATCAAATTTAATTAGAATATACAAACTGTCAGTGAGACAAAGAGCAAGAGAAAGGGGCATACACAAAGTATATATACAGTATACAATTTAAATGTATTTGGCTAGTCAAGTCTGACAGAATGCTCAGTGTTTTCACTCATTGGTGCTTTTCAAAGAATGCAAACACATAAAGGAGCCAATAGGAAAGCCCAACATGCCACACACTTTCTCACTTGAGTTTTGGGGGAGGGGAGTGCAAAGGGTAAGCAGAGGGCTGCACTCAGAAAGGTACGAGGAGCTGAATTATTAGACCACTAGAATAAACAGAACCAAGTTACGGGGTGATCCTTTTATAGTGCAGTCCAATTCAGGTATCAAAATATATCACTAACTAAAAAATTAACTGCTATTTTAGGCAGTAAAGATCTACACTTGGGGCTAAACTGCTGTGAACTAAAGGCAGCAGATACATTTTTGCAAAACATTTTAGAGAGAAATATTTCATTGCAAACTTTAAAATTCTAACATTCAAATTCTATCCAAACACTAATATAATTAGCTAACCTACTAACTAATAATGGCACTCTTCATTTAACTAAAACAACAACATTTCAAATGTTTTGACAAAGCTTTTTATTTAGCTGTTATTTGTCACATATACAACTTCACGTGTCATCATATTTCAAGAAAAATATTAATCATTCCCAAAAGAATGGATGGATTTATTGTTTCAGCTAATCTTGAGCTCATTTAATGTATGAGTCAAAGATACACATCTCCTGTTACACACAAAATGTATGAAAATAATCTGGTACAGTACATAGTTGCCTTCATTTATTGTGCTGAAAATTAATACAAAACTGCAGTGTCTTGATAATCAGTAATTTGCAGAGTCAAAATGATCTGAAGTACCAGGACTAAACCATTAGATATTCAATGAATGTTTGCTGCACTGACAAATCCCTTTGTGACCCAATCAGAAAATCATGTGACACAAACAGCCATCTTTAGGAAATACATACGGTTACTAGCAATACAACCTGACATTTGGATTGAAAGTACATTCCGAGTAGGTTACTTCTTTCCGAGTGACAACCTGTAATGCAAACAGTTTATAATTGTATTAAGAACATCAATAATTTTTTTACTAGTATACATATATATATATATTTTAAACAAGTAGAAAATGTGCTTGTAAGAACGATTTTTTTGAAAATTCTTATTTTGCCTGTCATACAGGAAGACTGTATGTGGATGGCATATAACCAAATTGGAAAAACAAAGCTCTTACTTGTTAAAAGCATCATCCTGTAGATTCAGGACCAAACTATCTGCACTCAGGTACACCTTGTTCTGTGAAGCTGCCACCTGAAAAACAACCTTCATCTGGTCAGGGCATCCAAACATTCTGCTTTTCCACAAATCCACTTGCACAAAAGTTAAGCCAAAAAAGCAATCAAAGACCAGCTGAACCTTGGCAGAACTACTAGTGAACTTCAAATATTTACACCGTTGAAATACAAATTTTTTTTTCCCAAAGGGTACAATTTACAACAGGAAAACCCATTAAAAACCATTAATAAACTGCCATAAAAAATGCAAAGAACTGGAATGTGGCAGAGGTGAATAATAACTTCATACCGTTTTGGCAATGTTTTGCGCTGCTCTGATTCTTCTGAGTTTAAGATATCCAGGGTTCTTTGTGACGGCCTCCCCTAACTGTGAATCAGATCAGACCACATATCAAAATACATCTATGACTTAAACAGAGATACAGGATAAGTGCTTTTTTGAGAAATGTAGATTGTGGGAAACTACAGTATAAAAAATACTTTCTCGACAGATACATTTAATATTCATATGCACGATATTTGGATCAGTGGTTGGCAAATTAATACATTCAGGAGAAGCTTCTCATACCATTTTGGCTGCCTGGGCTTCTCCTTCAGCTTGGATAATCTTCTGCCTTTGTTCTTGTTTTGCTTTCTCCACAAAGAACTGAGCTCTTTGCGCCTCCTGCTGGGCTGGAAGACCACGCACACTCTTCATTACAGTGCCCACATTGCGCAACAGCTGAAAATATCTGAATTTGACTTACCAACTTGTTTGGCTTCCACAGCTGCTGTGTACTCCTTGCTGAAGCTCAGCTCGGTGATAGCCACATCGTCAAGAATAATGTTGAAGTCTTTAGCACGCTCATAAAGCTCTCGCCGGATCAGTAATGACACCTACACTCAATTAGTAGTGAAGAAAGATTAGGAACAATCAAATTGTAGACTGTACAAACATCCACATATTCACAAAACACATCACATCAATTAGGTTCATAAACTAGAACCTAGAGACAACTAACCTGTGCTCTTTGTGTAATTAGTTGAGAGGCATTGAACTTGGCAACCACACTCTTTAGAACTTCATTTACAATGGATGGCAGCACACGCTCATCATAGTCCTTCCCCAGTTGCTGGTATAAGTTGGGAAGGTTGGAGGCCACAGGTCGTGACAGCACACGCAAACCGATGTTCACCATCTGCAGGTCTGATCACACCATAACAAGGATCAAAAGGATTACTGCAATGGACTTCTAAAAAACCTTCCAAAAAAGACCAGTAGTCACCTGCAGCTCATTCAGAATGCTGCTAATTTATTGATTCTTACCCGAACCAATAAATCTGAGCATATTACTTCAGTCCTCATGTCTGTACACTGGCTTCCAGTTACATTTAGAATTGATTTTAAAAGTACTATTTTATTACATTTATAAATCACCATAAAGGACCTAAATACATTGCAGATAAGCTTGTTGAATATAAACCTAACAGACATCTCAGATTATTAGTATTACTAATTAGTATTATTATGCCACCCGCAGCTGGAACCATATTCCAGAAGAGGTCGGTGTGTCCCAACATTCACATTCAAATCCGTTTAGCTGTGCATTTACTGACAGAACACTGTGCTGTCTTACAGATTGCAGTGCATCATTTTATTTCTGTATTCCTTTTCCTCTTCATTTTAACAATTTTTAAAATGTATTTTATTACTTGTTTTTAATTGCTTATATAATTTTTATGTAAAGCGCTTGAATTACCATTGTGTTCGAAATGTGATTTATAAAAAACTTGCATTACCTTGCCTATTATATACAGTACAAACATGTCAGATGAGAAACAGAAGTGCAAAATGTTTTAGAAGTACAAACAAATTTTTTTTTCTCCTCACATAAATCATGATGTTGTGAGATATATATATATATATATATATATATATATATATATATATATATATATATATATATATATATATATATATACTGGTGGCCAAATGTTTGAAATAATGTACAGGTTGTGCTCTTATGGAAAGAAATTGGTACTTTTATTCACCAATGTGACATTCAACTGATCACAATATATAGTCAGTACATTAATAACATGTAAAATTACTATAAAAATTTGATTACATTTTTTTTTTTTTTTTTTAAATGTTCAGAACTTCTTAAACTACTTCAAAGAGTTCTCATTTAAAAATCCTCCACATGCAGCAATGACAGCTTTGCAGATCTTTGGCATTCTAGCTGTCAGTTTGTCCAGATGCTTCCTGTAGCACTTGCCATTGATGTGGCTGTCTTGTCGGGCACTTCTCACACACCTTACAGTCTAGCTGATCCCGCAAATGTTCAATGGGGTTAAGATCCATTACACTCTTTTGCAATTATCTGTTGTCCAGTGTGTTTCTTTGCCCACTCTAACATTTTTTGTTTTGTTTTTCTGTTTCAAAAGTGTATTTTTCTTTGCAATTCTTCCCATAAGGCCCATAGCCAAGTCATCTCTTTACTGTTATACATGAAACTGGTGTTGAGTGGGTAGAATTCAATGAATCTGTCCAGCAGAGGACATGTGAGGTGTCTTTATCAAACTAGAGACTCTGATGTACTTATCCTCTTGTTTAGTTGTACATCTGGCCTTCCACATCTCTTTCGGTCCTTGTTAGAGCCAGTTGTCCTTTGTGAAGACTGTAGTGTACACCTTTGCATGAAATCTTCAGTTTTTTGGCAATTTCAAGCATTGCATAGCCTTCATTCCTCAAAACAATGATTGACTGATGAGTTTCAAGAGAAGCTGTTTCTTTTTTGCCATTTTTGACCTAATATTGATCTTAAGACATACCAGTCTATTTCAAACTATGGCAAGTCAAAAATAAACAAAGACAATGGTAAGCTTCATTTAATGAACCAAATAGCTTTCAACAGAGTTTGATACAAAGGCAAGTGATTTTCTAGTACAAAATTTTCAATTTAGAATGATTACTCAAGGATAAGATGTTGAAGTGTTAGAAATGGGGCCTGTCTAGATTTGATCAAAAATGACTTTTCAAATAGTGATACTTTGTGATCAGTTGAATGACACTTTGGTGAATTAAAGTAAGAATTTCCTTTATTCCCAAAATTCTCATATCGGTGCATCCCTAGCTGTATAAACAAAGAATGAACATCAAAATAACGAGTCAGTTATGAACAATATAAACAAGTAGAAAATGTACCTTTACTTCCTGTTAAAGATGCTATTTTCCTTGGTTTGGCTCGGATATCATATATGATTGGATACTGAAACCATGGTATCCTATGAATGCAAAAGTGCTTACTTTTAATAACTGATTTTGCAGATACACAGCATATTATACAGTTGGTTAAAATTTCCCTTCTTAAGCGCTGTTCACACCACCAATGACACACCGCAACAAAGAAACATGATCTCATACATTTTCAATGAAAGCAGAGAAACTTCTGGTAACAAGTGCGACAGTGACAGTTGGTTATAAGACGTGGGCGTGGCGAGCAAAACAAAAAAGTTGAGAAAAGTGCAAATGATGAGCACACTTCATCTTTCTCCTATGACATAATGGTGTGGAGTGCAGGCAAGACATAAGAGAAGTTATATCATCTCATCTGTGATCAGATTTTCAAAAGCGATGGCCAATTGTGCAGTCCAGCAATAACATTAGGGAGAGAGAAGAATGCCCACTAGCAACTTCACAGTACAGAGACATTACATGGAGCACAAATTAGCTTTTCAAAAAGACATTACCTGAAGTGGAGACCCTCAGAGAGAACGGTGTCCATCTGCATTCCTCCAATTCTGTTAAAGATAATTGCACGCTGACCACCCTCCACTAAAGACAAGACCAGACAAGATTGATGACATTACCAATGCTTTTATTTTAATCTTAACTTTAAATAAATGTTCGGACTTAGATACACAATGGACAGATTAAGCTTAAAACTTAGTCTGGTAATTTTCGTATATTAAAAAATGGAAATCTGGCTATTAATCCTGTTATTGTATGTATAATAACCTGTATAATGTTTGCAGACATAAAGGGTATAATGATCGTCATGAGCAGCCCTAAATCTGCACTCTGCGAACAATTATAACAGTCCAAACAGGATTGAATAAAATGGGCTAAAGTTGGTCTAAATTTTCAAGTTTGAAAAGAACAGATCTTTTGAATGCTTTCAATTGATTTGAATAGATTTGTTGAAATTTGTTCAGGATTGTCTAAATTATAGCATCCGTTAACACTGTAAATTGATGAAATTAGGCATGTGTTATCAGATTGTCCTGGTGCCTATGTGTACTAAGTTTTGTGAAGTTTGGACATTGCCAGGGAATTACCTGCACTGAAAATTTTTCGGCAGCCTCCCATTCGAAAGGTAAAACATATTCGGTCAATATAGCACAACCTTGAGGTCAATTTAAAAAAAAAATTGATACACGAACTCCTTATGACATCCTGAAAATTAGTGAAATTTGATTGACTGTATGCCACCATATTGTTGATATGTTCACTTAATATTTTAACACTTGTACCAAAGAAGCACCACACCAAATTTCAACTTCCTCGATCAAACAGTTGCAGAGCTACATGCTACATTTTTTATTTTTTTTTTGTTATAGCGTCAGCTATTGCTGTAATTCTGCGAAATTGTGTGCGCATCCTCAGAATGCCCTGTAGTTAATGTGAAAATGTTTCAAGCAAATTGGACCGCGTTCAGGAGGTATAGGCCTTTTAATCAAAAAAGGCCACACTCTAAATTGTATCATCTTTTATCTGCCAAAATTAATTGATGAATGATAAATCTAAAACAACTTTTGGTCAGGAAGGTTTCTAGACGATCCATGCCAAATTTTGTGCGAATTGGACAAACGGCCTCTGAGGATTTCGAAAACATATGTTTTCCAGAAACTTTTAGATGCCGTAAATTAATCCGGAGATATACATTCTGTTGGGCTCGACCAAAGGTTTCTGAGGAAAGAGTTTTGATTCTAGTACTTACGGTTACAGATGAGCAAAAACTTAAATATGCTGCTTATATCGGCAACTAGAATAGCGTGTTATTTCGCTTGCCTGAGTAGTGGCTGGGATTTGGGACCATCCCACCAAGTTTGAGATCTCTGGGCCTTACAGTTTCTGACACCCAGATACTTTTAGGAAAGAAAAAAAAAATAAGAAGAATAATAAGAAAATCAGTACAAATACAATAGGGTTCCAGCACTTTTGGTTAAGTGCTGAAAAGGCAGAATGTTAACAATGTACAGATTTCTATGCTCAATTAAGTGTTGCCCTTGCCTCTTGAATCATAGTTTCATGAATACTGTAATACTTTGTCATTTAATACACTTAAATGCTCATAGTATTCTTAAGAAGAAACAAAACATTTGTAGTTGGTTCATGGACTATAAATAAGGTTATAACCTAAATAATATTGCCCCACCACGAGTGAGGCTATAGTAGTCTGTCATATTTTGACAGCTAAACAACTAAGCAGACAATGATTTTCTGACAAGGAAAGAAAATGCTTCCGATGCTTGATGTACCTGTGTATGTGGCTTCTTTGACTCCATAAGAGAGAGCACCAGCTCCAATTAATAACTTCAGTCCGATTCCAGCACCCCTTGAGCCAGAGGACATGCGTCCTGCGAGATCTCTCAGGTGCTGCAGGAACCTCTACGAGGGCACAGAATATATCCATCACTTTAGTCTAAATTAGTATGAAAATGTTGCAATACAGTGGTACATTAAGAAGGAAGAAGTTATCACAAGCAAGGTCTAAGGGTTAAAAGAGCGGTTAGCGCCATCCTTTGACAATTTACTGGTATAATACATAATATGCCTAGAATTGTCCAACTGAATTGTCTAGACTTTTTAATTTAGGGAAATTAATTGAGTTTATTCTGATGGAAAACTGTGGAGAAGCTACTCTGATTTAAAAATTAGACAACCACGCATACTTGGTCAATCATGAATCGACTGAAAATGACAAATTGCATGCATCCTGTCATGACAACTTCAGCACTACAACAATTTGTTACAGGTGAGATTAAACGTCAAAAGGTCCAACATATTAAAATCAGTCGGCATTTCAATGAAGTTAGTCAATTAAATAGATCATTTTATTTTTAATTAGTCTGTTAATGTATAAGCTTCCTACTTTTAAAGATCAAATCAAACTGCATACATTTTAGTGTGCAGATAGCACAGTTTAATTTTCAAGACGTGCTTTAATTTATGTGTGGAGAACAGGCTTGTGGTCATGGACATGTGACACTTATCAAGAGACCAATCCCAAGCTAAACAATGTGTTCATAGTTGCCCTTTATATTAAATACTGTGATCATTTACAAAAAGTGAATATCAATATTCTGTTCTGATTGAATAAATTACAAGAATTTACTCACGTTAGGCTCTTTATTCGCCATGCTTGCAGGAGCTACCCAAGGTCGTCAGGACAACTTCCGCCCCGGCAGAAAGGAATTGTGGGTATTGTAGTATTGCCATTTTTGGACATAATTAGCAATTACATACTAAACGACAAACTTTATAAAATAACAGTTTAAATATATCATTTCAAATTATTTTACATTAATAAAGGAAATAATATCGAATTGTTTCACAATAATACATTGTTTAAAAATATACCGAACTTCAACATATTTGTGACAACCATAAAGATTAACTGGATAATGATATGTGGTATTTTTAAACCTAGCTATTCTAAAATGAGCTGTTGATGGTTTAAGATTTGCAGTTAACTTTAAACTCCCCGTGAAGCGCCTTGACGGGACCAGTTCAATTTGGTATAGGCAGATTTCCTACTGAAACAAGAAGTGGGAGCGGGACATGTCAACGCCTCGTCTCATTGAGAAAAAATAAATAAATAACCAATGGACAGTTTTCACGTCCGCGTCCCACGAAGTGGACGTCGTCATAGTTGGTTAAACTTGAATGCTGTGAATGGCGGATCACAGCAAATGTAATTTTTGCTTACCTGCTCCAACAGAAAAATAAAAAAATCAATGATTACTCTTTCACAGGTTTGCAGTAAGGAGAGAGAAGCAGGCCAATTTTTCTGTCTCTCCCTCAGCAGCTGTTAAAAGCCTGTGGTAACTGATTTAAAAAAAAAATTAAAAAAAATATTCCAGAGTAATATAATACAAAGTCAATGATATAAATCAACACTAAATATTTTTTAAATTGGAAATATTATAAAATTTGCTACATTTACATTGTTAAAGAAGGCGGAAACACATCATAGCAAGTCTCTGAAAAGGGTCCATAGATGTAAATGTGCACTTTTGTCTTGGATGTACACAGAAACCTATCGCTTGGATGCAGCATATTTTAAAATCAAAAGTTTTCATTTTAGGAATTTAGTATTCAGTCAGCCATGATTCCTTTCATCAATGAGTGAAAGTGTCAAATAACAGGATGGTTTCTGAGATTAAGCAAGTAGTATTTGGCTGGTCATGTGATTTTAAAATGGCAGCCACCATGTATGGACCCTCTCCATGTAGAATAAAGCAGCTTTTATATTTTTACTGATAAGACTGGAGTCTTCATTTTAATGTGAATGCACATGATTTTCTACATATATTGCAAATTACAATTCATGTCTTAAGAGTTAAACTTTTTTAATGAGGAAAAAATTATGGAGTGCACCTTGAAATTTACAGCCACACACACACATACCCCTTTCCACCATGCTGCTCATGTTGGAGCCGCTTAATGAGGAAATTTGAAAAACGATCTCAATACCGACCAGCTTTTCAAAGACTAGAGAACTAAACAATGATCTAAGTGAAAACAGTAATCCATAACCAGCCCACACACACAACACATCATGGACTTTGCATACGACGAGGCTGGAGCCATTGTGCAAGTCTAATGACGATGATTGAGAAACAAGCGTGTAAAAGACAATATATCTATGTTTTGAATCACAATGCACTAAACATAAAGAATAAAGAACATTTTTCTTGAGCTGTAAATCCAAAGAAACCAAACTTTCATCATTCATGTCCTGCTCCAGCTTTGTTTTTTCCCATTCAGAAGTGATAATCCATATGCCCTATTCCCTTTGAAGACAATTACCCTCCACTGTGAGAGCTTCAGATGGCTGAAAGGTGATAACGGTCAATCAGAATAATTTTTATAAGTGGTTCTTATTGAAAATTCTGTTTGGCACGACTCTCCAGCATGGATTGTGCTCTCTTCGAAGTGCCCTGTGAAGGCATGATCAGCACAAGTTAGAACACAGCCAGATGAGCTGAACAGTTGTAGCGGGAGGTTGCATTCTCGTTCTAGAAAGCAATTGATTGGACAAGTTTCTCAACCTCTATTTGATGTCATGGATGTTCCATGGAAGTCTTTTTAGCCGAAAGAGAGAAACTGCATATTTTAAATGCTTACATCTTCTAAAAAAGGAATTGGTCAACCTTTAAAAGTACATTAGCATATAGATGACCTTAAAGCTAATAGATATGGACTAAAAGCAGAAAAATCTTTTTAATTATCAATTTTGAATTCACAGGGTCTTTAAGGGACTGATCACATGACTTGAAGGACCTTGCATCTACATACAAATATTTAGAGCTAAACAGATCAGCTGTTTCACACAGAGATTTTCTTTTCTGAATGTTTTTTATCTTAAGTGGTTTTATATTCCACTTATTTTAAGTGTCAAGTCAAAGATGCCATATAACACCTACTAACAAACACATAGTACATACTACACTCAAATGAAAGGTACAGCACTCATTAATACCAATATTTTAATCCGTAAATACATAATGTATTTTAAACACAGCCTATCTTACAGTTATAGCTAAAAAACATAACCAAAAATAAAATGAGACCATGATTAACCTCACAGACTGGGAGAAGCAGTGTACATTGCAGGATTAAAAGGAGAAGATAAAAATATATAACAGAAATATACACAACCAGGTTGTCATGAGCATCATAGTTCTTATGTACAAGTCTTTATCTGCAATAAAACGTGTGATCGCTTGTCTCGAAATTCTGTTTCATTGAAATGTTCCTTTTAATGCTGTTGTCACAGTGCCTCAGAAATGCTCAGTATGTTGAGTGTCTCCTGTGGCAAGTAAAACCTGTAGTGATTGGGGCATTCTCTGGAGTGACAGTAAAAAATATTAAAGGATTCCATGCCTCAGACATAGAAGAGTCGTACCCGGGATGTGCTGACATGAAGGTCATCATCAAAAAACTTAGTCTCTATAACAACATTACCACTGCAAGAGAGGAAATTTCGTCAAACATTGTATAATTCATAAAATGTATTAAAAGAGGAAATTGGTTAACTTCTTACGTTAAGACATTTGCAGGCATCATCTGTGACTCTGGTGCTGCTTCTATCAAAGACTGCCATGTATTTGTAGAATTAGGAATCACAAAGCCAAACTCAAAGAACCACTCTGAAAAAAAGACAAAAGTGTGTGTGTAAGCACTTCTTGCTGTGAATAGTCACTTCTTGTTGTGAAAGGGCCTTAAGCACTACAAATGCAGTAAACTAACAAGAGGAAAACTCTTTCACAAACAAGCTTTGACAAAATCTCTTCAATTTATTTTCCCCAAGATATTATGTTTACCCTGTCTCAAAACAGTAGTGTGTGTGTGTGTGTGTGTGTGTACACATTCATTTAGTCAAAATACAAAAGGAAAAATATTTTCACATTTCTTTTTTTATTGGAAAATGGAAATTAATTTACTGACAAGTAAAACCTAGCATTAGGAAATGTAAGCAATTTTAACATCTGTTATTATAATAGTAGTGAAAAACACTGCACCGGAATGATATTAAATGACAACTGTTTAGGTTCAGAATATGCTAAAGTACATCACTATTCAGGATCCTAAGGTAAGAATAACACTTCTCAAAAATGTCATACTTACAACGTCACGAAGACTATTTTGAATGAAATATTGTGACTAACTGAACTCTAAAAGAACTCTTCCTCTACAACAGGGGTGGGGAACCGTTTTTCCATTAAAGGCCATTTGAGTATTTACGAATAAAAGGTCTGTCTATTATACAATATTTTGTGTTGTTGTCATTTATAAATATTTTTAGACATTATTTGAAAGAATTTTTTTTTCAGGTTAACTGAATCAAGGCCATTTTTTGCTTTTCAAATTTTTTCTCAAATGGCCTCGTGGGCCGGGTACAATGGTCTCACAGGCCTTATACGGCCCTGAGGCCTGACGTTTCCCATCCCTGCTCTACAAGATGCCGAGCAGTACATTTAGGGAAATATTAAGCAATGCCTTTTATTTTAAATAATGTTTTAGCCTTTATTCATATTTTAGCAGTTTATAATAAAATAATGTATTAATTTTTTTAGCTGTGTTTCCATGTCAAGCCTCAATAGGTAAAACTAGCATGTAATGTTAATATTAAAGGGATAGTTCACCCAAAAATGAATTAATTTTCTCCCCTTTTCTCTCCAATTTGGAATACCCAATTACAAAAAAATATCTTCTGAAGTGAAATGATAGGTGAGTGAAAGGAATAGATTAAGGTATTACGGTCAATATTAGGTTAAAAAATGGCAAAAAAAAGAAAGAAAAAGAAACAGCTTTCTCTAGAAATTAGTTATATTTAAAACTTTAAAGGTTACGCAGTTGGCAAGTTCACACGAGAACTGATGTGTGAAATACGGAAGTGCAGTGTTATTTACAACAGAGGAGCATAGATATTGATATGGTACATAGATGCCTTATTCGACTGGTTTGGATACATCAACTGTGGTGCCATTTTAGAATGGTCAAAATATAGAGCAGTTTGAGTCGGGATGAATGTCAGTGAATGGAGAAGATGCCTCAGATTGAGCTCCTTGCTCAGAGCACTGCATAAACTGCTTTTAGTGAAAATAGTATTGCGGTCTATAGGAACAGCCGCTAATAAGAAATCTACATATGAATAGCTATGCAAGGAGGCTTATACACTTACGTCGCGCGAGAGGCAGTTTGAACCAGTGTCGACTAGGAAGCATATCTTTTTAATATCATTTTTATTTTATTTTTTTATATTAATCTATTTCTTACACCTAGTGTTTCAATTCAGAAGACTTAATTAATCCACTGGAGTCATATGGATTACTTTTATGATGGCCATATATGCTTTTGTGTTCTGCTGAAGAAAGACAGTCATAAACATCTGTGAGAGTATGAGAGTGAGTAAATTATTAGAGAATTGTAGAATGTTGATTTCATCAAAATGTACTGAATGCAATACAGGTAGCCTAATGATGATGTAATTAACCTTTTTTGTATCGAGGGGAACAATGTCACCCCCTTCATTTTAACATGATATCAATTAAATTATGGATATCCTGGAATAATGTAAACAGTATTTCTGTAATAATTGCATTTTTTGTAGCTCCTTACTAAAGAAAAAGCTTGTTATTAAAAAAATCAAAAAAATCTTTAAAATGGGACCTCTTATTCTTTACTATTATCATTGTTATTTCTCATCATTATTGTATACAGTAATGAGTAAAAAAAAGAATCAGAACAACCTTCTAGGCACTGGCCTTTAAAGTAAACTTTTTGCTCCAGTCGGAATTTTTCCAGTTTTTCTACTGAAGAGAAATTCAGCTCTCTGGAGACAGCTTTACTTTTCAGGATCTTCTTAGGAACCCGTGCTGAAAAATTCACAATAAATCATTAGGCTGTTAGTAACCAGACATGGCACATTGCACGAACATATGTGAAAGCGATCCAGTCTTGACCTCACTGACATCACTGCAAAGGGCAGTTAAGTAGTGGACATTAGAGAAGAACTGTATTAGCTCATCCAGTCAATGTTTTAAATCATTGATGCAAGGTAATGCTGAGAAACAAACCTTCATGTTCTACTCCAGGAAGGGAGAGGTCTTCAGTTCCCTGCCAGAGAACCTTCCCTGTCTCTGCATCTCTAAGATTCATCCAGTTTCTAAAGACAAGTTAAGATATACTGAACAGAATGACAACAAAAAAGTTTACTGATTTCAGGGCCATCGTTGTATAAAACAGGAAAAGTGAATGGGTTGTATCTTACATATATCTCAGTGGGACATATGACTTAAAGGAAAATTCTGGGTTTAATACAGGTTAAGCATCAATGGACAGCATGTGTTGCATAATGTGGATTACCACAAAAAAAATCTAAAATCGAGTTTACATTGAGACACACAATGGAATTGAATGAGGCCAATTCTTGTAGAGGTAAAAGGCAGAAATGTGAAGCTTATAATTTTATAAAAGCACTTCTATTAATTTTTCAGTTAAAACGCATGTATTTTTTGAGCTGTAATGTTGTTTAAATCATTGTTTTTACAGTCGTTTTAGGGTTTGTTGAAATGACATCATCATGGCAATTAAGTTGTAATATTGGCTAAAACTTGTCACAGAAAAGGTTAGTAAGTAATTTTATCAAACTAAAATCATACTAACACGCACATTGTTTACAACTTGTGGCTATACTTTTGAAATAATGAGTATTTTAATGTTTACAGATTGGCCCCCATTCACTTCCATTGTAAGTTGTAATCAAATGCCACAAATGCTGTCACATGAGCTCGAGTATTGAACCCTGAATATTCCTTTAAAAGTCCATACCTAAAAATCAATTAGATCAATAGAATTAGAGTTTAGTATTTGGCTCATTAGGCTTAATGTCCTCTATATTCGGGAGTAATAATGCATTTACAGAAAAAAAAAAAAAGTCAGGTAAATGCAATAGAAATGGATACAAGTATGTTAAGAGCTAACTGAAAAAGGTCACACTTGAGGTCTAAAAACAGCCTGATTTGTCGGCTGTGCAATGGTTTGTGACAATGCACTGCACTCTGACATCTGACCTCTTCATCTTCAGACCACCTGTATGAGCCTTTCAGGCTGTTAGAGCACACTCACATGAGGCTACATGTGCCATTACAAGTGCACAGCACAGGCCCTAGTCACCAACCCCCCGAGACCTCAGTAAGGACAGCACAAGTGTGCTACGTGTATCACTAATCCTAATCTATCTCTCAAGCATTAATAACAACACATAAATGCTCCTTATCAGTTGCAAATCCTTTAGTTCTACCTGTTGGAATGGAAGGGCACACCATAAAAATTATTCATTCAAATATGTGTATAATCTTGATAACATATTATTATATTTGTCTTTTATAATAATTACAGTTTAAATCTAGTTTATATGGTGATTAGAATGTATATACAGTAGACCTATTTTGTGGCATAAAAATACTTTAAATGAATCACAAAAGGTATTTATCCTCAATCCAGACCAGAGGCCCTCTTTTCATCCTAAATTATTTTAGATCTTTAGATTTCAAACGAGATAAAACAAAGGCAACCTGAGTAACACAAAATACAGTTTTCATATATATATATATATATATATATATATATTTTTTTTTTTTTTTTATTGAAGCAAAAAGTTAACAACACCTATAACACCCATGTGAAAAACTAACTGCCCCCTTAATCTTAGTAGCTGGTTGTGCCACCTTTAGCAGCAACAACAACCAAACGCTTCCGATAACTGGAGATCATTCAATCACAATGCTTTGGTGGAATTCTGGCGTACTCTTCTTTGCAGAACTGCTTTAGTTTAGCCACATTGGAGGGTTTTCAAGCATGAAATGCCCTTTATGGTACTGCCACAGCATCTCAATTGGGTGCAAGTCAGGACTTTGTGTAAGCCACTACAAAGATGTAATTTAGCTTCTTTTGTGCCATTCAGAGGTGGACTTACTCCTATGCTTTGGATCATTGTCTTGCTGCATAATCCAGTTGCGCTTGAGCTTCAACTCACGGATTTAAGACTGATGTTCTCCTTTAGGATTTTCTGGTAGAGAGCAGAATTAATGTTTTCTTCAATTATTGGAAGCCACTCTACCTCCACCATGCTTGACCGTTGGTATGAAGTTCTTTTTGTGGAATTCTGTGTTTGATTTACGCCTGATGTAATGGGACCCCTGTCTTCCAAACAGTTCTACTTTCGACTCATCAGTCCACAGAACATTCTCCTAAACATTTTGAGGATCATCAAGGTGTGTTTTTGCAAAACTCAGATGAGCTTTAAAGTTCTTCTGGGTTAGTAGTGGTTTTTGCCTCAACACTCTTCCATGGATGGCATATTTGGCCAATGCCTTTCTGATAGTGGAGTCATGAACAATGACCTTTATTGAGGTGACAGGCCTGCAGTTCCTTGGATGTTTCCTTGGCTTTTTTGTGACTTCCTGGATGAGTCGTCGTGCGCTCTTGGAGGAATTTTGGAAGGTCAACCACTTCTGGGAAGGTTCACTACTGTGCCATGTTTTCTCCATTTGGGGATAATGGCTCTCACTGTGGATTTTTTCAAATCCCAGAGCCTTTGAAATAGTTTTTAACCCTTCCCAGATTTATGTATTTCAATCACCTTTTCCTCATCATTTCTGGAATTTCTTTCTACCTTGGCATAGTGTGCTACTGGGTGAGAAGTTCAGCCAATTTCTTGCTGCTGAAAAAGTTCAATTTAGATGTTGATTTGATTGAACAGGGCTGGCACTAATCAGGCCTGGGTGTGTCTAGTCCATCTGAACCCCATTATGAATGCAGTTTCATAGATTTGGGGATTTAGTAACTAAGGGGGCAAATACTTTTTCACACAGGCCCAGTTGCTATTAGATAACTTTTTTGCTTCAATAAATAACATTATCATTTAAAAATAATTAAAAATAATTTTTTACAGCACTTTTTATTTTGTCTAATTTATACAATGGAGGAGGACAAACTTTTTTCTCCTAAACGATTGAAGCATCCGTTTATGCTACACGCGATGTTGTTTTTAAATACGTTTGTTGAGGTAAATCCAGTGGCAGCCAAAAGATTGGAATAATGTACAGATTTTGCCGTTTTGGAAGGAAATCACTTGCCATTATATCAGACACTGCTGAAAGCTATTTGGTTCATTAAATTACGCTGTCTTTGTGTTACTTTTTGAGTTGCAACAGTATGAAATAGACTGGCATGTCTTAAGGCCTCACATGTTATCAACTGACAGCTTCATTGAATTCTATCCACTCAACACCAGTGTCATGTACAACAATAAAGAGAAGACTTGGGGGTGTAGGCCTTATGGGAAGAATTGCAAAGAGAAAGCCACTTTTCAAACAAAAAATGTTAGAGTGGGCAAAGAAACACAGACATTGGGCAACAGATAATTGGAAAAGAGTGTTATGGATCTTAACCCCATTGAGCTTTTGTGGGATCAGCTAGACATAAGGTGCGTGCGAAGTGACCGACAAGACTATCTATAGCAAGTGCTACAGGAAGCGTGGGGTGAAACGTCACCTGAGTATCTGGACAAACTGACAGCTAGAATGTCAAGGATCTGCAAAGCTGTCATTACTGCATGTGAAGGATTTTTTGATGAGAAATCTTTAGTTTAAGGAGTTCTGGAAAAAAAATTCAAATTGTAATAGTACTTTTCATGTTATTAATGTCCCGACTATTCATTGTGATCAGTTGAATGCCACTTTGGTGAATAAAAGTACCAATTTCTTTCCATAAGAGCAAAATCTATACATTATTCCAAACTTTTTGGCATCAGTGTAAATAAAGATCATAAGGCCCAAAAACTAACAATATCAATGCTGTTTGACTAGCCAAGTTCTCCTTGGTCAAGCATTTCAGGGATGTGTACAAACAGGAGACATATCACAAAACTAACACCTTTAGCAGAACAAAAACTCATGCATTTTGTTATAATATTCATTCAAACTAAAAAAAAAGCCTTTTCGCTTAAGTATACTGTAAATTAGCCTTTTGGCAAAAGTGCTGAACTAAACTCAATTCAACAAAGAGGTTGCAATTTGACTGAATTAAAACCACCTCTTAATGAAGGATGTGTCCACTACAAAAACAAATAATTATCTATAAACTGAGCACTTTCATAATCACACTTATCTAATGGCAAACCAAAGGCTTATGAAAGCTCCAAGACCTAGTGCATACATCAAATAATCAGTTCATCCTGGCAAGATAAGTATTCTGTCTTGTATTCCATTAATTCCACTAATTTTCTGCCCTGTTTTTTTTTATTTTTTTTATTTTGTTATTTGGTACGATATATTTAACTCTGAATTTTGGGCACCAACAACTTAATTTTAGATGCTTTAAAAGAGTAACTATTGATTTAAGTGCTAGGCTCAGCAATTGACGGACCAGGCGACTGCATTTAAGATTAGTGGTGACAGATAGGATCTGGTGTCTATAGGATCACACCTGCTGAACACATCAGTGAAAATCCGAGAGAGTTGCAGGGGAGAGACACTTTTACTCACAAACACTGTCACAGTCGAGGTAATTAGTCCCCGTGGCGCCACTGCTTTCATGAAGCCACAATCATTATGAAAATATCATCCATTGTTGCCATTTACAGTCTGTTGTTATTGGTTCAAAAGAGCTATAGTGAAGGTGTCAAAAGCATTAGGGATCAGTGCATTAAAACAAATACATTTTTGCTGCTTTATTATAAAATTGTAGCCTTCATGCTGACTCTTTACCAAAAAAAATTAAAATAGGGCGCAGGACCGTGTTCATGTTAAAAGCAATAGACACAAAATCCACACTCCCTCAGAATTCTATGTGCACTGTTTAGTTTATTAATTTTTTAAAACGGCCACTGCATGGATAGCTTTCACTGCAGCATAATAAGTCAAACAGTACATGAACCAACAAAATATTTAGCTTCTTACACAGATTCTGGGAAAACACTATGAGATCTGGGTTTACTTAAGTTTCATATCATTGTATTTTGTAGCCACTCAAGGGGATGGTGCTTTGCACACTGTAGTCACACCTGGAGCACACTAGGGTAAAAACAACACAAGGCAGATATGATGAGGCCTAGAGATAAAATAGCAGGAAACTTTGGGTTTCACGGTAAGCTGATGGCAAAAAATAATTTACATTTTTAAACGTTGTGTCAATTTAAAAAACTAGGTATCGTGAGCATGAACTGCATGCACTGATGACAAATGTTTGAAAACAAAAGGTTAATTAATCTACATTGAAGGTAAATAGATAGTGATTCCTATGGCATATCATGTCCAACTGGGAACAACATCAATATTTATCAAGTTCCTCTTAGTTTACAATTTTCAACAATCTGCATAAAGAATGTCTTAATTTCTTATCCATAAACTCAAAGCCAAGTCTTTCCCTTATAGATTTGACATGACTTTTTGTCCATTGTTACACAAGTCTCTGGAATACTCCATTCTTATTATCTAGCGGTCTGATATTTCTGAATATTCAACTGCACATCCGCGGATTAAGGGTGCTTTAGCACTAGCACTTTTGGTGTGCACCCAGGGTCAAATGATGTCAAAGTTTGGTTAATTTGGATAACGTGCGCGCTGTTTTCCGAACGCAGGAACTGTACCGGGGTCCCCTTGAAAAGGTGTTCTGGTTCAATGCAAATATGAACGCAATCGAACCAAATTGTGGAAGTGAACCGCTTGTGATGATGTATAATTTGTGTCTTTCCAGGCTCAAGATCACAATTATTATGGTATAATGCATTTCTCATACCACTGCCTTCAGATAGCAGCTAAAATTATTCACCTAATCCATTCGCGGGCTCATGGCAGACAAACGCTAATATTCATCACATGGCGAGTTTTCATGGTATTCTAAAGAGATAAACTTTAATACTTCACTTAAGACAGTGACCTCTTCTCAAGTTGTTACCAAGTTACAGTGGTAAACAGCTGCTGCTTGTACGCGCATTGATGGCATAATCGGGCCACGGTAAGCGGGAGGGGGACAAAACGAACTTGGGTTCGGTCAAAGCAATCGAACCAAGTGTGAAAGCACCCTAAGCCATATCAGACCAATCATCTGGGTATTGCGAGTTATATTTCCTACTTCTCAAATAAATGTGCGATCTCTACAAGTGAGCAAACAAAATTACTTCAACTCAAATCAATGTTAAATGTCCATTTATTCATTTATTTGGTAAGTAGACGTGTAATAAGCTGGATAATGAGCAGTCAGGCCGTCATTTTTTTTTTTTTTTACAAAATAAACACCAGCAGAACTTGCAAACCGGAGGTGTAATTCAGTTGTTTGGCTATTTCTTTCTCACATAATTACAATTTCAGCTACAGGTAGACAGATATATTAGCTTTACTGATTACTTGATGCTGATAGTTTTTTATTAATTCGTGTTCCTCTGAAAATATATCTTTTTTAATTGAAGTAAGGGCATGCAAATAAAAATGCGACTATATAAAAACGCCTCTCGTCAGCACATACATTGTGTCTCTAACTTCATATTGTGAATAATAATATATGGGCTGTAAAAAGCTTAATTTGTTAAATATTAAATAGAGAGCATTGTAACAGAGCCAAAAAATAATTAACATTCTATGAATCTATTTTAAAAAATATCGGCCGAATAATCGCTTATTGGCCTTTTCCACCATCTTTTCCAAAATCCACTCTCGGTAGACCTCTAATTTCAACGCAATTCGGTCCATTTATTTAATTGGATAGTAGCCGTGTAATAAGCAGGAAAACGTAGTCAGATGTTATCGCAAAAATATCACCCTGTCAGGGTTTATTTTGCGATAATAACCGGATGACTGTACATTATCCCTTACTTGTCATTTTCCAAAGCTTTGCCCCATACAGTTTGGGATGTGAGGAGCATAAGGCAGCAAATCCCTGTCCTTTCAAATCAAGGATTTAAGAATTACCGTAAGTCGCACGCTTGCTTTTCCAGAATAGGTCACAGAGGGTAAACCGATGTCTTCTTGAAAAAATATTAGAACAGGGTACACCAAGATCAGACCCAGTGTTTCAGAATGATCCATTTTCAAACCACGTTCACCCCATATGAAACACTCCGGTGCTATTTTGATTATTCTCATCAGATTTACAGAGCCTATTATAGAAACACAAGCCAATGTTATGCAATCCTGATGACAGACACAAACTGTGTGAGGAGATTTCACCTGGCTAATGCACCTGATCCCAAGAATCAGGTGCATGTCATGGTGTCGAGGTTTTCTGAGGCCCATGTGAAAATGAACAGAACTTTTAGCTTTAAAAAAACTATGGCACACTACAGATAGTTACGTATACCGACATGCTCAATTCTAAGTAAACCTTGACTAGAAATTTTTTACAGAATTGTCCATAATTAAATAAAAACAATTAGATAGCATTGTAATTTATTTCACTGTTTAACTGCTTTATACTTAACTGTGCCAGTAAGTTACTATTTATATGCCAGTTACTCAAAAAAAAAAAAAAAAGCGTATCTACTGTATATCTATAAATTATGGAATAACGGAGTAAGTAATCTGGATTAGGGCAGTATAAGACATTACACAGATACACCCGTTCAAACGTTTCATAGCAAGTAAATTGCTCACAAACAATTTTAACACTTTTAAAGCCATTTGGGTTCATAGATGGTTGGTTGAAACTGATATCAGGCAAGTATTACAAAATCATAATTAAGAAAGAATAATATAATATCACAGAGCAAAATTAAACAGTTTCACCTCCCTCTGTCCTGTTAACTCTGTAACCAATCTCGTGTGTATTAGCATCCGGACTTCATAACGGTTAAATCCATTGCCTAATATAGACCCGAATATAAATGTAAAAGCTAGTTACGATATGAAGTTATATGAGTTTGAGTTTTGAGCTAGCAGGCTAATCTGTCCCAGCATCACATAAGGATACAGTTTAAACCCCTTCAGAATCTCCTTCGCTCTGTCTTCGTCCGAAGACATCTTTCCCCCCGAATCTTCAGCAGATGAAAAAAGACGACTTTAAACGTTTAGGCGACGAATAATCAAAAATATCGGACAAAATAGTGCGTTAATTACACAAAATCCAGCCCAATAAAGCTTTTAGTTAGAGATCCAGCTTTAGTCTGAAGGGACACACTTGATCCGCTCACAACCTACTGCAAATAGATTTTTGTGGGAGATTGAAAGTTGATTCACCCAATCATTTTGCGAGACTCCGTAGGCCTTGATTAAATGCACCAATCACAGTACAGAAACAATGACTAGGGCGGGGATACAGTTGCGTAAGGACGCGTCACCGATGGCAACCCCTCAAACGTCCTTCGTATGCAAGAGAACGGAAGCACAGGAGAGACAAAAAGTTGTGACTACATACTTTTTTTCTTGTGGAAAAATAAGGCTCTCGTTATGTAAACCACGAAACAGTGGTCTTCACAGATCCTGCTTAGGGCCAATAAAAAAAATTATATATTAGAATAGACTTTTACCAAACATGTAAATTAGGCTATGAGTAGACTAGGCCTAGTTCAGACAAAAATGGTGAAACATAGTATATATATATATATATATATATATATATATACTATATGTGATCTATATTGAGGATAGATTTCATATGAATGTAATTTATAAACACATCTCAAAATGTTCTACTTTAAAATGATGAGAAGAAGAAAAATAAAATGAAGCCGCTACTATGCTCTGCTCCACAATACAAGCACGCTATTTTAGTTAAAGAGATATTTCACCCAAAAATGAAAATTCTCTCATCATTTACACACTCTCATGCCATCCCAGAAGTGTTTGACTTTCTTTCTTCTGCAGAACACAAACAAAGATTTTTAGAAGAATATTTCAGCTCTGCAGGTCCATGTAGGCAAGTGAATTGAAACCAAAACTTTAAAGCTCCAAAAAGCACATAAAGACAGCATAAAGGTAAAATCCATATACTTATATTCAGCAGTGATGTGATAGATGTGGGTCATATTTAAGTCCTTTTTTTTTTTTTTAAATAAATCTCCACATTCACATTCTTCTTCTTATGTTTTTAGCGATTCTTATTATTTGTGTGTATCGCCATTTACTGGGCAGGGAGAAGAATTTTTAGCAAAAAAAGGACTTGATAATGAAAAAGGAAATGTATCTATTTCTCACCCACACCAATCATATCGCTTCTGAAGACATGAATTTAACCACTTGAGTTCATGCTGCCTTAATATGCTTTTTTAGAGGTTCAATGTTCAGGCCACTGTTTGTGTTCATCAAAAGAAAGTCATACACATCTGGGATGGCATGGGGGTGAGTAAATGATGAAAGAATTTTCAATTTGGGTGAACTATCAATTAATACTTTATAGAGTTTATATTTTGGCTTTTTTTTATTAAACAGACACAATTGTCTTTTGAATGTTTTTAAATGTATTCTACTTGTCTTATATGCAAAGATGACCTGTAATGGCATACTATTACCATTGGGCGGTGCTATGCTACAAGCAGAATAAATAATATCCTCTTCTTTCAGAGCTAATCAAGGCTTGTATTACGATAATTGCTCCTTCCTATTCCTCCCATTGTATGCATTTCTACCTCAGAAATAAATGATTTTTACCCATATACTCATACATAATAATAGTTTATGCTTAACATTTAATCAGAAACGAAGTAATTAAGTAGTGGAAATTTGGAAGCAAAGAAACTGGAAGCATAAATCTTTCACAGACACTTCAACACCTCTTCCATTTTTACACACCATTACCTCATAAACTCTCAACAGTAGCAGTGTGGCATGATTCTACAATCTAAATTACACAGACAACAGAAATGTTTTATCATCCTTCAACAAATACAGCTCTGCTATTTCAGAGATATCACAAACAAGAGTGAAGGGATGAGAAACTGGAAGGAGCGAGCCTTATATTAACAGTAAATCTTACGTCTCCGCAGTGGTCAAAGCACCATACAATATATTACATAAATTGCTACTTCACTTGGCAACTTGAAATATAGTTTCGTGGATTTCATTCCCTGTCCATTTGAGTTTACATTCATTGTTTTTTTGCAGTAGCCCATGTGAAAAGGCATTGGAGGGGCATAAATCCTCTTCTCACCACATCAGCTGAGCTCTCTTACTAACTATTCCTATCCTTATAAAAAAATGAGTAGGCCATGTTTTATTATTAATTTATGCTGTATAACTGATCTATTTTTAAGCAATGCTCTCTGGTGAATACGCTTTTGTACATGAATACAACATGTTTCGCTTTAAAGTTGTACGTTCTAATTCTTTGAACTGACAGTTGTCTCTGTGGTTGTTACAGCTGCAGCTCAGAGCGGTCAGGCCATTACATAAAAGACAGCACTGTAGCCAGCATTCCACATGTAATGCTGTTTTAAGATGTCAGGGCTGCGGCTATTTAAATCACTTCTAAAAAAAAGAACATAAAAGTAGACAAAGATCACATTACCATTTCCTGATGAACAGCAATATTTTGCACCTCATAGAATTTGATAATCTCTTTAATATATAAAATAAAAAATTTCATTGCTTTCTGGCATTTTAAAATAGCAGGCAAGGTTGAAGACAATTTTACATTAGGAATATTTCATTTTGCACTGATTTGAGATCTAGCAATTATCTGGAGGAATTATACATAAATTATTATTAAATGTAACATACATCTGTTATAACTCTAAATATTGACTAATATGACTAGTTTACAGAATTAAAAAATAATCTCAAATATGGACGTTTTAAGAACAAATCATCCAGTTGTTTGCACCAAGTGCTCTTGGCTACACGTGCCTTTTTTGCTCCTCTCCCCAATGGAGTGAATTGAATATAAAGACTATTCATGCTGTAAATGGGAATTCTACAGCGGAATCAAATGAAAAAAAACCCCAGCTCTCTCTTCACCTCATGGCCAGTGTGAGTCCATTATTGTGACTGTTAGAAGCAAAACTATTAACAAAATTCCAGGTGTCAGGTCTAAGGCAAACTAACAATTCTAAGTTTCTCTTATGTATCTTTAGCACACAATTTATTACATCAATTTAGGCCACTTATCACAGACAAAATGACCAAATTTTCCATTAATATTAAACCTCTCTCTTCCAAGAAGAAATGATACCAGATTTAGCTCTAATGTTGTCTGGAAATGGAGCTGAACAGGAAATAGAGTGTGTTAAAAGAGCTCACAGTGGCTAAATGGGCAAGCACATAAAAAAGGCAGGAAATTAGGTAAAGCTCATTAAAACAGAGTGTTGCAGATTAGCAGACTGTGACTTCTCTTTTAGACAGCTCGTTACCTGAAGTTATCGAGCGGTAAAAGACCAATCATATGGCATTACATCTATAGTCTAAAAGAGAAGACAGACTGGTGTTCATATAGATTTTGAAACTGAGAACCTGTTAAAGCTTTTGGACATCTCCTTATAGAATATTTCAGTTTATAATCTGAATTCTGATAGCCTGGCAACATCAAGCAGCAAAGAGACAATCAGCATATTAGACTAAGTGCATTGTTAGGATCAGTGGGTTAAGACACTGCCCTCAAAATTTTGAATTATACCAAATTTGACCTTTTATTATATAGTATTAATGGTGATGTGCAACTCTACTTCATAAAGAAATGGTTGCCAAGCAAGTTTGCTATATCTTTATATAATATTGCTGCAGACATACAGATTATGCATCTGACTTAAACACTTCTAAATGCTATTTACCAATTTACACTTGAATGTGTCCATTGTGATAATAACATCAATAAATCCACCTTTTGTCAGCCAGTTAACAGTTAATAATCAGAAATGAAGTCTTCTTCATCAAATCAGGCACATTCGATTTTTCAACAGATCTATTTATGTCACCTTTCCCTGTTCAAATCCCATCCTGAGTTACAGTTTAATTATTTTCTTGTTTTCGGTAGCTCATCAGATTCCATTAGCTGGTATATTAGTTCTGATTCTGTGGAAAGAAATTCTTAATTCTCTGTTCAGTGAGCATTAAACCTTCATTAAGTTCACAACCAGACTGGTGTCATATAAATCTGGTCATACTGTAGATTCTCAAACTTTTTAGATAATAAATGTTGGAAATCAGAGATGTTTCAGTGCACTTGGTATATGAGCAATAATTAGGCTATGTTTATGGATGACACTTTACAATAAGGTCCTATTTATTAACATAAGTAAATGCATTAGTTATCATGAGGTATCATAACTAACAAGAGGTTTCCCACATCTTTTGACCAATGAATTTCCATGGTTTTTCTATAAATGTTCCGATTCTTCCAGTCTTATGGATGAGAAAGAAATATTAAATTAAGATTTACCTAATTTCCATAATTTTTTTCAGACCTGGAAGTCCATATTATTAAAATTCCTTAATATTTCCAACTTTTGCATGATCGTGTGATCCCTGTTACAATGAACAATTTTTGTATTTTTTTTACTGTATTAACTATATGTTAAAAATATAAAACTTTTCATGCTAACAATCTATTGTACTATATGTTAAAATAAACTTTAACCAACATTAAAGGAATAATCAATCAATCAATAGCATTTGTGGCATAATGTTGATCAATTGAACAACAACAAAAAAAAGCACTTACAATGGAAGTGAATGGGGCCAATCACAATACTCTTTCTAAAGTATAGCCAAGATGTAAACAATAAGCGTGTTAACATGATTTTAGTGTGATATCACACTAAAATCATACTGACCTTAAAGTTATAACCAATTTTACAACTTTGTTGTCCTGATGACATAATACCATAAACCCTAAAACCCTAAAATGACCATACAAACGACTATTTAAGCAATTTTACAATAATACACAAGTTTTAACAGACAAATTATTGTAAGTGCTTTTCTAAAATTACAAGTTTTTAATTTTTATCTTTTAATTTGGGCTGTCGATTCAACGCGTTGATTCGGTGCGATTAATGATACCAAAATTAACAATTTGAAAAATATTATCGCAATTAATTATGTCCCCTGACCGTAATAAGCACTATTCCTTATATCTGAGCAATTCAAGCTTGGGCAAACAACACACAAGAACACAGATTGATGGATCACAAATCCGAACGCAGGGATCTCAAGGCGTGTTTTTATAAGTTTCAAATTTTATTTAATTTGACACGGCAACCTAAAAATGGTACATTTATGACATGACGCAACCGATTCTGCCCTAAAGAGAGTCCATAAAGCATCCGTCTGACCAGCGCCGTAACCACAATATAGCCTATAATAATCAGATATGGTCAGACATGCAATAGCCTATTTGACCACTATTTTATGATTGAAATGTTGTACAGACCGACAGTAATTTCCAAGGGCGCAATCTATTCACAATTTGGCGAAATTTGCCGTTTTTAAATAAAAATATTTCATGTCCAGAACGTGATTCGTAGGCTATGTGATTCATAATTTTGAATGTGAAAACATTAACGGAGCCGTTTTCAGCATATCAGGTTTAAGACAAAGAGAGACTGTGTATATATTGTAAATGAATTGAATGAATTTGGTTATCTGGCAAGTTTCTAAAGTAGCTTTTTAGAAAATTCACTTGATATTGTCTTAGAAAATGATCTATAACACAAAGTAGATCGTTACCACACTCAGATTAAAAATAGAACATGGTAAGATATGTTCATTGAGGCTTCAGTTGAGTTTTTAGGTTGTGGCAAGGAGAGGGTCATATATTTTTAATGCAAATATTATTAGCTAATAATTTAAAATCCATTTAAGATTTTCTTAATAATTTATTTATGTCTTTAATTCATTCTGAATTTGTACAGCATCTCCTAAGTGTAACGATCCACACTGTCTTTTGTTTGTGTACCTTTTTATTTAAGTTTTTGGCACCTTTTATGTTCCATATTGTTCTTTGTTTATGCACTCTTATTTTGAAAGTCTTGTCATGTCCTGTTTTCCCTCCTTGTCTATGTGTCTGGTTTTCATTGGTTTATTGTTTTCTGTGAGGAAGTGGGCAGACGAGGGAGTAAGGATCCAGGTACAGCTTTATTGAAATTGCACAAAGTAAGGGAAGTATAAACAGAGGAACAAATGAAACATCCACGAGGGGAAAATAAAGACATAAACACAAGATATTAACACGGGGAGTCTTCCAAGGAGGGCACAGGCAGGAACACGGACTAAGGCAGGATTCAGATACAACATAGACCGAACATAAAACAACGACCAACCAAGGACAAGGTGAACATGAGGGCCTAAATACGAAACCAAAGGGGAAACAAAAGCCAATGGGAGAACAGAACTCAAAACAAGATAATAAGGCAATTAACTAAAACCAATGACAAAACTAGAACTGATAATAAAGTAATCAAACAATAAACCAATGAAAACCAGACACATAGACAAGGAGGGAAAACAGGACATGACAAGACTTTCAAAATAAGAGTGCATAAACAAAGAACGATATAGAACATAAAAGGTGCCAAAAACTTAAATAAAAAGGTACACAAACAAAAGACAGTGTGGATCGTTACACTAAGAGTCTTCTTTTATAAGATACCTTTTTATTTTGAGGATGAGCCATCAGTTAAAGGAGTAGTTCACCTAAAAATGGAAAATTTACTTTTACTCACTCATATACTCACCATTATGTTGTTCAGAACCCACATGCTGTTACTTTAACATAAAAATTGATATTTTAAGCAGCTCTATTGTATCAGTTATTAATGAGCAATAGCTGTCAATCTTCATAAAGGACAAAGACTATAAATCGTTATTAAAGGAGACCTATTATGCCCCTTTTTACAAGATAATATAAGTCTCAGGTGTCCCCAGAATGTGTCTGTGAATTTTCAGCTCAAAATACCCCACGGATCAGTTATTATACCATGTTGTAAATGCCTCTTTTTGGGTGGAATCAAAAACATGCTGCTTTCGTGTGTTTAATTGCAAATAAGCTACTGCTCCCTGCCCCTGACATAGCTCTGGTCTCCTTGAATACAATCAGAGACAATGGTAACTTTAACTGCATTAGCCATAGAATCAGTTAGCAGAAAAGGTGGAAAGGCGATTTGCAAACATTCACAAAATATAAAGTGCAATACTTACATCTTCAGGATATAAAGCTGGAACATGTACAGTTGGTACTGATCCATGCTTGAGAATATTTTTTTTTTAAAATCCTGCTTTATGTTGACACTCAAAGCAGTCCGGTGTAAAATGATTTGCACAAACATACACACATTTTTTTATGTTTTGGGGCACATTTCCTTCAACAAACAAAAACCAAACTTGTCCACTGCGTCTTCAGTGGCTCTGATGTCTGTGTGTAGATCATTCGGGGGAGGATCTATGAAAATAGGGTGGAGTCCGTCACCTGTCGTGGGCTGTTTTTGATTAAGAGAGATATAAGAAAGAGGAGTGGGTGGACTTTTAACATTGTAGGTTGTTTGTGTACACACACTGCCGACTTACATACAAACAACATGTAAAAGTGAATTTTGCATAAAAGGTCCCCTTCTGTATAAAGACATCATAACAGTATGATATGAACTGTGCACTTTGATACTATTCCAAGCTTTCTGGTGCCATGCAACAGCTTTGTGTTAAATGGATTACATTTATGTTATTTAAATAATGATTTTGTTTTCTTTGGACCTTGAGAGTAGTGCTCAATAGGAAATGTTTTTGTATAGAAAAGAGGAGCGTTCGGATTCTTGAAGAAAAGATTGTGTTAAGATTCTACTGGGGAAAAAGCAAAATGAGGGACAATTTGATGGCAGTAAATCATTTTGTGTATTTTCTTTTTGCTAGTCAGCTGGCACAGTCATGTCATTTTACAGATACATCAGTGATGAAAATAAAATAAAATAAAATTATATTTGTCTTTGATACAGCACAAAAAAAGAAAGAAAAGATGACAAAACAAATTGCTAGCAATGTAGACAAAGTGGTAGACTTTATGAAATTTATGAACCAGTATCCATGTGACGAACTAAGGCCTTCTGTTGGAGAACATGGCCTCGTCACATTTGGTGGTTTTGACGGCAGATATAATGCCATGTCCCTTGCAGCATCAGACATGGACGAGTGGTCCATGGAGGATGTTGCCATCCCTTGCCCTAGCGAGGGTGATGAATGTGCACAGGCCATTGATAGGGAGCTCCGTTCGTGTCCTCACATGGGCAGTTGAGGAGCTTGGTCTCAAGTGGTCCTCTCCAGAGGAGCCAGTTAAGTCTTGTCTGGAGACTCCATTCTTTCTGCACCAATCTTTCCAGAAGTTCATGCAGAACTCACGAAGACCTGGCGCATGCCCTACTCATTTTGCGTCCAGATCGGAGAAGCTACAGTGCTCATGAAGGTGTAGGAAAAGGGATATCTGAAACTTCCCCCTATTGAAGAGGCAGTTGCAGCCCATCTCTGTCCGACCACTGCTACGGGATGGAAGCCCACACCCACACTTCCAAGCCGTGTCGACTGACATTTGCACTGGCTGGAAGAGCTTATACTCCATAGCATGGCAGTGCTTCATGTATTCCAGGTCAAGCTTCTCAAGGATATAGATGAGCAAGGCATGAATCCTGAAGTGTTTAAGGAACTCCGTACCACCACAGACTTGGCGCTGCAAGGTACAAAAATGACCAAGCAGGCCATCGGGAAAGCGATGAGTAATTTGGTGGTTCTAGACTGGCACTTCTGGTTAACGCTCACAGAGATGCATGGCACGGAAAAAGCTTCTGTTACTGACTCAGTTCAAACTGGGGAAAGTCATTTAAGAGATTACTGGATTTTATGATGGCAGCATCCGCCATCATAACGTTGTCTTTTACACAAGAGACCTCTACAGTGCTGGCTCAAACATCACATACCACGGCAGACCTGATGCCAATGGCGCATGTGCATCACCATGACTTGCCGCTGTGTGGCTGCTCTAGCACCATGGATAGTTCGAACCTTTTATCAGCAGGGTATTATGCTGGGTCAGGATTTCAGGCAAAAGTGATGACCACGGATGTGTCCAACACAGGCAGGCTGTTTGACAGATGCCTGGCTTTTGGCACAGGACAAGTGTGAAACGTCACGTATAACACTGGTCATAATTATCATTTACAACAATAATATTGCTTTATTGCATTATGTGTAGTATAAGGCCACAAGGGCTTCAGTTTTCAGTTCAGTTTTTTCAGATGAATGGTAGGTTCTGTGAGAGCCGGTCAAGAGATACAGCTGCTGGTGACCCAAACTCCATGTAATCCAGGTCAAGTGGAGTTCTCAAAAGTGCTCCCTCATAGAGAAGTTGCTCCAAAAGGTGTTGTGTCAAATTAAGCGACACTAGGGGTCTTTCTTGAAGGCCTCGGTTACCTCTGAACTTGAGAAATGGCCAATGAGAAATTGGCAGACAGTATTTGCATGTCCCTCCCCCGGACTTATGGGTATAAAAGGAGGGAATCGTGCATCTGTCCATTAAAAAAAAATTTGACCACCGAGCGGTTGTGTGTTCGGCAAGCTGGTGTTCCACTACTGTTCCACTCACCTCTAAGAGCATTGCTGTTAGATTCTACAGAACATTACCAGGGGCTTTCTCCCTTCTCTGTACGCCAGTGCAGTCCACGTCCCTGGCGCTTCGACAGCGTTTTCCTTAAAGCGCAAATAGATCTTAGACTGGGCTGCCACCTTCGGGTCTGCTCGTCCAGTCTGAACCTGACGCACAGATGTCTGCTATGCTTGCCTGGGCAGCCTTGAGCGCAGGGCTGGACTGGAACCCTCCGCCCCCCCGCTCACTCCTCACAACTAAGCGATTGGTTCCTCGGGTCAGGGCACCGCTCACAGCCACCACATCCCCGGTTCCTTTCTTCCCGGAGGTGCATGACGAGTTGACGAAGCCGTAGAGGACACCTTTTACTGCCCGAAACCGGTTTCCTCACTCTTCCTCTCTCACTACCCTTGACGGCAGAGCAGTCCCTCATGCTGTCTTGCCCTGCATGCCATGGCCCTCCTGCAAGTCCAACAGGCCAAGGCACTTAAAAATCTGCACTTGGGTAGTCCAGATCCTGATGTGTCTCGCCGAGGGCATCCCCCTGTGGCTTCTAAACAACAGGCAGCTCCACTTCAACCTCAGCATAGAGCTCCACGCAGAAAGCTGACACCTCCATCTCACAAACCTCCACCAGGACCCAGAAGGCTCCCAAGCATTCCTGAGACAATTAAACCAAGGAGCAAGATGGCCGCTACGGAGTTGGTATCTGGATCACTCCATCCCCTGGTGGAGGGAAATCTCTTGCCGCACACCTCCATAGGACCTACTCCTAACTTTTTTGGAGCAAGGTAAGTGCTTTGAGCTTTCTTCTAAGCACAACTGTTTCAGGATGCAACTTTGCTCCCAAACATAATATTACAGACACCCTTCTCCTCCATTGAGGGGATCACGTGTGCTCTTTCTCCCAGGATAGTCCACTAAACTCACACTACCTGGATGACTTTCCTCCCTAGCCCTCTGGTCTGAGAATTCAGTGGAGGAATTCCCGACCAGACCCACTACAGGTACTAACTAATCTGTACTGGAATAGGAGCACCACAGGGTTTGGCCAACATGGATTAATCCCCCTGTGTGTATTTTCCATGGTACGGTCCCCCAGCGGGCAGACCCGTGTTTCCCTTGGGCAGTCCCCTCTGCCCCCCGGTCACTGTGTTTGTAGCAACTCCTCCCTTGCTAGGTAGGATTTACCACCGTGCCACTTCTACATGTGGCCTGAAAACCCATGTGATGTATTCGCTACATTTAACCTGCCCACAGTTTGGGCAGGATGTGGTCTCTGCAGGGTCTTTTCCCCCTGAAAGAATAGGAGTTGGAAAAGAATATGTTTTATAGCGTTAAATTGCCCCAGCCGCTTTAACTTTATGGGAGAAACATAGAGAGAGAAAATGCGCGGCTGGCGCAGCCTGCTCCCAAGCTTGACACATCGCTTGTTCCCCCCCTTCGGGGATACCGGGAACCTAGAGGGTTTATGGCGTATTTATGGGGCGTTGGAGAAGGGTACGTACAGTCTGACGCAGCCTGCTGCGTTAGCACGCAACTGCCTGCCCGCACTTGCATCAGCAGTTCACATACACGGTTCAGTGCATGCCGTGACTGAATAGGGACCCTGTGGCAGGGTGGAGGGCGGGGCTTGTGGCTGTGTGTTTTGTCTTTTGTTTAAGTTTATCATTAAACTATTATTTATATTGTTAAGCCAGTTCTCGCCTCCTACTTTCCATTGAACTGCGTTACACTGGTGCTGAAACCCGGGAAGGAGGAGGGATACACCGTAGTAGAGTTCTCGCCACTACCGTCCACCCCAACGGAGCAGCCACGGCCGTCTGCCGAGGGACAAGGAGCCCAGCCGCCTGGAATGGAGGAATGGCCACCGACCGCGAGGGGAGAATGGGCTCCTAACTGACCGCCTGGAGCGGTCAGGGCCGCTGCCAGGGGCGGAGGAGTCCCCTACCAGCCACTGAAACAGGGCGGGGTCTGAGACCGCCGACAGCGAGCGGGGAGGGGCTCGCTGCCAACCGCTTGGAGCGGGAGAACCGCTGCCAGGGGCAGGGGAGATCCCTTCTGTTCCCCGAGAATGCGATCCGCCCAGGGAGGCATGGCTGTCGTCCGTTAGAGGGTGGAGGAGTGGCCGGGGACCAAGTTACGGCATATCGGAGAACTGGTGAGTAAGTTTTTTTTATTTTTTTTATCTCTCTCTCGCTCACTGCCACTCTGCATTAGCCTTTTCCCTCTCTTTTAAAATTGACAGTGGTTTTTTGGGGGGTACTACACTGTTACAGGTAGTACCCCCCAAAAAACCACTGTCAATTTTAAAAGAGAGGGAAAAGGCTAATGCAGAGTGGCAGTCGTCGAGTGAGCGACAGACAAGGAACGTCTAGGTTACTATTGTAGTAGCCACTGTAACGGCCAAACCTTATTCTCGGCTCCTCAGTGCAAAACCTGAATCGACAGATGCACGATTCCCTCCTTTTATACCCATATGTCCGGGGGAGGGACATGCAAATTCTGTCTGCCAATTTCTCATTATAGCCTTTTCTCAAGTTCAGAGGTAACTGAAGCCTTCAAGAAAGACCCCTAGTGTCGCTTCATTCGACATAACATCTCCTTCCCTCCATCAGGGAATGGAGGTTACAATAGTAACCTAGACGTTTTTGAGTCTTGGGAAATGTGTTAAAACACGGGTGGAATGTATGTTCCCTCACATTTAGAGCTAAATCACATATCTACATTTGTATGACAGCAATGATCTAAAAAGTGTAATCTCTGAAAAGTATCATGTGAAGAAGGCTAATTTGCCCCTGATGCATTAAACTACAGCTATTAATTACAGTTAAGGCACAACTTAGGCCTAAAAGTATAGCTGTGGGTGATGTGTTGGTAAGAATGCTTGTATAGGGTATAGAAAGCATAATAAAACACATTCAGCCACTCATATTGACAAGACAGCAATATCTAGGCTGATAACAAAACATGCTTTCTCTTAAATTGCATGCTTATTTATTTGTACCGGTAATTTACTTTTTATCTTAAATTAGTGGTTAAAGTCACCAATGTAGACGCACGCAGACATGTTGCAAACTCCTGTTACAAAGGCTATGATTTATTTTTCAGGTGTCACAACCTTTCAGTTAATTATAAAGTGTCTTAAAACTGCAATGACAAAAGTCAGATTGTACACTATATTTTATATAAATAAATAGCAGTTCTTAAAGTTATATAGAAACATTAAAGAATGCAATAAATAGCTAGTAAACTTCCTGTTTTTACCATGTCTGGAAAAGACACGGTACTTACATTAAATCATCCCTGTCATTATATGATCAATAAGCAAACAAATAAAGTAATAATGACTCACATGCAGAGGGTCCCTTGATGAAGCAATGTCTCTCACGAAGAATGTGTGAGTTTGTTATGATTCTCCATAATAAATGGGAGCCAATCACAACTGACTTCAAGGAAAAGGGAATAGCAAATATTATTTGAGGTTACACACAAAACAGCAAGAGGCTGCCCCATGACTGACAAATTAAAAGCCGTATGCACAAGCAAGGTTAGAAGAATGATCTGGCTCATTTGGCAGAGGTTTCTCTGTGTGTGAGAGCTTGTATTGCATGCGCAGGAGATTTTGTGTGTGCAAGGGTTTAAAACGGTTCTTCCTGTTTCCTGGTGCTGTAATGAACTACCGCTCATTAGAGTAAATAATGGGTGAGAGATCTTCATTTTTTCCGTGACTTTAATATATTGCGCGTTTGAGCTTCAATAATGGCCGTAGATTATTGCCATTGATTTGCTGTCTTCACAAAACACACAAGATGGTCTACGTAAAACATGTTCACGAGGTTTTATAATCTAGATGTGGCATCCATCTCTTCGTAGGTTCTCTCTGTCTAGAGAGCATACTATTCTAACACCGCAGGGTAAGTCCAAGCTTGTTTATTACGGGCAGATTACCTGTTATTATTTAATTTTTATATATATATATATATATATATATATATATATATATATATATATATATATATTGCCAGCCTAAGATTAACTTCCCATCTGTTGATCACCATGTGGGGTTATTCATGATTCTATACACTTGAAATATGTTATAATAAGTCACCGCTCGGCGGGCCTGTGACCTGATATACATATTCCTTTACAAGTGTTTGTACCCTGGTGCATCTCTCGGGGTATGAGTGACGTCAAGTAGTGCGGTGTGATGGGACCAATGCGTTTACCACAACATAGAGTGAACCGTAAGGGAAGGTCAAAGGTTACATATGTAAACTCAGTTCCTTGAGATGACGGGAACGAGGAATTGCGAAAGCTGACTGACTACTACTTTTGAACTACAGAGTTTCGAGCTATGAGCAATGCGCTCTTGTCCTTCTGTCAGAAAATTCTGAAGAAATGGTGATTGAGCGCCCGTTTATATAGGCCAACCATGCACCTAAAGGGAAGGGGCTCTAACACCATTGCCAATCATAAGATTGCCGTTATTATACAAGGGCTTTAACTTGGTCGTCAGAGAAGGAATTCACCAACGCGTTTACCACAATGTCTCATTCCCTTCATCTCAGGGAACAAAGTGTTTCTCCATGTGTAACTGGAGACATTAACGAATACAACTTTATTGTAAAGTATTACTGTTTTATGTTCTTCAATGTTGATTGCAAAAAAAAAAAAAAAAAAAAAAAAAAAAATATATATATATATATATATATATATATATATATATATATATATATATATATATATATAATATTAAACATACACATCTGTTGATGTTAGGTCTTGCAGTTGATATAAAATTAGAAATAATTTAGAAATACACATTTATTCAGCATCAGTAATTGTGTTTAAGAGAATATGAGTTTAATGTGAATAGAAAATTTTGATTGTCACACAAGATTCATAGTTTTATAATTACATTATATAATTTTCACATTATTGCAAATTGTCATATATACAGTGTTCAAAATAACAACTTTCATTTAAATATAAATCTGTAAAGTAATGCAAAGTCTCAAAGTATATATTTATGGCTGGTTTTTGTGGAAGGGCTGGTTGTGAAAAAATACTTGATCAGCAAAATCCACCTAATGCTTGCTGTCCGTTAACATTCCAGCCAGCTGCCAGTGCTCTATTCGCTCCAGGCGGAAAATAACAGAAACAGATGCATGGTGCCACTGTGAATTACAGATATTGCTCTGGATAACATCATCACCATTCAGACTTTCACTTCATCTTTGTTTGTGTGTGTTGTGTTGTGTGAGTTTCACATCTAAGCCTTGTAATTGAATCACCCAGATTGCTTTTGATGCCTTTATACTTCAAACGCAGCCATGGTAATTTATCAGCTGTGAATGAGAGGTATGGCTCTGAACATTAATCTGACAGAAAGGAACACAGACCACTGACAGCCAGAACAACTCACATCTGGGTTAATTTGAGGTTATTTTAAGGACCTAATCATGCACAAGAACAAGAGCATTTCCTAGTTGAAACTATTGTCAAAAATGGATGAATAGGCCATTTAAAAATGAGTATGAGAGAGTTTTCATACACGTTCTATTTAAAAAGGTCAGCAAAGTCAATAGCTTAGAGAGTTGTTTTATCTCACGTAGGTTTTCAGACACTCAGCAGAAGCTTTGATAAAGGTCAGTGAGTAGCCACTATGAAAAATATTATACATCAGTAATGAGAGGAGGATGAAGAGGAAGTTAGTATGTTCTAATGATTTTTCAATCATCACAGTCACACTAAAATACTAGAATACTTTTAGAATATTCAAAAGAAAGGATAAACATGCTCCATAATATGAACTCCTCATTTCATAATGTTTGGTCCTTGTTATCAAGAAATATTTTTGGAAGTGCTGTACTAAATTGATTAATAAAAACATTGTCCTGCATAAGGTGATGAAGTTTAGTCCAGATTGCCGGTTCTAAATGCCAAGCTAAGGAACATTTAGAATTTGTTGATGTAGGGATATAAATGCTCTGGAGGGATATACATTTTGTTACTTATTTTGTATTGTGCAAAAAAAAAAAAAAAAAAATAATAATAATAATAATTACTATGTGGTTCCTGTGGAAATACAGTTCTATTGCAAATTCATGAACATTTGAAATTTGATAGATACTCAATTTAATAAACTAGTACTTGTTACAATTAAGCTTGGTCCCTTAATTCATAAGAACTACACATAGGCACTTGCTTTAATGTTGCCACCCCTCATAGTCTGCATGCCACACCCTTGCCATCCTATAAAAACATTTTTGATCTGGCTCTGCGTATGTTTTTTAAAGTACTTGGAACTCTGAAATGTATACACACAATCACAAATAAAAACAAATTACAGAATATGTGTGAACATAATATTTACCCAGCAAAAGTACCATGTTATTCAATTTGCCAATTTTCATTAAATTTCATATTCATGCATGGAATTTGTCGTTTAGTATCAAAGAACCGCTGTCCCCAAAAAGTGAGTGACAAGAGGAGATAGGCAGGCATATCTTTGCCAGACCAGTAGAGTGACCGTTTAAAGATCATAAAATGTAATTAATTAATATTCTGTGTATACTTATGGAGGTGTCATTCTACCAAATCTGTCTATGAGTATTTGAGAATTTTAATTAAAATGCTATCAGTTTATTTAATTTTTTTCAAAATTCTAATTGACTGCTAGCTAACTTGTTGCGTTAGCAATACAGAGGCTTATCCACATTTTTTGCCAAAAACAGAAAAATAGTACCATCTCAAACAAAATCAAAAATCCACACCATAACCAAAATCCACTTGAAGGTTGATGCAGGCCGTGATCCTCATTTCAGGACATGTGATAAATGTTTTAACAAACATATGATGAAGAAGTTTCATTTTAAAAGATTTCAAGTATGCAAAAAATGCCATTAAATGACATATATGGAGATCAGTTCTCATAGCAAGATTTGTTCCCCTTTTTCACCCAATTTGGAATGCTCTATTGTTAATGCGCTTTTTAAATCCTTGTGGTGGCGTAATGACTCGCCTCAATCTGGGTGGCGGAGGACGAATCCCAGCTGCCTCCGCATCTGAAACCGTCAACCCGTGCATCTTATCATGTAGCTTGTTGAGAGCGTTGCCACGGAGACATAGCACATGTGGAGGCTTCACGCCATCCACCGCAGCATCCACGCTCAACTCACCACGCGCCCCACCGAGAATGAACCACATTATAGCGACCACAAGGAGGTTTCCCCATGTGACTCTACCCTCACTAGCAACCGGGCCAATTTGGTTGCTTAGGAGACATGGCTGGAGTCACTGAACTCCACGGGTGGAAGCCAGCATCTTTACCACTGAGCTAACTAGACTGATTGTGACACAGTGCACATTTTTTTCAGTGAAACATTCTCTCAAGAGGAAACCCATCAAACATACAAAACATGAGTGCTTCAACCATCACTTTTTTTTTTTAAATAGCAGAAGCACTTCCATTGAAAGAGCCATCATTTTGTGGTGTGTAATACAAAAAAATTATAAAAATAAAAGGAAATAAATAGCTATTTCCAAAGTTTTGTTGTTGGCCTGTTTTCATAAAGAAACTAAAAAGCCATGTTAATGTGAAGCAAATCCTAACAATGAATGGCTTTGTACATCACTCATTGTCAATGCAATGGCTTGCTTTAGGAGTCATTTACTAAATTATGTTACATTCTCATTCATCTTTGCCCGAGCCAGCCACCCTTAGTTTGATAGAGGTGCAATCCACTTGAAGTATGTGTAATTTACTATAATGGAACATTAATGGAAGAAGTGCTCATTCATTTCAAAGAGTCAGTTATCATTACCTCTCATGATATTATGAGACCATACACACATTATGGGAGTTTTGTAAGTTGATCAAGTTTACTTGTCTTTGCTCTGCATTTTTATGCATAGAGAGCATCTCTTAGGGATTTTTTTTCTTGAGAAGCCGAATATGAATGCACCACGACTGTCGATAAAAAGCAACAAAGACAAGGAAATAACAAAACAAAAAAAATCATAATAACAAATTACGAGAAACTATTATTTTATTACTTTATTTACTTTCAATTATTGTTACTGAACATATTGCATGAAATCAGAGTGACCTTTGTTTAAACAAACTGTTGTTTAATTTGTGCCTTTTATTTTGTTGTGTAATCTGTTAGAGTGGTGATCCAGTCCTAAGATGAAAAATAATTACAGTCAGTATCAATCACTTTGGAAAATTGCTTGTACCTCAAGTACATCTACCTGTCTTCAAATATCAAGAGCACAAGCTGTGATCCAGATGAAATAAATGAATGCAGAATATAACAGATCACTTCATCATTTCTTACACTCATCTACAGCTCCAATCCTGTGTAATTTCCATCAAAAATGTGAGTGTGGCAAAATGGGAAGCAGAAAAAAATGCTAATGTAATTTTAGAAAACAATCATGTTTATTCTCCTCTGCTCATGTAGCGGAACAAGCATAAATTTTAGTCTAGCGTAATCACCCAAATGTTGCCTGAGAGACTGTAAAGTTCTTAATGCTGTAAAATCTGTCCATCTCTATCAGTCTTAGGAGAGATTAGAGCAGGGAGCAGTGATTCACTCTCGCTTAACTAAAACTGAGGGAATTACAAGCTAATAAAGGAGCCCAAAGAGACAGAACTCTAATAGTGTATTGAGCAAGTTCATTTGAAAGAATAAGCAAGTATTAAAGCTAAACCAGACAAACTATATGAACATGATCACATGAGAAATCAACATGCTGCTTTCGAATATTCATGTACCCTGAAATCGACCCCATTCTGCCAAATTACTGACAAGTGGCATTCCCATCAGACATTTTTCAATCAATTCAAAAGTGTTCACCTTGCCATATGGCGCTACTGATCGTTTGCATAATACAAACTCTGTAAGGCAATTCGTAGGTTGCATTTTCGCTCTAAAATTGCATTTTAACTTCACTGACTGTTTGGGTTTGGGTCAGGGATTAGAATTAAAGGGAGAGTTCACACAAAAATTTAAATTCTCTTATCATTTACTCACCCTTATGCCATCTCAGATATGCATGGCCTACTTTATCTGCTGAACACAAATGAAGATTTGCAATGCAAGTGAATGGTGATCAGAACTTTGCAGCTCCAAAAATCACATAAAGGAAACATAAAAGTAATCCACATGACTCTGTATATTCAGAAGTGTTATGATAGCTGTGGGTGAGAAACAGATCAAAATTTAAATCATTTTTGTACTCTAAAGCTCCACTTTTTATTTCACTTTCAGATGTGGATTTCAGATGTAAAAGTGAAGGTGAAAGTGGAGATTTAGTATAAAAAAGTATGTAAATTTGTATCTGTTTCTCACCCACACTTATCATATAATTTCTGAAGATATGGATTTAACCACTGGGGTCATGTGGATTACTTTCATGTTTCCTTTATGTGATTTTTGGAGCTACAAATGTCTGATCACCAATCACTTGCATTGTAAGTACATACAGAGCTGAAATATTCTTCTAAAACACATTTGGGATGGCATGAGGGTGAGTAAATAATAAGAGTTTTCATTTTTGGGTGAACAATCCCTTTAATTAAATATGCATTCCTTTTGACTATGAGTGTTGGGTGAGTTACTAAAAAAGTAATCCACCACAAATTGCTAACTACTTATTACATATTACTTTACAATTAACTAATTGAAAAAGTAACTGTCAGGATACAGACTCGGAGACAGAGGTAAGTGAATAAGAACAACGCTTTATTTATAGTGCATGAAGTTCAATGGTGAGTCTTTTCAAGTTTCAGAGGTGAATTCGATGAGGATAACTTAACGTGAAGGATTCAAGGTGAGTAGATCCTCTTCATTTAATCCACAGTCAAACTGACACAGTTCAGTGATACTTGTCCTTTCTCTTTCAAATGTTTCCACCAGTAACGAGACTCAGAAAGAACACAAGGAATCAGGAAACTTGGATTCAGCAGCGATTTCTGGGAACATCAGAACATGGACATAGAGGTTAGTATCTTTTCAGGTGAGTATACGTTACTTGACTGGTGTAGGTAGAGTAAGAGACTTCTTGAGACTTGTATGCTTCTGTTCCTGTTGGAGACTCGACAAAGACTGATTCTGAATTGGTTGTTTATATGGAACTGAACGTTGATTGGAACAGGTGCAGGTGATTAGAATTCTGGAGAGAGTGATCGTAGTGTGGTGTGAGAAGCAGCACCTGATTGGTTCCTGACAGTAACCACATTACAATTTAATTTACTTTTCAGTTACTTTCTAAAATACTTGTCATAATTTGTTTTTGTTATTCCGCTCAACAAATTCAAAATAATGTCTATTTTCTCCTTGTTCATTGTCACACAGTCTTTAGCTGTCACAGAATCACAAACAGATGTACACACAGTATGAACATATGAATTCACATTTTAATTGTATTTCACATAAATATTTGTGGTCACACTTTAAATTAGGTGGCCTGAACCTCAGTGTACTAACATTAAATACATACAAGACTGTGTATTTACTGCGTAACTACATGTTGTTCTGCAAAATATCCATATATGCTGCTACTGAGCTTGAAGTACGAGTAGGTTTAGGAGTAATGGTAGGGTTAGGGTTAGAATTAGGGGTTAGAGTTAGGCTTTGGGGGAAGGGTTGGATTGGGGTAAATTTAACAGTGAAACTAATTAAAGGCAGATACTTACATTTATTTACAATGCAACTGTAACGACCCACACCGTCTTTGGTTTGTTTACCTTTTTATTTAAGTTTTTGGCACTCTTTATGTTCCACATTGTTCTTTGTTTATGCACTCTTTGAGTATTGGCACCTTTTATGTTCCGTATTGCTTTCTGTTTCGTTCTGTAATGATGAGGTCAGACGAGGGAGTGAGGATCCAAATGCAGTTTATTAAATAAACAGGAAACACAAAGGCAGGAACAAAACAAACCTCCACGAGGGGAAAACTAAAGAAATGAAAACAAGAAAACAACACGGGGGGTTTTGCAAAGTGGGCTTAGGCAGGAACACGGAACAAGGCTGGATACGGGACTGAGCTTCAGACATCAAACACTAACATCAAACAACGACCGACAAAGGACAAGGTGAAACATCAGGGCTAAAATACAAAACAAGGGAAAACATAAACCAATAGACAAACAGAACTCAAAACAAGATAACAAGGTAATAAACTAAAACCAATGACAAGACTAGAACTGATAGTAAAGTAATTAAACAATAAACCAATGAGGACCGGACACATGGACGAGGAGGGAAGACAGGACATGACAAAACTTCAAAATAAGAGTGCATAAAACAGAAAGCAATACGGAACATAAAAGGTGCCAATACTCAAAGAGTGCATAAACAAAGAACAATGTGGAACATAAAGAGTGCCAAAAACTTAAATAAAAAGGTAAACAAACCAAAGACGGTGTGGGTCGTTACAGAGCCCCCCCTTTAAGGAGCGGATCCCAGACGCTCCTAATCAAAGGAGGAGCAAAACGACAACGAAAAACGAGAACGAACAGGCAGATCTAGGGAACACGAGGGGCACAGAGGGACAAGACATGGACAGGAAGACAGAGACAGAACAGGTGGGTGGCCAGAAGACCAAGGAGGCCGGGTAGGTGCCCAGGGGACAACTTGAAGGAGGGGACCGGGTCGGGGGGCATCCATAGAGCAGGGACTGGGTCAGGAGGCCGGGGAGGTGGCCGTAGGGCAGGGATCGGGTCAGGTGGCCAGGGAGGCAGCCCCATGGCAGGGACTGGGTCTGGAGGCCGGGGAAGTGGCCGTAGGGCAGGGATCGGGTCAGGTGGCCAGGGAGGCAGCCCCATGGCAGGGACTGGGTCTGGAGGCCGGGGAAGTGGCCGTAGGGCAGGGATCGGGTCAGGTGGCCAGGGAGGCAGCCCCATGGCAGGGACTGGGTCTGGAGGCCGGGGAAGTGGCCGTAGGGTAGGGATCGGGTCAGGGGGTCTGGGGGTCGGCCACAAGGCTAGGGCAGGGTCAGGAGGCTTTGGAGATGGCCTCAGGACTGGGACAGGGTCAGGAGGCCAAGGAGAAGGCCACGGGATAGGGTCAGAAGGCCAGGGAGGAGGCCGCGAGACAGGGTCAGAAGGCCAGGGAGGAGGCCACAGGACAGGGTCAGAAGGCCAGGGAGGAGGCCACAAGGCAGGGTCAGAAGGCCAGGGAGGAGGCCACAGGACAGGGTCAGAAGGCCTGGGAGGAGGCCACAAGGTAGGGTCAGAAGGCCTGGGAGGAGGCCACAAGGCAGGGTCAGAAGGCCTGGGAGGAGGCCACAAGGCAGGGTCAGAAGGCCTAGGAGGAGGCCACAAGGCAGGGTCAGAAGGCCTGGGAGGAGGCCACAAGACAGGGTCAGAAGGCCTGGGAGGAGTCAAGGAGGCCCCCAGGGACGGTGCCATGGTGGGCGGTGACCAAGGAGGCTTGGAAAGTCCTGGGGTTTTAGTAGGCGAAGGCAGAGCCGTGGGAGGTGGAGCAGACAGAGCCATGGAAGGCGGAGCAGCTGCAGGCAGAGCCGAGGCAGTCCTCTGAGGCGGAGACCTGGGGGACTCTGGCAGCAGAGGCGCGGAGGGCTCGGGAGACAGGGGTGCGGAAGGCTCGGGTGGCTGAGGCGTGGGAGGCCCTGACCTTGGTCTCAAAGGCTCGAGAGGCAGTGCGCTGGGTGACTCGAGAGGCAATGCGCTGGGAAGCTCTGGAGGCGGAGCTGTGGAAAGCTCTGGAGGCGGAGCTGTGGAAAGCTCTGGAGGCGGAGCTGTGGAAAGCTCTGGAGGCGGAGCTGTGGAAAGCTCTGGAGGCGGAGCTGTGGAAAGCTCTGGAGGCGGAGCAGGCTCTGGTGACTGAGGCGTGGCAGGCTCTGGTGACTGAGGCGTGGCAGGCTCTGGTGACTGAGGCGTGGCAGGCTCTGGTGACTGAGGCGTGGCAGGCTCTGGTGACTGAGGCGTGGCAGGCTCTGGTGACTGAGGCGTGGCAGGCTCTGGTGACTGAGGCGTGGCAGGCTCTGGTGACTGAGGCGTGGCAGGCTCTGGTGACTGAGGCGTGGCAGGCTCTGGTGACTGAGGCGTGGCAGGCTCTGGTGACTGAGGCGTGGCAGGCTCTGGTGACTGAGGCGTGGCAGGCTCTGGTGACTGAGGCGTGGCAGGCTCTGGTGACTGAGGCGTGGCAGGCTCTGGTGACTGAGGCGTGGCAGGCTCTGGTGACTGAGGCGTGGCAGGCTCTGGTGACTGAGGCGTGGCAGGCTCTGGTGACTGTGATCTCGAAGGCTCGAGAGGCGGAGCCGTGGGAGGCTCAAGGGGCGGAGCCGTGGGAGGTTCAGGAAGTGTTGGCTCTTGGACGGTCGAGGCTACAGGCGCTGGCTCTGGCTCTTGGACGGTCGAGGCTACAGGCGCGGGCTCTGGCTCTTGGACGGTCGAGGCTACAGGCGCGGGCTCTGGCTCTTGGACGGTCGAGGCTACAGGCGCGGGCTCTGGCTCTTGGACGGTCGAGGCTACAGGCGCGGGCTCTGGCTCTTGGACGGTCGAGGCTGGCAACGCCGGCTCTGGGACGGACGAGGCTGGCAACGCCGGCTCTGGGACGGACGAGGCTGGCAACGCCGGCTCTGGGACGGACGAGGCTGGCAACGCCGGCTCTGGGACGGACGAGGCTTCCAGCTCGTTGGCCGTGGCAGGCGTGGGCGTTGGCTCGTTGGCCGTGGCAGGCGTGGGCGTTGGCTCGTTGGCCGTGGCAGGCGTGGGCGTTGGCTCGTTGGCCGTGGCAGGCGTGGGCGTTGGCTCGTTGGCCGTGGCAGGCGGAGACCGGGAAGCAGAAGCCTTTCCTCTTCTCCTCCTTCTCCTGGCGGACAGGGTTGTCAACACTGGCCCTGGGACAGACAAGGCTGGGGGCACGTTGGCCGTAGCAGGCGTGGAGGAACGAGTCATGGAAGGCTGGGAGGTGACCTCTGTGGGGGGAGAGATAGCGGCCTCCTCTGCGATGCCCACAGTCAGAGGAGAGCCACAGATCCTCAGGGTCACTTCAAGGAAATCAGAGAGCGTCCAGCCAGGGGTTGCTGGTGGTAGCCGCTCCTTCAATGAGGTGTCAAGATTTGCCCTGAAGAAAACCACCAAGCTGTAATCTGGGAAATCCGAAGAGTTTGCCAGCTCGAGGAACTCAAAGACATGGACCTCTATCGGGCGGTCCTCCTGTTTGAGGCTGAGGAGGAGGAAATTCGCCTGTTGGGCGGTGAGGGCTGCTGGATCCATTGCGGTCGGTCGTTCTGTAATGATGAGGTCAGACGAGGGAGTGAGGATCCAAATGCAGTTTATTAAATAAACAGGAAACACAAAGGCAGGAACAAAACAAACCTCCACGAGGGGAAAACTAAAGAAATGAAAACAAGAAAACAACACGGGGGGTTTTGCAAAGTGGGCTTAGGCAGGAACACGGAACAAGGCTGGATACGGGACTGAGCTTCAGACATCAAACACTAACATCAAACAACGACCGACAAAGGACAAGGTGAAACATCAGGGCTAAAATACAAAACAAGGGAAAACATAAACCAATAGACAAACAGAACTCAAAACAAGATAACAAGGTAATAAACTAAAACCAATGACAAGACTAGAACTGATAGTAAAGTAATTAAACAATAAACCAATGAGGACCGGACACATGGACGAGGAGGGAAGACAGGACATGACAAAACTTCAAAATAAGAGTGCATAAAACAGAAAGCAATACGGAACATAAAAGGTGCCAATACTCAAAGAGTGCATAAACAAAGAACAATGTGGAACATAAAGAGTGCCAAAAACTTAAATAAAAAGGTAAACAAACCAAAGACGGTGTGGGTCGTTACAGCAACAACATGCATGTACATAATAATTACATTGTATCAAATGGCTAAGTACATAATTAAGGCCATCTTATATAAAGTGGGTCCATATTTGTCAACCAAATAATGTACTTAAAAGTAATTACCTCCATTGAAATTTAGTAACTGTAATCTGATTAAAAAAACTTTAAATGCAATTCATTACACAACGTTTTGTGCTTAAAAGTAATTAGAATACAGTAAATAATTACTTTGTTATCCAATTACGCCCAACACTATTGACTGTATTACATCAAATACAACTTAAAAAACAACTTGGTTTTGATGCCACTCTCTGGAGATATCACCTCAAGAACACTTCCAGCTTCGGCCACTGGGAGGCATTTGTTCCAATTTTGGTAAGCACAGAACGATTTCAGTAGCAGAAATTTCGACTTGCTGTTGCTTGGTGTTCATTCACAGTGTGATGAGACTGCCATGAACAGAACTTGTTTTCTTGATGCAATGGGCAAGATCACACAACAGGTACAGTACCAAATCAAGGACAGATTCATGGTCCAATGAGTTCCTGGGGCACTAGTCTGTTCTGGTGGGCCTCTCTTGTCTTGTTTGTGAGATCTAATATTCAAATATCAAGAAATTGATTTGCAAATATGCAAATTAAGTCTGAATAGCAAAAATGAACATGCCATGTGTGGAATACATTGCTTCAAAATTGTTCTGTGACTACTATACAACATCAAAGCTGCAATAAGGTGCTCAGACACTGATAGTGCTGGGGAGGGGCCAGGAACAGATAACATTTCTTATTTCTTTATGTAGCTACTTCACATTATCACAATAATCACTAGCTTACATTCAAGAGCTGTCTAACTATATCAGTTTTACATCTTCAGTGGCTTGTATCCAGCTGCCGTGGCACCCAGGGGCCCATTAGCCCTGTTATCCATCCATACTTAAGATTGGTAGTGACTTTTATAATTGTTTTTATGTGCTGTCTTGGACCAGTCTATTTCATCCGGGTAAATGAATCCTAGCTGGTAAAAAAAAAAAATAAACAAATTCTGAAACTATGTGGTGGACAATTTAATTTCCTTATCAGTTGCCCACACCTCGTAATATTAAATGAAACATATATTTTTTTGCTTCTTAGGCCTAAACAAAATATTGTTGTCTGAAAATGCTATAATTAAATTACTTTCAATTTGCAGTTGATATATAAATTAATTTTGGAAACTTGATAAAGGGTGCATTGAGTGTATCAGAAAGCCAATGGTCTATTTCGTTTAATGTGAATTACACACCATGATAGAAAATAAATTGCCTATTTATTAAATCTTTTAACATTTTCACACCACTGTTTACTGAACTGAGCAATTACCTTGCTGCCTTTATGTTTGCTATTTTATCAGAATTTAAAATAAAATAGTTCATAATATTTAACCTTAATTCGCTTTTACATTTACTTTCTTGTTGAGTTTATAGATAGTTTATTTTTATTTTTTACTTTTGTATGCATTGTAAATGCTACCATTCCATTTTATCAGTAGAGCAGCGTGGAAGGAGAGCAACTAGTTCTCTTCAATCAGCAACCAGACATGGAGGCTGGTGTGTGTTGTTTTAAACCTGAGGCAATACACTTTACACTGCACAGTGGTGCAAATGTTCCTGTATCTATACACATTGCAATTCCTGTGAGATGTTTTCCAGCAAAATGCCTGGCAGCTGCAGTAGTCTCCTGCCTGGATGCCAGATGATACAACATTTTGCATCCTTTTTTCTCTTTCCCCTGTCTGCTTGATAAAAGCCTGCTGATCAAGTAACACACAAGCATTTTGCCTTGATCTTGTTTTAAATGACAAAATAATCTCACTCACTGTGCAATTGATCTGACAGCTTAAGCCATTCTCAATCATAACAGATCTGATAAGTTTCAGTGCTTTGTTTCCATGGAGCTACAAAGGCAAATGATTAGGTGCAGATGTGAATAATTTCTAGCATTAGTTTTTTCCCTGTCTGTGCCTTTTGAGGGTGCATTATATGCATCTATGGAGACAATTGCAACAGGTGCAAATCCCTTGTTTGTGTGAGAAGAAAAATCTCAGTGCCTGTGACAAGGGGGGCCAGTCCTCTCTGGTTTATCATACTCCTTAGGTGCGTAAAACACGATTCACTGCAAGTCAGATAATGGCGCAAACATACCCAAAAAATAGGTGCTGAATTCAATTTACACAGCAGAAAATCTTACATGGTTGTTCTGAGGGTTAGGTTGTGGAGGATGCAGCAGACTATTGCAATCTGGCATACTTTACTGTGACTGTAGCATCGCCCCACCACAGATCCAGACACTTAAATCATCAAAGTGCATTTTTCTACACTGCTGATCTGCGTTTTGCATGGTTATAATGCTCTTCTTCATCATTTGATCATCATTTGATGAATTATTGTTACCATGAATGCTAGAAAATGTGCAAAAATTACTTTTTCCGCCTGCTTTCCTTGAGTGCTAATTAGCTTAATTGTAGCAGGCTAATAGTGATGAAATTTGTAAATAAGGCACATTCTAAAATAAGACTTGTTTGCATGGAAAGGAGTTGTATTTAAGCTGAAAAGAATGACAATGACATCATTTAAAAACTGTGTGGGATAAGGTTTTTGCATTGAAATACTATATGCTACAGTGGTCCAACTATTATACTTCTAGCAAAATAGAAAAAAAAATGTGTGACATAATTTCCAACAAAATATGGCCACAAAGTAGCGCTGCATTAAAATATGCATACTTCCTACTATAACAATGGAGTAGTATGTCCAAACCTTTAGTATTTTTAAACAGTAAGTGAGAAATACCCTGATGACCTACTATTTTCTTTTCTTTTATAAGATTCTGAAGTGTGCATCCACTGGACAATATTCTATCCCATAAACCCACGGGAGCTGAGCAGAAAAAAATGGTACATGTGCTATATACACCAAGAAAGTTGTTCCTTGTTCTAAAATTGCGCTTGTTTAAAAGAAACGCTAAAATTACTTTCAAGGTTGTTGTTATTTTGCATGTATTCGATTCAGAACAATACCCACATTATCTGTTGAAGTCTGTCTGAAATCTATTCATACTACTCACCTGCATACCTAAAGACCACGGTATACTTATGGCTCTTTTTCTCTTATGGAAAGGGTTCTTTTTCATTCTTCGCTTATAGCCAATAAGAAGTTTGAAAAAGCTGAATAGTAGTATATTGTTTGCGAATATTTAGAGACCAGCCATGTCGCTGGGGAGGCATTTAGAGGAGCATTTCAATATGAGGACACAAGACTACATGTAAAACATACAACATTAAAATGTGTTATCAATTACTATATGCTTCATTCTATGAAGGGAATTCACTGCTAGATCAGTAAAAGAAGCTGTTTTAACCACTCAATGATGACTTAAAATAATATATATGCAGTACATAATGTGTAATTTGTCATGTTAACATTCTGCATCCATGGTGCTAATGCGCTAACACTCTACACGTGGACTACAATAAGCACTGGTTACACTCTGTTATTGTAATTTAAGATGACACTGATACTACTGCAAAGATGGGTCTATAAAAGAGTGTTAATGGGCAGAATACAGACAAAAGAATGATGATAAGAGGCATATCTCACTTTGGCCAGATTTGTGAATGGCTCTCGGCTGCAGGCGGCAAATGTGTGAAGCAGCATATTGAAAATCGAGTGAATAGATTATTTGTATCCTTCATCAAATACAGTACACACTCTGTCATGCAGCTAAGGTGTTTTTGAGTTCGTAACAGTGAAACAACTTGCCAGCGCAGACTTTCAAGAGAACTTTGTTCTGGCTGATGGGTGATCATTGATGGGTGTGACCCTGTGCTCCACCTATATACTGTAGATGACGACATCTTTTTATGTTGATTTCTTCACTCAGTCAAGATCAGTCAACATGAACCTACAGGACTGCAGAGTTGCTGAGCTGGTGCAAACTTAACTACATCTGTATGATCGTTTGCATAAAGACATTTTCTAAAAACATGATGTGGCAGGGCGGAGGACGGGACCGGGTGTGTAGGATCACGACCCAGCCCTGCCCCCGCCCTTCCACACATGAAATGTGATTTATATTATTTTTTTATGAAGCCTACAAATGTCTATAAGATGGTAACTGGTGCATATAATGGCCACGTATAGCATGTTAGTGTTTGTATTAGTGTCATGAATTTAGAAAGTAAAATTACACACTTTCTAGTCCACAGCATATACATTACATTCACAAGTTTGTTTGCCCATATAATCTTTAATCTACTAAGGTTAAACTTATTTGGCTTGCTGTCCACGGTGGAGGGGCTCAAGGAAGCAGCTTCGACTCTAGCTCTAAATTTACCTCCTATTAATAGGAGATGATTACATAGGCAAGATGCCTAGGGTAAAGGTGGAGTTGGGGTGGTGGAGGGATGCTGGAAACAGCTGAGACCGAAGAGAGGTAAGCAGCTGCTTATATACTCTGGCTGTTAATTGAAAGATTTGATGGGCTTGCTCCTCCCGACCTTAAGTTTAGAAACTTCATTTAAATCATCACAATGAAACAGCTGCTTTTACTGATCTCATGCGAATTCTATTCATAGAATGAGGCATGTAGTAAATGATAACACATTTTAATGTCACACAGGTTAATGTTTAACATGTAGTCGGTTGACAGGTATGTGTCTCATATTTAAATTGCCCATTAAACACCTAGCTGGCATCAGTGGTGTGGCAGGAGGCCAAATGTTCGGAATCAGTATACCGTTACTCAGCTGTTTCAGTCTACTTTCTAGATCTGAGTGAACAACAAAAAAGAACTAATCAGTGTATCAGATACTTTAGTCTTCTTTGTAAGGTTTTTCAGCATGCTTGCCAGAAGTCTGATTATTTGTAATGGGAACATAAGAGAGATTAACCTGACATATATTTTTCAGAAGGCAGTTATAAACCAGCTGAAGGAGAAGAGCTCTTTGTCCCTTAAAAAGGATCACAATGAGTTCAATCTTTCAAGGCGTTACACAACAGTTCATGCCATGCAGTTTGCATTGAGTCTTCACTCTCCAGCAGGTACAGAACTCATACAAGATTAAAAATAGCCTACTTTGGTAAAAGTTTCATCCCAAATTAATTTTGTACTTAGGGTGAATTTTGTATTTAGAGGTCAACATCTGGTCAAATCTTATGCCACTCAGAGCTGCTGGGACTTCCCTCTTTTGCTTATAAGGCTGTAAAGCAATAGATAGCTGAAAGATAATTCAAACAAATGAGCACAAGGAGATTTAAAAAGAGTTTTAAAAGAGTCTAGATATACTAATGAAGAATTGTTTATTATTTATGTACCAACATGTCTTTAAAAAACATTATGATGTTGAAATCATAGCTGTTGGAGACAGGCCTTTCATTACATTTCCTCTCATTTGAATAGTCTGAGTCCTCTGACAAATGGTTCTTGGCTTGTATAGGAACATGAATGTTAAGAATGATAAATTCTCTCACCTGTGATGGTGATGAAGCATCCAAAAATTATTAATTCACCTATGCAGACTCTTCTGTTCTTTTCCATGTGTCAACATGAGTGACCTTTAACCATAAAGACGTATTCAGTCTCCTTTTGTAAAGGAATTCAAAGGTCCCCATAGATGAATAACGTTTTTGTTAATTGCAAGCAACATACTGTACATCACTGAAAGTTTTAATCAGACTGAAACTAATTTAGTAATATTGTTTTTAGCTTTAGCAATTTTGCAGATTAACTTATCACCTTCATACTTTGTATTTTCTCCTTTTCATTTATGAGTAAAGGCACTTAAATAGAAAAGGCAGCATTACAGACAGGCAATCTTTGTGCACATATCCATCTTGGTGAAAGAAAATGGGGAGTGTGACCCTGTCTGTTCCTCAGGCAATTCTTTAAAATCCCCATCAGTCTTTCAATAGTGCTGTTCTGCATGACCATACCAGCCCATTCTTGGCTCAGCAGATCTTTTAATTGCTGTACCTCTGGCATGATGCAACATACCAGCTCTCTACCAGAAATGGCAGGTAATGTGTTAGGACAGGACAAAGGTATTCACTACCAGGGTGCTAACCGCATATTTGAAATTTTTTCCATCAATATATTTAAAAACCAGAAGGTGAGACATTATCTGTCATGTCAAGTTTAGCAATCAACACTGAAATGAGTGTTGATTGCGTATCATTTGTAGTAAGTCATAATGAGAACCTTGAAGTCACTGTGAACAGAGGAGGAAAGGCCATAACCACTGGACCACCTTCTCAGTCTCTGTTCTACTGATGTCACTTTTAAATGCTAACGACACATATTAATTTAAAGGTACAGTTAGCTCAAAAATGAACGCTATTATAACTTTGTGACAGGGCGGAGGGTGGTGCGACAGTGAGAGATTGTTTACGGCAGCTGACCGTCATGTGTGTATTTGTGTCTTTTGTTTAAGTTTTTCATTAAAATATCATTTATATTGTCAAGCTGGTTCTCGCCTCCTCCTTTCCCTTATATTCCCTTTACACTGGTGCTTTTTTGTATGCTTAAATTTAAGACATACTCTTGTAGAACATTTACTACATACTCTTAATCCCTGTGTTCAAAAAGAAAAGAAACAAGTGAATACTGAAACATAATTTTCATCAAACAATAAAATGAGTTCCTGTGCTTGCTTGTGTCCTACTCTGTGCTATTTTAAGACCACTGTTGTCATAATCCATGAACATCCTTGCTGCACTTTGAGATGAAATATTCTGGGCAGATTGAAGGAGGTCATTCATTTTACACCACTAAAGCTACACAGTGCTCTGACAGCCCAGCTGTGCAAGTGTATTTATTTTACTCCTGCTTTAATTTTCCACTGACATGCCAGGTTTTCTGGCATTTCTTTGCAGATGATAGTGAGTTATTAGGTGGTGTGATGAAAGAGGAAAATGGCCACTTTCATATGGAGATTAAGTCCCTTATCTGCTTAACGCTTCAGAACAGTGGGTGGTTACCTTCAAAATTGTCCTTAATTCAGTCTATTGTAACTTCTGTACACTGTGACCTAAATTTTTACCCTCACGTCCAACATTTCAGTGACATTTTAAACTACCTTCTGATTTAAACTAAATTCAATTGACAAAACATTCTTGTCTTGTATTTGAAAGCACTTCAGTCACAATGGTGGACTGTTTGCAGCTCATGTGCCCTCATTTCTTGAATGATTTAGGATTAGATTAAGATTCAACTTTTATTGTCATTGTGCAGAGTACAGGTACATAGCCAATGAAATGCAGTTGTTTTCGCATATCCCAACTAAACTGGGGTCAGAGTGCACCGTCAAGATACCACTGTTGGGCCCTTGACCAAGGCCCTTGGCCCTTGACCCTATCTGCTCCCTATCTGCTCCAGCCATTAAACAGCTGCCTTAACCGCTGAGCCACCACTGGCTTAGCAGGAGTTTAAAAGACCATCTCCCCATAGTTGTGATAATGTGAATGTAGCACAGTGTTATGGCTGTCTTGCACATGCAGGGCATCATGAAACCAATGACAGACATGAGTGCCAGTACAGAAGAGAAGGTGTTATGATCAAGCTGACATGCTGGAAACCACAAGTGTCAGGAGTAAGTAAAGGTACTGAAGGGGTAAATATCCAATTCCCTTTTAATCTTACAAGTTATATTTAATCTTTTATCATATTAATTTATTATTATTATATTAATCAATGTTCTATTTTCCTTTTACAGTAAGGTGCAAATAACATTTATGCCATCTGAGGGGTGACTGAGGGTCTGGCCCATGCCAGGAATGCAATAACATTGATTATTTATTTAGCCCGGCTCCCAGAGAATATGCATTTATACTGTACTGCATTTATTCACAAAACAATATATCTGTTATAATTGTTGCATAATTAATCAACTATTCTAAAACCATTTGATTTTATTTTAATTCAATCATTATTAATTGAATGAGAGCAGGGCCGGAGTGGCGCCACTGTTCAGCCCGGGAGTTTCAGGCCTAAGACCGGCCCACTTTTTCCATGGTGGTGGAAATTGGATAAATGAAGCAACAGTTCAGCTCTTACTATTGTGTAGTTTTATTAATACCACAAAATGATAGGCTTCCTCATCTACGCTTGCATCTGCCTGTGCCTCTGGGATCTCTTGCAGGGCTGTTGTCTCACTGGATGCTATCTCTAATTCTCCTCTCTCAACATCTAACCCACCTGTATTGCATAATAAAAAGGGGGCATAGGGTGTCAGACTCAGATTAGGCAGTAGGCTGGATTTGTTGGAATGAGACCTCATGGGGGCCGACATTGTCATGGTCATTCATTTTTCTGCATGGGTATCATATTGTGGTAATTTACTCCTTTACTACAACCACTTCTGAACAAACAATACATATTGGTTTATCATGTACCGTCATATACTGTTCTTTCTTACATTAAATAAATGTAATTCATATTGTTTACTCTGGTATCTTCTCTACCTGTCCCTGTTGCCATGGCCTCCTCATTTTCAGCGGGGGACTGGCTTATCTGCTGCTCAGAAGCTACAAAAAAATAATTAAGAGGACATTTTACTGCATACACAGATCAAGCTTGAGTTTTGTTATCAATATTTGCAAAGTCTATGAATCGCCATATATTGGGTGATACAAAAATGGAAAATAACATTATTCAAGAACCGCTATAAAGCCAAAACAATCTCTGTTACCTTAAATTATATGTTTATCTCTGTAAAGCTGCTTTGATACAATCTACATTGTTAAAAAGCACTATATAAATGAAGATGACTTGACAAAAAGGCTAAAATGTTTATTAAATTTAATATTTTGTTTGTGAATAGGTTGACAAAGCATGCAACAACGGTATTAGCCGAATAATTACGTTACAGCGTTGCTAATGCTAATCATTACTAGACCTATCTCTCTTTACCTGTTGCCACTTGTGTTTGTCCTCTTGAAAATAAATTTGTAAGCTTGGCACATTTGGCAGCATCCTCCTCCAATGCCTTTCTTTTATTTATCCTGGCTTTTTCAGCCCCTCCTGGCCTCTTCCTCCCATCCATCCTCCCTGACGCGTACCGTTACGGTAGGGCTGGCCCAGCTATCGGTAAAGAAATCAGCTATCCAGCTGAGAAAATGTTTTGGAAAAGACGCGCTATGGACCCAACCAACTCTATTTGAGAGGGGAGGGGAGAACTCCCTCACATGGTACAACCCATGCAGAGGCTGCGCTGCAGTGTCAGAATGCGGAGCGTGTGTAGCCTTATTTAAGAGAAGATAGACTAACGTGACAAATGTAAAAAAAATAAATAAAAAAAATAATAATAATTACTCAACCGGCCCAAAAGTGAAGCGGCCCACCGGGAATTCTCCCGATTCTCCCGATTACCCACCCTGGGCCTGAATGAGAGAGCGATTTTAGTTCCCCGTCTGCCGCTCACTTCGACGTTGTGACGAAGAAGTGACATTAGGGGTCTCTTTTGAGAGCCTCGCACATCTCTGAACTTGAGAAAAGGCCAATGAGAAATTGGCAGAGAGAATTTGCATGTCCCGCCCCCGGACATACGGGTATAAAGAGTGGGAAACGCATCTGTCCATTCAGAATTTTTCTTTGGAGCCGTCCGTTTGTGTGATCTGCGAGCTGTATTCACAAGACTGTTCACTTCATCTCTAGAAAGAGCGTATGCTGTTGGCTCTATGGCGCATATCAGCTGCTTTCTCCTTCTCTGCATGGCAGTGCAGCTTTACCCCTGGGCGCTTCGACAGCGCTTTTATAAAAGAGATTATTTCTCTAAAAGAGCAAATATACAGTGACGTTGAACATCCTTTTAGGACGTGTCTCTATAAAGATGCCCTTCCGCCCCTGTGAAGTTTCTGGATGTGCTCAAGTTCTCTCCACTCCTGATGGTCACAGGTGTGGCCTCGTGTGTCTGGGCTGCGATCACGCCGAGGCAGTGTTTGTGGATGGTTCGTGTTTTCACTGTGAGAACCTTACCATGGCAACGTTGCGGTCGCGGCTTTCCATCCTAAAAAGGAACGCCACTCCAGTGGTTACGATCCACCTGTGTCCCGAGAATGCTGCCACCTGGCGGGATCGCCAGGTGCTCCCCTCCAAAGCCTGTAGGATGATGTCATCAATTCACCTCCAAAGCCTACAGCGCCACTGGACAGGCCGCTTCCGCCTTGCATGCCATGGCCCTCCTTCAAGTTCACCAGGCCAAGGCACTTAAAATATCGACATTTGGGTAGTCCTGACCCTAACGTTTTGCAGGAACTGCGTTCAGTGACCAACCTGTAGGCTCAATGAGGCTGAACCTCGTTGAGATGTGGGATGTGGACAAAGCACGCTTCCTTAATGCCCCGTCTCCCAGTTCGGTCTCTTCGGTGACACCGTCGAAGACTTCACCCAGCAGTTCTCAGAGGTGAAGAAGCAGACGTCTGCTCGCGAGGGCGTTCTCCTGCGGCTTCCAGGAAACGTGCAGCTCCGCCTCAACCTGGGGCCAGCTCTCAGCCTCAGCTTTGAGTATCCCGCAGGAAGCGCACGCACCTCCTCTCATGGCTCCCAAGCGTTCTTGAGATGGATGACCCAGAGATCGAGATGTTTGCTCCGGAGCTGGTGAGCAGACCACTCCGTCCCTTGGTAGAGGGCCGGGAGGAGAATCCTCAGTTCAGTTTGTTTTCTTTGCTGCACCCCCTTTGGGCTGCGGTACCCACATTCTCAAAAAAAGAGCAATTTCCTTTTTCTCTGGGTCACCTGGCCTCACATTCTCACGGCATCCCTCAACAGTACCGGCACAACAGACGTGGACCCCCCCACCTCCGGACCCACGACTGCTGCTCCTCCTCAGTCACTAACCAGGTGTTTGGAGCAAGGTAAGTTCTTCGAGTCCTCTCTCAGCTCCAGAGCCTCGGGATGCGCTTTTGCCTCCCGACGCTGCATTGCCTGCTCCGCCTCGCTGCTTTGCCCCACCGGGTATGTCAAAAACGATCGCCCCCTTAGTTCCCCTAGAACAGAGCTTGGATGCGTGACTTTCACTTTCCAACTGTCACGCAGGCTGGTCAGGACCATCTGACTCAGTTATGCAATTCAGTTCGCCAGGCCCCTGCCCCCTTTCAGCGGCGTCCGCTTTACCTCGGTGCACGGCGAAGATGCCAACACTCTGCGTGTGGAGAACGCGACCCTTTGTGGAACGCAACCCTGTGTGTGTTTTCCATGGTATGGTCTCCTTGCGAGCGGATCCGCGTCTCCCTTGGACAGTCCCGCTGCCCCCTCGTCTCCGTGTTTGTAGCAACTCCTCCCTCTCAACAGGTAGGATCTACCACCACGCCATTCTCCACATGTGACCTGAAAACCCATGTGATGTATTTCACCACTCTTTACCTCCCCCAGCCTGGGCAGGTGTGGTCTCCGCAGGATCTTTTCCTCCTGAAAGAATAGGAATTGGAAAAGAACGCATTCCCTGATGCATATGATAGCATTAAGATGGCCCAGCTGCTTTAACTCTATGCGAAAAACATAGTGAGAGAAAAGGCACGATTGGCGCGGCCTGCTCCCATGCTTGGCATGTCGCCTTGTTCCCCCCTCGGGGTGTAGGGAACCAGAAGGTTATGACGATCTTATGGGGCGTTGGGGAAGGGTACGTGCAGTCTGACATGGCCTGTCGCTTTGGCACGCAACTGTCTGCCCGCACCTGCGTCAGCAACGCACGTACATGGTTCAGCGCATGGCGTGATTAAATATGGACCCCTAGTGTCGTTTCTTCGACACAACGTCGAAGTAAGCGACAGATGGGGAATGTCTAAGTTACTATTGTAACCTCCGTTCCCTGATGGAGGGAACGAGACATTGTGTCCTCCCAGCCACGTCGCTGAACCGATCCACTGTTACGGCCGAACCTCATTCTCGGCTCCTCAGAGCAAAATCCTGAATGGACAGACACATTTCCCTCCCTTTATACCCGTATGTCCAGGGGCAGGACATGCAAATTCTGTCTGCCAATTTCTCATTGGCCTTTTCTCAAGTTCAGAGATGCGCGAGGCTCTCAAGAGAGACCCCTAGTTTTGCTTCTTTGACCCAACGTCTCGTTCCCTCCATCAGGGAACGGAGGTTACAATAGTAACCTAGACGTTCTTCATTGCAACCATTGCATACAACATACCTCATGTAATCATTAAACTGAAACATAAAATTTCTTTATGATTTTATTGTCATATTAGGTGACAATGTGCCATATTAGGCCTTTACCCCCCGTGCTCTTTATCTTTTTCTGCAGATGGTGAGGCCCTGCATTCCACCAAGGTTAGGGAGAAGGCCTCCAGTTCTGGGAAGGAGATAACACAAACATTTTGCAATATCTAAATCGTTCAGTGTTTGGATAGTTTATGGTGCCCTTTAACGTGACTTTTCCATAGCAATAACCTCAAAGGATTTTAATTGCTCTCCTTGGTACCTTCTTGATGTAGAGAAAGCTGAGTAGTCAAAACTGATATCTAACCCATGACATCTGCACATCATTTATGTAAAACCAGTGATAGGAACTTGATAAACATTATGGCTGACTAATTATTGTTTGCACAAAGGTGGAAACAGACCATATTTGTAAAGTGCTAAAATGTTTGAAGTAAGTGACCTATCAGAATCTAAGAAAGTGTTGAACAGTGACACCTCTAATTCAATTTGCATATGACTATAATTGCTTGTGAACATTTTTGAATCGGTACTTCTGTTTCTCCTCCTTCTGTCTTTCTGAACTACTGGATCCCATTGACTTGTGATGCTTATTGGAACTGCATAGAAAAATCAGTAAACACTCAATTGATTGCAAACCTGACTCTTTGAGGTTTTTATTCCTCAGTATCCATATTGGGGACCCAGCTGTTTTCCCCTACAGTACAAACATGTCATATTTGCAGAGTTCAAACAGTTGGCTATCTTATAAGAAAATCATTGAAGCTGTTCATGAAGACAAGTTCTGTAGGTGATCCACACAGTACCACTTCATAGATGTATTTTATCCACATAAAATAGATTTGAGAGTTCAAATTTGAGGGAATTCAATTCACTAAGAAGTAATATTGTGTGCTGCTAGCTTTGTTTATTTGTGCACACTGTCTGCATTGTTTAGTGCCAGATTCATTAAATAATTATGGAAAATAGGCAACGGCATTCCGGCACATCCGATTCAAACAAGAAAACAATATATATTGCCAGTTTGTTCATCTTTTATTCTATTATCTGCAGGCAGGCAGGCAGGCTTCAGTTCAGTTTTTTATGTGTTCCGTCTCCATTTAGTTAGTGTGTTCACTATATTCACCTAGAGTGGCACTCTTTTAAGGGGGTGTGTTGAGGGAGGTGGTTGGAGGCAGTCAAGATATGTACATTTGCCCAATTTTAGCCTAAGTAACTGTTTCTCCCTCTACTATAGGCCATGAGTTTTAACCAATGTGAACAGATGAGAGTTGAGAAGCACAATAGTACCACAATCCAGTAAAGCAATCACTATGGCATATTATAAACTCAGGGTTGACCCTGCCAAGCAGATTTACTATAAGAGGCAATATAAATGTAAATGGGATACTTCAACTTAGCGACCGGTAAAGATGGAAAACAATTACTAAATCATGGGCAAATAAATGACATGCAACATAGTTGCCAATATGATTATTTCAGATTTATCGTTTCTATTATGACGTTTTACGGCAATGAAATGTTGCACATATTGATGCGATTATTGTTTTGTGTACATACTGTCATTTGATCCCCCAATTGAATTGAATTTTATTATGCACAATGATCATGAGCCTGCTTCTCCCAATATAAATTTAAGTCTTTAGAGAAGGTTATATTGACAGTGGGTTTATAACTAACTCTCTCTGTATTCGTATTACGGCTTATTGCTTTTTGATGAATTACAACACTCAAAGTTCACATACAGTACAGTCTCGGAGAACAGAACCAACCGAAAATACATTTTGGATACAACCTCTAATGATACAATTATTTCTAGGGGTGTACTCACTTTTGTTGCCAGAGGTTTAGACATTAATGGCTGTGTGTTGAGTTATTTTGAGGGGACAGCAAATTTACACTGTTATACAAGCTGTACACTCACTGCTTTACATTGTAGCAAAGTGTCATTTCTTCAGTGTTATCACATAAAAAGGTATAATCAAATATTTACAAAAATGTGAGGGGTATACTCTCACTTTTGTGAGATATATATATATATATATATATATATATATATATATATATATATATGACGCATCCACACTATACTGTACTTTACAACGGGTTGATTTGTTCATGGCACAACTACTGCACGCTCACTCCTCAGGCCTCCAAGATACCTCAAAGTGGTGTTCTAGGCTCCCTTTTATAGCTCACGACTCCTCCCCTTTGGAGTCTACCACTAACCGGTAAGGCTATATATATATATATATATATATATATATATATATATATATATCCATGCACCAAAAATACATTCTATATACATATATACAACACAGTTCAACATAAGACATAAATGTCACCTTTTCTAAGACATCACACATAATAAGTAACATAATTAATGTTAATTACCTCTTATAAAACATGTAAGTATCACTGTTCTCCCCTATAGAATACAAACATGATTTTGTTGGCTTCCAGTAGCATTGCGTCGATGTGATGTGGGTCTGACATCATAAATGTCAGTCGCTGGCAAGCACTTGGGCTAGCCACTGATGTAGCCACTGCCATCCAAAAGACTAACTCACCTACACTAACACACGACAGGTAAGTACAAACAAACAATCAACATCGTGTGTGTATGACTGGGGATTTATGGAGACAGAGAGGAAAATGTTCGGGTGAGGGAAAATGTCCATGCACTCTGGATCAGCGTGTGCACCCACGTCTCCGAAAGCAGATAGTGATAGGAGAATAAATGGAGTGTTTGGTGTGTGTGTGAATGAGTGCCAGCACTGATTATCCAACAGGGACGGTACACTCCATCACAGATGACCTTAAAGAAAACATACGTAAACTAAAATCTGCAAAACTTTTTATTGAATTTTGTGTCTTTAAGGCTAGTCAACATATATTTCTGTCTATATAATTTATTTTACTGTATGTCTTTTTCAATAATAGCTAAGACAACAGTGAATGAGACATGATGTAAAATGGTCTCAACAATGGACCTTGAGAGGTACTTTCTTTCAGACTGTTGCACCATTGTTCTTTTAGTTAATGTTGGTGCACCATGAAGAGAACTAGCAATGGCCACAGTCATATCAATTTTCCATTTCAGTGTCATGCCAGTGGGCATTTGTCTGTTCTAACTGCTTGGTGGCAGTAGAGAGGTCAGAATTATGTATCAGTGGTTGAACCTGGACTTGATGGAGTCAGTTTAATACATGAGTTGACATCTCTCGTATGAACCATTTAGCTGTTATACAGCTAAAGCTGAATCAGTCTAATGAGGTCAGAGAAGTGAAATTACTTTATGATTACTTTATGATTGATGTTGTCTTCTCATTTTGAGCACAGCTATACAGTAGAAATTGCATTGAAATAATGCCTTAGGATCTATAAAGTTAGAAAATTAACATTATACATTTAGGCAACATAACAAGTTTTATTCATTTTCTGTAAAATGCCACAACACAATCTAAACAGACTTACAGACTTTAGATTTTAGGCGTATGATATCATTTTTGTGTTAAAAAAAGAGACATTTCTATTGACGGCTAGTCATAACAATGGGCCCCACCAGTACAAAAATTGTCATAACTTTAAAACATATAAAACCACTGAAAATGTGATGAGTGCATTTTTGAAAGAAAGCGCTAAAAATAGGCACGTTATAGCTCAGACAAATAACATGTACGAAAACGTTTTTCCCCAACACACAGATGTTAGGTTAAAATGTACATGAAAGAGAGAATTTCTTCAAAGTTTTTAAAGATCTTAACCACCTTTCAACTTTTTTCTAGAAGTGCAAATAAACTATTTCCTTAGTTAATATGAGGTTGTGGAAACAACAAGTATAATAATAATATATTATACATGTATGTGTATATATAGCTATAGCTACTAGATCATAAAATGTTGTTTAAAATAGTTAGATGATGAAAGTGTCACACAGCAGGACACCGATGACAATGCATATCATTTTATTCAATTTTACTTAACTCTGTAATTGTTTATTTAAAAAATTCAATGAAAACAAAGTTGGCCAGAATATGTATATATTAGGGCTGTCAATCGATTCAAATTCTAAATTCCCAATTAATTAATCGCAATTAATCGCATTTACAAATATTTGCTGAGAAAGCCCCTCATATAAAAATAATAATGAAATAATGATACATAGTTATCTTTAAACATTTATATATATATATATATATATATATATATAATAAAAAAATAATTGAAATGCATTACATTCTTGTGCTTTGACACTGTGTTGGTACTTGCACAACATCAGGCCGGCCTGAATAACACAAAAATGCCTGGTGCTCCTGATGGCCAGTCCTCCCCTGAGAGATGTAACTTGGAATTGAAAGTGGTGAGCACTGAAGAGTCAGCAGGGCATAACTTGAGCATAATTAGCATTTGGTGGATGCTCATTCACACTTGTGGAGCATTCTAATTTATGGATTGTGCAATAAAAGTGTAACCCCAGTAATGATACCCGCTATGTTAAAGCTGGGGCCTGGGTAAGTATTTGTTTCACAGTTATGATTACCTAAAATAATCACATGTATTTGCCATTCCCTTCAGCAGCAATAAAGACTATTGAATCCAATACTGGTCTTATGAGTCTTTATATATATTTGACAAACCCAATGAATTAAGTAAAGCAATGTGAAAAGTAATGAAATGTGAAAATACACTTTTTTTTTAAATAAAATAAATTAAATCCTTCACAAGTGTTAAACACCCTGAAAGGTATAAAGGTATAACTCAATAACACAATCTTCCACTTGGCATTAAACCCAATTAAATACTCAGTAACTTAAATTCAGTAACAAAACTCACAAAGTGGGCCCACAGTCACGCTCTCATTCATATACACACCCAACGTTGCAGGCCTGATGTTTTCCAGAACGCGACGTGTCCCGCGATATGATGATGTCGTGGCTTTGCGGCTGTCTTTCTCTCCCGCGAGGCAACAGAGGAACTCCAGGCTTTTCCGGTCACCTGGAGCGCTATCTGTTGTGGCGATCTATCCCTCGTTGCCAGAGGAACTCCAGGCTTTTCTGGTCACCCGGAATGCTATTTGGTCTGCCTCCTCTCGCTCGTGCTAATCACAACACAAACGCATGGAGTAAACGTGCTGAGTGAAATCCATGACGAATATCACCAATAATTGCTAAATAAAGTTCTTATTAGCAAAATACAAATACTAAGGATGGATTCAGTCTGTATATACGGGATTATCGTGAGAAAATACTTTTATTCAGCCTCTACAATCTTCTTTTTCTCCGACTCGTCTCTTCTCCCCTCTCTCTCCTCGCCATGCCCCTCATTGCGTGATACGTGAGTACGTAAATAAGACATTAAACATTAAATAATATTATATATAAATATTTAACTATTATACATACACATGAAAATACTGTAAAGGCACAGAATAAATAAAATACACACATTATAATGTAAATAAACATATTACTTTCAAACAGTAATTTAGTGTCTTTAGGCTCACCGGGCTACAAAAGGATCAACTAGTTGTGTAATAATTCCAATAATGCTCCTGATGCTGAGTTACTGAAGAAAAAGAATGAGATTACAACTGCTCTCAGAGTACAGTGCTGCAGACAGTAGATGGGATAATGCACATGACAGAGGAAGGTATGAAAGGAAAGGGTGAGGGGTTCATTACAAATTATAAATACAAAAAAACTATATTCAATGTAGGGATGCCACAGTGTGAGATATTGACAGTTAGACTACCATCTGAGAAAAAAAAACATGGTTAACCAGTTTTACAATGCACAGTTTTATATGCACCTTTTCTTATTATGCAACAGCACTGATGCAAAAAATGCATATCATATAACAATTGTCTAAACGTCTAAGTGGGCGTATTTCTGGGGGATATGTGGACACTAAGGGAAGCCCTATAATAAGAAAACTGATAAACACACACACACACACACACACATAAAGGAGGAAATAAGAGACACTCCATCACCACTTATGCACATCCAGAGCTCAGTGATGCACTTAAGTGTAAACAGAGTGCTTCAAAAGTGCATAAATGTAAGATTATTGTGGGTGCGTAACATGTAGTTCACAGCATTAAACAGTTTTTTCTTCTGCATCAGTTTTTTAAAGCAATCCGTTGTTCTGTCAGACACGCTAACATAAAAAATTGGCAACAGAAACTAAATACTGTCCAAAACACCTTACAAATAAACCTTTGGACTATGTATAATAACAGGGAAAAAAAAAAAAAAAAAAAAAAAATATATATATATATATATTATAAACACATATATTCGGAAAGGCAAACACATTCGGAAAGGCGATTTGCAAAGAATCACAAAATATAAAGTACGATACTTACATCTTCAGGATATAAAGTTGGAATACGAACAGTTGGTACTGATCCATGCTTGAGAATAACGTTTTCTGAAAATCCTGCTTTATATTGACAATCATTCACTCAGAAGTCCGGTGTAATATGATTTGCACAAACATGCACACATTTTTGTATGTTTTGGGAAACATTTCCTTCAGAAACAAAACGTGTCCACTGCGTCTTCAGTGGCTCTGATGCCTGGAGTACACGAAGACTCTTATGTTCACTTTTACAGCCAACAATAGAACACTTATGACGCTTACGAAGCTGAAACATTATTCTTCTCACTGTATCTGCTCCAGCGTGTAAAAAAATGGTGGACAGTGTGTAGATCACTCAGGGGATCTATGATAATAGGGTAGAGTCCGTTACCAGTCGTGGGCAAGGCCTGCTCTAATGTTATGTCACTTTAGAGCAGAAACTGCTTTTTTTTTTTGACACACTGTTTTTGATTAATAGAAATATAAGAAAAAGGAGTGGGTGGACTTTTAACATTGTAGAGTGGTTGTGTACACACACTGCTGACTTGCATTTATGTACAAACACCATGTAAATGTGAATTTTGCATAATAGGCCCCCTTTAAAGTCTGCTCATGACTAAAATTATCATTTATTGTTGAATGTGGTGAATTTTTACAGAAGCAATGCTTTAAATAATTACATCCTTCGTCTTAAGGCAGTAATTTAAAGTATGCCAAACAGCCAATTTAAGTAACTTTTTTGATGGATATTACTTTGGTAGTTTGAATCCCTCTGTTATATTTTGGAATTTGTGTGTTTAAGCTTCAGTTTCATGTGAATTGAAATTTCAGTTCGTGACACCTGGCAGTTAAAGCCCCATGCAGCGAATGTCATAGCAACAGCTCCAGTACCCACACAGATTTTTCCCATTTAGGCTTACAAAATCTTATGAAAAACTCTTTTATATTATATATTTATATATTATATATAATATTTTTGCCACATGCAAATAAAGCATTTCATGTTTTTTAACCGAGGATTCTAAATTATTATGGTTAAATTAACCATGATATACAGTATTTAATCACAGTTAATAGTAAAACTGTATAATCCCATTATCCCTAATTCAATGCATACTCTTAACTATTTATACACAATATCATATCAAACATTCAGATAAAGTGTTAGATAATTTTGTCATGCAATGTATTTATTTATAATTCTTGATCTGCAATCCTCGTCTCAATTCGGCTCAGCCGAGGGAAGAAAGAAATGACATAGAGACCCAAGCTATCAAATCCTTCTTCAACATTTATTTGTGCAGCCCACCATTATATGGTCCAGTAAAACAAAATTTCCACTAGACCCACCAATGAAATAATTATTTACCCTATATGGGGTGACATATATGTTTGAGCTGTGTGATACATGAGAGTACAGAAACAGGAAATACATTCCTATAGACACATCCTCTTGCAGAACAGGGAACAGCTGCAACTGTGTTTTGTGATGACACAGCAAGCTTCACCAACAAGAGAAGTTTAAAAGAGGCCTTTATTATTTCACTTTGCCCACATTGATCCTGAAAGCAGCACGTAGCCCTCTCAACCAACTTCAGTATTAGGTATACTGTATGTAGTAGTTTCATTAACACGTCCACTGGCCCTGTAAAGTAAACAGTTAAAAGGGCACATTGACTCATTCTGAAGCACTGTTATCGCATCATGGTCGGTGCAATTCCAAGTTGTTTTGTTGGTTCTGCACAGTGGCAGATTGATTGTATAGTTCCGACATGGAGGCATCCTCTTAATCAGCTCCTCTTGATGAGTTAAGCATGTTGTCTTATTCATTGGCACGGGGATGACATAAGAAATCGATGCTGGTGATTGAGAGCACACTATATATTGTTTACCACCAGCGGTGTTGTTCATACACCACCACCATACATTATTTCTAGGAATTGGAATTTGTGACTCCTTGCTGTGTGGTTAACGCTGAATGGGCATAGGCAAGCATGACCGCCTGCCTGTTTTCATGTTGACTATTCCGGGTCACTCCTCAGGTCCTCCTAATTCACAGATTCCCGGTTGGGCTGTGTGTTCAGCTCCTACAGTGCTTTCACCATTCACCCTGAATCAGTAAGGCCCTCTTCTGGTGCAGGCTTCACGTAGCTTGCTTGGATCCACTGCGGTTGAAGGTCAGTCAGCACTCTTGTTCTGGTCACCGCCAGTACAGTAGTCGGACCCTGGTAATTAGGCTCACCTAACCAAGGGGTCGGGAAAGGCCTACCCATTAGTATTTCAAATGGAGAGAGTTTAACAACAGAGGATGGTGACATTCTGAGTTCAGTCAACACAGCCAGTAGAACATCAACCCATGTTCTTTATGTTTTGGTGCAGGCTATGTTTACGCGTTCTTTTAATGTTCAATTTGTCCATTCAACCACACCGGCCGACTGTGGGTGATATGCTTTGTTGAAATGCCAATTTATGTTCAATTACTTTGCGAGTAGTTGCATAACTTTGGATGTGAACGGAGTGCCATTGTCACTCTCAATAACGGTTGGAATGACGAATCTCTGTATTATTTATTTTGCCAGAATTTTTACCACTGTTTTAGCATTTTCCCTCACACACGGGAAAGCTTCTGTCCATTTAGAAAAACGGTCCACGATCACAAGCAATAATTTGTTATTCCTGCACGGCGGCATATGTGTAAAATCTATTTGCAGGTGTTAGATCGGCAATTCCGGGTGTGGTAATGAGATTGTGTAGATTTGTATCTGTTATTCTGTGCACATGTTAGACATGAGTCCAGGATTAATTTTACTGAATTTCATACCCCATTTATGCAATAAGTTTGATTTATTGACTGGATAACTTTCTTTTGAAACATGCAGAGATACCGTGATAATGTCAACAGAGTATTACTATTGAGGTTTTGGGCAGAGCCAGAAGCAATTGTTTATCCCTTAACAAATTATTCTGGTCTGGTTTCACTTAATTTGAGGTCCAATGTTGAATGTTAAATTCAGATGGATTTGCCTGCAACAGTTTTATGTCAATGTCTCTTACCAGAGTTGATTGCATCATGCGAACTGTCTCTTCAGCTTCATTCAGATCTGAGCTTACCACAACTTCCTTCGCAGCCCACTTTGCTACTTCATCGGCTAATCTACTTCCCCTTTGCCTCTTCCAGTTCCCCTGTCATGTGTCCTGTGACTTTTATTATGGCCAATTTGGCAGGCAACTGTGCTGCTCTCAATAATTCTGAAACCAGGTTATGATATGATATGGGTTTGCCTTATGCTGTCTTGAAATCTCTTTCCTCCCACATTCGAGCAAAATGATGTACCACATAAGCATACTTCAAGTCTGTGTATATATTGATTGAATTTGTATGCTCTGATCAACGCAAACAACTCAGCAGCTTGTGCAGGTTTATATGGGAGCAAATAAGCTTATATAATTCGATTTGGAAGATCCGTTACAGCATAACCACACCAGTATACAGAATCATTTGGCTTGGAACAGGACCCACTAATGTACCAATGGTCCCCCTCCTCCAGGGTGGATGATGAAACATCCAACCTGCAGGAAGTATATGTTTTCAGGCGATCGAGGCAATCATGGGAATCATTGTAAAATTCACCTTTAGTTAGCAATTTGTGTAATGATAAATTCAATGATTGTACAACGGAGGTTGGTTTAATGGTCAGATTAGCAGTAGGCAATAAAATAGCTTCATACGCCGATCGACGTTGTGCTGTCATGTGTTTTGTGGTAATGTTGTGCATGATTGCTCCTACCTGGTGAGAGTTGTGCACAACTAATGGATGTGAGAGTACAATGAGTTCTGCATGTTGTACCATCAACGCCGCAGCAGCCACTGCTCGCAAACATGCAGGGAGGCCTTTGGCGACTTCATCTAAAGTTTTTGACAAGTACGCCACTGGTCTATATGTTACGCCATGGGACTGAGCGAGGATTGCTGCTGCAGTGCTTGCCGCTTCATGCACATACAGATGAAAGGGTTCACCATAATTCGGTAAGCCTAGTGCAGGTGGAGAGCTGAGGCTGTTTTGTAGATGTTTGAAAGCCATGTCCATTTCAGCAGTCGACTTGATAGGTTCCTTAGCACTTGGGAGTGTTGCTTCTCTCAGGATTTTGTCATATAAAGAGCAGTTTGGCACCCATGCTCGACAATAGTTTACTAAACCCAAGAAGCTTTGCATTTGAGTCTTTGTTTTAGGGTATTGGAAGGTAGTAATCGTCTTCACTCTGTCTGTGGACCGACGTACTGTTCCTTTCTGCAGTTCCCAGATAGTTAACTTTCGGTTTCACCCATTGCAGCTTGCCTTTGGAAGCCTTGATTCAGCATATTGTAGAAGACAGGTCTGTGGTGGCAGCTTGGTGTCTTTGAGAGTAGCATGCACTACAGAGGAGAACACAGCAGGCGAGTCTCGAAATCCTTGGGGCATTCGGGTCCAAGTGTACTGTTGGCCTCCATATGTGAATATGAACTGAGGCTGTGTAACGGGTGCAACTGGCACATTGAAGTAGGCAGAACACAAATCAATAACAGTAAAACGAGTATGGTCTGCTGGAATTGGGTTAACACTAGAACTACCACGGAAGTCATTTTGACCATTTTTAAATTTTGCAATGTAATAACTTTGATGAAATAAAACCCATATAACCATAGTTCCATGACATTTCTTAAATGTGTGTATATTTTATTATAACTTCGTTATTTTATTAAAATTTCAAAACAAAAAAGAGTTCTGAGCATTTCTACCTTGAATGGCCATAACGGTCATTTTGACCGCACCCATTTCAGCGTTTGCTACGTAAAGGAACAAAGGGCACTGTTCACCACAGAGGTGCTGAGAAGTGACAATGCAACACTCACAGTCTATCAGTGTAAAAGAAGGAAAGCACTGTCCACACAGCTGTTGCTATCACAAGTAGCCAAAAGGCTAAACCAGAGACAGTCACATACTACAACAAAACCAAGTTCGGAGTTGCTGTGTTTTATAATATCCTTGACCTGGATGCGATAAATGCTTCCATCCTGTTCATAAAATGAGAGAATGTCACGGAGGAACGTCATAATCCGAATGGCAAATTAACTTCGCTATGGCCATATGAGAGCAAAAGCCAAACAGCTGATGGTGCGAGGACCCAGGCAGGAACAGCTGCAGATGGAGAGGGGAAGGCAGTGCCAATTGTGGAGAAACTGCAAGAAAAACAAAACTAAGGACACTTGTGACAAATGTCAAACGGTAGTGTGTGGGAGCTGCACATGGAAGGTAGAGATTACATGTGTTGACTGTGAGTAATCGATCCACAAGCGTCAGTGAATGATGTGTGGTGTTTGCCCCCAAAACAACCAGATGCCTTGTTCAAGTGAGCACACTTGTAGGAGAATTCGTTCATAATGATTTTACAGTATAACATTTTCATTATAGTTTTACAGCATGGTATGTTTGCTCACTGTAAAACAAATATTGCTTTCTTAAATCAGTTTGTTTTCCCACAGTTTAGTGAATGTTCATATTCTTTACTAACTGTTTTAGGCCTATATGTGTTCCATACATGTCAAAGGTTTTTACTATGCATTGAAATACACATTGGTGATGTTTTTATAAGCTATTGTATCCTAAGATTTGTTTTTATTTTACAAAGAAAATAATAGAATATAAATAATCAAATTTGTATCTGTAATTAGCTACAATAGCAGGTTCTGTGGTTGTCAATGAACTAATACATTTTCACATTCATTAGAATTTAAATTTCGTGTCCTGGTGTTTACTATTAATATAACAAATTCATTTATTCATGGATTTTGATTCCAGTGGTGGCTGCATAGGATTTTTCCGATTCGTGTTGTCCAAACATTTCCAATAACTCCAGAGCATTGTAAAGTCAAAATTGTAATGTAATAATTTCCAAAATTCATGTTTTTATCTAACAAAATATTCTGCCTCAATCCACGTTTGTTGGCGTTTAGACTTTCAAAAACATTTTCACTGTGGTGAAAAAACTTGGACACAAAGTGAGGCACGCACCTATTATGTAGGCCTATCTGCGTTCGCTTGGCACACCATACTCCATTTAATCCATAGTATTCTATTTTATTCAAATTGAGGATTTTGTTCGAGGATTTTTTAATTTTTAGGGTGATGAGTTCATAAAATATGACAACAGACATTAGAAGCTTCATTCTAAAACCTCAGTAGAAGCTTTGAATGTAAATATGACATGAAAGAAATGACATATGGTACAGACTAGTATGAACGGTCAGAATGACCGCTATGGCCATTCTAGTAGTTATAGAATTCTGGTATTTCTAGTGTTAATGGTAGCACACACTGGTGACTGGTGACAACGGAATAATTAAATCATAAATTTTCCTCAAATCTTGTGTTAAACACCATGAACCATTAGCTTTATTTACTGGATTAATTGGCACATTGTTTGGTGAGTGAATAGGTTTTAAAATATATTGGGCCAATGCCTTCCTCTTTTTCTTTTTATAGAGGATACTTTTTGCAGTATACTGGTAGGTTAGAGCAGAGATTTGCAATATATGGTCTCGCGTCAATGATGGCCCAAAGCGATGAGGTTGACATTGAGCAGTTCCTGTTTTGCAGCAGAAGTGTTGACAGACATTAAGCTGCAAACTTCTCAGCATTGTCCTGTTTACACAGACTGACAATATACTGAGTTAAATAGTCATTGCAGTGAATTAGAATCAAAAGTTATTTTTGCCCCAATTTTATGCATTAGATCACTACACGGTAGGCAGAACATGGAGTCATGCATTTTAAACAAGTTTAGGTTATCTGAAAATGTTACAGGTAATTTTGGTGTCATCTGACACTTAATTCCCACAGAGATTAGAGTGCATCCCGTAATAGAGCCCTCATAGCAATGTGCTGTTAATTAACTTTTAGATGTGCCAGTATCGACGAGAAAGGTATACGGGTTGTGTAATGGACATTGTTAGTGGAACAATTTTATATCCATCTGGGCACTGGATAAAAGGAAATGCAGCTGTTGTACCTTCACTCATATCATTCTTTGACTCTGAATCAGAGTCGGGATATAATAGTGCGCATGGTGTAGTTGGGGTGTTAGGGGTAAAGGCTCTGTTCATGACAAAATCATATTTTGGCAGTTGTTCTGACACAGAGACCGCTGCATGCATTTGATTAGCCTCTTTTCATTCTGGACCTTTGTCCCAGAATGGTTTCATTTTCTTCCACACCTCTTATGACTCTTTCATGTACTTATAATCCCACTGAGGGTCCCCCTACCCTCTTTTAACCATAGATTTGGATTAGCTCATGAATCAGATCAATAAATGAGCCATCTCTAGGATATGGTTCTAATTGTGTTTTTTCTTCTGACCATCAGGCCAGATAAATAATATAAGGTTCAGTGTTGAAACCCTGATTATTGCGAAACAGTCACTGTTTTGGAGTTTCGTTCGATAACGGCCAACTTATTTCCTGGCCCATAATGTCACCCTTTTAATAATACTACGAACACTCTTCTGATCGACACGGTTCATGCTGAACAATAATTGCTATTATTATTCTCTGTCTTTTCCTCAGGACAATTCCATCCCCTTCTTATTCATAACCTTTAAACTGCTGCAGCGGTGATTAGGTTAAAACCTCCTTCCTATTTATATTAGGGCAACATTGTCTCTATGAAGAGGCCCCCGTGTGCAGAATTATTAACGATATCTAGCCAAATTAAACTACGTTCTCTTCAGTCTCTCATCAGACTGGTTAATACTTCATAATAAATCAGTCTTATCTGTCTGGAGAGATTCCGGATGAGCCCCCAGGTCTGATAGAGAGCGAACCACATTATAGCAACCACAAGGAGGTTTCCTCATGTGACTCTACCCTCCCTAGCAACCGGGCCAAATTGGTTGCTTAGGAGACCTGGCTGGAGTCCCTCAGCATGCCCTGGATTCGAACTCACGACTTCAGGGGTGGTAGTCAGCATCAACACTCGCTGAGCTTCCCAGGCCCTGAGACATTTCTATTCTGATGATATTCTCAGGAGGAGACAAAGGAACATCCATAATTGCCAAGGTCAGGACAAGGACAACATACATACTATGTCCCTAACTATCTCCCACAGATAGCATAACTGCTGAATTAAATAGGAGATTGTAAAGTATCAAGCATGCCTAGCTGAGACAAGCTATGATGCAACCACCAAACTAAGGTGATATTCTGTCGATCAAAGGCTACATTTACACCACAGATAGCATAACTGCTGAATTAAATAGGAGATTGTAAAGTATCAAGCATGCCTAGCTGAGACAAGCTATGATGCAACCACCAAACTAAGGTGATATTCTGTCGATCAAAGGCTACATTTACACCACAAGCCAAAGTGCCCAGTTCTGATTTTCTGCTCAAAAAAGATTTTTATTTTATTTTTTTTTTTAAAGAATATTCTGGGTTCAATGCAAGTTAAACTCAGCATTTGTGTATTAATGTTGCATCAAAAAACAAATACTTTTCTTAAACAAAAGCATGAAACTAGCTTATAGTTTGGCACTTACATTAGAAGTAAATGGGGCCAGTTTAAGGTTTAAGATGTCATTACATCATCACGGCAAAGAAGCTGTAAAATGTGAAATAACTTCACACTGATAAGGTTAGTAAGCAATTTTATTACATTAAAATCATGTTACCATGCATATTTTATAAAGCAGATTTTTGCTTTAATATTTTTTTAATTTAATTTAATTTTTTTGGGGTAAATCACCATTATGCCACAAATGCTTTCGATTGAGACACTTGACCAGGGCAGTAGGATAGAGCTGGCCTCCAATGACGATTGGCCTGGACGATTTGCTATTATCCAGGTCTTGTGGCATCCTGTGCAGACAAAACACCCACCTCTGGTTCATGGTCTGGGAAGGTAAGGCAGGGACTCAAACTGGCACTCAAAGGGAGACATACAAGCAGTTTAGCTTTGGATCGTGTTGTGTGCATACTCAGCCCAAGGAATTCGAGAGCTTCACGAGGAGGTGTTGGTGGAGGCCAGGTACCTCAAAGTAACCTCCAAGTCCTCTTAGTCTGACTGGGGATGGAAGCCAGAGGTTAAACTGTCTGATGCTGAAATGAGCTCACAGAAGGCGTGCCAGAAACAATTTTCAGAGTAAGACCAAATATTCTAAACACATTGCTACCAACAAGTTTAGCAGTCATACAGGCAGATGGTAATTTGAGTAATGGGAAGAGTTGGAAGGCGTTAGAAAACCTGTCAACAATAACTAAAATGGCAGTATTACCTTCAAATTCTGGTAATACAGTAATGAAATCTAGGGAAATGTGAGACCAGTGGCAGTCAGGAATGGGATGCGGATGAAGGAGACCCTCAGGGAGCTGCCAGGGGTTCTTATTTTGGACACATACTGAGCAGGCTGCAACAAAAGTCTTGACATCTTCTCTTCAATTTGGGTCACCAGAACTGCCTGCTCAGAAAATCTAAGGTGCGGTCATTAACTGGGTAATCCACAATCTGAGAAGAGTGACCCCATTGCAACATTTGGGAATGGACATGACTGGGAACAAAAAGACATTCTTGAGGTCAATTTCCAGGGTTGGCTTGTCAAACCACAGTCTCAATTATCCAGCGTACTGGGGATAAAATTCTGATGTTAGAAAGTATGGGGGTGAGGTTACAAGTCTGGCTGGCTGGAACAGATGAGAAAGAGCATTGGGTTTGGTTCTTGGTACTTGGTCGATAAGACAGAGTGAAGTCAAAGTCATTAAAGAAAATCACCCATCTGGCTTGCTGTGTCTTAAAGCCATTTAGCCTGCTGGATGTATTATAAATTCTTGTGATCAGACAGTGAGAAAAATAGGCACAGGGGTGTTACTTTTCACACTGAGCTCTCTGGGATAAAACTGCACCAACTCCCATGTCAGTGGCATCCACTTCAACAATAAATGGACGGGCAGGGTCAGGCAGTGTTAGTATGGCTGCAGAGGTGAAAGGCATTTCAGTTCTTGAAAGGTTCCCTGAGCTTGAGATGTCCAAGAGAATCTGGTTTTCCCTCATCCTTTTAATAAAGCAGAGATGGGGCAGAACTGAGCTGAAGTTTTGGTGAAACTCTGGTAAAAATTGGCAAATCCTAGAAACCACTATGCATCCTTAACAGAAGTTGTAATAGGCCAGTCAAGGACTGCTTGGATTTTCTTGGGGTCCATATATACTCCCAATACAAACAATGAACCCCAGGAAGGTCACCTGGGACAAGTGGAATTCACACTTTTCTAGTTTAGTATGCAAGTGATTCTGAATGAGCCATTTGAGAACTAGGCACACATGATGAAAGTGTTTATGGAGAGACTTGAAGAAAATAAAAATGTTGTGGTAGTAGACTTAGACAAACCTATTTAACACATCCCTGAGGACATCATTGATGAGAGTTTGGAACATTGCAGGAGGATTTGTGAGGCCAAAAGGCATGAACAAGTATTCATAGTGGTCAGTAGGGGTATAAACGCGGCCTTCCATTTGTCACCCTCACTGATCCTGACCAAGTGGTTGGTGTTAAGCAAATCCAATTTGATGAAAATGGTAACGCCCTCTAACAATTTGAAGGCGGACACCATCAGGGAAAGATGGTAACAATTCTGAACTGTAATTTTGTTGAGACTTCTGTGGTCAATGCATGTATGTAGATCACCATCCTCCTTTCTAACAAAAAAATAACCCTTCCCCTGCCAGAGAATTGGATGTTTGAATCAACCCAGAGGCAAAGGCATGCTGGATGTAAGCATTAATAGGCAGTTAAGGAGGAGGCAATCCTTCCCTGAGGAGAGTTGGTCCAATTATATAGCAAGTATATAGTGCAGTCATATGGCCGGTGAGGAGGAAAAGTGGTTTCACGGCTGATAGCTGAAAACTTAATTAAGATCCAGGTACTCTGGAGAAACTTGGTATAATTCTGGAGACTCAAGAATAGACAAGAAGTCTGACAGGTGGGACCCCATTCTAGTATGGAGCTAGTGGCCCAAACAATGGGGGGATTGTGCTTGTTTAACTAGGGAGATCCCAGAACCACAGGGAAATCCAGATCCTCTTTAAGAAGAAAAGATACCTCCTGGTAGTCTCTGATGTGAAGGCGTAGAGTGTTTTAGTTCTTTGTTCAATGTTGCAGTAATAGTAAGGGGTGTATTAAGAGAAATGAGGGGAATCTTAAGGCGTAGATTTGTCCATAAAGTTGCCAGCTGCTGCTGAGTCCTAGAATGCCTGCAAAAAGTGTGAATTAACTCCCTATGAGATGGAAATGGGCAGGAACACAGCAGCATCTAATGACTTTGGAATTAATGTAATTCTTACTTCTGAAAAACGTTTCTGAAATTTCAAGTAGTCCAAGCAAGGGCCTTCCCTACCAGTATGGTTATAACAAAAGCATCCTTTGAATGGTCAATGGAGATATGAAAGACTGAAGTTCAAAGTTAAATTACACTGGGTAAGGAGTTCCCAGCATATCTCTGAGGATCTGGCAGCCATGGTTCAGAATTAAGAATGGTGGGTAAGGAGACAGAGTTATCTTCTGCCAGAGATGGGCTACTGTGTTCATGGAGATGCTGACAAAGCCTGTTTAGCTCTATGAATGCACCCACAACTCTGCTAATGACTGCCAGCCGACTCCTCATAGCTGGCTAGAATCTGATCATGTTGCTCCAGACTTACTTCAAGACTGTTCAATGCTGCCATGATGTGGTCAAGTTCAGAGATGGATCAAGTCTCAACTGATGGTGTAGGGGTCTCTGCTGGGTCCATTTTACTCTCAGTTTTAGGGTTTAGGACTTAGTCTTACTTTCAGGCTCAGGCTAGGCTGAGATTAGAATCGTGGTCTCCAGTGTGAGGTCCAGCAATTAACCACTGAGCTATCAAGGCAGTGTCAACTCAATTGCAGATAGAGAGAGTCTCAAGTTGCAGGATAATTGGTTATTTAATTAAATAGTCCAAATGTCACAAAAACAGTCCAGAAAGCTGAACTGGCACATAAAACACAAGTACAAAGGGCAAATCCTTATATCAGAGTTCAAAGAGAGAGCAAAATTAAAAAAAATTAAGACAAACAAAACATTACAAGCAAATATCCAAGGAACTTGGCCCAAAAAAAAAAAAAAAAACACAGGTAAAGCTAATTTTTGTAGTGATTTTCAGGTGTGAGCTTCATTAATATAATCACAGCCAGGCAGAGGGAGACAGGCATATTAGCATTTGTAAGTTGTGGTTAATCACTTTATCATATGTACTCTCTTCTGAGTTAATGGTTTCAGCAATGGACAAAAAGGATCCAATATGACATTAAAGATAAATTAATAAATAAATAAATCACTCTGTCACCAGGGCAGGCTCATGTGATTTCCTCAAGTGACCAAAGAAATTCTTCTTTTACTGAAGAACTAACAAGACATCAAACTGATCAAAACGTTTTCATCTGCTATTACAGCTGCATATTATCACAAATGTAATCCACCAAATGTAATCCATAACTATTCTTTCACCAAATGTTTTTCCACTGCATATTTCCCTACAAAAATGACTAATAAAATCAGAAAGTTGATGCACAGGCTGTTTTTATTAACGTAATTTCTTTACTCAATGAGTAATACTTTACAAGATGCAAATTAACATAAGCGTTCTACAGCAAGCCTTGAGGTGATAAAGGCATATTACTCCTTGAATCACCTCCTAAATCACTCTTTTACAATTGATTATGTTTATGCGGTACTCCTGTTGTTATTTCAGCAATCTCCACATGACAGGGAATTAGAGAGAGAAAGTTGCGGCAAGTTGGTATGTGTGTCACACCTAACACAATTTTTAATGGGGAAGTGTGTCATACCTCCAACTAAAAAAGCAGCAAGATCTTTTTGAGGGTGAAGAAGAAAACTCTTCAGAGTCTGACAGCCTGAATTCTTATCTGTGTAGGATTATCCATGAACAAAGCCATCAAATGAACACAACACCACATTCCACAGATCAGAGAGATCCCCCACCAAGCCATTGGAGAGTCATAAAAATTAATCCATGGCACCTAAATTGCTGAAGGAGACAGTCTATCCCATGCCTGCTTAATCTCAAACCAGGGTTTGTAATGACAGAGCTGACCAATAAAGAAGATCTTTCTTTGTTCCACAAACTTCAGCCCTCTGTAAGACCAAATGGCCTAGTGACACCTTGTGAACTTATTGCATAAATCCGCGGCCATATCAGGGAACAGAGACTTGAGAAGGCCTGAAATCAACATGGACCTAAAACAGTGACATCTGTTTCTCCCCCGGGACACCTCCTCTCCCCATCTGCACATTCCAAAGACATTTTCTCTTAGCTCAGCAGAGACTGCATGGATTCCACTCTCATGTTTTCATAGACAACGGTCTCAAAATTGCTGCCAATAAGCTGTATTAATCACCAGTAGTTTCCTTAGATATATCTTATGTATGATGTATGTTTTATATAACCTGTGATTATTTTTATAACTGACAAATAAATTATTATAGCCTGATGCACGTTTTAAAATATGTGTAGTGATGTGTAATCACTTATAACTGACAAATCGATTATGATAATCTTTAATCTTGTATGATTCATCTCATTCTACTAAGAATGGTAACTATTCAACTTGATAATATACCCCGACAATCAGGTTTCTCATAATGTGTAATGTATTATCCATGTTGTAAAACTAATTTATTAAACAGTATGATTTGTAACCAGGGATTTTCATGTTTTCTTACTTACACATATAGTATTCATTCAATGCTTGTTAAGTAAATGTTGATGAAAATGAATGTCATGTCTCTTGCACTGTTTTCAAGATATATATGTTAATGTTTAAACATGCACTATTTTGAGCAGGAGTTGAAAGAATCCTCGACACAAAGGATTGTAAATCAACTTTGAAAAGGACAGACCAGTCGATCATGTGACTCTGAAAAGCCATTTCTGATTGGCTCAGGACACCTTTGGGGTGTGGCCAATTTCAGTTAAAAACTTTCCTACCAAGAAAGAACTGTCTTGAATTTGAACTTCTCTCTTGCAATGCTCTCGGAACAGTCACTTGGTCTCCTCTCTTCGGGTCTCTTGCTTCTTCCTAATCCTCTGTGCCATGTAGAGTCCAAGGGAAACTCGGGACACAAAAGTCCCAAGGAAGACTCTCACTCTCTGCTCTGCGGTTCGCACACCCAATGGGAGTCGCAAGTCAAAGCCCACCTCATCAACCATCCAGACAATAACTAGCAGCGATCATAACAGAGTCCAAGACATCAATGGAATGAACTTTCGACAAAGAGCCAATGAACCAAGCAACACAATACATGCAACGCAAGGAAATGCAAAGACATGCAAGTACATCTCCTGACATTTGTTCAAAGTGCTGGTGTATTAGTTAAATACTTTGGGTAATATGATTGCAAATCGAATTAGACTCAAACAAGGATAAATGGTTCTTAATGCATTGTCAACAGACTCTGTAAATTTCATTTTATCTGTATTGATTGTTTATTTCACATTCTGTCACTTTACTCACAAACCGGTTTCATGTTGTAGTTGTTAGATTAGTTTTATGTTTAGAATACCAATAAAGTTTGTCTGTATTCAAAGATAATTTGACTGTGGTATATTTTAATAAATTATCTCATCCCTGTTTTTAAAAGATTTCGCTTCAAAGCTGTACCTAAATATGTGTAATATTATTTTCGATGAGCCATGAGATTATACGAGAATAATATTTATCTAATAAGTTAATTAATTAATTAATAAGGGAATCATAATTCCCTTATTAAAGTTAATTCCTTACAATAGAAATTGTGAGCGAATACAACAAGACATTGTATTACGAATTTAATGGTGGATAATTTTATTCAGACAAATAATCCAATTATTTGTCATTTATCTTGCTTATAATGGTTGTCGAATGTAACTAATTCAATTATAAATTTCCTTACATAATGATGTAGAATAAGGACAGTTTAAATTAATTCCTAGCTCACACATACTATTTCCTACATATAATGGAGGAGAATTGCAGCACTTTAATCCATACATTGTACATCTACATCAATTGAAATTTCCTACACCTGACTGTAGTCACATTGAAAACAAATCAGATACACAACCAATGTGTTTCAACATAAGAAAGTGGCCTAGAACTAAATTGAAAATGTCCAGTAAACACATCCAAAAAAACAGGTCTGTATCAAATGTGAGGGAATGTGTGAATGTAGCCAAAGAAATTCATTGCTATTTTAACACATAAATCCATCTAAATCACATTAGTTATTACACACTACTGATTTATTTGCCTTAATTTTTTTATCAATATTATTGATTTGTTTACTATTATTTATAGTTAGCCACCCATAGTGCCATCTTTGTCAAAGCAGAACACAGACAGTTAATCTTGCAGAATAAAATAATGTAACTCCAATTGTTAAGTGTTTAGGGTCTGATCAACACAACAGAAGGAGTTTTCTCGTGATGGTATTACATGCCTTTGCACTGCATAACAGAGAGAAGGATGCAATACACTTGGGAAGGCCAAAGCCTTGAAAATGAAGGGCAAGGCATTGTCACGGAAACAGTCAGGCCGTTTACATGCATAAAAAGATTATCTTTCATTGTTGTGTCAGTTTTAGGGAATTTATTTGAGCCGCTTTCTAGCCTCCTGTACCTCTGCTCTAATGAGAACATTCCCTCATTATTTACAGCCCCAAGTCCATGATGTGATTGTGCAACATACATCTGTAGTCTGAAGGGCCTGTATCCAGCTGATGGATTAACACTTGATTTAAGCATATCCTATCTTGATTTACATGGACAACATACAGCTGTCCAAGAACAGCTAAATGTGTGTTCATTTTACATGGCTTGATCTACCCGACAGGAGAGGTCATTGTGGTATTGATTCACATCATTTTTACATCATGAGCAAACTATTCTAATTTCGGTTTAAATGGAGACATGCAAGACAGGAAAAAAACTGAGAAATTAGTTTAGTGTAATTTATGACAGAATGATCTAAGTATTCACTGATCTCATGAAAATGACGTGCAAAATGTTTGCATTACACACATCATAAAGCTAAAACCAAGTTAAATATTCTCCTACAGTGCTGTGAAAAGAAAAAAAGTTTTGTGTATATCTGAGTAAATTGTTAAAAAAAAATCTAAAAAATATCTAACATAATACAAAGGCAATCTGAGTAAACACGTATTTTATTTTAAATGATAATGTTATTTATTGAAGCACAAATGTTATCCAATACCAATTGTGTCTGTTTGAAAAAGTATTTGCTCCATTAGTTACTAAATCCCAAAATCTATGAAACTGCATTCATAATGGGGTTCAGCTGGACTAGACACACCCAGGCCTGATTAGTGCCAGCCCTGTTCAATCAAATCAACACCTAAATAGAACTTTTTCCACAGAATGAAGTTGGCTTAAAAGGTAACACACTATGCCAAGGTCAAAAGAAATTCCAGAAACGATGAGGAAAAAGATGATTGAAATACATCAGTTTGGGAATGGTTACAAAGCTATTACAAAGGCTCTGGGACTCCAAACAACCACAGTAAGAGCCATTATTATTTCTCCAAATGGAGAAACTTTGGCACAGTAGTGAACATTCCCAGAAGTGGCCGACCTTCCAAAATTCCTCCAACAGCACAGCGATGACTTATCCAGTAAGTCACAAAAAAGCAAAGGACAACATTCAAGGAACTGCTTGCCTCTCTCACATCAATAAAGGTCACTGTTCATGACTCTACTATCAGAAAGACACTGGCCAAAAGTCCCATCCATGGTAGAGTGGCGAGGAAACAAACACTGCTAACGCAGAAGAATATTAAGGCTTGTCTGAATTTTGCCAAAACACACCTTGATGATTCTCAAACCATTTGGGAGAATGTTCTGTTGACTGAGTTGAAAGTTGAAGGGGTCCCATTACATCTGGGGTAAATCAAACACAGAATTCCACAAAAACAACATCACTACTATGGTCAAGCATGGTGTTGGTAGTGTTATGGTGTGGGGATGCATTGCTGCTTCAGGGCCAGACAACTTGAAATAATTGAGGGAAACATGAATTCTGCTCTCTACCAGAAAATCCTAAAGGAGAGCATCCGGTCATCAGTCCGTGCATTGAAGCTCAAGCACAACTGCATTAAGCAGCAAGACAATGATCCAAAGCATAAGAGTAAATCCACCTCTGAACGTCAAGTGGTTTTTGAATGGCTCAAAAGAAGCTAAATTAAAGTTTTGGAGTGGCCTAGTTAAAGTCCTGACTTGCACCCGATTGAGATGCTCTGGCAGGACCTTAAACAGGCAGTTCATGCTCGAAAACCCTCCAATGTGGCTGAACTAAAGCAGTTCTCCAAAGAAGAGTAGGCCTAAATTCCACCACAGCATTATGAAAGACTAATCACCAGTTATCGGAAGTGTTTGGTTGTGGTTGATGCTCCTAAAGGTGGCCCAACCTGCTATTAACTTTAAGGGGGCAGTTTGTTTTTCTCATGGGTGATATAGGTGTTGGATTAATTTTTCAATAAAAAAATATCTATTTGAAAACTGCATTTTGTGTTTACTCAGGTTGCCTTTGTTTTATGTAACTGTATATCTCGTTTAAAGGTCTAAAACAATTTAGCACAAAAATAGAAGAAATCACATCAATGTAAATGCCAGCCAATATATGAGGTTATTAGGATTAATGCTCTATTGAGATTTAAATGAAAACCTTTCCTTAAACCTAAAAAATTGTGTCATAAAAGAAAAATGCAATTACTGAAGCAACCAGATTATTTTGCTTCTATAACACTTTTGGCTCACAGGAAGACTGACATGCTCTTCTAGACAAATATCCTGGTCCTCTATGTTGCATGTGTGGCGGGGCAGTGGTTGGACAAAAATTACACTAATGTACAAAATTAAGCAAGATAAAGAGCAGACTACGCCACCCCGTTTCTATGAACGGGGAAATTTCATAAGACACACAGGTTCGCTACCACCGAGATCAGGAGACGTGGATATGAATACAACACACTTTATTTTCACAACAATAATGATTTAAAATGTATAAGAACTGTTACAAGAGTTTACACTGTTTCAGTGAGCGCCAGACCAAAAATGAAAATAAGAAAGAAAAACGTTCAGGCTGAGGCTTACCAGTAGGGCGGCTAGCTGTGCAGTGAGTATCCTAAGACCACACCACTCACCCAATTATCCTCCACACCAACACTCACACATGCTAAGTGAGGGAAACGCAAGTGCCAACGGCAAAACACTCTGTGAAGGAAACACCACCACAAAAAGGACAAGGACAGCTAGCTTCCCTACACCGGGGGCCTCCAGCTCCTGAAACAAACAAAAAAACAATATATTTATTGATACAATATAATTAATCAACAGACACTCAGTTATCCACAATTTATAATAAAGCTGGTTCAAACCCTAAAGAAGGTCAATAACTGGCGAATTACTGTCCACAGAAGTTCGATGGACTGGTGTAAGCCAAAAAGGTTTACACCCAAATTGCCAGTAAGACCTGAACACAAACAATGAAGCAGCCAACTGCTATAAGAAAAAAATAAATAAAAAAAATAAATAAATAAAAAAACAACAAACAAAATAAATCAACCAATACAAAATGGAAATGACAATTAATTATACTTCAAACAAATTAAATCACGAAACAAAATTCATTCGAAAATAAAACTAGGAAAAACACAGACCAAAGAAAGCAACCAAAATAACAAACGAACAAACTGTTGGTGGCGATATCACAAAAGGTGGGGCTAAAGTAGAACATTGGTAAGTCTCACGCTGGGTGACGGCCCCAAGACCAACCACCCCTCACCATGACCACCAGCATTAGCGCAAAGAGATCTACAGAACAAACAAAAGAAAATAAATAGAAAAAAAAGAAAGGGACGTATCCCAAAAAAAAAACAAATAGTCCCACCGTAGTATGAATGGCAGCAGAACAAACAATTCAGTCTAACAATGTTGTCTAGGGAGAATTTGCCCCGCAGTCCACAATGACGAACTGTTCCCGAGCAGATTAACACACCGGTCGTAGAGCGCTAGACCCACAGATTATTCGGCTACTCACAGCTTCGTTCATAAGCAAACCGCCAATGTACAGGTGTTCCATCTGAACGTACACATGAACTGTGGTAAAAAAAGACAGCCTGCACCCCAAAAGCAAAGTTGCACCAATCCTGGCTAGAACCTGGCTACAACAAATACACCACCACTTTAATAGTGTGTGTGCACTAGCAGCAACATTAGCCAAACAGCTAGGTATATACGTCCCGCAGAGCTGCACGCGCGCACATGCAAAAACGAATCTGACAGTGATGCCTACCCAGGTGGCCTGTACTCCGCCCTAAATAGGTCAGGGACAGCAGCCCATAGGCTGTCACACCCGTCAGTCATGTAACAACCACAAATAATAGGGCGGGATCTAACCCGCCTTGCCACACATGTAATGCTCTATGAGTTGAAGTTACCATGCAACTTAATCGTACTTGAATAAGCTAGTATCAAATGTATTTTGTAATTCAAATGCTCAACAAGTAAATGTGTTTTGATGTCATAAGATCGCATTGTGTGAGAAACACAGCAAAAATTTATGAAATTATAATCTGCTGTTCTATTCATGATTTGTGTAAAAGGGAATAAAATTAATTGTTGTTGTAGTGCCTACCGTGTTTATTTCACAAGGAAACTGCCAAAATATGTACAACTAGCCAAGTAAAAATAATGTTGCTAAATGTAGGTATAGTAACGTGATTCTTTGAGACTAGGTATGATATTTGTACATAACATTTACACTTAAATTTTTTTAAATGTTTGGATAAACTCTGAAACATTATATTAACGTATTCATTATATTAACGTACCCCTCCCGGGTGATTAGCCCGATTAGTCCTCATGGCCGGCCCCGCCCTCCTCCTCGTCACAGTGTGTGTATGCTGTTGTATTTGTTCTGAAACTTCAGACATTTTTAACTCCAAATGATTTGTAAACATTTGCTTATTTCCAAAATTGTTCAAATGTAACTGAATTTACATTTCAGATGCTGTCATATGTCAACGTTGTACACTTCGATTTCTGTGCACGTTTGAAATGGTGCTCTCCACCTAACTGTCCATTTTTTTTCTGAACGTGAAAGTGTTCCACGATTCATAACATTTTCTGTAAAAAGTCTGTTCTCAGTGGATAATATGATGTTTAGCATATTAAATTTGTAAAAAATAAAAAGAAAGAAAGAAATGGAGCATGTGGCTCCATATTGCTGATACTTCAGAGTGTTGCAATAAACGTTTTTTGACAGTGCCTCACTCATCAAAGTTTAAGGAGTGGGTGGATGACGTGAAGCTATGAACCAAGGTTAGTTATGTTGATATCATTAAGTACTGCGAGTTGTTATGACAACTAACTTGAGACAACACAAGTTGAGCCGAACTCATTTGTATTCCAACTAACACTTAAAATTGTTGTTCTCTGTTACGTCCCTCGTTATTTAGATGATATTTGTCTAGGAATATTATTGGACATAACACGTATTTTGCATTTGCGTGTGTCAGTACAGTAGCGGGACTCCGCAAAAGAAAAGAAACAGACAACAACCCGAACTTCAGTTGAAAGGTTTTAATTCTTTAACTGCAATAATAGTGAAGTAGTAGTAAAATAAATAAAGTAATGAAGTAATACAACGTAGCAAGAAAAATAATCAAAACAACAACCCGTCTGGTGGAGAGGAAGGAGCAAAAGAGTGGTGCTTAAATCAAAGAACTGAAAATAACAAAAACAACCCTTTAAAGTTAAAGAACTAAACTAACTAACAACAGAAAATATAGAAAGAAAACGTCTTCAGTGCCGAAACGCCATAACTAACCTATACTAACAAACAAAAAACATACATAAGTAGCACCACTCCTAACACTAGTGCGTCTAATACAGCTCATCAACTACGTGTGCAGAAATGTAAGTCGCGACCTGCTTACCTGACTCACAACCTCTCCCGCCAGTATAATGTTAGACAGGAACGGAGATGAAAATGTCACAAACGCAACAAACATTTGACCGTGCACATCAAGCACATATCAAGAACACAAACAAAGAGGACTGATCTATCTGCCAGATCACAAAAGCAGCAAACTCCAAACACTGATCAGCCTCCCAAACAAGGAAAACCGTCCTCACAGAGCACGCAGGCTCTCTCTCTCACTCTAACCCAGAGTCTGTCTCGACCGTCGCCATTGAAGTTGGAGTCATTCATAAATCACCCGGCAACAGGTGATTGGTGGCGCGATTCCAGACATCAGCAGATTGACAGGCGGAGCTTCCAATCAAATTCCACACCTGAAACGGAGTACACAAACATACACGCATATGCCGTAACATATACAAAAAAACATAACTACGTAGCGCAGCGTACGTAACACTCACCCTAAAGCAATATTTAAGCTCTAGATAAGGTATCAGCAATGATATTTTCTGAACCCTTTTTATGCTTTATGATTAGGTTATAATTTTGCACAATCAACGACCAACGCATAAGACGTTGATTGTGATTGTACATTCTGGACAAGAACACTAACGGATTGTGATCCGTGTACACAGTAACAGGCAGAACAGATGAACCCACATACACCTCAAAAAATTGTAACGCCAGAATTAGACCTAAAGCTTCCTTCTCGATAGTGGAATAATTTCGCTGGTGTCGGTTGAATTTTCGAGAAAAGTAACAAATTGGATGTTCAAAACCAACATCATCTTGAATAAGAACAGCTCCCATGCCTAAAGCACTAGCATCCACTTCCAATTTAAAACAACGTGTAAAGTCCACTGGTCAACAACAATTTTGCTCCATCAAAAGCTTGTTGACATGTGTCGGTCCAAATAAAAGCATTTGCGGGACTTAACAAACAAGTCAGAGGGTGTACTACAGTGGAGAAATTCCGACAAAAACCTCTGTAGTAACCGGCCATACCTAAAAACCGACGTAACTCTCGTCTTGTCGTTGGAATAGGAAAATCAGCAATAGCAGATACTTTGGCACTAACAGGGCAGACTTGACCTTGACCTACTTCTTTACCCAAATAAGTAATCGTTGCTTTACCGAATTCGCACTTAGCCAGATTAATTGTTAAAGAAGCGTCAGCCAATCTTTCAAAAACTACCCGAAGGACATTCAAATGCTCAGACCAATCCAAAGAATAAATCACTAGATCATCAAGGTATGCATTACAATTTTTAACTCCTGACAATACAATGTTTACAAGGCGCTGAAAGGTTGCTGGGGCGTTTCGCAGCCCGAACGCCATAACCCGGTACTGCAGAAAATTATCCGGAGTAACAAAAGCTGAAATTTCCGTTGCTCGAGCGGTCAATGGTACTTGCCAATACCCTTTCAGCAAATCTAATTTCGTTACGAATTTAGCAGAACCCAGATTATCAATACAATCTTCCATCCTCGGAAGAGGATAACTATCCGGAACAGTCACAGAATTTACTTTTCGATAATCTGTGCAAAACCGAAATGTACCGTCCGACTTTGGAACAAGAAGACAAGGAGAACTCCATGGACTATAGCTATGTTCAGCTAAGTCATTCCTCAACAAATAATCAACCTCAGTCTTCATCACAGAACGCTTAAAACCATTCACTCGGTAAGCGTGTTGCTTAATGGAAGAAGTACACGTCACTTGGATATCATGTTGTAATACATGCGTTTGAGTTGGCACATCACTAAACAGCATGGGTAATTCTCGAATTAATTGCATCACGTCCTGTTTCTGTGACTCAAGCAAATCATCAAGGTTTACGGACAAGTTTTTCAGAATTTCTGAATTCGAAAGTCTACCACATTCTGAAAAATCATTACAAAGTGTCACACCATCCTCAGGATCACACTCACCAGAAGAAGACAGCAACCTCTCGACATTCACGTCAGTGGAATCAGACACAGCAACAACAACAGCAGCCGAAACATCAGTAGGAACAGCAACAAGCTTTTCTTCCGCAAATTTCTCAGACACTTTTCGAGAATGATATAATTTCAACATGTTAATATGGCATGTTCGAAACTTCCGCTTGCGGTCAGGCGTGTGTATTACAAAATCAGTCTCACTCAATCTCTTTGATACCTTATATGGACCAGAGAAACGAGCAGTCAGAACCGAACCTGGTACTGGTAACAATACCAACACTTCATCGCCAGATTTAATTTCACGCACAACAGCTTTCTTATCATACCATTTCTTCATACCCTCCTGAGCAGTAGACAACGATTTTCGTGCAAATGAACATGCTTTATGTAGACGTTCTCGGAATTGACTAACATAATCAAGCACATTTCGTTCAGATGACTTTGTCTCATTCAACATCCCGTCTTTCAGCACCTTCAGCGGACCTCGTACAGTGTGACCAAATACTAAGTCTGCTGGACTGAAACCCAGAGATTCTTGAGTCACTTCACGAATTGCAAACAATACTAACGATACTCCGTCGTCCCATTCTTTACCAGAGCTTAGACAGTACTTTTTCAACATCGACTTCAGGGTCTGGTGAAATCGTTCGATAGCACCCTGGCTTTCAGGATGATATGCGCTCGAGATTCGATGTGAGATACCCAAAGTTTTCAACACTTGTCTGAAAACTGTAGAAAGAAAATTCGTCCCCTGATCTGTCTGCACAATTTTTGGCAATCCGAACGTAGAAAAAAAACTTCAACAAAGCTTTAATAATAACAGGTGCAGTTATTTTTCTCAAAGGAACAGCCTCCGGAAAACGTGTCGCAGAACACATTATAGTTAACAAGAATTGATTACCTGCCTTTGATTTTGGCAGAGGACCAACACAATCTAAAATTACATGCTCAAACGGTTCACAAATAACAGGGATCGGAATTAGTGGAGCTGGTGGAATCTTTTGGTTCGGCTTGCCCATCACTTGGCATTCATGACAAGTGCGGCAATATTGAGATACATCACTCTTTAAACCAGGCCAGAAAAAATGTTTGAGAATGCGATTGTAAGTTTTTGTCACTCCCAAATGACCTGCTAACTCATGATCATGTGCCATACTCAATACTTGCTTTCGATAAACAGTAGGCAAAACGATCTGACACACAACATCCCACTCGTTCTCCCCATCTCTGTAAGGACGCCATTTCCTTAACAACAACCCATTTTCGATCACGTATTCAGCCACGTTAATTTTACCAGCTTTTGAACTCTCAGCAGCCGAAAAACATTTCGTTAACGACACATCCTCTCTTTGTGCAATCTTAATCCCTTCATGAGAAATAGGTTCAGATAACAATTCAAAGTCGGCCACTGCTGTACGTCTGTCATTTTTAACATTTTCAGTATCTTTTAGATCTGACCCAAAATTATCCTCTGTGAACACAGGTGACATAAAAGAATCGGCCAGAACAATGTCGTCTCCAATTCTGCGTTGTTGAGCACGCGTAACTACGTTAGCAGCAAATACATCCGGAAAATTATCAGAAATGTCATCAGCAGGAATAAAACAGTCAGGTCTATCAACGACTTCAAGCATAGGAGACACTTTACCTCCCACCAAATCATTTCCAAGAATAAATGCAACTCCTTTCACAGGAAAAGAAGAACGTATTCCCACTTTAACGAAACCTGAGACCAAGTCACATTGTAAATGTATCCTGTGCAACGGTACCTTTACGACACCCATCTCGATTCCTTGAACTAACACACTTGACCCGCAAAACGTCTGGTCTGACAAAGGAAGTGCATCAGAGACTACAAATGACTGAATCGATCCTGTATCCCTCAGAATTTGTACCTCCTTCTGCTCACTGGGTTTGCCATTTACGGAAATTAACCCCTTCAACAGAAATGGTTTAAACCCCGAGTCAATCGCATCCTTCTCTAAAACAACGTTAGACACAGTCTTCACAAAAGTAACAGGTTTTAACTGTCCTTGCTGAGTCTTACGTCTCAGCACTAAGCAATCAGAAATGAGGTGTCCCAATTTATGACAATAAAAACACTCTCGTGTTTCTCTATTCTGGGGTGAACTCATTTTAACACGGGTATTCGAATTTTGAGTTGAAGACAAACTCAATATTTTCTCCGGTCGAGGTAGAACAAAAACACTTTTGTGCGTTAACACGTACTCATCCGCAAGAATCGCAGCCTGAGATAACGTGGTAACCTTTTGCTCATTCAGATACGTAACTACGCGCTCTGACAAACAATTCTTAAAATCTTCCAAAAGCATTAACTCTCTCAACGAACTTAAATCCTGCACGTTATTAGAAGACAACCATTTATCAAAAAGAATTCCTTTCTCCCGAGCGAATTCCACAAACGTCTGAGCTATCTTCTTATGGTTCCTGAAACGTTACCGATATGCCTCAGGTACCAGTTCATATGCGCGAAGAACAGCGTTCTTTACTACATCATATTGCAAGCTTTCCTCTAAAGTTAACGCAGAACAAACCTCCTGTGCTTTTCCAACTAATCGACATTGTAATAAAAGACACCAAACCTCTTTTGGCCAACGAAGTGCAGCAGCCACACGCTCAAAAGCAGCAAAATACGCATCCACTTCGGATTCTCTGAAGTGAGGCACTAAAACGATCTGTTTACTAACATCAAATGTAGTGGTCGAAACATCACTCACAGGATTTGCCGAATTTACTGAAATAACAGGATTAGGCTGCGCAGTTCGGCCAGAGACAACCTTCGCTGACTCAAACTCAAGCTGTCGCAGTTTCACCTGTGTCTCAGCGTCAATTTCCAGTTTACGGACTTCTAGGCGTAGCTTCATTTCGGCTTGGCGCGTCTCAGCTCGTTCCTGCGCTTCCATCTGGATTCGGGCTAGGCGGACCCTCAGTCGCGCATCACCCCCAGACTCAACGGAAAGCGGAGAAACTGGGTAGAGGGGCGGTAAGGCAGCCTTGGGCTCGGCATCAGCCTCCAACTCAGCATTCTCACCTTCTGCCTCCTCTCCCACGCTAATCAGGCGTCTTTCCACAACCGACATGCCAGCCCTCTCACTATCCGTATCTGGAAATGAAAATATTTTTAATTCAACCAAGTGTTTCAAAATGTCATTTTTAATAATGTGCTTTAGCGATTGCCTCACCACAGGAATGCGATAGTGTTCAGCTATCTGCAACAAATCGTCTTTTCTACAGCGCTCAAAAATGTCCAAAGTTGGATTAGCAATAAACGATTTCAAATCAAAAGTACTCATGTCAATATTTCACTATACTCACTTCAACACGCACAAACATTTGTTTTCCCGAGCAGTCTCCCGTACCACACAAAAACACACACAAGCAAATATTTATTCGGAATATTATATATCCCGGACGAGCCCCCAAAAATGTTACGTCCCTCGTTATTTAGATGATATTTGTCTAGGAATATTATTGGACATAACACGTATTTTGCATTTGCGTGTGTCAGTACAGTAGCGGGACTCCGCAAAAGAAAAGAAACAGACAACAACCCGAACTTCAGTTGAAAGGTTTTAATTCCTTAACTGCAATAATAGTGAAGTAGTAGTAAAATAAATAAAGTAATGAAGTAATACAACGTAGCAAGAAAAATAATCAAAACAACAACCCGTCTGGTGGAGAGGAAGGAGCAAAAGAGTGGTGCTTAAATCAAAGAACTGAAAATAACAAAAACAACCCTTTAAAGTTAAAGAACTAAACTAACTAACAACAGAAAATATAGAAAGAAAACGTCTTCAGCGCCGAAACGCCATAACTAACCTATACTAACAAACAAAAAACATACATAAGTAGCACCACTCCTAACACTAGTGCGTCTAATACAGCTCATCAACTACGTGTGCAGAAATGTAAGTCGCGACCTGCTTACCTGACTCACAACCTCTCCCGCCAGTATAATGTTAGACAGGAACGGAGATGAAAATGTCACAAACGCAACAAACATTTGACCGTGCACATCAAGCACATATCAAGAACACAAACAAAGAGGACTGATCTATCTGCCAGATCACAAAAGCAGCAAACTCCAAACACTGATCAGCCTCCCAAACAAGGAAAACCGTCCTCACAGAGCACGCAGGCTCTCTCTCTCACTCTAACCCAGAGTCTGTCTCGACCGTCGCCATTGAAGTTGGAGTCATTCATAAATCACCCGGCAACAGGTGATTGGTGGCGCGATTCCAGACATCAGCAGATTGACAGGCGGAGCTTCCAATCAAATTCCACACCTGAAACGGAGTACACAAACATACACGCATATGCCGTAACATATACAAAAAAACATAACTACGTAGCGCAGCGTACGTAACATTCTCCATCGAGAATGCTCATATTGTTAGCCCTTTATGGAGACCGGAACAAGAAACCAGTCCAGCAGCAATTAGAATCATCATGGCGCCATCCAGTGATAAGTTAACTGTGGATACTGTCCTGTTCAGACACATATTCTATTACTATTGTACAGCTTGATCCTTATTTGTATAAGCACAGGAAAAATAATAACCCAAGCCCTATTAAAAATTAGACAAATACCTCAAGGGATGGCTCTACTTCGAGGGAATTGAATCTTTTCTAATTAGTAATTCATTTTGGATTATCTCACTGGAAGATGGTGGAGAAAAAGATTTGGATTTAGAAAGCAGCTAATTTCATGTTTAGAAAATGTTTTTAAAAAAAGATTGTGTCCTGTCACTTCAGCCTAAGTGTGGCCCCAGAGAATGGCTATTTTTTGTCTCAGTGTTCTCAAAGGTTCCCATAGGCCTGTTCATCTGCCTCTCCTAAAAACAGCTCTGCTTATGTTGACATTACCTCCTCTTTGCAAGCAAATACTTCATCAGAGGCAAAACCACACAAACAGTTCCCTTTACAAAAAGCTTCACTATGATGCTGCGCTGCTAAGCGCTATGGGGAACAATCTTATTGTGAGCTGCTCTGAACATGTGTGTAACACGTCAATGAAAATTGACCGGAATTTATAGCCTCGGTTGGTGAGATCATTGGACGCACCTGTGGCCAGGCTATAAATAGGAGGCGTCACCAGAGTGTCGTCAGACATTTTTCTTCAGAGCTTTCTCTCTGTGTGTTTTCACAAAACTCTTTGTTAGAAATTTGAAAAGTCTTTTTGAAAAAAAAAAAAAAAAGAGAACTTTCCTTTCCTTTCTTTCTCTCTCTCTATATATATATATTTAAAAAAAAAGGGGGAAAGAAAATGGCGGAGAATCAGGGCAAACAATGCGTGTTTCCTTGTCAACGCTCTATGACTGACAAGGACACGCATGAATTTTGCTTTGTCTGCTTGGGGGAAGAGCACGCTGCTCTCGCGTTGAGGCAGGGCGGGTGCGCGCATTGTGACCTACTTTCGGACGGGATGCTTCGCGCTCGCCTTGCTTACTTCCGAGAGCCAGCACCCACATTTCATTCGTGGGGCTCTCGCATGGATCTGGCTGAGGAGCGAGAGATGGGTCCGTCCCTTTCGCTCGCTCTCTCCCCAGATCCTGCTGGTCCTTCTCGTGATCTTGAAGCGTGCTTCGGCGCCTCTTCAGTTCGCGAGGGGGACCTCCATTCCCTTGGTACAGATTCTGAGTTAACCACATCCGAGCACTCCAATCGCGATTCAAAATCTTCGGAGGAGTTGCTCGATGTGGTTACTCGCGCGGTGGCCAGACTTCAATTGGACTGGCCACGCGACCAAGATCCCCCCAAGCGCTCCAAGTTAGAGGACAGATTTCTGTCTGGTGACCAGGGGAAGGGAACGCCTCATCAGTCCCTTCCCTTCTTTGATGATCACGACGAGCTTTCTCGTTCGTGGAAGAAACCTTATACCTCACGCGTTCACGTGCCCTCGACGTCAGTGTATTCGACTATCGTGGGCGCTGAGGCGCGAGGATATTCAAAGATGCCACCGGTCGAAGAGACACTTGCGGGTTATCTCTCGCCGGGTTCGGCATTGTCCCTTAAAAAATCTGCTCTCCCCTCTAAGCCATGCAGGGTTACCTCCATGCTGGTCGGGAGAGCTTATCAAGCGGTGGGTCAGGCTGGTGCTGCGCTGCACACCATGGCTGTCTTACAGGCGTACCAGGCTGACCTGCTAAAGGACCTGAGTGCAGGAAAAGACCTCGACGACGAAGCTTTTTCAGAACTTCGTCGAGCTACGGATTTGTCTCTCCGTGCCACCAAGCAGTCAGCCCGTGCTATTGGCTGGTCTATGTCCGCTTTGGTCAGCACGGAGAGGCATTTATGGCTTAACCTATCCGGCATCAAGGATAAGGACAGAGTTTTCCTCCTTGATGCCCCAATTTCGCCTTCTGGTCTCTTTGGAGACGCCATGAATACGGTTATCTCCAGATTCCAGGAGGCGAAAAGCCATGTGGAAGCCTTTGGGCAGTTTCTTCCTCGCCGCACTCAGGGGGCGAGGCCGTCGGCCACCCAGTCTCGCCCTGATTCTGTTAGGAGGGAGGCTCAAAAGCAAAGCGTGGCAAGTCGTGCTCCCCCTCGCAAAGATTGGGGACAGGCTCATCGCCCTCAGCAGCCTCCCAAACAAGACCTCAGGGCTAGTATTTCTAAGAGAAAGAAGCCCTGACGGTCTTGTATCCAGCCCTGTGAGGGTAGTTCCCTTCGGGACGGGGCGCGTGTATCATTCACTTCGGCCCTCCCGATACCCTCACAAAACCTCTTCACTCCCGCCACCCTTGGTGTTTCGGGTGACAGGGGTTTCCAACAAGATGTTGAGTGTACCGTGGCTCCCTGCCTTAATCCAGGACACGGAACATTCGACACCCCCTCGACAGGAAGTGTTGAAATTAGTTCCCATCTCAGAGAACCTGGCAGCGTGGAAACTTCTGCCAGGTATTTCTATGTGGGTTCTAAAAACAGTAGAAAAAGGCTACAGAATTCAGTTCGCTTGCCGCCCTCAGAGCTTCAACGGCGTGGTTTCCACTACCGTAAGACCGGAACAGGCGTGTCTACTTCGGGTAGAACTGCAAAATCTCTTGGAAAAAGGGGCCATAGAACATGTTCCCCTTCCAGAGAAAGAGTCAGGCTATTACAGCAGATACTTCCTGGTCCCCAAGAAGGGGGGGGGGGGGGGGGTTGCGTCCGATCTTAGATCTTCGTGGCTTGAATCGCTCGGTCAAGACGCTCAAGTTCAAGATGCTAACAGTCAAGTCCGTCGTGTCTCAGTTCCAACGTCACGATTGGCTGGTCACGATCGACCTCATGGACGCATATTTTCATATTGGAATTCTGCCACAGCACAGGAAGTTCCTGAGGTTCGCTTTCGGGGACGAAGCCTTCCAGTATCGGGTCCTTCCATTCGGCCTAGCCCTATCACCCCGCACATTCACGAAATGCATGGATGCAGCACTGGCTCCTTTGCGACTCCAGGGCATCCGCATTCTGAATTATCTAGATGACTGGCTGATTCTAGCCCAGTCTCAAAAACTGGCAGTTCAGCACAGGGATATCGTCTTGGCTCATCTAGGTTCTCTGGGTCTGAGACTCAATGCCAAAAAGAGCGTTCTTTCCCCGACCCAGGAAATTTCCTATTTAGGGGTCATATGGAATTCGATCACGATGCAGGCACAGTTGTCTCCCGCTCGTGTCATCTCCATTCAGAACTCCCTGAGCAATCTCAGGCTAGGTCAGGGTTGCACTGTTCTTCAGTATCAACGAATATTAGGTCTCATGGCGTCTGCGTCCACGGTGATTCCTTTGGGCCTTCTCCATATGAGACCGTTTCAGCTGTGGCTAAAAGCCAAGGGGTTTCATCCAAGGGCCAGTCCCCTCAGGCAAATAAGGGTTACGCGCCCAGCACTTCGTTCCCTTTCTATGTGGTTCAGACCCCGGTTTCTCACCTTGGGTCCCACTCTTGGTGCGTTGTGTCGTCGCAGGATGCTAACGACAGATGCCTCCCTGACGGGTTGGGGTGCGGTCTTAAGTGGTCGTCCAGCCCAAGGGGAATGGGAGAGTCATCAACTCGATTGGCACATAAACCGCCTCGAGCAGATGGCAGTCTTTCTGGCCCTGAAATACTTCCTCCAACATTTGAGAGACTGCCATGTCCTTGTGTGGGTGGACAACACAGCAGCAGTCTCTTACATAAATCATTAAGGAGGCCTACGTTCTCGCCACCTCAATTTGCTGGCACGTCGGATTCTCCTTTGGGCCCAGGGCAAGTTACTGTCACTCAGGGCAGTCTATATCCCTGGACACCTGAATGTGGGAGCAGATTTTCTGTCCAGACGAAACTTACCATCGGGCGAGTGGAAACTCCACCCCGAAGTAGTACAACAGATTTGGGAGAGATTTTACAGAGCGGAAGTGGACCTCTTCGCCTCTCAAGAGACTGCGCAATGTCCCCTTTACTTCTCTCTGAGTCACCCAGCCCCCCTGGGTCTGGACGCGATGGCGCATACATGGCCCAGAATGTGTCTGTATGCTTTTCCCCCGGTTTCTCTGCTCCCGGGAGTCCTGGCCAGAGTTCGCCAGCAAATGTCTTGCCTCTTACTGATAGCGCCTCGCTGGCCGAACAGGATTTGGTTCTCAGAGATGATGTCTCTCCTAGACGGCTCGCCTTGGGCGATTCCGGACAGGAGGGACCTTCTGTCTCAGGCACAGGGGACAATATTTCATCCCCGGCCCGAATTGTGGAAACTTCATGTTTGGCCCCTGAAGGGTACAAGCTGAGGGACACAGGGCTGTCGCTTGGGGTTATTGAAACCATTCTTAGTGCTAGGGCTCCCTCCACCAGAAGAATTTACACCAATAAATGGGGTGTCTTCGAAAGGTGGTGCAGTTCACATGGTGCAGATCCAGTTAACTGCCAAATTGTTTCAGTTCTGGATTTTCTGCAGGAAAAACTGTCAGCAGGCATATGCCCCGCTACTCTCAGGGTTTATGTGGCCGCCATTTCGGCTTGCCACGCCTTGATTGACGGGGTGCCTTTAGGGAGGCACCCTCTACTCGCTCGCTTCATTCGTGGAGCCAGGCGACTGAGGCCTCCCGTTAGGATCAGGACTCCTTCATGGGACTTAACAATAGTCCTGGAGGGTCTGGTTGAGACCCCTTTTGAACCTCTGGAGTCAGCGTCTGACAGACTTCTGACTCTCAAGATGGTCTTTCTTATGGCTATTACCTCTCTTAAGAGGATTGGGGATCTACAGGCTCTGTCTATTTTGCCGACCTGTTTAGAATTTGCCCCAGGTATGGCCAAAGCTATTTTGCATCCTCACCCTGATTACCTTCCTAAGGTTCCTTTTTCGACAATACATCCTGTCACTTTGGAAGCCTTCTGCTCCCCGCCGTTTCTAACGCCGGAGCAGGAAAGACTTCACGGACTCTGCCCAGTCCGTGCCCTTCAGTCTTATGTCCACCGCACAAGCCAGTGGCGTAAATCAGGGCAATTGTTTGTTTGCTATGGGGGCCGCAACAGGGGGGCGGCCGCTACTAAGCAGACTATGTCACATTGGGTGAGGGATGCTATTGCCCTGGCCTATGAGGCGCGCAGTCAAGCTTCGCCAGTAGGTGTCAGGGCTCACTCCACCAGAGGGGTCGCCTCCTCTAAAGCCTTGGCTAGAGGGGTCCCTCTGCAGCAAGTTTGTGATGCAGCAGGCTGGTCCTCTCCGCACACATTCATTAGATTCTATAGTTTGGATGTTCATGCTACTCCGGGCTCTTACGTCCTTGAGTCGACATCTCAAACTCATGCCGGAACAAGTTTGTGACGTGGCGGGCTGGTCCTCTCCACGCACATTCTACAATTTTCTTCATGGGCTGGATGTTCTGCTACCCCGGACTCTTATGTCCTTGGGTCGACATCTCAGGCTCATGCTAAATCCAAGTTCATGGTACGAACTTTTGAGTTAGATTACCCCGGGCTCTTATGCCCTTGGGTCGACATCTACGCTGATGTCTAAGCAAGTTTGTGATGCGGCAGGCTGGTCCTCTCCACACACATTCATTAGATTCTATAGTTTGGATGTTCGTGCTACTCCGGGCTCTTACGTCCTTGAGTCGACATCTCAAACTCATGCCGGAACAAGTTTGTGACGCGGCGGGCTGGTCCTCTCCACGCACATTCTACAATTTTCTTCATGGGATGGATGCTCTGCTACCCCGGACTCTTATGTCCTTGGGTCGACATCTCAGGCTCATGCCAAATCAAGTTCGTGGTACGAACTTTTTGAGTTAGATGCTTTACCCCGGACTCTTATGTCCTTGGGTCAGCATCTCAAACTCATTTCTGACTTTGTGGCTTATGTCCTTGAGTCGACATCTCAAGCTCATGTCTGAACAGGTTTGTGATACGGCAGTCTAGTCCTTTCCGCACACATTATTCAGATTTTATGGTGTTAGATGTTTTTGCTACTCCGGGCTTTTATGCCCTTGAGTCGACATCTCAAGCTCATGTCTGGGACCTCTCGCGTTTTGTGAGAACACTTCACAACGGTCAGGGGTCCGGACAGCCCCAGTGCGGCGGCGTGGGCATTTCGTTCCCCATAGCGCTTAGCAGCACAGCATCATAGTGAAGCTTTTTGTAAAGGGAACGTCTCGGGTTACATGTGTAACCCTTGTTCCCTGAGATGCTGCGCTTCTTTTGCCGCACTGGGACATCCCAGGACCGCTCTTCAGAAAAATATCTGACGACACTCTGGTGACGCCTCCTATTTATAGCCTGGCCACAGGTGCGTCCAATGATCTCACCAACCGAGGCTATAAATTCCGGTTAATTTTCATTGACGTGTTACACACATGTTCAGAGCAGCTCACAATAAGATTGTTCCCCATAGTGCTTAGCAGCGCAGTATCTTGTTCCGCTTTTTTCAGGGAACAAGGGTTACACATGTAACCCGAGACGTTTTCACAGAAAGCAACTTTTGATAAAACTTTGAAATGAACTGTTAACAAATTTGCTGAACCATGAGTTCCCCATCTGTCCCTCACTTGACATTGTGTTGAAGAAGCGACACTAGGGGTCTCTCTTAAGAGCCTTATGCATCTCTGAACTTTGAAAAAAGGCCAATGAGAAATTGGCTGACAGAAATGCGTATGTTCATTCAGAAATTTTCTTCGGAGCCAACCAGTTGTGTGAGCAGCAGGCTGCGAGTCCCAATTGGTTTCCTCTCATCTCTAGTATCAGCGTATGCATATCAGCAGCTTTTTCCTTCTCTGCACGGTAGTGCAGCTTTGCCCCTGGGCACTTCGACAGTGCTGCTAAAAGATACATTTTCTCTAAAAGAGTATTTTCTCTAAATACACAGCGGCGTTGAACGTCCTTTTCAGGACGCGTCTTTATAAAGATGCCTTTCCGCCCCTGTGTAGTACCTGGATGCAGTCGAGTTCTCTCCGCTCCTGACGGTCACAGGCACTGCCTCTTGTGTCTGGGCCACGATCACACCGAGGAAGCATTTGTGGATGGTTCGTGTTCTCACTGCAAGAACCTTACCATGGCAATGTTCCGGTCGCGGCTTTCCTTCCTAAAAAGGAGCGCCACTCCATCCGCCCCCCGCATCACTCCTTCTTCCCACGGGATTGAGGATGACCAGGCTGGCGATGGAGGCGATTTGGGGACAGCAGCCGGCTCGGTTTCGCCGGGTATGTCCCCACGAACCACCTGCCCCCTGGCACGCTCGTTGAATTCTGCCCGGGCTTGGGGTGACAGTGGCTCGCATCACAACCAGTCTGCCTATCCTCTTGAGCCCCCTGAGCTGGATGATGAGCTCGCCGCTGCATCGGAGAGTGTTCCGGCGTCTGATGCGGAAGACTAGATTGGGCTGCCACCTTCGGGTCAGCACGCCCAGTCAGAGGCTGACGCCCAGATGGCCGACATGCTTGCCCAGGCCACCGTCAGCGTGAGGATGGTCTGGAATTCAGCAGCTTTGCTTGAATCCTCATTTCTGCTCCCTCTGTTGATATGCTGATTTTGTAGAAGAAAGATCCATTGTTGAACATTGTGTGTTTTCTTCAAATGTGTTTATAACATTAAAGGCCTTTCTGTCACACTTTATTTTACAGTGTCTGTGTTACTGTGCATTTACACGATACTGCGGTATAACACTAATTAAATTACTAATTTAATTCATAAAAGTCTGATTGGCGCAAGTTGATAGGTTCTTTGAACTTGTTATCTGTTAGCCAGTGAGCTCGCTGACATGTGATATGTCATGGCAATCAGCTCACATGGTGTAAGCTTATAGGTCCTTTGTGTAATCGGGTAGTAAATCAACTTACGTACGCTCTCTTTACCTAGTCTCAGCATCAGACAGCTTACCCACAGACTGTGTACTAATCGTCTGATGCTCATTGCACACAAAACTAGAAAAGGCCAAGTTTTGTGCACAAGGCTCCGTGTTGATACAATGAGTACCTTTGAGCAGGAAATAATCACAGAATTTGCCCAAGTTTACCAGGTTAGTGACATAAAATCTTTAAAGATATTCAGAGTTTCATTTGGGACAGTAAAGTGGATATCCATGAGCAGAGCTGCATATTCTGCTTTGTTTACGTAGTTATGTATGTGAAATTCTTTATAATGAGGCTGTATTTACACTCAAAAAAATATTTTTGCCTATTTTTAAGATTTATCCATTTCAATTGTATAACACATTTCCATCTAATTGAATTTAATAGTCTTGAAGAAAATGTAATTAATAAAACTTGAATTTTGTAAGATTTGTACATTTTATTTAGTTAAAGATTAAGCAATTCATTCATTCATTCATTCATCTTCAACCGCTTATCCTGTACAGGGTCACGGGGGGCTGGAGCCTATCCCAGCTAACATTGGGCGAAAGGCGGGGTACACCCTGGACAGGTCGCCAGTCCATCGCAGGGCCACACATATACAGACACACACTCATACTCACATCCACACCTAGGGCAATTTTTGGAGACACCAATTAACCTAGCCTGCATGTCTTTGGATGGTGGGAGGAAGCCGGAGCACCCGGAGAGAACCCACGCAGACACGGGGAGAACATGCAAACTCCACACAGAAAGGCCGGGGCAACCGGGGTTTGAACCCATGACCTTCTTGCTGTGAGGCGACAGTGCTAACCACTGCACCACCGTGCCGCCCCTTAAGCAATTCAATTAGATGGAAATGTGTTATTCAGTTGAAATGGATACATCTTGAAAATAAGCTAAAATATTTTTTTTGAGTGACTCTCTACACATTTTCTGCTATTTTCTCATGTGGTTTCTGTGCAGTCACTCATGGAGACTCATGCTTTATATAAATTATTTCCCTATGTTGGTCTTTTATTATGGTATGATACATCTCTGATAACCCCGCCCCTAAACACCCGGTCATGACAAAACTGACTGTGATTGGTCACTTAACATGTTAGTTAGATAGCTTTTCCTGTCTAAATGGCTGGTTCTTGGCCAATTGAAGTTGCTATAGACCCCAGACCTTTGCTGCAGTCATAGGTCTTGCTACATGAGACAACTCTTTGCCTAACTTTTTAATTTGCTCAGTTTGCAAGTAAACAGGTTTCACTGCACAAGTTTTTCTGAAAATGCTATTTACTCAGGTGGTTGCTTGGGCTTTTTCTTCTAACAGATTTCATAGTAAGGTCTGCATTCAGCCATGACGCACAGAAATGTGCCTTTATCAAGGTAAGCCATAGCCAAATCAGGCACTGAAGCACATCACTATCTTAGTTCATTCATTTAAATACATTTCCAAATATCTAGGCTATGTCACTAATTAAATAAGCTCTGGGCTTTCCAGGTCCAGGTACACATTATGATTCAGGTCACTAACATTTAAGCTATTCTGCCAAGCAGGCCCAGCCAAACATAGTGATTTAATTCAGGCCAAGGCACACCTAGCTAGCATACATTGTGGTAGATCTACTTGGTTGGGGGGTTGTGTTTTGCGTTTTGTGTTATGTGTTTGTGCAGCTTCTCTGCTTTTTTGGGGGATTGTAATTATGCAGCATGTCCACATGCCCAACGCAGTATGTCTGTGTATGTTCTAGCAGTAGCCAGTCTTCGTACTTGCTAGCAGCAGCGTCTAGTCCACCAAGACCCATATCCTGTCAATATACAGTATCATACCTACATTAACATGCTAAATCTTTCCAGGAGTTGTCACGAATGCACTATGTGTACATGCTATATGACATTTTCATTTTAGAGTGAACAATTCCTTTAATGTATGCTAGTGTATATAAATGTCTATTGACTACAAACAGAGTTCAGTGCAACCATGTGATGAAGCCTTTGACCCACGTTTTTATTGAGGGGAATTGCTTAATGAGGCTAAACATGGTGGGAGAGTTGGACCATAATGGGGACGGATTCTGCTCTGTCTGGAGGAGGAGGAGGCAGTTATTATAATTGATAGCTCTTGCCACACACTTCCATTTCAAAGTTCATTAGCAGCACTGCGCTCCTCATGTCAACTCATCTTCAGTCTTCACATGGTGCTTCATGGTTCTTTCCAATGCAAGAGAGATTTATGGACCTGAGACATATCATCTGGGCTTTAAAAATACACTAGGAAATTAGATAATAGGCTCTAAATTCCTTAAGAGACACTATTCCCTCTCCAACTTTAATCTTGTCTTACGAACAGTGCTTTCAGAATAAGCAAAGCAGTCATTTACCCACAGAGAATTACAAAAAAACACTTTACACTTTACATACGTAATGTATTTAATGGAACAATAGATGTTACTATAGATGTGAAGAAAAAAATTCAGGGAGACAGGGAGAGTTATTATTTTTTTTTAATTAAAAGTGGATGTGAGCAAAGTTGTTGTAGCTCTGGAAGAGCATTGCACTACCAATGTCAAGGTCATGGGTTTGATTCCTAGGGAACACATGTACAAAAGCTTTTGCCAAATGCATGAATATAAGTGGAGGCTATAAGCAAATGATAGTGGGGATCGAATTCACTGTCTTTACATATACACAACATCAGAATTTGCTGAGGTGTGATGTATTATCAAGAGTAGATAGCTAATTATGGCTCTGTCAGTGTGCTGGTATGGAGGTCATAGGGCCAGTTCTGATTGACAGTAGAAGTTCACATGTTCATCCTCACTGTGATAGAAACAGAGTCTCTGCTCCATACATACATGGAGTTCCTCTGTCTTAACATCTCTAGTAGTTTAAATTTTAAAAAGAGCTTCAGTATCTAAGAATGTTATTAACATCTCCTGTTTGTTAATGTTTAAATACTGTTGAGTACTGACGGCATGGGATCTTGTGGAATCCCTCAATTCATATTTCAACAGTAACAAGCTCTAAAAGCAGACCTGCTGTTGCACTTGTCATAACTATTAATTTAAAGCATCAATGGCGAATGAAATTAGCTTTCAAACTTTGGTCTGGTAGGCACACAGGATTCAGTACTGTGATAGATAGTCTGAGCCTCTCTTTCTCTTTCCGCCTAGTTACTGTACGTAAATTTTGACTAAGGGACAATTTGTATTGAGTTCATGTTTTCTCTGTTTGTTTTTGCGATCGATAATTTACCATTATCATGAATCAGTCTCACATTACATAGACTGGACTACATGACTGATACTGGGAAGAGACAAGAGTTAACATGTAATAGCACTAAACAGTTTTCACATACACTTCAGTCTATTGTGATTTAGTATTGAAACAAAAGACAATAATAGATCATTCCCTCCAGTTTAATGAGTGCAGGATGTCTAAGAAATCCTTGCAGTGTACTGAGGCTACGTCCAAATTAATCTCTTACTGTTCATTTGAAATCAGCATCCACACTGCCATTTTCAAATATTTTTCAAAAGTTGCTCATCCCCACTGAAACGTCTGAAAAATCCCCTTACCGTGCTTATGGAAAACAAAAATTTCATGAAAAAATTCATTTCCATGTTCCAAAGCAATTGTCTTCGTGTTCTGCCGCCGGACAGCATTTCCGAGTAAACTTCCCGTCACATTTGAATGAATGCAATGTGGAGGTTTTACAAAGAAACATTTATCTTTAACAATGCTACCAAAGTGTACAACATGCACAACAACACCACCTCAGCATTGGCCACCATCTTGATTGTTTTGGATTGAATGGATCACATGACTGCATCACATGCCAACAAATACAATATAATTTTCGAATGTTTCCATTTTTCCTGTTTACACAATGTCTAACACAAAGACAGCACTTTAAAATGTATCCACTTTGGAGACCGTTTTCGAAAAGCTCTGTATTCAATGGACAAAAACTTTTTGATGTTATTTTTTTGCATCAGAATACATTTCTGAGAAACATTGCGTTTGTTTACATGCACACCAGTATGCTGATAACTTCCTAAAATCAGTTTAATTTAAAAAAAAAAAAATTTAATCCAACAGTGCCAGAAACCCATGTTTATATGAGATTTTTCAGATTATTCTCTGCTTTTGACATCAAAACGTAAACAGACAGGAAAAGTTACATTCAGCGTGAAATCGGCTAATGCACACTTTTCACATTTCCTGGTTTGCAATATGAAGTCAACAGGGTAAACTTCTATAACAGTGAATGGGAGACCACAGCAAATATTATTTTTGCTGACCTAATTGCTCCAACAGCAAAAGAAAAAATACACTTATGTTTCCACAACTTTCCACAAGAGAAAAAAATAGAGTGCTGGATTAGAACTGTCAGAAGAAAGAAGCCATTTTACTTTCACAGCCTCAGCAGCTATATTAGAAAACACATTGCAGGTGTGGTAACTAGTATTTCTAAACTAATTCCATGCTAATTTAAAACTAAGCACAATGTAATAAATGTACATAAAATAGTTTTAGAATTGAAAATATAAAAAAGTTGATGAATTTGATTTATGCTGCTAAATAAAGCGGAATCGCATCATCACAGCCTGTGAAAAGGGTCCATGGGCAAAAATCTATCTGTGTCAGTGTGTTTATGCTTAATCTGTTTATGCTTCACACAATGAACACGTTTGTGTGCACGTTCTTACAACGATTATGCTTAATAAGACGATAATGCATGTGGTCATGTTAACACGATAAACAGTGTTCCTTTATCTGTGTAAGGTCATAAACCGTAAGAATAAATCGGTCAACACGGGTAGATTTTTGCCCATCACACCGATTTTGCATGGGATGTAAAAACCTTTACCGGTGTTCTCACCATCTTGTTCAATGTGCACATGTGTTGAGCACGTCTCATCACGGTTTGATGTCAAAAGACATCCGTTTGATGTCAGAGAATAACAAAATTAGTTCAAATGTTATGTAAACACTGTTTTCTTGCTTTGTCTGATTTTATAAATAAGCTGATTTTCTTTGGAGTAATCAGCATATTGGTGTGCAGTAAGCATGCTCGTTGGCTTATTAAGCATAATCTGTGTAAGATTGTGCATGTAAACATGCTCATTGACTATGAATAGTGTATTAAAAAAGACACTTACTTTTATCTGTTATATTATGCTACTCAAGTAAAGGGAACGATTATTAATCATAATAATCTTCCACTTGTACCACAAACCTGAGTCAGAAAATTTAAAAAAATCCTCTTTTGCAATCTTTTAGTGTCAGTCAACAGCACTGGGGGGTAAATATTTGAACTGCTTTATACCCTCTAGGAAAATAATGTAAATCAGAAAACCAAAAATAAATCTTCCATTTTTCAAAGTATTTTTAGTGTCAGAACACAGGATGTGGACGGAGAAATGTTCATTCTATAGGGTGCAATTTAGCATCGGCGCATTCCTTAGATAACTGAATTCAGCTAAACAGTTAACCTATTGTCATTAACATATCTTTTTTTTCTGTTCTTAAAATGCAACTTAATTGAAAGCAGCATATTGTTCTCAGATTCATGCAGAACTAAACCAGAGTGAAGAATACAGTTATAAACAGTTTAGAGATTACAGGTGTCACTGAACCATGCACTGCAAAATTCATATTGGTCCAACTTGTCAATTATTGATATGAACATAAAATTACACATCCTGTGCACACTTGGCACTTTTTATCTTCCAAGAACATTATCATTCAGTTAATAATTTTGTTTTGTTTTCCACAACACACCCAGGCCTAATTTTCTTTGATGTCACCAGATGACAGTCACTTTTCCCATTCATCCGGCCTCCAAATTGTTTGTTTACAAGCCTGGAGTGTCACTGAGTGACATCAGTATTCCCATCCAGGGCCTGGAAACCCTTCCTTTGGAGCTAAACTCCTCTAAGCCATGCACCATATCTGTCACTGTGTAACAACAAGGTTGTTACTCATCCTACCAACCATCAGAGGGAGCCCACTCCTGAATTCTGATCTTCACCCGTTTCTTCACTGCTCATTGCCTGTTTACCACATGTATATATAGCTATGCAGTTCCATTGTTCTGTTCAAAGTATTGCCAGTTTACCGAGCAACTTCCCATTACCATTGTTTATTGATTCATGTTATGACCATTGTCTGTATTTCTGGATTTATTGCTTTTTGGATAACCATTTGTTTTGTTTGCCCAGTTGAACTGTCTATTTGGTTTATTGGATTTATCTGCCTGCTTTATGACTACGTCTCTCTGCCTGCTATTTTGGATTGTTTTGTTGTGTCTTTTAGTAAACTTCCTGTACATGGATCCTAACACCATCTCCATGGCCAGTTCTTTTCAAAATACTTTGCCAACCATGGATCCAGCAGAAGTCTCACAGCTCCAGGCTGCATTTGCACACCAGTGCAAGGTTTTAAAAGGTTATCAAGACCAGCTGAACAATCTATGAGCCACCAACGAATGTTTGACTCACTACATTCACTCACTGCCAGCTCCCCATGTTATAGTCAATTGAAGTCAAGTCAAGTGGTTTTTATTGTCGTTTCAACCATATACAGTTAGTACAGTACACAGCAAAATGAGACAACGTTCCTCCAGGACCATGGTGACATAAAACAACATAGGACAAATACAGAACCACATGAGACTACACAGACTAAATAAAATACCTATATAAAGTGCATGTGCAAACGTGTGCAAAAAGTATGGGACAGTACAATAAATTACTAAAAATGAACAGGACAATAGACACAGTAAGAGAGTGCAGCGCCGACCAGAACACAGTAGTGCAAAAAGATGACAGTTTCTAAAAATGCCAAATGTAAACATAACATACTATGAGATAATGTTCTATGCACATAGGAGTTATTGAGGTAGCAGCCAGTTATAAAGTGACAATAATTAAAGTGCAACTCAGGACATGTGTGTGTGTGTGTGTGTGTGTGTGTGTGTGTGTGTGTGTGTGTGTGTGTGTGTGTGTGTGTGTGTGTGTCAAACCAGTCTCTGAGTATTGAGGAGTCTGATGGCTTGGGGGATGAAGCTGTTACACAGTCTGGCCGTGAGGGCCTGAATGCTTCGGTACTTCTTGCCAGACGGCAGGAGGGTGAAGAGTTTGTGTGAGTGGTGTGTGGGGTCGTCCACAATGCTGGTGGCTTTGCGGATGCAGTGGTTTTTTGTAAATGTCTTTGATGGAGGGAAGAGAGACCCCGATGATCTTCTCAGCTGTCCTCACTATCCTCTGCAGGGCTTTGCGGTCCAAAATGGTGCAAGTCCCAAACCAGGCAGTGATGCAACTGCTCAGGATGCTCTCAATAGTCTCTATATAGAATGTAGTGAGGATTGGGGGTGGGAGATGTGCTTTCCTCAGACTTCGAAGAAAGTAGAGACACTGCTGGGCTTTCTTGGTAATACAGCTGGTGTTGAGGGACCAGGTGAGGTTCTCCGCCAGGTGAACACCAAGGAATTTGGTGCTCTTGATGATCTCCACGGAGGACCCGTCGATGTTCAGCAGAGAGTGGTCACTCTGTGCTCTCATAAAGTCAGTAACCATCTCTTTTGTTTTGTCGACATTCAGAGACAGGTTGTTGGCTCTACACCAGTCCTTTAGCCGCTGCACCTTCTCTCTGTATGCTGACTCGTCGTTCTTGCTGATGAGACCCACCATGGTCATGTCATCGGCGAACTTGATGATGTGATTTGAGGTGTGCATTGCTGCACAGTCGTGAGTCAGCAGAGTGAACAGCAGTGGACTGAGCACGCAGCCCTGGGGGGCCCCAGTGCTCAGTGTGGTGGTGGTGGAGATGCTGTTCCCGATCCGGACTGACTGAGGTCTCCCAGTCAGGAAGTCCAGGATTCAGTTGCAGAGGGAGGTGTCCAGGCCCAGCAGGTTCAGCTTTCCAATCAGGTGCTGGAGAATGATTGTGTAGAATGCTGAGCTGAAGTCTATGAACAGCATTCGAACGTATGAGACCTTTTTATCTAGGTGGGTGAGGGCCAGATGGAGGGTGGTGGCGGTGGCATCGTCTGTTGAACGGTTTGGATGATATGCAAACTGCAGTGGGTCTAGTGAGGGGGGCAGCTGGGTCTTAATGTGCCTCATGACAAGCCTCTCGAAGCACTTTGTGATGATGGGTGTGAGTGCGACGTGACGGCATTCGTTGAGGCAGGACACTGAAGACTTCTTTGGCATGGGGACGATGGTGGTGGCCTTGAAGCACGTTGGAACGACGGCGCTGCTCGGAGAGATGTTGAAGATGTCGATAAGAACATCTGCCAGCTGGTCTGCACATCATCTGAGCACTCCGTGGGTTGACTTTACATATAGTTTTCCTCACATCAGCCATGGTAAAACAGAGCACCTGTTCGCTGGGAGGAGGGGTGGTCTTCCTCGCCTCCACGTCGTTCTGCACATCAAACTAAGCGTAGAAGTCGTTCAGCACATCTGGAAGGGAGGCATCTTTGTCACTGGCAACTGATGTTGTCCTGTAGTTGGTGATGGCCTGGATGCCCTGCCACATGTGCCACGTGTCACCGCTGTCCTGGAAGTGACTGTGGATTCTCTGGGCGTGTGCATGCTTTGCCTCTCTAATGGCCTGGGACAGTTTGGCCCTCGCTGTTCTTAGGGTTGCCTTGTCGCCTGCTCTGAAGGCGGAGTCTCTGGTCCTCAGCAGCGTGCGCACCTCCGCAGTCATCCACGGCTTCTGGTTGGGGCGTGTGGTGATGGTCTTGGAGAAAGTGACATCATCAATGCACTTGCTGATGTAGCTGGTCACTGATGCTGTGTATTCCTCCAAGTTGGTTGAGTCGCCGTATTTTGCAGCCTCCCTGAACATGTGCCCATCAGAACACTCAAAACAGTCCTGAAGAGCAGAGATGGCTCCTGCTGGCCAGGTTTTCACCTGCTTCTGAAGCGGTTTTGTGCATCTGACGAGCAGTCTGTATGCTGGAATTAGCATAACAGAGTTGTGGTCTGAGTAGCCGAGGTGGGGGCGGGGCTCCGCCCGGTACACGCATGGGATGTTTGTGTAAACAAGATCAAGCGCCTTTGCCCCTCTCTTTGCAAAGTCCACATACTGATGGAATTTAGGGAGCACTGTCTTGAGATTCACATGGTTGAAATCTCTGGCGACAATAAACAGTCTGTCAGGGTGAGCGTTCTGCAGTTCGCTCATAGCCCCATACAGTTTACAGAGCGCTTCCTTAGCGTTAGCGCTGGAGGGAATGTAAACTCTGGTTATGATATTAGTAGTGAATTCCCATGGTAAATAAAACGGTCTGCATCTAACAGTCACAAGCTCCACCAGCAATGAGCAGTAGCTAGAGCCTAGCATAGAGTTCTTGCACCATTCCATGTTGATGTAAACACACAAGCCATCACCATGAGTCTTACCGCACAGAGCTGCATTTCTGTCGGCACGAAACGAGGCGAGCCCGTCTAGCTGAATGGCGGCGTCCAGAACTCTGTCGCTGAGCAACGTCTCCGTGAAAACAAAGACACAGCAGTCTCTAAACTCACGCTGCGTAGCCTGCTGGAGTCAGATGTAGTCCAGTTTATTGTCCAGGGAGCAAACATTTGAGATCAGGATAGATGGGAGAGACAGCCGACTAGGGTTTGTTTTTAGCTTAGCATGGACCCCCGCCCTCTTGCCGTGCTTTTGTTTCCTCGCACATCACTTACGATGTCCTCTCCCCCGGCCACCGGCATCAGGCGACGCCGAGGACTGGAGGCCTGGTCTCTGCAGCAAGCCGAGTTCATGTAGCGCCTCCTGCAGGTCATCATGCAGCTTGGTTGTTGCATGAATCCTATATTTGAGCAGTGTCTGGCGATGGTAGACATGAACACTGGTTGCTCTGGTGTTCATGTGCCACAAAATGTCGGGTTATTTAACAAAAATAGCACTAAAGTTTATAACGGTAAGCCTGGATCTTCCTGACAAGTTTGATGGTTCTGCTGATAAATGCCAGGGTTTTTTACAACAGTGTAAAGTTTATTTCTCTAATCAACCTGAATCATTTAATCAAGACGCCAAGAAATGTACCTTTATGATAGCTCTGCTTACCGGTAAAGCACTCGATTGGGCCGCCACTGTTTGGGACAATGATTCTCAAATCCATACCTCGTTTGACTACTTCGTTCCACTAAGACTTCAGTATCCAGTGGGTGGTCAAGATATCTCTCTTCAGCTGCTTCATTTACGCCAGGGCCATCGATCTGCAGCAGACTATGCAATTCTGTTCAGGACACTAGTGGCTCAAAGTGGGTGGAACAATGTCACTCTGAAAACTGTTTTCCGTGAGGGACATCACCAAGAACTCAAGGCTGAATTGACATGCGGGTTCTACACTGTCTGAATTAATTACAATGGCTATCCAGATTGATAACCTGCTTTGTAATGTTCCAAGGCCACAGTTTCACTCTGCCTCTAAGTCTACAGTCTCAGTACAGGCACTGGCATCCACTGAATCACCCAAAACTATGCAAGTAGTTATTACTGTGGTGAACCAGGTCATGCTGCATGCCCACACAAGAAATCAAGTTCCCCTGAATCAAGGCTGAAAGTGAGTACCATAAACTTTGTATCACCAATCCTTCACAGTTTTCTGTTGTCTGTATGAAAATATTAAATATGTTACAGATTTAGTGGATTCTGGGGCTGCTATGAATCTCATAAATCAAGAGACTGAACAAGAACTCTATACCCACCATTCAATGCATTCCAACGATTAATATCATCACAGTTGACAATGCTTCCATTGGTACTGGTATAACCCAAAATACTGTTCCCATAACTATCAAGATTGGACTATTTCATGCGGAAAACATTTCACTGTATGTCATACACTCAATCACGCTCTTATCCTGGGTTATCCTTGGCTTTCCATCCATAATCTTTCTATATCTTGGAACTAGAGTGAGCTCACAAAATGGTGAAGCTTCTGTCATGAGCATTGTCTCATTGTCATTGTCATGTTGCTGTCTCCATGCCTTGTCTTACCGCCAGCCTAATACCGTTACCCTCTGCCACTTATCCCCTCAGCACTTGAACAATTCAGTGAGGCTAAGATTTATACTAAGCTCAATCTAAGAAGTGCTTATAACCTCATCAGAATCAGAGAATGAGATGAGTGTAAAACTGAATTAATCACCACCAGGGGGCACTATGAATATCTGGTCATGCTGTATGGACTTGCTAACACCCCCACTGTTTCCCAGTCTTTTTTCAATTAGATTTTCAGAGATCTACTAATATTAGTGTGTAGTGGCCTACATTGATGACATCCTCATCCACTCTCAAAACAAAGAACAATACATCCAGCATGTCAGGACAGTCCTATCACATCTCCAGAAACACAAGGTATTTGTCAAGGTAGAGAAATGTGAGTTTCATATCTCCCATACCATGTTCCTAGGTTACAATATCAGCCACTAAGGTGTAGAATTGGATGTCTCTAGAATCACAGCAGTTACAGAATGGCCTCGACCTTCCACAATCAAATAACTACAGCAATTTCTGGTCATTGCCTATTTCTACTGCTGCTTCATCAGAAACTACAGTATCATTGCAAAATCACTCATGTCATTGCTCAAGGGAAAACCCAACAAGTTGCTATGGAACGACGCCGCATACCAAGCCTTCGTCTTCCTCACGTCTTTGAGACCGCTCCTGTACTGAAACACCCCGACCCCAATCTTCCCTTCATCAGTGAAGTAGATGCTTCTGATTGTGGGATTGGAGTGGTCCTGTCATAACGTCACGGTACCACAGGCAAGCTTTACCCTTGTGCATTTTTCTCCAGAAAGTTGAATTATGCAGAGCGAAACTGTGATGTGGGGAACAAGGAATTACTTTCCATGAAAGCAGCACTCGAAGAGTGGCATCGTTGGTTAGAAGGGGGCAGTCCACCCGTTCAAAGTTATCACTGATCACAAGAACCTTGAATACATCTAGGCAGCCAAGAGACTGAATCAACATCAATCCCGATGGTCATTGTTCTTCACCAGGTTCAATTTTACCATCACTTTCTACCCTGGCAGCAAGAATAGCAAACCAGATGCATTTTCACACAAGCATGATCCACCCCACATCCAACCTCATCCTGGATCAATCTTACCACCATCTGTCATCATTGCACAGATAACAAGCACAACAGTACGAACTGTCACCACCTGACTGCCCCCCAACCAAGCACTTTGTATAACAAGCTCTACCCCTGAGAACTATCCAATGGGTCCACACTGCATTGAGCACAGTATGTAATTCCTTCTGGTGGCCATCTTTGATTGGTGATGCTACTAAATAATGTGAAGTCTTGTCAAGAGTGTGCACATTCTAAGACCCCCAGAGAACTGCCCATGGGATTACTCCAACCACTGCCAATTCCCCAAAGACCATGGTCCCACCTGTCCATCGATTTCGTCACAGACATGCCAAAATTCAACAGATACACCACCCTACTGGTAATTATCGACCGATTCTCAAAATCATGCTGACTTGTCCCTCCCAAGGGTTTACCCACGACTGTGGAAACTATTAACACTCTATTTCACCAAGTATTCAGAGTCTATGGATTACCAGAAGACATCGTGTCCAATCAAAGTTCACTTCCGAATTTGGCAGGCATTCTGTAAGCAACTGGAGATCAATGTGATTCTCACCTCAGGCTATCACCCCCAAGCCAACGGACAGGTGGAATGTTTAAACCAGGATACTGGCAGATATCTTCTGAGCTACTGGAGCCGTGAACAGGAAAAGTGGAGCGTGTTCTTGCCCTGGGCCGAATACACAGAGAATTCCCTCACTCATACCTCTATGGGATTAAACCCCTTCCAATACATGCTAGGCTACCAACACTTACAGTGCCAGTGGTGGACGATTAGATTAGTCGGAGCGAGAGGGTGTGAGACATGTCTGGCTACAGCGAGCGGTCTGAGAGCAATGCTTTCAGGCTGACCGGCGGAGACGCCCTCACACCAACTATCAGCCAAGACAGAGGGTCTGGTTATCCACAAGGGATCTCAAGCTGATTCAGAATTATCTGTCAAATTAACACAGTTACTTACCGATTAGAGCTTCCTGCTAACTACCGCATCTCCCCTTCCTTCCATGTGTCCTTGCTGAAACCGGTCCACCTGGAGCCTAGCCCTGGAATCACGAATCCTGAGCCTCTGCCTCTATTGGAGGTTGATGGAGCACCTGCGTATATGGTCAGAGAGATCATGGACTCAAGGCGAGGGAGCCAGATGCAATACTTGGTGGACTGGGAAGGTTACAGACCAGAGGAGAGATTGTGGGTAGCCACCAAGGACATAATGGATCTGTCCCTGCTCCAAGAGTTCCACCAAGCTTATCCTAATTGTCCAGCACCACGACCAAGGGAACGTCCCAGCAGAACAACACCAGGAGTTGTTTGTAGAGGTCTGTAACATCTGAGGTTGTTACCCAGCCTACCAACCACCAGAGGGAGCCCTCTCCCGAATACTGATCTTCACCCATTTCTTAACTGCTCATTTCCTGTTTACCACATGTGTATAGCCATGCAGTTCCATTGTTCTGTGTGAAGTATTGCCAGTTTACCCTGCCTTAACGAATGTTTTTCCATTGCCATTGTTTGTTGATTCATGTTATGACCATTGCCTGTTTTTTGTATTTACTGCTTTTTGGATAATCATTTGTTTTATTTGCCTGGTTGGACTATGTATTTGTTTTTATTATTATTTATCTGCCTGCTTTATGACTATGTCTCTCTGCCTGCTGTTTTGGATTGTTTGCTTGTGTCTCTTTTAATACATTTCCTGCACATGGATCCTCACACTGTCTCCATTGCCAGTTTTGTTACACAATGACATCACATGTCGTCATAATAAGCAGGCTATTCAAACACAGACAGCAAACACAGGTAGGTATCTTGCTCCTATTAGCATGGGATAAATGATGAGGCTCTCGTGTTGACAGAAAACAATTAATAGCTTTTAGACAGCTGTCAGGATATATTCAAAGGTAGAATGCTAACCTAATCCATAAGACCTCTCTAAATATATAGTAATTTTTCCGACAGTATACCATGATATACATTGCATGTAACATTGTAGGCTATGTCAGTTGAAAATGTTTTAACTGGAATGTAATCATATGAGGTATTGACCTTTGGTAGACAAAAATAGAGCAGAGTATCAATTTTTAACAGTCATATTTATCATACTCAGAGTATTGTAATAAAAAAAAATCTCACTGAGGGAAGATCATTTGAATAAATGAAGACATCTATTCTTATTCTCTTTGATAAATATTTGATTAATCTAATCACCATTCTTTATGAACTGAATAGAGGACATATTTCTCATTGATCATAAATGAAATTTTTAGAACTGTTCCTTTCTCTTGGAGATTCCCTCAGAAGTAAGTTTTTCAGAGCTAATCTTTATTAATCACTTAGAAAAATTAGTGTCCTCTCCATAGCTTTCTCCTGTGAGTGCTTTTGTTACTCTGGATCTGTGCCTCTCTATCTTAACTTTGAAACACATTCATTTTAAGTTGTTTTCTAAAAACTCAAAATAGTATATAAGAAGATAATAATAAACTGTAGAAGCTGTAACAAATCCAATGACTTTCTTTCTTCTCAGAACACAAACAAAGATTTGTTTATAATATTTCAGTTCTGCGGGTACTTACAATGCAAGTGAATTATGAACAGAACTTTTAAGCTCCAAAATTCACATAAAGGCAGCATGAAAGTAATCCATATGACTCCAGTGATTAAATCCACATCTTCAAAAGTGAGTTTCAATATTTTCAATATTTAAGTAATTTTTCTAATATAAATCTTTAGAAAGTGAAAGTCTGGTCACCATTTACTTCCATTGAATGGGCCTAAAGAGCTGAAATTTTCTTTAAAAAAAATCATTTGTCTTCTTCAGAAGAATGAAAGTCATACACATTTGGAATGGAATGAGGGTGAGCAAATGATTAGAGAATTTTCATTTATTATATCCACGCTATAATGTGGTTTGCTCTTAGGGGGGCGCATGGTGAGTTTTGCATGGAGAATAGCGTGAAGCCTCCACAGGCACTATGTCTGCATGGTAACACGTTCAACAAGCTACATAAAAAGATGCGTTGGACTGAAGATCTCAGACGCAGAGGCAATTTCTATGGGGTTTCTGTTTCACTTTCTTCACATATACAAAAGAAAATGTGAACCATCTGTGCTGTTTTTTTATTGTTTTTCTATGTAAATGCGCTAGTCACGTTTCGCCGGGGTTTTTTTTGTTTTGTTTTGTTTTTGTTTTTGTTTTTTGTTTTCTTGTAACAGCGTTCTGCTCTATTCGTTCTGCAGGGTGTAGATTTCTAAGCGCAAGAACGGGTTCGTTCTTAACTGACCCTTGTGGTATTTTCACCTCATACTTTAAGAAGAATGGCAATCATGTAACAAAACAAATGTAAGTTGCGCCTCCTTTTTCGATCATCAAGTCCATATTCGAGTAGGCTTTAACCGTGGAATTTGCTTGTTTAAGTTGCAACACAAAAACTGAACAGCGCAGTGGAAACTGCACATTAAAACGCCGACAACACCTGCACTGAGCATCTGTGCGTTCAGAGATGCTTCTATGATTGCCGGAATCGTCTCCGCCTAAATCTTTTGGACCGAGAAAAGGAGGAGTGGAACAGAGAGAGAGAGAGAGAGAGAGAGAGAGAGAGAGAGAGAGAGAGAGAGAGTCTGATAAAGGAGGGAGGAATAGCTGAAGAATCAGACCAACTACGATAAAACCATCAGAGTCACACAGGGTCTGCGATAACGACGTAGGCATGATGATCAACGCATCCATCGCGCGACTGAGCAAGTTAGTGAAGAGACTCGCCGGCGCGTGTGAAGCTTTCAACCAGCAGCGCTGAAGGCTCCTCAGCTCTTATAAAGTACATTGGTGTCGAAAGCGATGGTGTGCGCGTAATTTCAGCACTTGATTCAAAGACAGCTCCCGTGTTCCGGCTTGCCTCTTTGGACTCAATCTCAAGAGCAGATATTTTCAGTGGTTTCCGAACACTCTTGCACGTATAAACATTAGAACGGTCATCATATTTATTGTGTTCATCTAACTGAGATCCATAGTCTGGGACCTTCACTAAATATGTACCAGGGGCATTTGCAGGTAAGACTCCGTTCATTTAAGACGTTCTTTGCATTCTTTATTTTTAAGATTGCTATTCTTGTTGTTGTTATTGTTGTAGTTCACCTCCTGCACTTGAAAACTGAAATCACTGGACATGCATGTTGGCATGATAAGAATTCACAGCCCAAGCATGTTAGGTGTAAAATTAAGTAAAGAATACAAACAAATAATGTGTCAAAGCTTTATATTTTAACTCGTCCTTGTCCAGAAGAGTCTTGCCACAGTGTGCATGTTGATTATGTTTATGCATATATATTTCTTAAGATAGGATATGGCAAATATTCTTTGAAATGGTAAGTTATATTATTTATACATGTGTAATGGAATTGCAAACTTGAGCAAAAAAAGCAGCATTAAGTCACTGCTGTTCATCTCTAGCATGTATGACAATGACATATACTTCAGTCAGATTCCAGTTGGGCTATTTGTACAATCAAATGAGCTCTCTGAAAAATTAAAAGAAAAGAAAAAACTGTTTACCAGCCATAAAACCTTGGCACCATGTTTCTCTTCTGTCTGGTTTTGCATTTCAAAGATATTTTGCACTCAATTGCACACTTGGTTGTAGTGTCATCCATAGTGGATTACCCTTTTTAGTTAATTGGGGAATAATAAATTGGCCTACATAGTTGAAGTTCTGAAGACGCTTGTGTGAAATCCATTAATCACTTTATGTGCAAAATAAGTTTAATCCTGCACTGTATAGTGTGCCTATGCCCATTAGTCTTTTGAACCTCAATGCATACTAAAATGACAACCACAGGGTATAGATTGTGTAACTGTTTTATGAAGATCTCTTAATGTAACTGCTAAACAAAAGCAGGCAGTGTTTTACTACACAGTCTTACAGCTCTGAAGTAATATAGCAGTTGAATATTTTATGACTTCTTCTACAGCTTCTTGGGAAACCAGAGTAGCTTTTTGATACCCCCGGTCTCTATGGTCTGCTAAAGATGTCTTCAGTTACCTTCTTATCCCTTAGTTAATGCTGGATAAACTCTTTATATTTTGTACCCTTATTGTCTTTAGATTGGCCACAATTTCGTGCATATACATACATTGTGTATTTAAAGTATAGGCTATACATCTATACTTTTATCTATACATCTATACATTGTGTGCATAGAACATGAGTAGGGTGAATACGGGTAAAGTGGGATATAGGGTAAAGTGGGACAGTTAAGCTTGATCCCCTTTAGTATATTTCCAAATGATGTATTTCTTACATGGTTAAAAAACATTACTAAACTATTCTTTGGGAAGTAAACTATTAACTTTTTGGGTTTGTATGTTGATGTAATTTGATGTTACATCGAGGCCCCTGGCAGAGCGTATGCCATGACCACTACTGGGATAAGAAATGTAAGGAAAACGACAGACATCTGAGGAAAATCTTAGTAAGAGTTGGCTTAATTTTTGTGAATGTTACATGTAATGATTTATGTTGTAAAAGAGTATACTTTTTTTTAGAAATTGATATTTTGTATAGAACAAGTTTTCCTTTGTCCAACCTTAACAGAGGTATATTGACAAGGTGATACTTGTAAGGTCATTTACCAGAGGAGTAATTCGCTTATTATTAACTTACATTGCAAAAATAATAATTAAATGGCAGTGAAGTGCAGTTCAGTGCATTTTGTAGTGTATTTACATGTGTGTAGTGCAATGCATAGTGCACAGTGCAGTGTATTTACATACAATGAAAAGAAAATTATTCATTATTTCAGTTTGTTCTCTTGATCATATTCTAATCTTTATGTTGCATACAAATGAAATTAAAATGAACGTAGCCTATTTTCCCATTTTTGATGATTTGTTTTAGTTGCACATCGACACGTTTGTGTTGTGGATCTGCATGCTTTCTGAGCTTTTATATTAATCTTTGAGCCTATTAACTGTATAAATAAATAATATTGAACAGAGGGAATTTTTCCTGTGTTTACAAAGTGTTTTCACTAATATTTAAAGACATTATACATGGTTAATCTTCATGGACATTTTAAAAAGAATTAACAACTTACTGGTTTAACAAGTTGATGTTTGTTAGTCGCTATTCAAATTGTCCCACTATGGCAATAAGTGTCCCACTTTACCTGTATTGCCTGATACAAATCTGAAACTTGGTCAAATAAGGGTCTTCAAATGCTCTTCTTCCCAGTTTTTAGTATTTCTTTTTTTTTTTTTTTTTTTTTGCTTTTGACTTAGGTAGGAGACATCATAAGCATTCTATAAAGGTAAAGGTTTTAGATTATATGGAATTTGGATCACACTGTAATTAAAAGTGCCAGGAAAGTAAACATTTTCTTTGCATATATATGCTCTTCTGTTTTAAATGTTACAAGAGACAGAAAATTGATGTGTTTTCAGCACTAAGGTAATCTAACACTTGATAAGTGTCTCATATGGTCCTATTCATAACTGTACTCCTCGTGTTAGAGGCTTTTGTTTCAGGCTTTGGGGAGTTAGGGAGAGTAAGATATCACATTTTCCCTGTCAGGTATGGAGGTAATTTAAGAGGAAATGTTCTCTCGTGCAAAGCAGATGTCTTATCTGTCCTTCACTGGGCTCTCTTCAGCTCCTCCCTCCTAAATAGACACACTTATCTTGACAGTGATGGTTCATTCTCCCTAGAAGCCATCTAAGGTTTTTAATGTTTTGCTCCAGAGTTCGTGTAAATTCTTAACAACTGTGTATTTATAGCCTGCACAAGTGTTTGAATTTATATTAAAATCAAATAATATGCATTATGCACATTATGCATGCTTACACACAAAAGCACTAAGGGTTAAAAGCAAATTGTACATTTTCTATGAAACAGTATGTGATAAAACTTAATGAGTATGCAAGGAAGTCAGTGTTCCTCAAAGCTATCACATCAACCAATTTAAGGATGTTTATGCTTTACTGGTTTGTATCATTAAAATTTAACTTGAATGTTAAAGTTTTCAGGCTCTTACCTTACCAGGGGGCATTGGAAATCAATATTTCTTACTGATCATATACTAAAATTCTCTCGCATGTGAAAGAGAATTCTCCTGATTCATCTAAAACAACAGTAGGATTTGGTACACTGTGCCTTAAGAACAAAGAACGAGTCTTTTATATTGTGATGGCAGGATAACTTACTTGATCATGCTTGATCATCACAAAAACAAAGAGAGCATGTGCATTGATAGTGCACTGACAGTACTGTAGATACATATCAAAGTATATTAATTTTATGGTTATTTGGCCTATTTAAAGCAACTATTGTGCTCTCACCTTCGATATAACAACACGTGTTATAATTGCTATAAATAATTTCAGTTGCTTGGGTGATTCCTGCCCTTTACAGCCATACAGCTGTAAGAGATTAAGTTGCAGGCAACATAGTGCATTGCTTTCACTATCATACATGGTCATCACAAATAGTCCTGTGGCTTTCGCAGGTTTGCACCGCACTGTCTGCCCAAGATAAAGCACCTTACGGATCTCTAGCAAAAAGCTCAGGTGCCTCCCATAATTCATTTTCAATTTAATTAGCTGAGGCATCTTGTTCATATTCAGTATTTTATGGATCGTCTCTAAGCATATCCCTTTGCTTAGCTCAGTGGCTCTACTTGCTATTTTTGGTAGTAAGTCTGGCCATGTATGCTTTTCTTGTATCCAGAAAATCTAAAGACCTTTTATTCGATTCCCTACAGAGAAAACCATATAACCCAACTAAATTGCATTGATATTAAAAGTATCAATAATATCACTTATTGTGATAATCAATCATATTTACTCATTGTGTCTGAGTAGTTCCTCTTTCTATTAATCAATGTCAAACTTTCATGATTGCTTTCATGATTTTTTTATTTTAATTTTAATTTTTTTAATTTTGCATTAGGCATGCAACGATACACAGATTTAACAATACAATACAATGCAAAGCCTCACAATACGATACGATACTACACATATTTTGCTCAGAGTTATTCAGGGATTCAACATAAATGTCTTTTAAATCATAAATGACACAACAGTATCTGACATTGGCAACAAAAGACATAGCTCTATTATAAAGTAACTTAAACAACAGCACTGCATTTATTCTGTTAGATTGTTGAGAAATATTAAATGAAAAATGTGTTTCTCTACACTCAAGTAATTTATATTTGTTAATCACTATTCACAATACACATAGTTTCAAAGCAGCTTTATGAAAAAAACATGCATTTTTGTCTGAAAGCCCCCAGTGAACAAGCTGTAGTGACTGTAGCAAGGAAAAAACTTCTTTAAATGTTGTTTAGTGATGAAAAAATAAAACTTGAAAGGAACCTGACATCTGGTATTATGATATATGTACATAATCCAATATTATTTAGTGGCTTGATACAAAAACCGGTCGACACACTTAATTTTTTGGCCTCTTTCCCGTTTCACTTTGCATGTAAATATTACCAGCGTAATTAACATCTTATGACACGTGCGCTAGTGTTGTTCTCATACCCGTTTACATTTTGAGAGAATAATAAGTCTCATGCAATTTCTTACATTGTCAGATTTTTGAATAAGCTTGTTTTTGTTACTTACAAGCATCTTGCTCAGTGTATTCTCTCTGTTGTCTGGGAGAGGCTGGATGTTAAATGCAGCTTTGCTGCTGCTGTGTTTCTGCAGCACAAATCCACAGATTTGTTTAATTGTTTGGGTTGGTGCGCCACATTCCCACTGTGGAGAAGCTGTTTTTACCCACTTATGTAGAGAGTCTACATATTTTCCATGTCCAGAAGGAATTCTGTTGAGAGATACTCATACCCTAACCCTAAACATTTTAAACTAAGTTGGGTCCTGGCAATATCCTGGTCATAATTTTCAAACCAGTTTACATGCGAGGGTCTACGTGCGAATTCCATGAATGTGTCCACAGCTCTCTGGAATTGTAGTTGCTTGTTCTCAAATGTTCAGCTTTAATACATGGTAGTCGACACTGTAATGCATTTTTTTCCCTTAAGTATCAATTTCTACTATATCTAAGCCTAAGAATAACTATTATTGGTGTTGCCTGATGTATTGCAGTTTATTCAGCAGCATATCACCCTGCAGCTCTCATCTGGTTTCCCACTGAAGCTAAGCAGGTTTGAGCATGGCTTGTACCTGCATGGGAGTCTTTCTGGGGAAAATGAATTGTGCTGCTGGAAGTGGCAAGTAGGTATAGCTGCAGGCCAGAGACCTCTAAATGTTGGCGGGTTACTCTAGAAGTGGTCATGGTTACTCCAAAAGGGGGTTGCGCCAACTCCAAAAGGGGGTGTCACTTCCACTCATGCAAGGTTAGGGGAAGGGTTAGGTAAGGGGCTCCCTTTATCTTTTCTGGCGATTTGGAGCTCCTGTCACTTTTTGGAGCACTGCCTGCAGTTATATCCTTCTTGGAAGAGGTGTTAGTGATCACTTTTTTCACTGACATACTACATATGCATACAAATAAATCATAGCCTTTAGCTATATAATAAACACATTGGCCCATAAAGTGAAACGATTTTCCAGAGATGAGAAGTGAAGTCATCGAAAACTTCTGGTTTTGTGGTGAAATGTCAAAATGATGCTTTCATTAATACCATAATGCTCAACAGTGCAGCTCTGTATTTGACAAAAAATAATAACAATAATAATAATAATACAATAAAATTTGGGGTTTTGGATTGTGCTGTGAGGATCAGTATAGAAGCTCTTCATTTGCTAAAAATAATGCTATGGTATGTTGAAAAGTAGTTGTTCTGTTCTCATTTGATTAAACTCCTGAATTCATTTGAGGGGGGGGGGGGGGGGGGGGGGGTCAAATGTAATTAAACTTTAAAACCTGGAATTCTGAGAAAATAAAAAGGAAAACATGGAATTTGCAAAAAAATAAAGAACTCTGATAATGTGTGGTGGGTTTTGAGGCACCATGACTGCTGTAGCATCATCCAGGTGGATGTTGAACACTGGTGGTGGTTGAGGAGATTTCCCCAATACTGTGTAAAATGCTTTGATTGCCTAAAAAATTATTATTAAAACATTTATAATTATAAATGTCTTACAAGCGTCAGGTGCACTATAGGTCAAATACTTAACTTTGAGTCAGTTGCACTGCTGGTTAACAATTGGACATTAACCTCAATAGAGCCTCTGTAATGTACTGAGGGGCCTCTTCAGTCTTTTTTAATCAAATAAAAATTTGAAAAATGCAGAAAAGTCATCTTCCCATTTTCTAAATTGTTTGACTAATGGGGACCTCTTGGAAAAAGACTGCTTGAGACGTAGCTACACTGTGGAGCTGCTGTGTTGTATTATCCCTTGATGTAGATCTGCCTTGTGAATGCAGTCTCCCAGAGATCTGGAGATACAGTCCTCTCATACTTTTTCCTGGCATAGTATCTTACGATAATGTTCTTTTTACTGCTGCTCTAATAGGCTGACAGGCAATGGGACCATTGGCTCTTTCATGCTGCCTTCAGCTCTGGCTTTGACTGTGATAGTACATATGGCTCATGCCAAGGAGGTGAAAAGCAGTTCATCCTGGACTCTTGCCCTTTTGAGTTGGTCTCAGAAAAAGAGACTAAGACATGCTTGTGTGACATTGCTGTGAGTGTGAAATATGCAGGTCCAGACTACAGCAGACAGACACAGGAGGGACTAGAGACCCTACAACTGTCACAGTTATTGATTTATGTGAGAGGTTCTCAGTATGACCTTTCGGGCCTCTCCCGATAGAATAGCCAGTGAAAGAAAAAGACAGAGAAATTTAGAGTCTCTATCCTCAGAATATTAATGTGTTAAGAAATCCTCAGTGAGCTAATCAAGATTAGATAAGTGGTTTTACATATAATGCTGTTAAAAAAGACTATGCGCAAATTATAAAAGCGTAAATTATAATAAATAATAGTTAGATCAAAATGCAACAACATGATCAGTGCTTTATCTTAGGTACATGTCCCTTCCTAAATGACAAGGATAACAGCTATTTTCATAAAAAGTGTCTAGAGAATAGTGTGGCAACCATCAATGATTCCTTTAGATTTCAGTTCTGCTCAAACGTCTCTCAGAGGTTTAGACTTCGACAAAATTAGAGGACGGCAGATTCAAATCACTAGTGGAGCTCTAAAGTGTTTGTTCACATGTAGACTCTACTTAATTGCTGTGGACACCACACCCGAGTTCTTTCATTGTGTCAAAAGTGTACCCTTTAACATTTACACAAAATGTATTAAGAGAAAGGTGTTGTGTTAAAAGATTATTGCTGTTCTGTTAGTAGCCATTTATCATTAATTTGCATAACGAATACAGCTTTTGATGTTGTGAAATTGCTCTGTCTACTCTGCATTTCGCTAAAGTAGAGCATCAGACACTCAGATTGTTACCTTTTATATATTCAAAGTATATATATATGGAAAAAAAAATATGGTTATATAATGTAGCAAGCATGTAATGCAGCATTATATAGTAAACAAATGTGGCAGGCAGTTGTTATTTAAAAGGGTTTGTTCACCAAAACATTTTTAATTCTGTTGTCATTCCTTTCTCATGTTGTTCCAAAACTGTATAGCTTTCTTTTTTTGGTGGTGAAGTTGGGGAGAATATTGAGAACTCACAGCTTTAGTCACCATTCACATTTATTGTATGAAAAAGAGATGCAAAGTCTGAAGAAATGATGACTGAGATCATTCTGCATAATATCTCTAATATATTTATTCACAGAATAAAGACAGTCATGCAGGTTTGGAACAACATGAATAAATTAAGACAGAAGTTTTAGTTTTAGGTGAACTATCCCTTTAAGGAATTATTTGTACTTGATCTAACCCATTAAAACTTTAGTTGGGGTAACATAATGTATAGACCAATATTTTGGTAACATCACAGATGGAAGTGGTGGCAAAATGACCAGCGCAAACAGAAAAACCAAACCTGTAGTTAGCTGTGCCAATAGTTCTCAAAACATTAGCTGTTACCTTTAAATTGTGTGGTTAAGCTAAATGAAATGTGCTGAGCTATTGGCTGTCAAAATCGCAATGACATCCCTTACAAAAATCGAGAGTTCATGGCAAATTTGCTGCAAATTACCTTTTAATTGATTTTGTTTTCCAGAATTTTGCAGCTCTTCAGCAGTAGAAGTGAACATGCAGCAATACTTTGGCAGCAATTGACATTTTGCTGCAAGGCTCATTTGCATGTGAAAATAATCAGTGGTCGAATATGCAGCTTTTGCATACTTAAATGAGTTTGCGGCAAATTTGCCATGAACTCTCGATTTTTGTAAGGGCTTCACGTTTATTGAATTCTGGCAGAGTTGTTTAACATTTTATTTCAGGTATGTTATTAACTCATATCATTATAATAATAGTAGCTATTGCTAAGTATATTTCTGTATTTATGATGGCTTTGTGTTATACTTCTTTTAATCAGTGATTATAACTAGCTGTTTTACTATAGGAATAGTGTACCCAAACCTAGCTAGCTTTGAACCTGAAGTCTAATTTTATTCTACTTTATTTTTGTAGCGATATGTAGAAGACTAGCTGTCAAATCTAACAATCTTTCCATGCTTTCTCCTACCCCTTACTGCCAAAATATTTTTACAGTGTAGATGGTGAGGGATGCAACCTAAAAATTTGATTCAGGTGGTAACATCTTAATGTACAAGTCAAAAAATATTAATTGGCATCATTGAATCAACCTGAAATCATAATGCTACACCAAAAAAAATCTAATTTAATGGGTTTGATCAAGAAGAAATAGCTCCTTTAGGTAAGTAATGCTTCCACTTTTTAAATGGTTGTTCCAAAAGTTATGTCTACCACAATGTTTTAAAGCAGTTTTCAGGGCTTACAGAATCAGTTTGTTGAGCTGTTGAGTGTGTATATATCTCTCAGTATCAATCACAATCATACTGAAATCCTGTTGATAAATTCAGACAGTGTTATCTGAGGCCATGTGGCAGCCTTTCAAATAAAACCAATATGAGACCATCTGTCTCACTCAAGGTGTGCTTCTTGACAGGGAGTATCTTTACATTACTGATGAGGAGGACATCGATGCTACTTTTACATTTGAGTTTGCATCCCAGAGGCTTACCTCTGAAACCTAAATTCCTGAATGAAGATACATGAAAAATAAGGGACTATTTTCTCCTTTGCCTGTTCAAGCTGATTAGGCTGAGTGTGTTTGAGGGGGAAAAGTAAGGAGATGCAGACATCCGGAAAAGTGATAGTTCTCTTTTTTCTTTTATTTAATTTTTTCAGAGAAAATGTGAGTAGCTTTTGTCAAATTGTTATCGAATTTTATTTCCTGACAGTCTGTCTGACTCTGTCACTTCTGTAAAGACAGTAAATAAATTATGAAGGTCTTACACAAGAGATGTTCACATAAGCTGTTATGTAATGCATAAATAAGATGGTAATGAATATGTAATAAATAAGAAAATTAAAAAATTTCATGGGTGGGGGAAAGTTGCTAGACCAGTGATTTTAATTATTAAGAAGCTTCTTTTGCTGAATTTAGTAAATCTGTGCAAATATTGGAAAAGCATGATTCCAGAGTGTAATAGATAGTATTCGACTACATCATCAAACACGCCACCATGGGCATGTCAGGGGGAGACACCGGTAAACAAATCACTGTGTTTATACTGTACCAACAAGATAAAGAAGTTTGAAACATTATTACAGTGAAAAACATTTAAGTGTATATAGAGACACTGGATAATATTTCAAAATGTTTTTTAGAAGATAAATATGAAGATAAACTAATTTGGTGGATTGGATCCTTCCATATTGCCCACATGCTATGATATCCACAATACTTCATGCATACTGTTAGTGCTAACACAAGTCTGGAAAGATATTCAAGTCTCTAAAATCATGTATTATTTCATCTGTGGATGGGTGCTGGACATTAAACATTTACCAGTGGGAAAGAACAATTGAGAAGATGAGAGCATAATTGCCACATGCCAATGGTATGTTACCAACAACAACACATTGTAGCACATACTAAATGTAAAGCTAAGTATTTCCTCTTAAAGATGTGCGGAAACTTTATATCTGCAAATTTTACTATGTTCAGATAAAGACATAAAAGATGTTACAGTGTCTGGCCTATGTGTTTCTTAACCTGAAGTAATTCAATGCAATTGAATTCAATGCTCAAAATAGTATTTCTATTTAAATCACTTTTATCTGTTTCTCAGGTTCAGCTCTTTTCATGGGATTTCCCTCCATCTTAAATGTGCTGTTAACTGTATTATTTTGTATCTTCTACAGTACGCTTGTTAAACATGTTAAATACGCTTCTTGAGTAATCATTACTTTTCTGTTTATTGTCATTTTACACACTCAAAGCATATATTTTTTTCCCTTTATTCATAGTCTCATAGCTCTGTTTTCGCTGATACCTGCTGCATTTACAATGAGTACGAATAGAATTTAGAGATAATATCCAATCAAGTTTTGTATAACCTAGAATGTAACATTATCTACTTGAAAATAAATGTAATAAATTATACACGGTCAAACACTTAATATCTGAGTTTTGTATAAATAAGAGCCTACACACAAAATATGAAGCAAGCTAGCATGCTTATGCTAACTGTCCGGAGACCTGACTTCTTAATGTAAACAAAGTAGGCTACAGAATGCTTGTGTTGTATGGTAAAAATGTTTGTCATTCAGTATTTACACAGTTGTACAAGACATAAAAATATTTTACTAAAGGGACAAGACAGCAACAGAAAAAACACATACAAATGGGAGAAACAGCCAGGTAAACTTTAGCCTGCCATTAAACTGTACTTTAGCCTTTAGCCTGCCAGTCTGTATTACTCCAGTAACAACGGGAGATATCCGTAAAGTTCCTAGATTTATCTTAAAAGATGTGATCAGAATACACCCAGCTGAAAGTTGTTTTTTTTTTGTATCCTTGCTAACGACATAGTCCTTCTTTTCTTACTAAGCACTCTGATATCCAGTCCTTTGTGTTTATATAAACTTTTAGTTTATACCAAACTTTAAATACTACACTAAACTTTACATGGAATTTAGTAATACTCTTTCTCCCACTGCACCGGCAGATAAAGAATTTGATCTGTCTCCAGGCAATATGGCAACGGTGCATGTCAAGAAAAACCGAGATGCGAATAGCTTGTTAACTAGATTGTACTGGATCAAGTTTTTATTTGGTTAGAGGACATGCACATAAACTACGATAGAAACAAATTTACTGAGAAAAATCTTAGATGCGCATGTACTTTGCCTCAACAAGTCGTGACTGAACAATTATCTCATAAGGGGACTAACTAGCAGACCAACATCATTGCATATCATCTCAAATGTTGCTCTGCTAATTCTGAAATGCCGGAGCCAAATACTGTCATCAAAATTATTAGCTACTATTGCATTCCAGAAAGGTCTGATGCACTGTTTCTCCCAGATTAAAGGCATGTGCTGCAGATCACTTGCAAACATGAATTTTGTCAGAGCGTCATGTCTGTGCATTTTAAACAGTGATTTATCTTTTATTTTATTTTTTATTTTTAATTCTCCCTAATTTGGAATGCCAATCTAAGACTCTAAGTCCTCGTGGTAGTGTAGTGACTCACCTCAATCCAGGTGGCGGAGGACAAATCTCAGTTGCCTCCTCGTCTGAGACAGTTAATCCGTGCATCTTATCACGTAGCTTGTTGAGTGCGTTACCTCAGAGACATAGTGCGTGTGGAGGCTTCACTCTATTCTCCGTGGCATCCACGCTCAACTCACCACGCACCCCACCAAGAGTGAAAACCACATTATAGTAACCATGAGGAGGTTAACCCATATGACTCTACCCTCCCTAGCAACCAGACCAATTCACTCGGCACGCCCTGGATTCAAACTCGTGACTCCAAGGAGGTAGTCAGCCTCTTTACTCGCTAAGCTACCCAGGCCCCGATTTATTAAATTTAATAAAAGAGCCACAGTGGGTTTCCAAGTGGTTCCAACTTCCATTTCCATCTCTAATTTCCCCGGAAGTGACGATTTTGTCTCTTGAACACATGGAATGAACATTTTTCTTTATTCACAAATTGTTTGCAATATTCAGATTTTTTGCCATAAAATACATTTATGTATTTTATTTTTTAATACAACTTGAATGGAAACTCCTATTGGAAGCTATTGAGTGCATCAGAATACAGTGTCATTATTTAATATCATGCATTAAAATATGGTGACATGCAGGGCTATAATTAATAAACACAGGAATCACTGAGGGATAGGGGGACTAGATTTACACATCTACTGTCTATAACAAAGGTTAACCAGAATCTTGGGATATGGAACTCTATTTAAATGAGTAGTCTGTTTTTGTCCTTTAGAACATTTCCTTCGAGCTTCAAATTCAAAATCATTGCAAGAAGTAGAGCAGTTATCACCTTCCCTGGGTGGTGCCTCATCCATCTCTAAGTGCAGTATATAGATAAAATCCCTCAGCATTTATCAAGGCCCACAGTGGATTATAGGCGTCAAATGAAGGCAGACATCAGGGAAGGCAGGATGTGCTTTGGCAACGGAAACTTTAAAATCTAATCTCTTTGAAGTGGCATGGTGAGAAACGCTATTGAGCGTCATACAGCAAGTCAGTGGCTATGGTCCAAACACTTCTGCATGGAAATCCTTTGTATTAACATGACCAATCATTATTTTATTTTATCTAAAGTGGCCTCAAATATATACATTAAAATTTTTTTTGGTTGTCAGCAGGAGAATTAATTTCAGTCAGTTTAAAATGTAATAATAATAGTATTACTATTAATATTAGGTAATTCTTCAGAGAATTCTGAAATCTCTAAAGCATCCTAGTCTAGCAAAAGAGAAAGCATTGTGGGATTACACATTTACTGTAAGTACCACTAAAAGATCAGATGGCCAACAGATTTTCATATAACATCACAAGAAAAACTAAAGTGATGTATTGGGCTTTCAATGTATTTGTATCATGATTCTGTGAGATTATCTTCCAATGACCGTATTCTGTTTGTCCAGTTGACCGAGAGTATATGTGAATGAAAACATGTTTTCATGCTAACTAGGTCTTGCCCCTTTTTGCCTGTGATGCTCTAGGTGCCCCAGCCCTATTCTGTGAATTGGTGGCCATTGTTCTTCATTCAATCAATGTCTGATTCAAATGTAAGTGCATTGCCATAAGTGTGGACCCTTCCTTATTTCTATGAAAATGAAGTCATCTGAGTGTTATAATTATTCTAATTGTAATAGGGCTAGTAGAATTCAGAGTCTTTACCCATTTGGTGCCTTGGTTTCACTTGAATACTTTGTTACCACCTGGAAGTACTGCCCCCTGAATGACTATAAAATACAATGTATGCCTCCCTAAGTCAGACTTGATGACTGCAGCACGAGACATCACGTTCTGATGTGTAGACTGATCCTTCTGATCTTCTACAACAAAGATTTTCTTCTGAAGCTTTATCTGAGTCTCCTGGTCTTCTCTTAAAGTTTCCAACAGCAAATTAAAAAAGCAATTACTGCACTTTCTCATGAACAGTTATGGACATCTTATGCAAATGAGGTGAACAAAGATACTATAAAGTATCATATTTCTCAATGGAATGTCATCTATCCACACTCTTTTGCTCTAGCTTTTTCTCTCTCACTGTTTGTCTCACTCCATCTCTCAGTCTTTCTACCATTACTAAGTAGCTGCAACAAACAATTATGAAAGCTAGTCCACAGAGATTAGAGGAAAAACAAACAGAGAGTTTCAAATTAATGTTTAAGGCTTTATTTGTGACACAAAATTGCCTCAGAATTCTATTAAGTAACATTAGGAAGAAGAAACAGCTTCTGAGAAAATCTTGATGCAAAAAAATCAAGATAATTGCTGTAGCAGTAGGTGAGTTTAATTGAATGAAAAGAGACCTGCATAACTGAGTGCGTGGTTGTAGTCAAATATATCTTCCTTCTAATGTTTGAAAATTTATGGTGGAGAATTTGATTCATCACACAGCAGGCAGTCTTCAGGTGTAATGGAACAGAATTCAGGTGTCTCGAGATGCATTTTAAAAAAGTATTTTAAAAGCTTTTAAGAACAGGGGAAAAGAGAAATCCGGGTGACGGAGACCAAGTCTCAGTTGTCTCCGCTTCTGAGATAGTCAATCCGCTCATTTTATGAAGTGGCTTGCTGTGCATGACACTGCAGAGATTCACATGTGGAGGCTCATGCTACTCTCCACGATCCACGCACAACTTACCATGTGCCCTATTGAGAGCGAGAACCACTTTCTCGTGACCACAATGAGGTTACCCCATGTGACTATACCTTCCCTAGCAACTGAGCCAATTTAGTTGCTTAGGAGTCCTGGCTGGAGTCACTCAGCACACCCTGGATTCGAACTCGCCACTGCAGGGGTGGTATTCAGCGTCAATACTTGTGGAGCTACCGGTGACACTCTAAGACAAACATGTATGTAAAATAACATGAAATATGTAAGTTTCATATTACTAACAGAAATATTTATAGCAATTAATCATGCACCAGTGTATGACACATTGCTGAATGAGTCTTTTGGAGTGAATTTCACTAAAAGTTTATTGATCATCATTGGCGAATTGCTCCAACGCCTGAAATATGATGAGTTTTGCTAGTATAACACTAGAGGACAATACCTAATCAAATAAGTGGCCAGAATGTACTGCTGTTTTTAGTGGAAGACAGATATTTTTTGACATTTAGTATTAACTATCTTATTTATTATTTACTTGGCTATTATATAAGCATATACAACATCATTGTATGCATATATATATATATATATATATATATATATATATATGCAAAAATGTTGTCTGAGGGGGGCTTACTGTTTAAAGACTTTGAAAGCCGCTACCCTAAACCTAACCATCAGTCTGATGGGGATGCTGCTTGTCAGTAATTCGGTGGTATGGGGTCAATTTCAGGGTTCACGAACATTCGGAAGCAGCACGTCAATTTCCTGTGTGATCACGTTGGACTGTGGGAATCAGAGATAAATGTAGGAGAACAGCAGCATGTCATCTCAATGCTGTCAAAGTTGTTGAAAGCAAAGCTTGCAAAATAGAATTCTCCCACAAAAAACTTATAACTGCATATGAAGCAAAATATAGCATTTGACTTGAATGATCCACTACAATCTCAGCTTCCTGCTTATTTGATATCGTATGAACTGCCCTGTGAATGTGCAAAATGATTGACAGACAGAAAGAGTCTTAAAGTCCTCTGATTGGCTAAAAAAAGAATCAGCAAGCGGCCCGCAGTCAGATTTTTGTTTTCTCTTCACAAAGCTCAAGGCTGTCACAGAGACAGGCATGATATTTCAGGCCACCTATTTCTGTGAGATCTGTCAAGTAAAAAGGACCTTTTCTGCGTACCATACTACCAAAAAAAAAATTGCTTACAGCACCTTTAAATAATAGAAATTCTGTGTACTGTAAAAACAAATATGTAAGAAATGCAAATTCATCTCTCTTGGCATACTGGAGTGCATGAGGCAGATCCTTGCCTAGCTTACACAGTGTTTTAGAATATGAAGTGTATGCTGGCACTTGATGTTACAGAGAATTAGAGCAGGGAACAGGAAATCAGACCTCAATAAATATGCAGGCTAATGCATTGTTGCACTACCATTAAAGTGGTGGGGGGTTAGTGAAGTACAGTAAGCAATGACAACACTGGCAGGCAGTTTGGGGTTTACTTCAGAAGTGGGCTTTTTAAAGAGACTGAAGAGTGAAACAGTACATCAGCAGGGGGCAGTGCCTCTAGCACAGCTGTGACCCAAAACCTTGCCTAGATTCATCTGTTTCACACACTAGCTCACATGTGGTGGGGTCAAGTGGTGTAGGCATGATGAATTCCCTATTCCAAAACAGAAGAGATGATGCTGCATGCAGTACGAGAGGTCAACAGGAATCATCCTATCCAACCTGTACAGACTTTTTTCATAATAAATTAAATACGTCACCACATTTGACAGGACTGTAACGCAAACAAGAAAATTGTATAGGTGCAGTAGATAGATGTGATTATAAAATAGGAAAAATGGCATTTGTTACATTGCAAACCACACTGGGCTAATGCAAAAAAAAAGTCATATGGGTGAGTAAATGATGACAGAATTTTAATTTAAGGTAAAATGGCCTTTTAAATATCCAATGTATTCCTAGGGAGGGTAAACAAAAAAATGGACCATTGACAGCATAGCAGACATATTTTTGAGCTCTGCATATGGCAGTTTGCATTTCTGTTTTGGTCTGATAAAACTTTTGGTCATGTGTGCACCAATCACTGGAAATCTTCAACAAACAGAATACTGACAAAACTAAATGGAACTTGTGTGTTTATATACATGTCTGAGAGGGAGCAAAAGCTAGGGAACATGGTTGTGTTACAATCACGGCACAAGATTTTGGCTTACATGTACATTCCCACCAGCTGTTCAAAGTGTTTGTGTGATTGTGTTCGTCTGTGCATGCTGGACAGACCCCTAACCGCACAGTCTGGCTGTACTGTCATGGGGTCATCTCAGGTAGTTTAAGGACTTTCTCAATAGAATTCCCTCTGCGGAGACAGCTGTTTTTACAGCCAAGCCCACTTTCTCCTAAAGCACATGATCCCAACAAATTAACACAGATACACACCACCATTAATCAAACCGAAGATCCCACAGCATTAATTTTCCTCTAATAATTTGTAGCTGGGTGGTTCAATGTACATAGCCTAGCCATTGGTTTTCTTGTGGCCCTATATCAATCACATGCATTTTTAAATGATTGTTTTCATCTTGTGTCTTTTATTGTTCAAATACTGCTGCTTGTGTAAGAGCCCTGTGTGTCACTACTTAGATGCCAAAAGTGCCCTATTTGGTGTCTTTATACAGCGTGGCCAGTAAGCCCACCACTTTCAAAGAGAAACCTTTTCTGTTAACACACTGACGTGAAAGGCATCCGAATTGTATTTTATTAAATTATATGCTGGGATATAATTGTTTTATTATGTTATGATATGTTGAACTCTAAACCTAGCCATGATTTTAATAATAGGAAAATAACTTTTATGCACCACGGAAGAAAGAAAACATTGAGGTTTGGATCGAGACAAGGGAAAGCGTATTCCAGGTTATTAACATACATCAGTCATTTGTATTGCAAAAATAAATATGTAATAAGTACTAGCCAAGTTGTAGGATATCTTACTATTACACCATTTCATATGAATTACTATTCATATGACTATGTATAAACCACTGTGAACATCTTGCTGAGTTAAAAATTCAAATTGAATTCCAACATATCATTGATCCTACTTTTTAGACTGTACATGAGCAGCTGTTTAAATGCATATAACTTTCTTTAGAAATAAACTTAGCCGGGGCCTGGGTAGCGCAGAGAGTAATGTAAGCGCAGCATAGTTCTACCTGGAAGACTAGCAGTTTCTGTTTTATATTCATCAAATAAATGTCATTTTAAATTACACTCAAGTCTATGAGTCTTCCTGATAGAATTGACACTGACTACCGCCCCTGGAGTCACAAGTTCGAATCCAGGGTGTGCTGAGTGACTCCAGCCAGGTCTCCTAAGCAACCAAATTGGTCCAGTTGCTAGGGAGGGTAGAGTCACTTAGGGTAACCTCCTCATTGTCGCAATTAATGGTTCTCGCTCTCAATGGGGCATGTGGTGAGTTGTGCGTGGATCGCGGAGAGTAGCATGAGCCTCCACATGCGGAGTCTCCGCGGTGTCATGCACAATGAGCCACGTGATAAGATTCGAGGATTGACGTCTCAGAAGCGGAGGCAACTGAGACTTGTCCTTAGCCACCTGGATTGAGGTGAGTAACCACATCACCACAAGGACTTACTATGTAGTGGGAATTGGGCATTCCAAATTGGGAGAAAAGGGGATAAAAATAAATAAATAAATAAACGTAGCCTATTACTCAAAAAGTGTCATTACCCTTACTTAAGTGAATTTGAGAAGTAGTTTTTACAAGCAATTTAAGTCAGTTTCATTGAGCTAACATTATTTAGTTGGATTAGGTAAAATCTATATCCTACAGTAGTTTTAACTTGAAGTACAAGTGCCCTTCTTCACCATGTAGTAACTCCTATAACTCCAGCATAACAGACTCTCTTTTTAAAAACTAATTTAAGAGAACATTAAACATAAACAAATCTCCTTATATTCTCATCTTGCTTAAAAATGCATCAAATAACTTAATTCCAACAATTTTCTCCATATCCAGTGCCATGCAAAGCATGCAGAGAAATGGAAATCCCCAGTCCAGTTTTACCGACACCCAGCTTAATTAGTCACAACTTAAGTAAACTTTAATTTTACAAATTTAAATGGATAGAACGCAATAAAATCAAGCTGTGACAAAATGTTCTAGAAGTGTGTTGGTTTAGTAAGTAAACTGAACATGCGGCAAAAAAATTTTTGAGGAAAGAATTTTAAGCATGTATACATTTTAGACAGATATTTTGTGAATTAGCTTTATGTTTATTAAAATACCAAGGCCCTTTCACATCAAGTTATTGACACCAAAGTTTTTTTGTTAAAAGCATTGTACTTATCAGCCATATCGCTAAAAAGACACTTTTGGCTCCTACATAATGATGTGCAGGGCTTTTGCAGAAGCAACATAAAATCTCTCATTCTTCATATAATGTTGTAAAAATTATATCTGTTTCATTCAGAATCTATACTTAAAGGTATCTGTTCTACAATGCTGAATTCACTTGTTTAGTAGCCCATATACTTTGGAGGGCAGTAGTTATGGCAAGAACTTCTGTCATAAACATTTCCAAACAAAGCCAAAGGGCCACAAAAAAAAAAAAAAAGAAAGACTAAAGGAATAAAGGAACAAAGAAAAATTATAATCTTATGATCAAATTGAAAGGCTGCAAAGCTAATCCATGAGAGAGTGCAGTAAAGGTCATGTTTTAGTGCCATAAACAGTTTGCATTACTCTAAATGCATCCTGCTAAATTGGATGATGTGAGTGTGTGTATAGAAATAGCTCCTCGTACAGAGAGCAGTTGAGCATGGCAGATAATTCCTCTGGTGGCAGGGGGCTGTTTGTCAGCAAATATAAGCACTGAAGTAGTAAAGTGGATTCTTGCCAGCAGTGAAGAACCAGTGCATTATTGTTTGCTTAGTGGAACAAATTGAGTAGCTACAGATAAAAAAAAGTTAAAAGGAAATTGTTTGCAGTCTAATGGGAAGATAATGTTAGAACAAACTTTTTCTAAAATCATTAATCAAAACTTCTAACACTGACCGAATATTTACCCCCACACTTCGGGTAAATGTCTCCTTTACTTGGAGTAAAAGGCCACTTGGTGTGTTATAATGATATAGTGTACATACCAGAGCAAACATAATAGTCCACAATTTGCCAGTTTATGCAAATACTTTTGAGACAAGATGCTTTTTTTTTCTTTTTTTTATCAAAGGAGTATTTTACCCCATGGAGCCTTTTGTCCTATTGTGCCCAATGTTTTAGGTATCAGACACCCCAAGATATAAAATATGAATAAATGCTATTTATTTTATAAAATTTAAAAAATTCTCTCATTGGTCTATATAGTAGCCTATAACAGTGCATTCTTGCCAGTTGTTTCTTTGGATTTGTAATATTGTCATTTTTTATAATGTAAATTTACAATCATTGATTCCAAACAGAAGCAACACTTCTAGATTGAATAACAGCCAGCCACATTTCTAATAAGTTCATGTCTACTTCCTACGATCATATTATGTCTACTTTGATACATGGTTACTTTACATGAATACATGGTCAGTATTTTAACCAGTTAAAATACTAATTAGCTTCAATTATCACATTCCCTGTTCTCTTTTGTTTTTGTACTTTTATGTTGAAATTCTTGTTTAGTACCTGTTTCCTGTTAGTTTTGTAGTTTTATTCCTTGATTGGTTTTCCCTGATTATTTCTCATTCCCTGATTGTTTCCCCAGGTGTATTGTGTATTTAAGCCCTTGGTTTCCCTATTTCTGGTGTTAGTTCTTGCATGCTTAGCTTTCATGTTCTGTGCTTGGTTCTCAGTGGTTTGCTTTTCCATTTACTCTGGGTTAACTTGTTTGTTTTTCAGTTTAATAAAGCTGCGTTTAGATTCTTAATCATTGCCTGCCATGTCACATCAATAATATCTACCTATTCTGGTTTTGTAAAATAGATAAGGTAAAATAAAGATTAATTTCTAAATACTGTTGTTATTTTCATATGTGCACCATTAGGTTCCCAGGCAGGGTCGTCACCTTGTATTAAAAAGTGGGGGGACAGTTGGCGGAGGGGGGTTAAAAGTAATGCTTTAATTTAATTAACGAAGATTGCATCTGTATCTCAGTGTATGTATATCATTAGCAGGTGTAGCATGTCTGGATCAGACACCCTCACACACAAAGAATGCACAACCACTTGATGAGATCTAGTGCTCCTGTTTTATCTGTTACAATGAAAGATCAACAGGGCATCAGCTTTTCTCTCTCTTCAAAATACACACAGAGATTCACAGAGAAAAGCAAAAGTGCATATGCTCAACCGCCTCGCACATAGGTAGACTGAGGCTATCGCATGCCGCACAAGGAAAACCCCGGAGGTGTTCCACCAATGATGCTCCTTCCCCAACCAAACACCGGAAGAAAGGTTTTGCTACCATAACATTATTTTTTTTTTAACTTATGAACAATAACGGGAACAAAATTTTGTGAAGTTCAATCAATTCTTCTAATAACAAGACATAACTGAGATTGAACATAAATACAGACAATATATTTGAAAATAATACAAATACAAAAGAAAAAAAAAACAAGTCAAAACAATTAATGAATAAATTACACCAGTTACACAGGCATGCATCTGTTTGCATTTTGCTTTGAGATTTATGAGGAAAGGAAAGCGAGTTGTGCAACATCGGCAACTGTCACTCAGCTCCACTGATAATAGCCGTAACAAGCACTCATCATAACTTTAAAAAATAAACACATGAACAAAATGGATGCTCCTGCTCAAGAACTGGAGATGTTTCTTCTGCTTTAGACACATGAAAACTTTTCCAAAAGTGAAGGGGAAAAAATTGGCAAAGTCAAAAATGTGGTAGGGCCATTTCCTTCTTGCCCCATCCGTAAATGACCAGTGGTCCCTGGGAAAGAACATTAAAGGACAATTTATACTTCTGCGTCGAACCTACGCCATAGCCTATGACAAAGCTTGACGTGCACCTCTTCAAATATTTAACTGTGCATTGTGCCGACACAAACAACAACAGCTGTGATTGGTCCGCTGTATTACCAGAGACCACACCAGCATGATTATTTATAAATTATTTTTGGTAGCGTCGCATTTTCTTCAACATTATTTTATCTATATCCAGTGATCAGTGAGCATGTCACATTGTGTTTGGACCCGTTTTGTTTTTTGTGAGCATCTGCTGAATTTATATTCTGTTTTATATGAATAAGCGAAAACATGAAAAAAGACACATCTAAATATCTAAAAAAACTCTCTCTCTCTCTCTCTCTCTCTCTCTATATATATATATATATATATATATAGAGTGCTTTTTTCTTCTGTCTTTTACTCTGTATCTGCCTTATTTTTTTAGCAAAACTAGGGCACCGCCATTATCAATCTTGAATGTGGACCACTTCCGGTATAAGCCAAATCCAGCTATTTTAGCTATACAAAAATAAAGTAAAATGGCATCTTGTTTCATTTTGGCAAAATCATAAATACATTTTAATGACCGTTCTTGTCAGAGCGCATTCTCTCTTTCTTAGCAATGCATAGTAAACAGACACACAGAGCTCTCATTCAGCATGACTTATGAAATATTGCCTTTGGAAATAAATAAATAAAGGCATCATCGGAGATTATGCAGGTACATATGAATGGAAGCTTACATGGAAACAAGAAAGACTCCATAGTCACAATCTCGGTAAAGAATGAAGCAGATTTTATTACCGTCTCTTCAATACAACAACACACAGCAACAAGTGAATGATTTGCTTACTTTTTTACTATAAACCCTGACGTTAGAAAATTATCCAACATTGGCACACAATTCTGCTGTACATCATGTGGTTGTGTGATAGTTTATAAGCCCAGAACACTAACTCTGGTATTATAACCTTCTAGTTATTTACACTGCGGTCAATGCCAGTGGAAATTCTCACATCCGCGTTGCAAAATAAGGTATATGAGGTATATGAGTGAAACAATATTTGTCATATTCTACTTGAGAATTTTACGATCTGTATGTTATGATAGTATGTTTGACTGTATGGAATATACAATCATATTTCATAAGTTATGAAAACGGAACACTTTTATCCCTTGTGCGACAATAAAAAAAAAATGTCTGTGTCAAAAAACTGCCATAAAATATTACATATTAATATTATTTTCCACTTTCAATGGTTTAATGTTTTAACCAACATCAGTCCTGATCATAAATTTTCAGGATTTTAACCCTTTAAATGCCAAGGTGTTTACATAATACCAATTTTTCACACACACACACACACACACACACATACACACACACACACACACACACACATACAAAACCCACTCAGAAATCCATAACAACACACCCACACAATTTTAGCTGCATAATTCATTCAGTTGGCCTGCAGTGCTCTATAATACAGCAAACAGAAAATATGGGAAAGAGCATTTATTTGCTCCATAGGCTAAACATGAGAAAAATGGTGCCATCTGGTGGAAAATATTTTTTAAAAATGACATTTTGAAGCCAGGGCTCCGGAATGAAAACATAATATCATAGAATTCATGATTTTATGCTTTAATGGCACTGGGATCAAATATTTTAATGGTTTACATTTTTGTCCTTAAAGTCCTGAGTGTAGCTATTTTGTGCACCCAGTGTATTATAGATGTATTTTAGGAACTGAGGTTGAAATACCAAAATTCCCCAAAAAGTACACACCTTTGGCAAAATTTAACACACCCAAAATGATCCAAAAAAACAAAAACGAAAAAGACAAAAATGTCCCGAAGGTTGCACAAGGGTTCATTTGTCAGCAGAAAAAAACGCCTGTTAAGAGTTGGTTATTTTGCTTAAATGCATAGTAAAGAGTTTAATCCTTGGTTTGTTGGTCAAGCAAGCAGTTATTGATTCATTTGCACACAAAAAAAATTCAGCACGGAGCATCAAAGTATGCCACATTATTTATTTATTATTATTTAAGCAAGTCAAAAGGAATCATACAGTATATGTCTGACTAATATTACGAATAAATAATATGTACCTAAATAGTACATTGATGAACTGGTTTTTAATGTTTCAATAATGTAATAAATACTTTTGAAGACACGAATACCATTTATTCAAACGCCTTTATTTATTTATTTATTTATTTATTTATTAAATGCACAGTTATTTCAGAAATTAAGGTATTTTTGTCTCAATGCAACAGTATTTTGGCTGTGTACTCACAAAATGAAGCAGACACACCAACACAGAATTATGAATGCAAACCACAGCATTGGCCACTACGAGGAGCATATGCCATAGGTTCATTGCACAAGTATAAACAGGCCTTCAGTCAATCTCAACAGAACATGAGGGAAATGTCTCTTAATGGTTGAGAATATGGTATATTTATAACCCTGTCAGGATATGCCAGTCTAACTTGCAAACCCTTAAGTAACGACAATATCAATGATATCATGTCCTCAGGCAGAGAAATCCAGTATGGTTACATAGAGTCTGCCAAGACAAAGGTCAATCGTGACCACAACCCTGGCAAGCTGTGTCCCAATATTCCACTCATTTGTATAATTCAGTCCCTCACAATGATAATGCTTTGCTTCTTCTGCATCTTGTATCTATTAATTGTTTAATTTATCTTATCTCTTAATTTTTCTTAATTATCCAATTGTTTTGTCTTTTTCTGTAACATCTGTGGTATTTTACAGTAATTTGTTATGCTCTTCTAATCTGAGGCTGGTAAAATAGTGCAACTGCCAACCCAAGAACATGCCCAAATCTTAGCAATGTTTGTCTGGTATTAAAAAAAAAAAACTAAATCAAATGTCAGCACAATTTTGCCTCTCAATTAAATACGATGTTTAAATAATTTTGTGGAAAACAAGGCATACATACTGATTAAGTAAATTACTTTTGGCAATACAGTGGCTCAAACAACCTGCTAGTTCAGCCTGGTCTCACAGAAACACTATGCCTACATTTTTGTAAAGTGATTTATACATGGCTCATTGTACATATGGTACGTTTCGTGGTGAAATTAATACTAGAGGAGCTACAATGCTGACTTTTCATACTGTTCCTCACATAATGCTATCTTATTACATCCAAACACTTTTACTATAGTGCATGAAATCTAAGCTTGTTCATTAGCATTCAAATTGCGCAGTAGCACAATTGATATAGCGTTGCTATTGCAATTCAAAGGATCAGGGCTACAAGTCCCACAGAGCATGCGAGTCTACACCTAAGCTGAAAGTGTCATAGAAACACGTCAAAATTACGAGGTTTGTTTTTGTTTTGTTTTTTGCTTTTTATTACACTATTGGTTAAGCTTAAGCCAAACTATGCTTTGGTCAGACGTGAAAGCTGAGCGCAAATCTCATCATTAACCAAGAGCACTGAATGGTCAGCCCAATTTTTCTAAACATGCATCTTTGAACACGCAAAATGCACATGCGCCTGGAATTATCTGCGCTAAGAAGATACAATAGCCAGTAAACAACAGAAGACTAAGGTAAGAGCATTAACATTGGATTGTGCAGATCAAGAACGTATGTAAGAGGAGGTCAGGAGATACCTGCAATTGTATAATATGAGTCTGAAGGACTATAAAGACGTCTTTATGGGTCTGTACTCTTTAAGAGAAATAGTCAGGTGTTTTGTTGGATTTGTTGATTTAGAACTTGATAAAGAATTAAGATTATGCTCTGCTAATTGCACAAAATCTTTACTGAAACTTGAAATGGCAATCTGATGCTCTGTACCACATATTTTATTGATAATAAATAAAACAGCTGGTGATGAATTCATGCAGTGATTACTACTTCAAGCAAAATAATTTTATGACCATTTATTTCTTAACTTCATTCACTATAGTTCTGAATTGCCGCCGCATTGTTTTGGGAAATGAGGATGGATGGCATGATTACCCGTGTCTTTCCGTCACTCGTGCAATCAAGACCATGGTGCTTGTCTAATCTCACACGGAGCACTTGTGCTCCACTGCAGCCATGAAGACAAGTCTAACAAAATGGCCCACCCCAAAGACGTCCTTAGCAGAGTTTCAGTGATTAGCTTATGCAGATAGACATTTACACGACTGTAGGAAACAGCCTGCTTCCTACCCTCTCAATCAAAAAAAGCACTTGAGTGAAAACACAGTCTGGTAGCTGTATCTTTTTTCAGCCACAAAATGTTTGCCCTTCTTCCCGACCTTCCCCAAGACTGATTGCCACCAGCACTTCATGTTTGTTCTCTCACTTGGAAGAACATTGCTGATGAAACCTTTTCATTCAGAGTGATGGAGAAGAGAAGAAAAACTAAAGAAAGATGGAAGGAGATGATGTGTTCCCTTTAATCATTTGGTGCATTATGCACACCTAAAAGCAAGTTTGTAACTCCATACCTTTAGATCAATAGGTGAAGGGGGGCCAATGGCCAGTCTAAATCTGTTCAGTCTGGAGAGGGGGAAATGCCATGGGTTTCCAGAGCCCTCAGTAAGTGCAAATATCACTTACCGAGATGCCCCTGCTACACAGTCCCTTAGAACCACATATTGATCAGAGCACTAAACTAAACACATTCACAGCTTTCTGGCTCACAAGAGCTCTCTTTTCCAATCACTGTGCTATTTTTAGTATCTTTAGTAAAGGCAAGGACCCTATATTACCCTACAAATGCAAAACATCAGGGTCGAATTCACTAAACAGTTGCGCCACTTTTGTGCATGGTATTTTAGGGCAAAAAGCAGTGTCTTATTCATTATTAAACACCCTCAATCTAGAAGCACTCTTCTTCAGTATTGAAATTAATCCATTGACGTTCCTTTCTGCACAAACAAGCTTCCTTTCTATGTAAATTATGCGCATTATGGATTGCGCTTTATTTGCAAAACTCGATTTGCCGGTATTACTGCTTGAAGAGAGCAAGCGGTATACAAAATGTTATTTTAAATACATGTTTATGTGCATTGTCTATCATTGATAGCCAGGGCTTTTTCTAGCTATAAGCCATATAAGCGAACACTTAGGGCCCCCAAGCCACCAAGGAGCTTGCAAAGTAAGGTTGTTTATTTATTTTTGGGTGGTGGGAGGGTCTCCAAATAGGATTATGCTTAGGGCCCTCATATCCTCAGAAACACCCTGATGATAGCAGCAGTAATTTATCAGATATTTCTGCACACCGCATCGGAGAGTTTGGAACAGATTTTGTGGGCGCATTATGGTGTGGTCGCACATACCTTCGCAGAGCAAAATTCTACAGGCAAAGAAGTTGTGGACAGATGTTAAGCACATGTGAAATAAGCAAAAAAATGCCAAGCAGCCTCTTTTTAATGCAGTATTTTATACTATGTGCAGTAAAGTAAAAATAATTTCCCTGCAAAAAATTATATCCTTGTCCATTGTGAATATTCAGTGTAGTTCTTCGCTATCAGAAGTCCATCGTGCAAAATTCACAATTGTGCGGATTACCATTGAGATTACTGTATTTCATCTGCAGAATATCGCTGTGTAAAGGTATGTGTGAATGATGCCTGATCTTCATAATTCCTGAAGTGTATCTGGTGCTAAACCAGTGCAGACAAAGCATGCACGTAAGCGGCGCTTTCAGGGGTCGCAATTCATTGGAAGTGAATTCCTCCAATAGTTATGACCAAAATTGTGTCTTTTAGACAACATACAGATTTTGTGCATCTAGCAGAGCTCATCAACATGATCTCATGAAAATATGAGCTGTGACAGACGAGTTTGGCTAAACTATGCTCAAATTCAGAGAAAACCAAGTTTAAATATGTGAAAAATTACATTGTGCTGGACAATCAGTTAACTGTAAAGCAATTTTTCTCAGCTTCAGTGTTGAAGAATTTACTGCATTTTGGCTTTGTATGGCATAATAATAAGCTTAATTTGACAGAAACTCTTTGAAAAATGCGTGCTTCCAACAAAGTTAGTCCTGCATATGCATTCGTTATGGCCATAATTTAACATGGCTGATTAATCTTTTACATTGCACAGTAAAATGCTCAAGGGCTGAGATTTCAGTAGATTACCCCATATGTTCTACCCCATATTATACCTCATGAAAGTGAATTACAGTAGGACATCAATCTAGGCAATAAATGGGTATTCTGTGACCTATCAGTAAAACGAAACACCTGGGTCACTGATTGCAGTGATCCTGGTGCACTTGGGAGCATGTATAATGGTTTTAATGAGTCTGTCTGGTGGCACTCTCTTGGCAGAGAGCAGCCCTTTCTGCCTTGTGTGCAGCTGTGAATACAACTGAGTGATTTCAAAGCAACCTGACGTGCTGCCCATGAAAACAGAGGCAATAAAGCCAGCGCCAGTATCTGGCCCCTCTCAGCATTACATGTGAATGGCTTCTGTTATCCTAATCTGCTTTCCAGATGTGTGGCTTAGAGCTGCCATATTGGGACATCAAGCCTCCTGACAAAGCTGCTCTGCTGCCAGCCAAGGCCAGGCAGTTCAGCAGAGGTTGTGACTAGAAAGCACCTCAGGCAAAGCATAACACCCAATCAAAGCAGTCTTCCCATTAGAAGCAGTGTAATGTAGAGCTGCTGGACAGGGCTCAGGCAACTTTGTTACAGATGTCAGAGAGGATTATAATGGAATTGAGGCCAACAAGTTTTTGATAGCATGTAGTGACCTGAAATTGCCATTACATTGCCATCTCACTACCCTTTGCTTCATGTACAGACTCCGATCCTGTTCATATTTCACATTTAATAAACAACAGGCAGTATATACTTGTAAAGCATAGAAGTAAGGACACACACATTCCACTATAGTACCATATGAAACCTATGAATCAAAATTAAATTGTATTACTCTTGATGAAATTATAAATGTACACTTGAAGTCAGAAGTTCACATACACCTTAGCCAAATATATTTAAACTCAGTTTGTCACAATTCCTGACATTTAATCTTAGAAAACATTCCCTTTCTTAGGTCAGTTAGTGTCACTATTTAATTTTAAGAATCTGAATGATTTAGTTGAGCTTTTATTATTTTCATCACATTTCCAGTGGGTCAGAACTTTACATACACTTTGTTAGTATTGGTAGCACTGCCTTTAAATTGTTTAACTTGGGTAAAACATTTTGGTTAGCCTTCCACAAGCTTCTCACAATAAGTTTAATTTTGGCCCATTCCTCCAGACAGAAATGGTTTAACTGAGTCAGGTTTGCAGGCCTCCTTGCTTGCACACGCTTTTTCAGTTCTGCCCACAAATTTTCTATCGGATTGAGGTCAGGGCTTTGTGATGGACACTCCAATACCTTGACTTTGTTGTCCTTAAGCCATTTTGCCACAACTTTGGAGGTATGTTTGGGGTCATTGTCTATTTGGAAGACCCATTTGCGACCAAGCTTTAACTTCCTGGCTGATGTCTTGAGATGTTGCTTGAAATTCCACATAATTTTCCTTCCTCTTGATGCCATCTATTTTGTGAAGTCGACCAGTCTCTCCTGCAGCAAAGCATCCCCACACCATGCTGCCACCCCCATGCTTCATGGTTGGGATGGTGTTCTTCAGCTTGCAAGCCTCACCCTTTTTTCTCCAAACATAACGATGGTAATTATGGCCAAACAGTAAAAAAAATTGTTTTGTTAGACCAGAAGGCATTTGTCCCATGTGCACTTGCAAACTGTATTTTTTTTATTTATTTCTTTTGGTGGTTTTGGAGCATTGGCTTCTTCCTTGCTGAGCAGCCTTTCAGGTTATTATGATGATAAAGGACATGTTTTACTGTGGATATAGACACTTGTCTACCTGTTTCGTCCAGCATCTTCATAAGGACCTTTGCTGATGTTCTGGGATTGATTTACACTTTTCTCACGAAACTACGTTCATTTCCAGGAGACAGAGTGCATCTCCTTCCTGAGCGGTATGATGCCTGCATCATCCCATGGTGTTTATACTTGCATACTATTGGTTGTACAGATGAATGTGGTTCTTTCAGGCTTTTGGAAAATGCTCCCAAGGATGAACCAGACTTGTGGATGTCCACAATTTTTTTTTTCTGAGGTATTGCCTGATTTATTTAGATTTTCCCATGCTAAATTTATATACAGTACATGTATGATACATTTATATACATGTATATACTCTATATATCATTTCATAAAGTAATACAATTTAATTTTGATTAATTGGTTACATTTAGTACTATAGAATGTGCAGAGAATTGTATTAGACTGCAAGCATATTTTTCAATTAAGATGAACAGCAACTAAAGAGGTAATTTGTATTATTTAAGCAGAATATAGCTTGTTTTGTCACATCCATTAGTAGGTACAACATCATTATACATGCAGCATTTCACACACAATTACAGCTTTCTTCAAACATGAGATATGTGATGTGTAATTCATCATTTTTAAGTCAAGGGAAATGGTCATACCCTTGCTCAAATGAGATCTATTTATATGCAGTGCCAATTGGCAATGGCAGGAAAGTGGCATGTGTTTTTTTTTTTAAACTATTAGAGTGCCATTTTTTTCCTAGCCCAGATTGAACTTGATGAGTTTTAAAGTGCTTGCTGAATCATATGTATTTGACAGTGAGGTATAACTGGATGGATACATTTCAGTCCTGTTCTTGAAATGTACCATGAAGTAGACTTCTACCAGAAAGACTCGGGAGAATAAAGCTGAAACAATTAACCATTTATTGACAGCTCGTCAAACAATATAATGATAAAGTTCTTTGGCGTAGGCCCCGTCCGTAGCTTGCAATCTGGGGGTCCGGACTCTGCATTTCCTGCCTGGCGATGGAGGCAGGGGCGCAGCCGACCCCCAGGGAGGTATGGGAAGGGACCATCCTGGTGGTGGTGGGGAGGATGGAAGGGAAGAAATCATCTTGGTGGTGGGAGGGTGGAGGTGAACGAAAGCGTCAGCATCTGCGAACTGAGACATGTGTAAGTACCCATCTTTTATACCACAAGCGTTAGAACGCGATTGGATAGATGAGAAGGTAATGAGTGACGTAACAATTGAGTCTTCCTGGCAGAACTTATGCTAAAGCTTCCATATCTTTATTTCTGTCAATCAAATTCAAAGTAAACTTCATAAATGACAAATATAAAGACTTTACATTTTACTTTACTTTCAAAAAACTGTATGTTTATTTGGCAGTTAACATAGACAATCATTCTATAGCATTACACATGTAACTCATTTTCAATATCAAAACTTTAGATTTTAAGTTTAAATGTGTAATGGAATTGCAAAAATAATCTTCTATTTAATCTCTAGTCTTCTATTTTCAAAAAAAACAGATAGTCCCACCCAAAACTCACTTTCCTGGTTGAGCTAAGTTTGCTATGCCGGGCTGTTTGGATGCTTAAACAGAGTAATGTTTTGTTAGCATTACACTGCCAAAATGTTTACAAGTTTAGGTGAAATCAATCCAAAATGGCTTTGTTGTCTTTGCATATTAAGCTGGATAATAAGAAAATATTTTACCATAACAAAAATTACACAACTTTGTCGCTCTGGTCACATACCTTTCTTTAAGTAAAATTTGCAGCTGTAAACATATTTAACAGATAACAGATTATTACTCTAATTCGGCCTTCAAGTGAAGTCATAAATATAGTAATTACAAGTTCCGAGCACATGAATGACAAAGCAAAGACATATTTACAAGTGAGAAACAGTTGATAATAAACAAGTTACTGAGTTGGAAGGGGCATGTCAACATGAAATATGATGGAATGCAGTGATTTAGCAAAGTTATTTAAATGTCAGTGTTTTCTTTCAATAATATAAATATGTTATATATGACAGTCAATTAATAACTCATCCTTCTCAGTTTGTTTTAAGCAAATTAATAATTTGTTACATAATTAATTAGTAAATCATATAGGTCATCTAAAAGTAGTGCATGTGCATGTTTATACACTAATACAATAGAAAAAAAAGAGTTTTTACCATCGTTCATTGTGTTTGTTTAAGTTTGACTTCTTCTGTATTTTGATTCAAAATGTGTGAAATGTCGTAATAATGAATGTTCGACTTGGAAGAAGAAGCTTCCCTGGTGCACTTGAAGACTGCATAAGAATGAAGATCTTTTTCCCCCATCACACATGGGCAACTGAGACAAAACAGCACAGTGCTGAACAGTCTTGTTTACACTGGAAGAACTTTAGCAGTCATCTATTATAGTGTGTTGGGTTGCAGTTGACAACCTTAGCACCGCTGTGCTGTGCTACATTCCCCTATGTTACTGCCAACTGTGCCACACTGCATTTTATTCCTCATTAATTTTCCTTTGCCATTCACAGTCTATACCACATACTGTTTGTTCATGAATGATTTATCCTATAGTCAGTGTTGGGTAAGTTAATTAAAAATAGTAATACACTACAAATTATTAATTATTTCTCAACAATTGTAATTAGATGAATTATATAATTCCAACTAAAAACACTTTTCAGTTCAACAAATTCAAAATAATGTTTATATTTCTTCCTTGTTTATTGTTACACAGAAGTCTTACACTCAACACCTCACATTTATCCAGCACAGTGACTGGTTATGGCCATAATTCATGTATTCTACATAAATAATGTTTAAGACGTAAACATAGCCCTATAATGTACAGAAGTCAGTAACTGTAATCTGATTACAATAATTTTAAATGTAATGCACAACACTAAATTTTTATTTTAAAAGTAATTAGATTATAGTAACTTTTTTCTTTGTAATTAGATTATATCCAACACTGCTTACAGGACATACTGCATGTATATTTTCTCCTGCCCTTCCCCACTGATGTTGTTTATAATCTTTTATCTTTGAAAATTTCCTCACATGGTTATACCTGTTTGTGCACCACCACAATCACTCATGCACATGCACACACGCACGCACACACACACACACACACACACACATGCCTGCTCTCAAACACATACACCTGTAGAGATGTGCAATACGGGTCATGAACTTAACACCTGCTTCCTTGAAATATAAAACATCTTTCACCAATCAAAGGATGTTGTGCGTCAAATAAAAGCATTTAAAGCACTAAGGACAGAGAGGGACACTGATGTAATACTATACACGTTGTGGACATGTTTTTATCGATGTAACAGATTCAGCAGCTATCTTTGTCTGTTCTGACTGATACTCTGCCTGGCCAAACATTTTTAAATAAGCAGATACTTAAGAGTCTATGATTGGATCATTATTGCAGTGATTAATAAATTTCACTTGGCATCAATGCTTTTAAGCTTAACTGATGCAGTGTGTCGCTTCTCATTTTTTAAGTAACCATGTCGGAAGACGTATTCTGTGGTCGTAGAAAAGATGTTACTGTGGTTCAGAAGGGGCAAATTATTGGCCTGCATCACGCAACGAAAACAACTAAGGAGATTGCTGAAATCACTGGAATTTGGATAAGAATAGTCTAATACATAATTAAAACCTGTAAGTATAGTGGTGACCATCAGCTTCAGGGAAAAAATGTGGTCGGAAAAAAATTGTGATCGGAGATCACTAAAACGTGATGAATTCCTTTTGTAAAAAATCAACAGTAGAACTCATGGCTATGTTTAATAGTGAAAGGAAGAGCATTTCCACACGCACAATGCAATGAGAACTTACAGAATTGGGATTAAACAGCTGTGTGGCCACAAGAAAGCCACTTGTTATTGAGGCTAATTGGAAAAAAATACTTCAGTTTGCTAGGGGGCATCAAGATTGTACTGTGGAGCAATGGAAAAAGGGCATGTGGTCTGATGAGTCCAGATTTACCTTATGCCAAAGGTATGGGTCTGTCAGGGTAAGAAGGGAAATCAGCAGGCTGTGTCAGACTGCACATACCCTTCCCCAACACCCCATAAAAAAAACGTCATAAACTTTTTAGGTTACCGGCATCCCGAAGGGGGGGGGATTGGGGTAAGCAATGTGCCAAGCATGGGAGGAGGCCAGGCCGTGCCTTTTCTCACTCTATGTTCTTGGGAAGCAAACAGGTCTACCTGTGCTTTGACAAACCACTCACAAATCAGCTGGAGGTGGAGCCTCCACTCTCCGCTGAGCTTGCCCTGTCACGTCCGCTGCCATGTTGAGGTTGCCCGTGATATGAGTGGTGCACAGCAAGTCCAAAGAAGGTGGGCTATTTGCGACATATGACATTTATGTACGCTATCGTGGTGGTGCTGTCTGAACACATTAAGATGTGCTTGCTCCGAAGTAGCAGGAGAAACCTCCGCAGGACAAGAATTATAGCCAGCAATTCTTGTCAGTTGATGTGCCAACACAGCCGGGCCCCATCCAGGAGCCAGTGGCTGCGTGCCCATTGCACACGGCGCCCCAACCCCATTTGGAGGCGTCAGTGGTGACCAGAACGCATCAGGACACATGTTGTAGGGGTAATCATGTCTGCAGTAAACAGAGGTCTGTCCAGGGGTTGAAAGTCTGGTGGCAGGTGGGGGGTGATGAACACATGGTATGTGCCGTGGCGCCATGCCCATTTTTTAGGACTAGAGTTTGAAGCCAGTGCTGAAGCGGTCTCATATGCATCAACCCCAGTGGCGTGACTGCAGCGATGGATTCCATATGCCCAGGAGCCTCTGGAATTGTTTTAGAGGAACTGCTGTGCCTGGCTTTAACAAGGTGAGGCATTTTAGCACCAACTGCATGTGCTCATTGGTGAGGTGTGCTGTCACTGAGACTGAGTCTAACTCCATGCCAGAGATGCTCTGAACCGGTGTGAGCTTGCTATTTTCCCAGTTGACCTGAAGCCCTACATGGCTGAGGTGCCTGTTTCATAGTATAGTAATAGTAACTCTCGAGAATGGGCTAAGATGAGCCAGTCATCGAGGTAGTTGAGTATGCAGATGCCCACTTCGTTTAGCAGGGCAAGGGCTGCCTCTGCGACCTTCGTGAAGATGCGAGGGGATAGGGACAGGCCGAATGGGAGGGCCTTGTACTGATACGCCTGGCCGTCGAACATGAACCGTAGGAAGGATCGATGCCAAGGCATGATTGAATGTGCAATTAACTGTCCTACAGGTCTACCGCTGTGAACCAATCCTGATGCCGGACGCTTGTTAGAATGTGTTTTTGTGTGAGCATCTTGAACGGGAGTTTGTGCAAGGCCCGGTTGAAAACTTGAAAGTCCAGGATCGGTCGTAAGTCTCCACCTTTCTTGGGTACAATGAAGTAAGGGCTGTAGAAACCCTTCTTCATCTTGGTTGGAGGGACAGGCTCTATCACATCTGAGTAAAAGGGTCACAATATCCGCACGTAGGGTGTTGGCGTTTTCGCCGTAAAATGGACACCGCCGAAAAGGTGTGGAGGCCTGGTGAACTGGATCATGTAGCCGAGTCGGATGGTCCTGGCCAGCCAGCACGACGGGTTTGGAAGCAAAAGCCTCACATCTAAGCTCCGTGTGAGGGGCACTAAGTTGACGATCGTTTTTGATGTACCTGGCTGGGCTTTGCAGCAGGGTGGAGCAGGTAGTGTTGCATCGGGAGGCAAAGGAACGTCCCAAAGCTTTGGTGCTGAGAGAAGACTCGAAGCACTTTACTTGCTCTGCGCACTCAGCAAGGGATGGGTTAATGACTGAGGAGGAGGTCCTGTGTAGGCATCCTCTGGACTCATCAGAAGTCGGAGTATGGCACCGGGTTGCCGTGAGAGCGGCATTTGTGGGCCAGGTGACCCAAGGAACGAGGAAATATCTCTTTTATTGAGAATGTGGGTACTTTAGCCCAAAGGGGGTGCGGCAAAGGAAATAAGAGTAAATGAAGATTCTCCTCCCAGCCCTCCACCGGGGGACAGAGTGGTCTGTTTACCAGCTCCAGAGCAAACGTCTCGTTCACTGGGTCGTCCGTCTCAAAGGCGGCAGCCCAGTCAAGTCTTCTGCGTCAGACGCCGGGAAGATCTCCAATGCAGCGGCGAATTCATCATACATCTCAGCGGGTCCTAGGGAGTTAGCCCTCGAGCCTGTATTATTGATTGACTATTTTCAAATCATTGAGGAGCTGCTTAAAATACATACATTTGTCCACCATTCACAACATTCAACCATGCACAATAAAATATTAGGATTTTTTGGACAGTGAAATGGTATTTTTGTTTATTTATTAACTATAAAATAAATGTATTATTCGATGACAGAGTTTGTGTGTGAAACTAAACTTCATGTTACGAGATGAATTTAGTTGGTTATGACATTTTTAAATTCCATTTGTATTTAATTTTATTTTTATTGTTCCCGTGTAACTTATGCACTTCTTTTTCTAGCCTGTATCTCTGACACTTTTGAAGGACAATTCTGTTAAATTTATTACTCAAAATTTTTATTATCCATGTTTTTTGCAGAAGAGCTTAATGAAATTTTCCTTGCTTGGTATTTAAAGATCTCAGACTGATTGCAGACCAACGCGGCTGCCGCTCAAGCAAACATAAACGATGTTTCTTCTTCTATGGCAGCTGCTGCGAGACACACTCGGACGCATAAGGGATTTAGGTACACGAGCAGCATGCAAAACTGCCCTCCATTGTGCGGTTTCCTGCAAATTAACTAGAAAATCATATCCGTGATAACACGACCAGCCCTTATATTAGCAGTGGGCTTTTCCGTTGTTTTTGGATGTAGCATTTGCAGTCAGATTGTGAGATGTAACTTCTCTGTGAGCGCTAATTACTACTGTGTTGATTCATTTGTATATATTTTCCCAAATCAGTCAGCAGATTGAGAAAAGATTCAAAAGAAATCTCAGTTTAGACTAATATTTCTTTAGATAGAGATCAAATTCAATTGGCAAATTGAAAATAAAGTAGAAATAGAAACTAAATTAAAATTCAAAACATAATAGCCTTGGTTGTAGTGACTAACGCATATTTCACTTGCTTTAATCTATGTTTGAGTGGAGGAGAAAAAGCAACAATAACTGAAATGTCAACAAAATGCAATAAGAATTGTGTTGAAGGATAGTTTTGTCTTTATACACCTAAAGCATGTGCTTTCATTGTGAAAACACTTTGAAGTTTGTTCAGCAGGATACTAATCATAATATATATATATATATATATATATATATATATATATATATATATATATATATATTAAATGCAAAAGATGAGTTTTTGTTACATTTATATTGACAAATAGTTTTTTTATGTTGAGTTACGGTTACAATTTGAATTCACATTTACAAACAGATTCATTCGGACTAGACTCAGACTCAGCCTGATATGGACTCGGTCTTGAGTCCGACTCGGCCCTTTTTTGACTCAACTCGGACTCAATTGTTTAAAGACTCGGACATGACTCGGACTCCACTAAGGTGGACTCAAACCCAACACTACTCTATTGACTCTCCTGCCTTTCTGAGTCAAGATAATCAGGCTAGATCCAGTTCTGAATAAGACAGAGAATTAAGAGAATTAAAGATGTACTCAGTAATGTTTCTCTTTGTGTCATCTTGGACTTACACTGACACCTAGCGGCTTGGATGCAGCATCATTTTAAATCAATAGTTTTCAGTTTCAGATACAATTGGATACATTTAGTAGTCACAGTCAGCCATGATTACTTTCATCATTGAGTGAAAGTGTCAAATAACAGGACAGTTACTGAGATTAAGCAAGTAGTATTTGGCTGGTCATGTGATTCTAAAATGGCAGCCCCCATGTTCGGACCCTCTCCATGTAGAATAAAACAGATTGTATAATGTTACTGATATGACTGGAGTCTTCATTTTAATGTGAGTGGTCATTATTTCCTACATATATTGCATAATTACGATTCATGTCTTTAGGAGTTAAATTTTTTAAAGAGTAAAAAATTACTGAGGGCACCTTTAAGACAGACACAAGTCCAAGAGCACTTAGGTTATGTGTGGAGATCTTTTAAAATCTTGTACACTGCGGTAAATGGTAATTATATAAATTAGCTAACCCATGTTCTTTTTAAAACTGTTATGGGTTTTAATTAAAAAAGGACAGCTTTTAAGATGGTCATAAAGGACATCTAACTGTTTAGATTAACCAATCAAACATTCTGAGCTGTGTAAAATTGGTACTAAATTACTGAATTACTAAGGAATTACCATTTAGAAAACCACAGAGCACAAAAACATTAAGAGACTGGATAAGACCATGTATGGCATGCTCAGAAATCTCATAAAAACATTAGCTCTAAAAATATTAGCAAAGTGAATAAGAAATATTTAAAAGCTAGACAATTAATAAATACTATGGTATTATCATATTTTCCCATGATGGTAATCCCATTGTTTCCTCTGAATTATCAAATACCATGGTATATGAATATGGTAATCACATATACCCTGATCTACATAGCATGGATTTATCACGTGATACCAACAAAATGATATGGTACCACAAGAGTTATTTTTTGTAAGGGACAGAAAAAGTTTTCTGTGGTTCAGTAGCTTTTTTTAACATATCAGAGAATTGTTAAGCATTTCTAAATATTTAAAAACAACCTAATGATAATTAGTCAAATGAGATAAGCTAACTTTGGCACTAGGATTGCAAGTATAAGGAGCTGTTCACAATGAACAAATTCTTTGTGTATTGTTTTACTTCTTCTTGGTGGATGTTATATGCCATTGTGCAATGCCTTACAGTTTTTTAAGTGTCTTGTGCATGTCTGCCAAATTTTATTAAAGGGATAGTTCACCCAAATATAAAAATGATCTCAGAATTTACTCAACCTCATCATATTTACTCAAACTACACAATGATCACTGTAAGACATTACAGATTCATTTATTTTGTTTATAATGCATGATTTCCTGTAAATCTGCTTTGAAACTATGTGTGTTGTGAAAAGCGCAATACAAAAAAAAAATGACTTGACTTGTCCCTCATACTATTCCTGATATTTATGACTTTGTTTAGAAGAGAGGGTCTGGGTTGCTCAGGGAGCAATGACGCTGACAACCACTTTTGCAGTCGTGAGTTACTCCAGCCAGGTCTCCTAAGCAACCAAATTGGCCCGGTTGCTAGTGAGGGTAGAGTCACATGGGTTACCCTCCCCTTGGTTGTGATATAGTGGTTCTTGCTCTCGATGGGGTGCATGGCAAGTTGTGCATGGAGATTGCAGGGAATGTGTTCCATTTAATTTGTTGTGCTTTGTCTAGCTTGATTTAAAACCAATGTGCATTTTATTTGGACTGACAATTAGTCTCTCCTGTCACTGGTAGATTCCACCTAATAATGTGACCATATTGTTCATTGTTTCCTTGGTACCCAAAAAAAGAGACATGCATGATGCAATTTTAAAAAGCTCTGTTTCTTTTCATTTGAATGTCACAAGCTCAGAAATGTTTTTGTGACTCACAATAGTTAGTGCTGTCATGCCCAGAAAGTTTGACATTGTGCAGCTTTGCAACTTTTCTGGTGACTGTGCACTCTTTCAATTGCTCTGCTTTTGTTAAATTCAGGGAGACCTCATAAATACACAGGCCATCTGTGAAAGTCAAAGGCTGTATGCTTGCAGAAAGGCTTTGCTCATCCGTCTTGCTAATGTGCGCGTGGATGTAACAACCTCAAACCCTCCCTCACCGGAGAAAGAAAGAATAATATCATGCCCCTCTGGTGAATTTTTTTTCAACAGCACACCTGCCTGGCTGCTAGCCCCCTGAGACAAGATTGTGGTTCAATGGCACAATGTTTCTTGTGTCCCACAGCCAATAAGAACAGACAGAGTAGTAGCTGGTACGGTGCTGACGTTAACACAGTTTACCATGGGACGGTGAGACATGGTGCCTCTCTGTTGTAAAATGGAGGACGCTTCTGTCATGACATTGGGAGTCCAGATGGACTCACCAACATTTTGTAATGAGCCAAACCTCTCCAGCAAGACCTAATAAACAGCACAACACAGAGAAATTCAGTTCATACTTGCAGAATCCAAACTTAACTTTTTGCTACACTTGATAATGGCAAAATGTTCATCCATAGCTATTTCTTGCCAGCCATGAAACTGTACTTTGCATTATTGTCATAAAAAATTTACTGTAATTTTGACTCTATGACAGTGTGATTAATTAGCTTTTTTCCTTTCATATTAGAGACAAACTGCACAAGTCATTGAGTCACTCACAGCATCATACATGAGATGATTTAGTCTTCATCTCACAAATCCTCCCATTGGCCCGAAAAACATGAAGTACTATCATGATTTTGTTACTTGTACTTTTGTTTTGGTAGCATAATGCGAGAAATATTCTACATTTACTGTATGTTGCCAAATTAATCAGTGTGGTTCAGACTATGTAGCTCTTAATCAGAGACATTTTGAGGGGCAGGGGCTCTAAACCTTTTTGAGTGGCAGTCGCTTCAAAATTGTCAGTTGATGGGTATGATGCAGGACCTCAATTTCTTTTCCGATATAAATATTTTTAGTTCTAATGCTTAACTTAACAAATTATTGACACATATCATTGGAGTAGGTAGGCCTGTTAGTGTATAAAAATATTAGGCTAAATAATAAGACATCAAATTTTATAAAATTATTTTGTTTTCATAATTATTTTCCAATATATGCTAAAGACTAAATATACTGTAAACGGTGGGATAATTTGCACTGTACAGGAAAATTGACAAAAAAAACAATTAAACATGGGTTTAGGTTACATTCACTGTTTTAAAAACTTAATTGTGGATAAGAAATAAATGTGCAATGCGTTGTGTTAAACAGAAGAATGAACTATAAGAAGATCTACCAAATCTTTTCAAAACATTCTTTGTACAGGGAGGTTTGGTTCATAATAGAAAATATATATATTTTTTTTTTAAAAATACTGTTGTGAGACGGACAAGACAAACTTCCTCGACGTCCCTGTCTCCCAGTTCGGCCTCTTCGATGACACCGTTGAGGACTTCACCCAGCAGTTTTCCACGGTAACAAGCAGACGGAGGCCATTTCACACATCCTGTCCCGTCGCAACCCTGCCGCTACCCCTCCGGGGCTGCGGTACCCACATTCTCAATAAAAGAGCGATTTCCTTTGTCTCTGGGTCACATGGCCCGCAAATGCCGTTCTCACGGCACTCTGCCGCCAGACCTCGACAGTCCTCTGGACGCGGACTCCACTCCTCCAGCCAAGCCACGACTGTCCCCAGGCCAGCCGGTTCTGCCGAGTCTAGAGGACGCCGACGCTGGACCTCCACCTCAGTCACTAACCCGCCCCCTGTGCGGAGCAAGATAAGTGCTTTGAGTCTTTTCTCAGCACCAGAGCCTCGGAACACACTTTCGCCTCCCGATGCCTTACTACCTGCTCCGCCCCACTGCTCTGCCCCGCCGGGTATGTCAAAAATTATCGTCCCTTTAGTGCCCCTAGCACGGAGCTTGGATGCGTGGCTTTCACTTCCCTACCCATATCGCTGGCTGGCCAGGACCATCCGACACGGTTACGCAATTCAGTTTGCCAGGCCCCCCTTCGCGGGCGTCCGCTTTCCGCAGTACACGGCGAACATGCCAAGTCCCAAGAAAGGCGGTGGCTTACGACCGATCTTGGACTTGCGAGTTTTCAACTGGGCCTTACACAAACTCCCTATCAAAATGCTCACGCAGAAACATATTTTAGCTTGTGTCCGGCATCTAGATTGGTTTGCAGCAGTAGACCTGAAGGACACCTACTTCCACATCTCAATACTGCCTTGACATTGACCCTTTCTACGGTTTGCGTTCGACGGCCAGGCATGTCAGTACAAGGTCCTCCCCTTCGGCATGTCCCTGTCCCCTCGCGTCTTTACGAAGGTCGCAGAGGCAGCCCTTGCCCCACTCCGAGAAGCCGGCATTCGCATACTCAACTACCTCGACGACTGGCTCATCCTGGCCCACTCCCGAGAGTTACTATGTGCCCACAGGGACCAGGTGCTCAGGCACCTCAGCCGTTTAGGGCTTTAGGTCAACATGGAAAAGAGCAAGCTCACCCCTGTTCAGAGCATCTCATTTCTCGGTGTGGAGTTAGACTCAGTGCGCCTCACCAACGAGCGCACGCAGTCAGTGCTGAAATGCCTCGCCACTTTCAGGCCAGGCACAACGGCCCCTTTAAAACTTTTCCAGAAGCTCCTGGGACATATGGCATCCTCCGCGGCAGTCGCGCTGCTGGGGTTGATGCATATGAGACCGCTTCAGCACTGGCTACAGACTCGAGTCCCGAGACGAGCATGACGGCGTAACACGCACCGTGTGATGGTCACCCCCACCTGCCGCCAAACATTCAAACCCTGGACCCATCTGCTTTCTGCGGGCAGGAGTCCCCTTGCAGCAGGTATCCCAATGCGTCCTGGTCAAGACTGGCACTTCCAGATTGGGATGGGGCGCCGCGTGCAAAGGGCACGCAGCTGCGGGCCATTGTAAAGGGGCCAAGCTGCGCTGGCACATCAACTGCCTGCAGTTGCTGACTGTTTTCTTTGCCCTGCGGAAGTTCCTCTCAGGGCAAACACGTCTTGATCAAATCAGACAGCACCACCACAGTAACGTACATAAATCGCCAAGGCGGCATACGCTCCCTCAACATGTCACAACTGTATCTCATCTGTCTGAAACATTAAAGGAATGTTTTGGGTTTGATACAAATTAAATTATTTCAAAAATTATTTGGGCTTTTCCTTCGATTATTTATTAGAAATAAGCCAAAATCGTGGTTACAATAAAGCACTTACATTGGAAATAAATGTGCCAGTCCATAAATGTTAATATTGGATATAACTTTACACAGATAAGTTTATTAAGCAATAATATTACACTAAAATCCTGTTAACACCTTGTGACCTTTTTCTGGTCAAAAAGTGTATCAAGATTGAAAAAATACATTTATTTTTTAGAAATATTGATGGTGAAACATAATGGGTGAAAATAAATAAAAACAAAATGGTTGTTATGATTTAAATTCCTTAAAAAAATAAAAATAAAATTAAAAAAAATGTAGAGGGAGCCTTTTACCCCATAAATGGTCCCCACAGGGGTTATTGTGATATTGTGTAAATACAGGGACAATAGTTATAGGGCAAAATTTGTCAATTTAGGCAAATACTTTTGAGTAACAAATTAAGATTACCCTTATTCAAAATAACATTTCTGTTAACTTCAATCATAATTATTTTCCAATATATGCTAAAGACTAAATATACTGTAAACGGTGGGATAATTTATTTTCTGTTAACTTCAATCATATTTGGCATTTCATAACGTCTCAAGTATTTTATAAACAACGGAATCAGCATTCTGATTGAATAAATCAAGTTGAGCATACTTTGTACATTATTCATTTCAAATCTGTTTGCCCCCCTTGGGATGGGGGGAGGAGGGTACTCCAAATACTATCCTTTCAACAGTTATTTTTTTATTTATTTTTTTTTTTTTAACACATTAAACAAAACTGAAAATGACAAATAAGTATTTTGTCTCAAAATAAATGTGATAGTTTCATGGATTGTCATTAGCTATACATTTGTAATATTTGAAAAAAATATCCTAAAAATCAAACTTTAGACATGTCATGCAATAATCTCTAGGATCAGAAATATTTTGCAGTATAAAGTGACAAACAGGTGTTTAAGAATGTGCAGGTGTAGTTTTTGTTAGTGTTTAGGGAGAAAATAAAATCAAAAGTGCCTTTTACCCAGTTATGGACTGGCCCTATTCACTTCCATTATAAGTCCCTTATGGCAATTTTGGTATTTTTTTTTTTTTTTTTTAATTAAATAGGGACCTATTGATTATTAATAAACATGAATTCAAATAGAGACAATCTTTCAGTTATGCCATATTCATTTATATCCTGGGTGAAAGACGAGAACTGTCAGGATTGTAAGATCTAAATGTAATTTATACTATGAATAACAACAAAGAACAGCTCTACCATAAGATTCATTTTCATCCTCATTAACAATCTTATTTCAGGACACTTTGATTTCCTATACTTTCACACCTTTGCAATCCAGTAAAAATTGGTCGCATAGGTTATAGGTTGCTATGTGAAGCGTTCTGACCTTGGGTAGGCATTATGTAGGCAGCTTCCCTATCCGAAAGTGCACTTTCCCTTAGAGACAAGAGAAGATTCATCATAAGAAAATCCCAGTGATGCAAACCACAATGAATCAAGTAGTCTTCCAAAGCCCAGAGGAGAAAGTTAGGACACACATTAATTGGAGACCTTACAACTCAGCCATGCTAAATAATTATGCTAATAGGCCTTGTCACTTCTGAAGGAGGGAATTGGAAACAACAGACTGTGCAGGGCACTCTCAAAGCCGCAAAATACATTCTGAAGAGTTTTAGTATCAAAAACTGGTCATCCACATACAAGGTGCCGGCTCATTACTAGTTCTCTGCCCAGTCATTATATTCTGATTAAACAGTCAACAACAAATCATCGGGAGATGAAAAGGTCATCTTGCAGAATTAAGTGGTCCCCCTGACTTACACTGATGCATTTATACAGGAAGTGTGCTGTTCTCACAGCTACATATAGTATTTCCTGAAGGGATCAATTATAGATTTTCTTTAATGTACTGTATATTCTCAGGTTTACCATCAGCTCAGAGATAAGAATGTTGCCTTTTATCTGAATTTTTGCACTGTTATTGCATTGTACATACCGCTTGGTTTCGCATAACACAAACAAACATGCATCTCCACCACAGGAAAGACTCAATGCAATGCAATCTCTCTCTCTCAAAGCCCCCCCCCCCCCCCCCCCCTCTCCCTCTCTCATTCTTTCTCACTTTGTCATCATCAATGCACAGTTTTTGCATGCTGAGGCATGAACCAATTATTTCACATAAATAGATTGGTTCTCTTCTGCAAGTTATTTATCATTCTGGGTTGGTAAATGTGTTTGTGGCACCATAATTATTCCTCAATGTAATATTTTCAATGCTCTCTGTTCATTTTTGATAAGCTGGCACCTGAAGTCGCTGAACGGCTATCAACAATAGTAATTAGAGCAAGTAGTCTTATGTCTCCATACACAAATAAAAAAAAAAATTTAAACTCAAAAATTACTTCATATTCACATCACCCTGCAATTACTCTAAAATCCTACAGCCATAACGAGCCTCAAGGGCATTAATGACGTCGCTTGAAAGTTGAAAGTGAGCCTCCTCTTAAATGACATCCAAAATTGATATCAAAAAGTAATTTTATTGGGGCCTGGGTAGCTCAGTGAGTACTGACGCTAACGACCACTCCTGGAGTCGCAAGTTTGAATCCAGGGCATGCTGGGTGACTCCTGCCAGGTCTCCTAAGCAACCAAATTGGCCCTGTTGCTAGGGAGGGTAGAGTCACATGGGGTGAACTCCTTGTGGTCACAATTAGTGGTTCTCACTCTCAATGGGGCATGTGGTGAGTTGTGCACGGATTTCAGAGAATAGCATGAGTCTCCACATACTGTGAGTCTCCACAGTGTCATGCACAGTGAGATAAGATGTGCGGACTGACGGTCTCAGAAGCAGAGGCAACTAAGAGTTGTCCTCAACCACCCGAATTGAGGTGAGTAACTGCACCACCACGAGGACCTACTACCACGAGGTTTATGCTTAAAACAAGACAATACTATTGGCCAATGGGGTAAGAAAAATAACTTAATTCAAACCCAATTCACCCATTTAGTAAAAAAATATATATTTTTAAAGCAAAAACCACACTAAATGTTATTTCTCTTAAAACAAAACTTTAAGGGATAGTTCACCCAAAAATGATCTCATCTTTTACTCACCCTTATTCCATCCCAGATGTTTATGACTTTCCTTTTTCTGCAGAACATACATTTTTTGTAGAATATCTCATCTCTGTTGGTCCATATGTTTCCGGTCCTTCTCACCCCCGCTCCGAACGGGACTCGAACCGACATCTCCGGCGTGGGAGGCGGGTGTGCTAACGAGGAGGCTAAAGGCTACAGCCCCTAGCGTCAGTCGCTAGTGCACCTCTTGAGGTCACGAGAGTGAGGTTTATACACTGCACAGCTATTAACCAGCTGGCTCCCGTTACACATACAAATGCTAGTGAATGGTGGCCAGAACTTTGATTCTGCAAAAATCACATAAAGGCTGCATAAAATCCAGTGGTTAAATCCATGTCTTCAGAAGCTATATAATAGGTGTGGTTGAGAAACAGATCAATATTTATTTACTCTAAATCTCCACTTTTATTTTCACTTTCGCATTCTTCTTCTTTTGTGTTTCGGTGATTTGCATTCTTCATACATATCGCCACCTACTGGCCGGGGCTGGTCAAAGGCAGAGATTTACGGTATAGTAAAAAAATATTTAAATATTGATCTGTTTCTCACCCACACCTATCTGAAGTCCTATGAATTACTTTTATGCTTCTTTTGTGTGCTTTTTGTAGATTTAAAGTTCTGGCCACCATTCGCATTGAATGGAACAACACATCATAAATAATCCTTTAAAAATCGTAATTTATGTTCTGCAGAAAAAAGAAAGTCATACACATCTGGGATGGAATAAGGGTGAGAAATAAAGAGAGAAGTTTCATTTTTGGGTGAACATGTAAATGTATCTTGATTAAAGGATACTTAGGTATTTTTACTGGGGGGGAAAAACGAAATACTGATGAAGAAAAATAGTTTTTAAAGTGAACTCATCATAATTCTAAAGTCTACAGTTTCCAATCCTAGCTGGTGATAGGTAACCATGGGGTAACCTCCTCGTGGTCACTATAATGTGGTTCTCGCTCTCAGTGGGACATGTGGGGAGTTGTGCTTGGATGCCATAGAATAGCGTGGGCCTCCACACGTGCTACATCTCCACGGTAACACACTCAACAAGCCACGTGATAAGATGCACGGATTGATGGTCTCAGACATGGAGGCAACTGAGATTTGTTCTCCACCACCCGTATTGAGGCGAGTCACTGAACCACCACGAGAACTTAGAATGCATTGGGAACTGGGCATACCAAATTGGGGAGAAAAGGGGAGAAAATAAAAAATAAAATATGCTAATTCCAGTTAATAAGCCTTTAATTGGCTTCTGTATATTCTTCTTAACTCTGCCTTCAGATATTGAAAGAACAGAGTTTTTAACATTTGCATTTAAAGTGCAGTCGAAGAACAAAGGAAAATGATTTAAAAAAAAAAAAAACTTTACACAAAACATGACCTTATAAATGGTACTCCCTTGGTTTTGTGAGAGACAATGGTGTATGCACTATAGTGTCAAGTACCTCATTATCAGCATTACTCACACAGTACAGCAAAATCTAGTCTAAAGAGACTCGTGGAACAGACAATGATGCAAGTGTTCTGTGAGTCAGATACACGAGAATGGCTGCAAGCAGCAAAGCCAGTTGAGAACATTTTACAGACCACAAGGACATCTAGATGACCTGCTGATTGCAGGAAACTGTCACGCCCTCCAGCAAGGAAACTCATTGTTAATTGGAATGTCTGATTTGGGGGGTTAGATCTTGGATGATGCAGATCATGCATAACATTACGCCACAAGTGATTAGTTAGCAGACTGATCACACAGTAGGTAGAAAGTTTTGCTGCGGAACTCAGTTTGTGCTTACTGAAATTCGAGTCACTGCCTCCCAGTGGCCGTTCAAGTGTTGCTGATCAGATGGGCACGTGTGAGCTCCAGTTTACGGGTGAAATGTCCAACAAGTGGCACCAAAGGCGAGTTATATTTTTATTTGTAAATGGTGTAATACAGTCAACACTTTTTTTTAATCTACACCCTTACCCTAACCTAAACCCTCAACTCTAAACCTAACCGTCAGTGGAGTAAAATTGTAATTTTAGAACAAAAATGCAACCTCTAATTCACGCTCACCATTGTTTATATGAATGTGATTACTTCCTGGTTCCCACATGACTAGAACTAATGTCTCTGAGGTTGCTAGAGGGAAAGCTGTTCATGCTTGAATTGATGCAAAAATGTCTAATAGGAGATGGCGCTTGTGGGTAATTCACCAGAATGGAATTGATTTCAGGTTACATGAACTTTCTGAAACAACATGTTGATTTCCTGTGTGATGGTGTTGTTGTTAGGAAAGTTTGACATTGTTTGGGAAAACTGTTTTCTTTTACTGAACTGATTTATCCAACCCTCATGATACAAAAAGAAAAACAGCTTATACCAGCCTAAGATGGCTTGCTGGCTAAAAAGGTTTAAGGAACTAAAAGCATTTTTTATTTAAAGACCCTTTGAATTGTTCTGCAGTGAAAACTTTATTTACCAGTTTAAATACTGGTAACTGGTTAATAACCTGTTAATAACCATTTTATAACCACTACATTTTATTTTATAATTATTTATTGAAACCAAAGACCAAAGGGTTTATCACAGTATATTTTTGTAAGTAACTTCCTGTTGCATGAAAAAAATGTGGCTTTTCTCTTGTGCTTTAATTCTGAAGGAAACTGCTGTATTCCACATTTCTTTGCCTAATTGCACATTGTGGAGGTAGCGTTTCGTGACATGCTGATAACCTTACTATATACTCTTCCGTTCAAAAGTTTAGGGTCACTTAATCATTCTTTCCTTATTTTTTGTTATTATTTTTTTTCTTCACATTTTAGAATAATAGTAAAGTCATCACAACTATGGAATAACAGAAATGGAAATATGGGAATTATCTTGTGACTAAAAAAATCTAAAATAAATCCAAACTATGTCATATTTTAGCATCTTCAAAGTAGTCACCCTTTGCCTAGATTTTGCAGACATGTACTCTTGACATTTTCTTAATCAACTTCTTGAGGTATCACCCTGGGAAAATTTTCCCATCTATATGCTGGGCATTCCATGGCTGCTTTTCTTAATCATTCAGTCCAAGTCATTAATTTCAAAAACTGACCCCAAAGCAAAAGCCTTCAGATCAAAAGGTTTTTCAGATCTTGAAACTTTTCAGGCAAGTGACCCCAAACTTTTGAACATTGAGTGTATAATTACCTCATATGCATGCACAGTTAATCCAGATACAGGGAAAATTCTTAGAGGTAAATAGAAATTTAATCCATACAGGAAACAAATTTGATTTCTTGGTGAGGTTTATTTTGGGCTTGTGTTTTCAGACTAAGTTGTTGTTTTCTCTTGTGAAATCGGGCAACTCTGTAAATGGTATATCATCCACCCTTAGCACAGAGTACTGTCATTTTGAAAGTAAACTTTATTAACCCTTCTATTATTTTGTACAACCAGTTACCATTTGGAAAGGAGTCTGCAGAACTCCAGAACCAGTACAAAAAAATTAAGTTTCAAAACCGAAATGAAAAACATTTAGCTTTTAGTGCCTGCTTAGCTGATTTAATCTGATCTAGCTGGTCTACTGGCCTTGCTAAGCTTGTGTTTTGCTGGTTAGCCATCTGGTCTCCCAGCTTAATCAGCTTAAAATTTCCCAAAACCCTCCTAAAACTATCAAAACAGAGCAGCCTAACCAGCTTGCCTTGACTGGAAGACCAGCTAAAAAAACAGTATGTTTCAGCAGGGAAATCTGAAAGCCATATATCGTATCACTCTAGTTGCAATCCTATCTCTAGCTTGACATTAACTGTAAGAATAGAATATCACTTTGTGCTGAAATTGATAATGCAACATAACATAACAGATCTCTGTTTTTTAAGATATAAGGCTTTAATTTGATTATGTCTTAATTAGTCTAATACCTTTGGACCAAACAGTTCTGAAACTTTTTGTTGATTTGATTTTGTTTGCTTTTATTTCTATAGGCTGTCCATGTGTACTAATCCTCATCTTCACAGAAGTGGCTCTACACGTGAGTCCTCCTTCTGAATGAAGTTGTACAAAAATGATCCAAGATTAGCAGAAGAATGTATTCCATCTCTGTTTAGTCCCTGAAATGCTCTAATTAGATCAGCAGCCCAAGTGCTCCCAGCGCAGGGAGAAAATTAAAATCATTAAATGAGCAGGAGTTTGCTGCATATTTATAGGGCATAATTCTATGAGCTGTATGACGTACTGCTGCAGCTGCTAATTGGCATAAATGACTGCATAAATGACCACCATTTAAGTATTTTTTATATTTATTTTTTATAAGATATGGAATCTTTCGTAGCACTTCAATTTAATACCCTTTCTTAGAGCCAGCTGTGACTGTAGAGCACTTTGGATTGGCATCTTGAGGTCAGCTGTTTGTATTTGGACACATTAGGTAATATAAATACATGAGAAGCACCTCTCAGAGTTTCAAGGCAGTTACAGCTCTCCTGGTAGATTGGAGCAGCTGCTGATACATCAGTCATTTAAAGGTGGCATGCAGGCGTGAAGTCTAAATATGAATCAGGTCCACAAACTTTAAGCTCTCCTGAGGAGAAAGGTTATAGGATGGCTTTCCAATGTGGTGGTGTGGTCGTAATGTAGCCTTAATGCGGGAAGCTACCCAGGGGGGTGGTTCTATATTTCCATCTAATAGCTTTGAAGAGTTCACAGGTGTTGGAAAGGTAGACTTTAGTTTACTGTATTTTCTGTGAGGACATCTCCTAAAGTGTTTCTTTATTTGATGCCCTCAGTTTTTCTTTTTGGGATAGACCCTTCCTAACGGTTCCTCTTCCTTCTTGTTCCAAGATGTAATATTAGATACAGAGCTGTGTTTTGTTCACACATAATGGCAATTGGTCCTGAGTCCAGATGATTCTCAATTTGTGGGCAGTCAAAGCTATTCAACATGAATGAGCTCTTTGAAGCTGAGGGCAGATCCAGCAAATGGAAAAAGCTCTGGAAGGAGCCGAACTAGAGATGCATCAAACAGCCATGCATTATCCACACTGATGGTACATAATCCAAAGACTATGGGGGTGCACAGATCAAGCACCACGAGTAGTACATGTCACAATAATATGGTCCTGTTTACACACAAGACTAATTAACAGCTTTTTTTTACAGCAATTAAGTGAATACATTAAAACCATTTGAATAAATACAGCCAAATATGTATGGTGGTTTACAGATGAGTGAGAATTTTGTGCCACATAATTTGGAAATGTGAGACAATGTGACTCGGGAGATTATTAATTTACACATATCCACAAAATGTGGGAATACTACTGTTAAATCAACTGACTGTAATTGATTACTTGAGGGTTGTTGTTTTATAAGAAAGTTTAACAATGTGGCAAGATAAGATGTGATTCTACACACCATGTAATCTATTAGTTCAGCAACACTGAATGCAGCTGATACCAGAAACTAGTAAGATTTTTTACACTGTATGCTAGGTAATAACGGCATAATATTCACAACCAGTTTATGGCACCAACCCATTTGAGCTCATGATCTTACCACTCATCACACATAGTGTCATGATGAAGACACCAGTAGTTTGAGTACAAAACAAATAGAGAAAATTAAAATGGATAGGCAAGTGAAAGTTTTACATTTCTTAATGCTGTGGAACTTTTGTTTTTTGTTTTTTTTTCATTTGAATGGTTTAAACTTGTGCCAGTGAATAGATTTTAGCGCTTGCATATAGCACTAGCATGCCATAGGTTAAGAAACACTTTGATTAACCTCTGTTATGTCTTATTGGTCAAATTAAGCAATATCACATGAGCAAGAGTACTGTTGTCCTGAATATCATCACCCTTGTGATTTGGCTGCAGCCTTGTGCCACAGGTAATCACAGCCATGCTGATCTCAGACAACTGCACAATTGTGAGTGTGACATTGCTTTTACAACAGTTCATCAAACAAGTAAATAATATTCAATAAATTACATTTTCAGAAAACATTTTGGCCATTTCATTTGGTATTTCTTCTCTGCCAGTGAAAATAGTTCCAAAAGATGTCAAAGCATCAAGTATAAATGTATTCTCCACACTGATCTCATTGTCTGGTTTTGTTTTGAACTAGTTTCATTCATGAAGGAATCAGTGTTTTTGAGCAAATCTTTTTTAAGTGAGCAAATCTTTTAAGTAAACAAATTGTTTTCATTCACTTCCATTCTCTCGTTAGTAAACAACTCAGGGTGTCTTGATCATCTCCCTAGTTCAGATTTGTTTAGGGAGTCTGACATTTCTAGGGCTGGTCCAATAGCAAAATCATTCAAGTGAACTGAAACGTTTGTTCCCTAGAAATACCTAGAATGCACTGAAAAAACCAGGGAGCATCGTTGCTCACTATGTTCCCTTACCGGAAACATCATCATGTCTTCTGAAGTCCTTTGAGTTGTCAGAAGACGAGCACAAGTGTAAAACTAAAAGCCTTATTTTTTATTTAAAATTGGTATTTTTTTTGTAATTTCTATCATCCTTAATATCCATGAAAAGGAAACAATGCTTTATATATTGAGTCGTTTCAAATCACAATGAGTCATTTGAATTTTTTTTTAAAAATGCTCTCCTTTATATATTTGGCAGATGCTTTTTTTCCAAAGCGTCTTACAGTGCGCTTTTAACAGGGACAATCCCTCTGGAGTTAAGGGCCTTATTCAAGGACACAATGGTGGTGGTGGCTGTGGGGTCTGAACCGGAAACCTCCTGATTACCAGTTCCAGGCTTTAGCCCACTACACCACCACAACCACCACCACCACTACACCCTTGCCAGTGTTCACGATATACTGATTCATGACATAGGGAACTTGGGAGCTGATTGAGATGCACCATCTGTGTTGTTTCATAAATCACTTAAATATATTATTCAATGACTCACACTCAACATAAAATTTGTGCTGTCAGTCTAGGCAATTCATTTAATAATTTTTCACATTTAATCGTGATTTATCACAGATTTTGAAAGTGATGAAATTTGACTCTGTATACACTCACTTTTTTATGAACACTATTGTCCTAATAAATTCCCATATGTGTTCTTATGCTGTTGTAGCCCATCTGCCCCAAGGTTCAACGTATTGTGCATACTGAATGCTATTCTGCTCACTACAATTGAACAAAGTGGTTATCTGAGTTGCCGTAGCCTTTCTGTCAGCTTGAACCTGTCTTGACATTTTCTGTTGACCTCTCTCATCAAAAAGGTTTTTCTGTCCGCAGAACTCAGATTCCATTTATGTACTTTTTATGAAAGAAAGCAAAACAATGTGACAATATAATGCTTTATTAACATTTTCCAAACAAAGCCTTCCACAGTATAAAGATAGAAATGCACAAAAATATCACCAATTCAAGTAGTATTAAACATTTCCCAAAGTCTAAGTGGGAGGTTGACTAATTTAAATAACTAGTCCCCCTATAGGTTGCATAGTCATTGCAATGGGCATTAAATCTCTTAAACTCATTCTCCACAATGTTATACATGTCCTTAATCTGCCGGTAGACTGTGGCTATCTGCTTTGCTACAGCGATCGTGAAGCCGCGCTCATGATTCGTGCAGCCTGATGTCACATAAAAATCGACAAGTGTGTGCTGTTTTTTCTTTAGCCAAAATTGGTATACATTGACAGAATTTGAAAACACTGCCTCCAGAGGATAAAGTGGTAAGTGTTTCAGAGCATATAAACAAGTGTGCCATCCATTTATATCCAGGAGAGGTCACCAGAAGCCAGTTGTAAAAAGAATTGTTTTCAGCTGAACAGGGTGTAAAACAGTGAAGATAAATTCTTATTTTATTTAAACTACCCCCCAACCAAAACCCAAATCTATCTCTAACCATTAGAAGAGACAAAATGCAATGTTAGGGATAAAAATGCAACCTCCTTATCACGCTCTTGATTGTTTATACAAACGTGATTACATCATCGTTTCAATGGGAATTGAACTTTGGTTAGGTTTAAGTCCTTTACAAGGAAATGTTTTTTGGTTACAAACTGGTAATTACAAGGGTATTATGCTATAAATATGGTTTATGACGACATTTCTAGTGTCCACATAATTTAAATCACTTAAAAACATACTAAATGATGTTTTATTGAAAATGTAAATGTTAGTTTTTTGTGAAAGTCAGGTTTGGGGATAGAATCTATGGAGAGTCCTCATAAAGATAGCTGCACCAACAACTTATTTCTGAATTACTACATAGAATTTTTCCTGGGATGACGGATATAAATAATCAAATGTTTATGGAGAGTGGGTAATTAAAATCTGTTATACACAAAACTGTCATGAAATCTAGTTTACATGATGGAAGTATTGCGTGCCTGTTACTGTGTGGTAACTTGTTACTGTGGTAATGACTAAATTCACTAAATTCAGCACGTGCTGCATGGTGGCCTGACCGCTCGTCTCATCCCTCACTCCAGCTGCAGCACACACAGCTCTCGCGCCCTTTTAAAATTGTAACCCGAAGACACAGACTGCATCCGAAAAAGGGAAATGCTGCCTTCAGGGGACTGCATAAGGAGGTAGGATGAAATAAGGTGCTTTTTAAACTGTTCAGAGACCAGTTTCCTTTAGAGTTCAATCAAAAATGCTATTGTTTAAACCATTAATTGATTAGGCAGCTGCCTATGTTTTCGGATGCAGCTAAAGCTCGTGTAAAACAGCACTGACAAAGTGTAACTCCGATCCCAGTATCCTCTGTCGGTGTTGTTGTTTTCGGTGTTGTTGATTTCGGTGTTGTTGACATTGAATCGCACGTTCCAACCACGTCAGTGTTGGAAAAAATGGTTGATACTAGATTACGGCACTAAAGTGACATCTATGTGAATGCGAAAGCAACAGGTGAAAAGTCTCCTCAGGTGTTCCGTTCCTCGTAAAAGATCTTATCTAGGAAGTTACTAAAGGATAAGTACCAGGGTAGGGTTGCACCAGTTGTGCGTAAGGTCTCACTTAAGTTGAGACGTAAAGTTCACACTAAGGGCTTAGCAGCTACTAGTTAGTTTGTAACTAAGTCAGTGCTTAATTTGGTTGCACCTCTTGTTCTTAAAGCAAGACTTAAGTAGTAGGTCAGACGTTCTCTGTATAGTAATACGTAGTCACATAATATGACGTTGACCTGTATTGATCCAATAAGCAGCCTTGAAATTTGTACACAGAAGTATTAAAAAGCTGTGACTTTCAGTTTGATCTTGTTCAAACCTCGTTTGCTCACGTAACTGTCAGCTGTAATAAATTATATCCCCATTGAAATAAGATATGTAATAAAAAAAAACTTTTAATTAATGGTATAGCCTATGTGAATAACAATATTCAATAACTGTATCTAAAATGAATAAGGGGCAATAAATAGGCCTACATAAATACTAATACAACAGGCTGGAAAAATAGACATTTATTCATTTTAATATCTGTTTCGTATATGTTGAAACTTGACACCGTGCAGCTCACACAGGAAAGTAACCCTAAGTGCACCGTTAGATAGGGTTCATGCTGAAGAGGTAGCCTATGTTTTTTACATAATGTTTCTCCCGTAAATGTAAATGAGTGTCAATGCCAACATCATCAAATATGTTGAAAGGACTGAAGCCTGTCAACCAAAACATGAGCTCATTGGTGCCATTAAATGAGTCTGCTTTTTTATTCCATCCGTTACTCCTGGTCGGAGTCTTCCGTAAATATTTTGTTTAAAAGTAGGATTATGTTCGAACTAAGTTTAATGGTGAAACACTCACATATTTTGTAGTGCGTAAATTGTGACTTAGTGCCCCTTTACGCTACAACTAGTCTAAGTTGTAACTTACGTTTAGCTGGTGCAATCGGCCCCAGGACTGTAGGTGGGAAAGGGCCTTATGAGAACGCTGAATATGATCTCTGACCATCTCAGGATGCAAGGACATTGGGACAGCAGGTGAAATGTCATATGTCTCATAAATGTCTACTCTTTAGCTGCCGTTTGAATGTAACATTCCAAAACAAATATTTTGCAACATTGCAGCAGCTCCACGAAGCCCAGAATGTCAGGCAAAGGAGAGTTGTCAGCTTAATTAAAGATTATTAGATCTTTGGGGAAATAGCCAACGGCTGGGTTTCACAATAACGCTGCAACTTAAGCCTTTACGATCATCTTAACTTGAATTGCTCATTATTTTATGATGGATAGCACCTAAACCAGCACATAGATTGCTCGTTATAAAGTAGAACTATAGTGCTTTGTTATGGGAGATGTCCATCAATGTACCCGATGATCATAATAATAAGGGAATCTCACGTAGTCTGTGTTGTTAAAAATTAAAGGCATCAGTACTGAACTACTCAGAGACCTTTCTAAACAGAATGAAGGGAATCTCTCATTGCACACTCACTCTAACCTCCTTTGTTAAATGTTTTTTTATTATTATTATTCATGCCTATTTATTAAAGTTTTAAACTGCAGGGTCACTTTACTCACATATGTCTTAAGAAATCTGTTTAATAAGATTATCTTTCTATTGCTATCATAGTTATGATAATCAAATAAAGTCAATAAAACAATTATACTTTATTATGTGTCATGTAAATTTAGATTTATCTTTAGACCTAATTTAGACCTATCACATTGCATTTGCAGACTGCAGAGATTGCCAATTGATTTAAAACAGCGCCCCTTGCTGAGATATTTTTATAAAAATCTTTGTTTGTGTTCTGCAGAATAAAGAAAGTCATGCACATCCGGGATGGCATATGGGTGAGTAAATGATGAGAGGTTTTTAATTTTTGGGGGAACTTCCTTTAAGTGATACAAATAGTGAAGCATCTCAGTATATCCACACCGTTGTGATTTATACAACAATGATTTGGCACCCTGTTTTATTTTTGTTCCCTTTTTCCCCTGTTTTATTCACCTAACACATTACATTGTGGTGCAAAATGTATTCTAAGATTTAGAATGACCTTGGCTTCAATTCAATTCGGTTTTTGTTCAATACACTATATTTTGCCATCTCCCAGACAAAAAGAATGAATGCATTTACCATTTACATTATTCTTGCTGTATTCAAATTTTTTCCAGCATACAAATGCAGTCAAATTGTTTCTTTCTTTTTTTTTTTTTACAAACAATAATTCAGGCTGGGTTTTGGAACACACTGATATCACAAAAGCATCCAAAGATAAATCATGCAACAGGACACTCTCGACAATGGCAGATGACAAAGTCAATCACACAATGTTGAAACCGAGAAATCCTCTTGATGCAGACTGCTTCGGATTTGGATTTAAAAACTCTTATACTTTAAATCACCGAAGACTTGGTCACCCAAGGGATTGTCTGTAGACACAAGAGTTTTTTCTTCTCCATTAAAAACATTAAGTTCTCTGGAGTGATGCCTCTTGAGGTCATGCACACACAATGGCACCAGAACACTATCACACAATCACAGGGTAGAGTGAGTGAATTGAGTGCTTGGTTCTTGTTTTAAGAATGACAACACAGTCTGATTCACAGAGACAGATTTCTTTTCTTATCTCTAATGGCAAAACCATACTAGACTGGGCTGTCTGGGAATACATTTTATTATAAAAAAAATAATAAAGATGGCTGGAAATTTTAAGGTTTAAATTGTGTGTTTGGGGGGCGGGGGCAAAGATGCTTTATATTTATCTTTATAAAATCTAATTCAGAAGTCAAATCACCACAAGAATTTGATATGTAGAGGTAGATGAATCTTTGATTGAGAAATGTGAGAATGTGTATTTCCCAGTTAAGACCATTTAAGAAAACTACTTGAACAGCTGTGTATTTTCAACTTCAGTTGATCTATCATATATGTGAATATTTGAAAGGTTTATGTAAGTTTAATTTTGTTTTGCAATGTATTCAGTCTTGGTTGTCCTGAGTAAATCAAAGCTTAGTGTTGTACTGCTTTTCAAATCAATCTAACCCATTATATAACTTGGCCTTGGGGCAATAGGATGCTCTCTTCCCCCCTGGAGCAGCAGTGGTTACTGAATGTTCAGAGTTACTGGCTGTTCAGAGAAGCCATAAATCTCTGTCTCTGTTGCTTTGATAAAGAGCAGTTGGCGACAGCCATCCTATCACTCACATGACCGTGGTGGCCTCTTTGAGGTATCACACTTCATCAGACAAAGTAAAACTGAGCTTGACATTTGAGAATGTGAGAAAGAATATATTGAGGCCCCATACATGTGTTTTCATGTGTGGCTTCTAGCAGTGTTTCATTTTTCTGTGTGCTGTTGACACTCCGTATGAACCATATCAATCTTTTTCCATATAAATCTTTTAGCCTATTACCACCTTAGGACGAATAATACTTGGAATATCAAAATATTCTGTCCTGACACAAGTCATTGTTGATTTCACTGTTGTAGGGGAAAGACTCTAGGGCTGCAGATAAGACCGTTGCCATGGTCCTGAAGGAGATACCCAATAAGGCATCCTCTGAAGGCAAACCCCTCCTCACGGTGACAAACAAGGTGGGCAGAACTACTGCAGTTACTGCTAGAGTTAAACAGCACCTCCATTCTTGCTGGTGATGATAACAAATCACGAGGCTTTGACCATCACATGTTAAACTCTAACTTTAAATCTAACAAAAAATCACAGTGTGTCGCTGCCATTAGAAAACTCAAACAAAAAACACAATAGTTAACACAGGCTGTTTTCTTCCTTTCAGAGCTGCTCTGTTGGGTATAAAATGGGATTGCTCACATCAGTCAAGACTTGTCACAGGCAGTAGAATAGGGACAATAGAAATGGTCCTTTTAGATGGACACACATGGATTTAAATAGTAGCTTTGTGGCAAGCTTAAAGTGATGGAGATGTCCATGAATAGATGTTTTAACAGAAAAACCACAATGAAATATGTAATTACCTAGCTGTGTAAGAAACACTTCTAATATAGGAAGACACTTCACCACATACTATGCACATTCAAAATCACATTAGCCTTCATAAGTAGCTAATAATATGGACATGATTCGATGTATTAAACATTATTTTGCATTTATTTTAATTGCAACTAATTGCATGATAAGATTGATTTAAACCAATGTATTTATCTTTCTGGCAAAAATTTTTTTTTTGCCCTTCATTGGTTGGTATCAGTCTAGAAAATGTCATTGTCATAGCTTTTATAGCTTGTCTTCTTTTTGCCTGTGTGGTCTGTCTACGGTGCATTATGTGTTAAATCGTGTGTGTGTGTGTGTGTGAGAGAGAGAGATTGAGTTGTTTTTTGTGGTTTACAAGAAACAAAAATTAGGTTACTCTAGTATTTATGAGGTTATTATGCTTTAAATGTGGTTTATGAGGATACCCCCTAGTATTCCTTTAACTCAACTGGCTTAAAAAACATACTAAACTATGTTTTTTGAAATAATGAAAAAAAAGCCAAAAGTTTTCTGTGATGGTTAGGTTTAGGGGTAGGTGTAGGGTTAGAGGATAGCATATAAGTTTGTACAGTATTAAAAACATATAAAAAGTGTGTGTGGGTTTTTGCTTTGCTCCCTATTTAGATAGCTAAGTAAACTTGTGTGTAGTGTCATGGTGTCTAACTATTGATGCAACACAGATTATGATTTTGAACTATTCAATTATAATTGCATTATAGGCTACTAAGTTTTAATTGCAATCAGTAAATCTGGTCTCCACTGCTTTTGCCTCATAATTGACTAAATGAGTGATGCAATGTCTTTGCAAAGCATGTAGTAGTATACTTTGTATGTTTTTGAGACAATATACAGTACGTCCATAATAACATGTAGGATAGTTAATTTTCAGGACAGATGAGGTAGTCTACTGATCAATTATAGAATCTGGAGCTTAAGGTGCTTCCCAAACTGCACACTTCTGCACTATTCTATGCCATTTTGTAGTGTAAGTAGTGCAAGTAGTAGGTTTACACTGAAAATGCATCAAAAAGAATTGTACTTTAAGCACCCGGATGATGCACTTTTTCAACCATCAAAAAGGAGTGTGGAATGTTGGACACTTCATGCACTCAGTGTACATGGCTTGCCGTAGATATCAGAAGGGACGGAATTAACTGGCTGCACTGCTGGTCTGACAAAACAATTGTAAATAATGAAGAATGTAACAGCTGGTGAAGCTTCAGTGTATACAGCACCTAACAAATATGATCTGAATGCTTTACCACACATTATGTGTGTTTGAAACGTTTTCGGACTTACAACAATTTAAAAAAATTCATAAACTTCATGGCTGAGTGCATAGTATATTTTATAAGAGCATAGTGTATAGTGTGTCGTTTGGGACACAGCTACAGCATCATTCCTCTGTGAAAAGTCATGTCCATACTGATCATTTTTTAAAGGCCTGAATAACTTTATACTGAGAAAGTCTCCATCTCTGTGTCTCTAAACAGTTTTAAACTGTGGATATATAAAACCTTTTTTGAACTTGTGCTCCAAAAAAAAAAATGCAAAACATTATTTTAAGAGAAAGAGGGCATTTAAGACTGCGTTTAAAGGGATAGTTCACTCAAAAATGTATATTCTGTTATCATGTACTCATCTTCATGTTCCAAACCCCTATGATTTACAGTACTTTCTTGCATCAAACAAAAAAAGGAACTGTAATGTATCATACTAGTCTCCATTTATTTATTAGTTTCTTCCCCTTTTTCTCCCAATTTGGAATGTCCAATTCCCAATGTGCTCTAAGTCCTCATGGTGGTGTAGTGACTCACCTCAATCCAGGTGGCAGAGGAAGAATCTAAGCTGCCTCCGCGTCTTAAACCGTCAACCCGTGCATCTTATCACGTGGCTTGTTTGAGCATGTTACTGTGGCATCCACACACAACACACCACATACTCCACAAAGTGCAAGAACCACATTATAGCGATCACGAGGAGGTTACCCCATGTGACTCTACCCTCCCTAGCAACCGGGCTAATTTGGTTGCTTCGGATACCCGGCTGGAGTCACACAGCATGTCCTGGGATTCAGACTAGCAAACTCCAGGGGTGGTATCCAGCATCTTTACCACTGAGCTACCCAGGCCCCCCTAGTCTAAATTTATTACATTGCATCTATTTTGGATACAATAAAAGTAGCATCTATTTTAGATACAATTGAAGTGAATGGTGACTGAGGCTGTTATTCTGCCTAATATCTCCTTTTGTGTTCCACAGAATAAAATAAGTGAGAGAGGTTTGGAACAACATGAGGGTGAGTAAATGATGACAGAATTTTCTATTTTTGGATGAACTATCTCTTTAAGTATATGATCTTTAGAAAGTAATTTTATTAAGCTGATTGAAAACACTTTTAGCCATTATGAGAACAAGGCATCCATTGTACATTGGAAGTTTTTGTTTTAGTACTTGAGGACCAACAACAAATGAACAACCTTGCTTTTGTTGCATGAACACTGACATTTTTTTTAAAATGTCATATTAATGATATGGTTAATTGTACAGACTTCACAAACAGCACTCAAAATACATTTTTTATATATTTTATATTTATATACATTTATATAATGTTTTATTTTACATTATTTTTTTGCCTGGTTTGGATATAACATTAAAAAAGAACCCTCTTTCTTCATGCATAAAACAGATGTTTATGTTTGTGCTGTTATTTATAACATTATAATTGCCTCACATGAGCCTATAACTCCCTCAACCTAGCTCCCTAACCCTCCTCCTTATAGACTCCTGCTAGCTAAACTGGTTCCAGGTTCCCTTGACAACAATATTTTGGAGTTACCAACAGAAGCTAAGCCCACATGACACAATTAGTTGAAGTTTTCCATGACATAATTCTGGATTTGCCCTCTGGCTCAAACACAAAGACATGATGCACTTTGTACAGAACAAAATAAAAAGGTACAAAATGGTTGGGTTATTTTAAATAATTGAAGAACAAGTAAATTCCTTTTCCTACTGTATATGTCAAATAATCCTATAATGTGAGAATTCAAACAACATTATAATTTTTCTGCCATTGTAATCCATTTACATTTTGCAATGTCAGGAAAAGGTAACCAGCTTTGTTATATTATCACAGGGCTAAATGTGGTTGCTAAAATGTCTGTCAAGTACCATGTCAAGATGGGACATAAGACGCACAATGCTGGTACAATCCCAGAATAGAAAATTTTGCACTACATGAATAATCAAATCCTAATTAAAGCGAAAGCATGTGACCTTGATGTTCAAGTCTTGACTTAATGTCAAGAAATCTAAGGTTGCAATCTTCTCTGTTTGAGCTTTAAGTAAAGAACACTTATTGCTATATATCACGTGCTGTTAATATAGTGTATTCTTCTCCTTAGCATTGCTTTTATGCTGTATCTTCTGAGGGACAATTTAATGTGCCATTAAGAATGTGTGATGTTTTTCAGGGGATGAAAGTTGCAGTAAATAAAAGTTACATGTTGCTCAGCAACAGCAAGCATTTTTAATAACAAGTGTAAGCAGAACAAATAAAATGTTACAGGAAGGTAAAAATAAATAACACCATCGGACTTAAGGAGAGAAAGAACATCAAGCTTTTAATGGGTATAAGCAAATATGTGTGCACTTGACTGATGTAGACACACCAAAAGTGATTTTTTCTTCAGTAAGTGCAGCTCAGTAAATCCACTATAATCTTTCCAGCAACTGCAAATCTCTTTATGTCCTTTCCAATTGCTATTGAATAAGTCAGACTGCAATGTGACTGCAGTCATCTGCTCTAATTACAAAAGTGGTTTAATTTTGAAAATAGTTAAATACAAATAAAGATAAGTCGACTGATAATTGTACCTTACTGCCATCCCCCTGCACTTTTTCACCCTGGATTTATTGCCTTGGTCTGGTTCTGCATTGCATGCCTCATTATTTATTTTATTTTTAATGCATCACATATAAGCTGAGATATAACACTTCCATTAAGAGCTTAACAAGGAACGCATCAGAAAAGGGAGAAAGGGGAAGGGAGTAAAAGAGAACACAACAACACAGGGTAAGCGTGGCATGTGTGTGGTGGCCTGGGCTTTGCCCTGGGCTTGATCTACACTGCATACCTTGCTTTTTTTTATGCATTACACACTAGTTGACACTCATACACAGGACGAGGAGAGAAGGGGAAAAAGGAGAAAAGAAAGACAGAAAAAAATAGCGGAATGTGCGAAATGTCCGGGGGGATAGGGGTGTGGACCTTAGGCATCTCTCCCTGATGGTCTGTTGTGGCGTGACATGGGTGGGGGGACTAACTTATGACATGGCCATGGAGGGATCAGAGGCAGCCTTATAATAATTTGATATTATTAATATTATTATTACTACTATTGTTATAATTTACCCTCTTCCTCTCAGTGACCAGGGGCAGGTTTACGATATCTGAGGTCCCAAGCAACCGACCAACCCCGGGCCCCATTTTGAAAATGTTTGCTTAATAATTACATACAATTTATTTTATAGCATAATTTTAAATTCATCCTATCAGCAAATAAAAATCTAGTTAAAGAAAGCCTAATTAATGCATGTGCTCCAGTTTTACACAACACAGTGATTTAAAAAAACTATATTTACCTACACATATTTTTACAAAACACTTCTTTTCTTTTTCTTTTATGATTAAGATGTGCAAAACCTACTACAATCAATAAAATTTTGTAATTCAGCTGTTATTTATTAGTATCATAACCCAACAATTATTTATTGTTGTCCAATTTGTCATTATAATATGATATAGTATTGTTATTATTTTTATTATATATATATATATATATATATATATATATATATATATATATATATATATATATATATATAGTAATGTCTTATTTACTTTACTTTCACCTGGAGCTTACCCCCGGTTTCACCTGGAGGGAACCCCCGTTCCCTGATGGAAGGAACGAGACGTTGTGTCGATTGTAGTGACACAAGGGGCTTCTTTCGGGAGCCTCGGATACCTCTGAATATGAAAAAGGCCAATGCCAAATTGGCGAACAGAATTTGCATGTCCCGCTGCACCAGCCGCGGCCTTTTCTACTCTATGTTTCTCTTCACAGTGTGTTAGATGCAGCTGGGGCCATCTAGCTATAAAACACATCGGGGAAGGCATTTTTTCTCAGTTTTATTCTTTCAGGGGGAAAAGACCCTGCGGAGACCACATCCTGCACAGGCTGGGGTGGGTGGGAAAAATGTGGCAAATTCATCACATGGGAGAGGCGCAGTGGGAGATCCTACCTAGCAAGGGAGGAGTTGCTACAAACACAGCAATTGGGGGGCAGAGGGAACTGCCCAAGGGAGACATGGGTCCGCCAGTGGGGGAACCGTACCGTGCAAAATACACACAGAGGGATTAATCCATGATAGTAAAACCCTGTGGAGCACCAGTTCCAGTACAGAGTAGTTAGTACCCGTAGTGGGTATGGTTGGGAATTCCTCCACTGAATTCGCGTGCCAGAGGACTAGGAAAGAAAAACATCCAGGGAGCGCAAGCTTTTGTGGACTCACCTGAGGATAAAAGCACACGTTCACCTCAGTGGAGGGGAAAGGCGCTAGCGCAAGCGATACACACGGTCAGTCAACCCTTGTTACCGAGTTCTACATGCTCAGACCTGACAAAACACGAGACGAAACTGACTGAACTCAGAGATTGTAGAATCTCGCAAAGGTTTTGGGTGTCGCCCAGCCTGCTGCTCTACAGATGACTGCTAGAGAGGTGCCGTTGGCCAGTGCCCACGAGGACGCCACAATCCTTGTAGAGTGTGCTCGAACTCACAAGGAGGCTGGCACGGCCTGGGTCTGATAGGCCAATGCAATGGCGTCGACTACCCATTGGGCAAGGCTCTGTTTGGAGACAGCGTTCTCTTTCTGCCAAAGCAAACAAAGAGCTGCTCAGAGAGTCTAAAGCTCTGTGTGCTGTCCAAATAGGTACACAAAGCACGCACAGGACACAGCAACTATAAGGCTGAGTCCAGATGCCTCTTAGAAACCTGATAATCAGGTTGTGCTTTCTTAGGGACTTATCGTCAACCGCATCATGGTGGCTGCTATAGCGGCAAGTAATACCTTTAAGGTGGAGGGGGACAGCCACCCCTCCAGCTTTTCCTGTAGGAATGAGAGCACTGACCCGACTGCGCACCTCTGTGGGTCTTCAGATAGGGAAGAACACCAATTTGCGACCACTTCAGTGTGTAAATCTGCCTGGTGGAGAGAGCTCTGGCTTGGTTAATGGTGTCTACGACTGCTGGTGGTATACCATTCAGATCTTCCGCATCAGGTCTGGGCGTGGATGCCAGAGGGTGCCCCGTCCCTGAGAAAGAAGGTCTTCCCTCAGGGGGATTTGCGAGGCAGGTGCTGTCGTGAGGAGTGTAAGATCTGAGAACCAAGTTCGGGTGGGCCAGTAAGGGGCCACTAGAGTGACTTGTTCCCCATCCTCCTTGAACTTGCACAGCACAGTGCAAGTAGGCTCACTGGGGGAAATGCATACTTGTGCAGCCCCCAGGGCCAGCTGTGTACCGGCGCATCTGTCCTGAGGGGACTTGCCTCTGACCTGAAGGAGTACCAGAGCGGGCAATGGGATTTCTCCTGGGAAGCAAACAGGTCTACCTGTGCTTTGCCATAATGATCCCAGATCAGCTGAACCACCTGGGGATGGAGCTTCCACTCTCCATTAAGCTGAGCCTGGCGAGTTGTGACATATGACGAGAGCGCACGCCGCCTTGGCGATTTATGTACAAACAGATTTTTGTCTGAACAGATCAAGACGTGCTTGCCTCGGATCAGTGGGAGAAACCTCCGCAGGGCAAGAATTACAGTCAGCAACTCTAGGCAGTTGATGTCCCAACGTAGCCGTGGTCTAATGTTTGAGCACTAATATGGGTTCGCACCTAAATTATCAAATACACTTTTTAATTCCACCAGTGCCCGTCTTGGTGAGGATTTAACGTAAATGCAGTCGTTTATGTCTAATGTGTATTTAAACAGAGGGACAAAAAGTGTATTTGCATCAAAATGTTGGACTTAAAGTGTACATGTAACCGAATTGAGCACTGCCTAGCAGGCGATGACATATAAAGGATATTAATCAAACAATAATAACAAGGAAACAAGAAAACCACTCTACTTTTGGCAGAATAACGTCAGTAGCTTTAAAAGTATTCATGTAATAGACTAAAACAGTGAAATATTTATAATAATATTTTTTTTTTAATAATACTGACCCCAGATGTAGAGAGTGTGTTAATTGGTATAATAAATTACCAGGAAAGTAGAGATGATAAAATTATTTTTAATTATACTTAGCCTTTATAAATATCTAAAGAGGGAGGGAACGAGACGTTGTGTCGAAGGAAGTGACACAAGGGGTCTTCTCGGATGGCGAATCATACCTCTGAACCAGAGAAAAGGCCAATGTCAAGTTGGCAGACAGAATTTGCATGCCCCGCCCCGGAAATACGGGTATAAAGGGAAGCGAGGAAACGAATGCCAGTCAGGATTTTGCACTGAGGAGCCGAAAGGATGAAGCACGGCCATTTACAGTGCTAGGTCTAGTGCCGTGGCAGGAGGGACACAATGTCTCGTTCCCTCCCTCGGGGAACGGAGGTTACAATATTAACCAAGACATTCCCCTTCTGTCACTCTCTCGACATTGTGTCGAAGGAAGTGAAAAAAGGGGTCCATATAAAAACGGCACGCACTGACCGTGTTACGTGACTGTCGGAACAAGGGCAAAGCAGGCTATTGCGTGTTAGAGGCACCTGTACTGAGTGCACGTAGCCCTCCCCAACGCCCCCTCAAAGAGTTTTAGCATACCCACCTTAGATTTCTCACACCCCTGAGGGAGAAAAAAGGTGTTACATGCTAGCATGGGAGCAAGCCCAGCAGCCGCGGCCTTCTCTCTCACATAGGATGTAAAGTGGCTGGGGCCCAACCTATGTCGGGGAAGGTGGTCTTTCCCCGGGGGGAGCAGGAGAGCCTGTCGGGCGCAGCAGGTGTCCCGAGGATAGCGGTGCTGAGAGAAGACTCGAAGCATTAACCCTGCTCCACGCAGCCAGCAGGGGGCAACTTAGAGACTGAGGAAGAGGCCTAAGGAGGCATCTTCAGAACTCGTCAGCGCCGGCGTGCCGGGCGCTGATGCGGGACTGGAGGCAAGGTAGCTGTCCGCCTGCAAATTTCCTATCCTTTCAGGAGGGGAAGACCCTGCAGAGGCCACACCCTGCCCAGTCCAGGTGGAGGAAATGTGTGGCAAATACACCATGAGGGTTGTGAAGCCAGACGTGTGATACGGCGCGGTGGTAGGTCCAGGCTAACGAAGGGGGGACTCAACAGGCACAGTGCCGAGGCAGCGGGGCTGCCTGAGGGAAATGCGGGTCCGATGAGAGGGGGACCATACCGTGGAAAATACATCACGGGAGTTAGCCTGAAGAGGGAACTATGCCCGTGGAGCCCGACCCCAGTACAGAGCCCTGAGACTCATACTGGGTCTAGCCGCTCTGCTGAATTCACGGGCCAGAAGGCTAGGGAGGAAAAACATCCAGGCAGCGACACTCAGTGGCTGACCTGGGACAGAAGGCGCACTGGATCACTTTGGTGAAGGGCGCAAGATACAAGTGGAAAACCCGGTCGGTTGTGTCGGGTTACCGAGTTCTACCTGCTTGGACCTGACAAAACATGGGATGAGACTGACTCAACCCTTAGATTGTAAAATCTGGCAAAGGTATTGGATGTTGCCCAGCCCGCTGCTCTGCAGATGTCTGCTAGGGAGGTGCCATGGCTCAGTGCCCACGAGGACGCCACACTTCTAGTAGAGTGTGCTCGGACCTACAGGGGGCGGGCACGCTCTGGGTGTGATAGGCTAAGGCAATAGCATCAATGACCCAGTGGGCTAGCCTCTGTTTGGAGACGGCGTTCCCTTTCCGCCGTCCGCCAAAACAGACAAAGAGCTGCTCAGAACATCTAAAGCTCTGCATGCAGTCCAAATAGGTACGCAAAGCACACACCGGACACAGTAACGTAAGGGCTGGGTCTGCCTCCTCCTGATGCAGCGCTTGCAGGTTCACAACCTGGTCCCTGAAAGGGGTCGTAGGAACCTTGGGCACGTAGCCCGGTCGGGGTCTCAGGATAACGTGAGAAAGCACTGGACTGAACTCCAGGCAGGTGTTGCTGACAGAGAACGCTTGCAGGTCTCCAACCCTCTTGATTGAGGCTAACGTGATCAGGGGGCCGTCATCAGGGAGAGGGCCTTGAGCTCGACTGAATCAAGCGGCTCAAATGGGGGTCTCTGAAGGCCTGGGAGGACCACTGAGAGATCCCAAGAGGAAAACAGGCTACGCCGGGGAGAATTCAGTCTCCGGGCACCTTTCAGGAACCTGATAATCAAGTCGTGCTTACCAAGGGACTTGCCATCTACTGCGTCATTGTGGGCTGCGATAGCAGCTACATACACCTTCAAGGTGGAGGGGGACAGCCTCCCCTCCAGTCTCTCCTGCAGGAATAGAAGCACTGACTGAACTGCCCATCTCTGTGGGTCTTCGGCTTGGGAAGAACACCAGTTTGTGAACAAGCGCCACTTCAGGGTGTAAAGTTGCCTGATTGAGGGAGCTATGGCTTGATTGATCGTGTCTACGACAGCCGGTGGTAGATCTACTAGATCTTCCATATCCTGTCCAGTGGCCAGACGTGGAGATTCCAGAGGTCTGGGTGCAGATGCCAGAGGGTGCCCTGTCCCTGAGAAAGAAGGTCCTTCCTCAGGGGTGTGAGATCCAAAAACCAGGTGCGGGTGGGCCAGTAGGAAGCCACCAAGATGACCTGTTCTTCATCCTCCCTGATCTTGCACGGCACCAATGCAAGAATTCTCACTGGGAGAAATGCGTACTTGCGCAGCCACCGGAGCCAGCAATGGGAGGTGTCTTGGGAGGCAAAGAGGTCTACTTGTGCCTTGCCGAATCGGTCCCAAATAAGCTTGACCACCTGGGGGTGGAGCCTCCACTCTCCGCTGGGCAAAACCTGTTGAGACAGCACGTCCGCTGTCGTCTTGCGGTTGCCAGGGATGTGAGTGGCGAGGAGTGACTTGAGTCGTGGCTGACTCCAAAGGAGGAGATGGCGGGCAAGTTGTGACATATGATGAGAGAGCACGCCGCCTTGGCGATTTATGTATGCTACCGTCACGGTGCTGTCTAAGCGGATCAGAACATGCTTGCCTCGAATTAGTGGAATAAACCTCCGTAGGGCAAGAATTACGGCCATCAACTCTAGGCAATTGATGTACCAACGCTGCTGGGGTCCGTTCCAGGTGCCAGTGGCAGTGCGCCCATTGCAGACGGCGCCCCAACCCTGTCGAGAGGCATCTGTGGCTACCACGACATGTCTGGACACCTGTGGCAGGAGGACTCTGGCCCGCAGAAAGCAGAGGACTGTCCAAGGGTTGAAAGTCTGAGGCAGGCAGGGTTTATTATCACTCGATGCATGCCATGGCGCCATGCCCATCTCGGGACTCAAGTCTGTAGCCAGTGCTGTAGCGGTCTCATATGCATCAACCCGAGCGGCGCGACCGCGGCTGAGCATGCCATATGCCCCAGGAGCCTCCGGAATTGTTTTAGAGGAACCGCTGTGCCGGGCTAGAAATGAGAGAGGCATCTGAGCACTGACTGGGTGCGCTCGTTGGTGAGTCGCGCTGTCATCGAGACATTTTCCCAGTTGACCTGAAGCCCTAAACGGCTGAGGTCCCTGTGAGCGGATAGTAATTCTCGAGAGTGGGCCAGGATGAGCCAGCCGTCGAGGTAATTGAGTATGCGGATCCCCACTTCCCTTAGGGGGGCAAGAGCAGCCTCTGCGACCTTCGTGAAGACACGAGGGGACAGGGACAGGCCGAAGGTTAGGACCTTGTACTGATACGCCTGTTCGTCGAACGCAAACCATAAGAAGGGTCGGTGTCACGGCAAAATGGAGACGTGGAAGTACACGTTCTTCAGGTCTACCGCCGCAAACCAATCTAGCTGTCGAACGCAGGTGATAATCTGTTTCTGCGTGAGCATTTTGAACGGGAGTTTGTGCAAAGCCCGGTTAAGAACTTGCAAGTCCAAGATTGGTCGCAACCTGCCACTTTTCTTGGGTACGATGAAGTAAGGGCTGTAGAAACCATTCTTCATCTCGGCTGGAGGGACGGGCTCTATCGCGTCCTTGAGGAGAAGGGTGGAAATCTCTGCTCGTAAGGCACTGGCTTGTTGGCCGCGCACTAGAGTGGAGCGAATACCACTGAAACGAGGCGGGAGCCGGGAGACAGAATTGCATAGCCGAGTCGGATGGTCCTACCAGCACGACGGATTGGGAAGTGATAACCACGTATCCAAACTCCGTGCGAGGGGGACTAACAGGACGATCACATTTGACGTACCGGGTGGGGCTTCGCGGCGGCGGGGGGGAGCAGGTAATAATGTGTCGGGAGGCAAAAGAGCGTCCCGAGGCTCGGGTGCTGAGAAAAGACTCAAATCACTTACCATGCTCCGCGCACTCGGCAGGGGGTGGGTTAGAGACTGAGGAAGAGGTCCTAATGAGGCATCTTCGGAACTCGTCAGCACTGGCCTGCCGGACTGAGGCCGGAGGCGAGAGAGCTGCATCCAGGGAACCGGGACTGGAGAGATGTAAGGCTGGGGTGTCATGAGAATGGCGCACACCGGCTGGATGATCCAGGGAGTGGGGAAATCGCTCTTTTTTGAACATTTGGGTACCGCAACCCGAAGAGGGTGTGGCAAATGAACATAAGGAAAGCAAAGATTCACGTCCCGTCCCTCCATCAGGGGACGGAGTGGTCTTGGTACCATCCCTGGTGCAAACATCCAACTGCCTGGGATGCCCTTCTCAGGAGCGCTTCGAAGATTTTCTGGTCCGGGAAGGGGTCCTGGAGACAAGGGGTGTACGCCACCTGCGAGGTGCTCGACGCTGGGGCTGAGAGCTGGGCCCAGGTTGTGGAGCTGACTGCCGTTGTTTGGTCGCAGGGGGACGCCCTCGGCGAGCAGACGGGGTGCGCTGGATTGGTGGCGCCGCGGCATGATGTGCGATATTGCCTCCGTCTGCTTCTTCACCGCCGAAAACTGCTGGGCGAAGTTTTCGACGGTGTCGCCTAAGAGGCAAAGCTGGGAGACGGGGGCGTTGAGAAATTTTGCCTTGTCAACATCGCGCATCTCAACCATGTTCAGCCAGAGGTGGTGCTCCTGGACCACAAGGGTGGCCATCGCCCACCCGAGTGCCTGCGCTGTGACCTTTGTGGCTCTGAGAGCGAGGTCGGTGGTAGAGCACAGTTCCTGCAGCACGTCGGGATCGGGATCAATGCAGACACAGTGTTTGTCTTGTACTGTGTGAATTTAAAAATAATGAAATTATTTTAAAACAAAAAATTATATTTATATAATTTATATTATATAATCGCATTTATACAACTTTAATTCATTTAAAGCCTTTATTCAGAAAATTATTGCATTTCACACATTAGCTATTTTATCCACATTTACCCACCCCCAATTTTCAAGACATGGTTACGGCCTTGATTGAAGTGGACAAAAAGTTCAGAGTGTAGTCTTAGCCCATTATATACTGGAACAAATACATTTTTGATTAGTCTTTTTTGGCTTGTTTTCCTAAATAATATATTAAACTCCTTTATAACAACATACATTTACCTTAAGAGCTATACTGCAGAAGACATTTTTTATCTGAGAATGTTGAATACAATATTTAATTAGGGCTCGACATTAACGCTTGTCCAGGACAAGTGGATTTTTGAAGGGGCAAGTGAAAGAGAATTTTACTTACTCGACCAGAGAAGAAGACTGATATAAACATCAATAATTAAAAAATAACTGGCTATATTTGTAAAAGCCTAGGCCTGTGTCACTTATTAGAAAGTTCATATTCTTAAACTGCTGTTGAAAATAGTCAGAGTGTGAAATTTTATAATCCGCTAGTGCCCTATTTGATTGACAGGTGGCATATGTGTGTGTGCTGAACATCCACGTGTGTTCCGAAAATGCTTGTGCTAATGTGCACCCAACGGTCAAATACATTTCAAAATTCCAACAAAATGCCCGTCTTGGTGAGGTATTCATATAAACACAGAGAGTGATGTCTAAAGTGAACATAATCAGTGGAGAAAAAAGTGGATTTGTATTAAAATGTCAGACTTGTAAGTGTAAATGTAAGATAATAGACCTGCTGCTGTCTGGTGTGTCATTATAATAATCAAACAACCATAACAAGAAAACGAGATAACACTCACTGCTTGTGACTGAGTAACTTTAGAAGCTTTAAAAAGTATTATTGTCATATAGTAAAGACCAGTTGTAGTTTAATGTTGCATTTCATTCTGAATGATTTGATATTTTTTGTTCTATTATTTTATATCTATTTCTATTCATTGCTGTTTTTATTGTTATTTTAATTTACTAGTCTTGAATAATTGCTTAAGAACTTGAAACCTTTCTTCCGTAATTAACATATTAGTTAGTGTTATTATTTGTTGTGGTTTTGAAGCTGGTATTAAGAATCATCATATTTCACTATTGACTACTGAAATGTTGGTATTGTGATAATGTATAGCCTATATTGTACATGGTAGATCTTGCTGCAATAACATGATGAAAAAGTCGATCTCATTCCATAGAACTATGAGCATCCCTGCTGTAAATGATGGTGATGAAGGCTTTTCTTTATTTGACAACCATACGAAACATAAAATAATTATCATATGCCAATAGCCTCCTCCCCTAACCAGTCCAGTTACATTTCAAGTTCAAGGAAATTCATAGTTAAAAAGACAATTTTTTTAAAAAAGTTCAATAAATGCATGACAATTGTGATCTCAGTATTGACCAAAATAAACATGATTATGATTTTTGCCATAATCGAGCAGCCCTAGATGCAGTGTTTCTGTATTTGATGTAAGCATCATAGGCAACATTCGTATCAGTATTGTAACAGTAAACACACAAAGAACGACAGCTCCTCAGCACACTAGAGCAGAAGGAAAAAAACATTGTGTAAAACAGATCAAATTCGCGGGCAAGGAAGAGGCGAGAAACCGGCTTAACATATAAACTAAAGGTTTAGTGGAGAACTCAAAAGACAAACACATAATAAGACGGACATCCATAATTGAGCTCTCTCTCTCGATCGCCGTCTGCGAGTGGCCTTTATCCCTCTTGACGGCTTAATTAGTCTAATACGGGACCGGGTGTGCGTAATCACGCACCGGTCCCGCCCTCCACCGTGCCACACATTGCTGTTTATCATGCGCTGAAACTTTGCTTGGTAGGAATAATGTTAAACATTTTAACAGTTGCCTCTTTGCAAAACGCAGCGCAAAGAATGAAACAGAACACCGGTGTCTCGACATCTGTTTTTGAGACCTGAAAGTCTTTTTATCTTGGCACAGTGTCTAAAAATGTGCTGGTCCTGCATGAGACACTGAAGAAACAGTGAGATGCAGTGCAGTAGTCAAGGACGCTCATCAAGCCTGTATTTACATGGCAAAACAATGGGAAAAAAAGAGTAGAAGCACTCAAAAACACATTCGGTGTGAACAGCCCCTAACTCATCCGTTTGTGTGCATCAGTGAGTGAGAGCTTGTGCGTGAAAAAAGTTCGGAAGGCCTGTATATTTTTTCATTAGTTAAAAAAACAGAACAAAGAGTCCTACTCGAAACACTAACCTGAACCCGCTGGACCTCTAACATGAAACGCTCTGCGAACGCTGACAACAGTGTATTTTAATATAATCACTGAACAACATGTCACCCCTCAAGCTGTTTTTGCAGAACTTTCCTACAGGGGCAGGTGCCCCCCCCTGACATCCGGGGCCCCATGCAATTGCATGGTTTGCGTGGTGTTTAAAACCACTACAGCCAGTGACATTTGGTCATGCGAGTGTGTAGTTTTAATAATTCATATTAATGTCAGCAATCCTATTATATTTGTGCCAAAAATGAAGAACAGTTTTAAATTGAATACAAGGGATTCGTCTAATTAAGTAGTTGCACCCAAAACATTTTTCTAATATTCCCCTCTCTCATTATAGTCCTCTTTCTGCTGGCATTCACAAGGGATGTTATTCTTTTATAATAAGGCTGAGAGGTGCAAATTAAAAGTGAGCCCTAAATGCAGCGCACATATATCGTTGTAAAATATCCGAACTGGAGATGGTGTTACATAACCCAGCCTGACACTTCAAATGCATACATCAGTGAATCTTAGGTACAATATACTGTTTCCCAATATGTTCTCTGCATTTGTTTTTAGATCTGAATGAGCTTCTGAAACTAATGCATAACAAAGAAATCAAAAATAGTTGAAACTGCTAACAAGCAAGGCAAAGATGAAAGTTTGAAGGCAAAGTACTATCATCTTCTTCACTTGCTTTAGACACATACAAGGTGTTGTAACTGCAGGAGTTCAACATTCAGGCATTCCAGACAGCAAAGAGATAAATCTCCTCCCTGACACCAGCAGAGCCAAAGTTGTCTCTACAACCCAATTGACTAACATATGCTGCTTTCATTATTCATGAATATTTTGTGTGTATTTCAAAGCTCCTGTCAATTTAGAGATTGCAAGCCTTGTACAGTTGCTTGTTCAGTTTGCGTGTAGAATGTTTATAACTTGGAAAATTGTCAAGCACAGCTATTTTGAATTGATTGATTTATTTATTTATTTATGTATGTATGTATATATGGGGGGGGGGGGGGGGGGGGGGGGGTATAATATAATAAAACATTTTTTCTTTTTCTTTTTCCTGTCTCTCTGTAAATTAATTCCTGATGGACTTTTATCTCTATGGTCAAACGGTAAAGCCATGAACAAATTAAAAATGCATTCAAGGGAAAATACTGGAGCCCTCAATTAAGCAAGTCTTGATAAGGTCAGAGTTTTCAATCAATTTATAATTCCATTAAATTAGCTTTAAATGCTAAATATACAACAGTCCATTAAATAAGGCAGTGTTGTTGAAGCTTCTGTGATGTCAGAATCCAAATATACTTTAGAGCATGTGGATGTGACATGAAATCACACGTGTTCTATTTTACAACCAGCGGCATTCTGATGACACAGCTGGTAATACATTTCTAGTCCCATAATAAGTGTTCTAGCTGTTTTTGCAGGAAACAAACACCATGTTTCCTCAACAAGCAATCTGGTATCATATAATCACATTACTATAGTATACTGTAAATAAATTTTTGCTAAATGATATTTACATGCCTTTTTATGTGCATCACAGCAGTTTCCCGGTAAAATGAACACTAGAGGCACAACAACTTTTTTTTAACAACAAATTTTATCCTCTTTTACTCAACTCACAAGTACAACGGCAGATTATCAGTAAATATATACTTACTTTTTTGCCCTGTTTTACACACTTCTGTAATCAATTACATTTACAAGCTTTTTTGGCCGATGTTAAGGACAGAGGTATGAGTCCCGATGAACACGTGAAGTGGAAGTGTCATAGAAGCATTACAAAATGATGAGGTTGCTTCAGCAATTTTCATAACACATTTGCTTTTATGACACTATCAGTAAGGTTTAGGGTAGGAAGGTAGGTTTTGTTTATTTAAAACTTGAGAGCATTAACATTAAAAACCTCATCTGCTTGGGAAATCATTTAATTAGCTTTTAGCCCAACGTGTGGGCATTTAACCTTGGAATTGATGCGATTGTTAATAAAATGTTTATAAATTTATTTGTACATAAAAAAATTTAAAGAATAAAAAAAAATATTAAGAGTGTATTTACGTAAAGTTTATACAGAAATTTGTTTTTGCACCTTGTACAGGCACAAAACTGCATAACTGCTAGGCTTTCTTATGATAATACGTAGTAAGAACAACATTTAGGAAATAAATGAAAGTGATAGTTCACCCAAAAATGAAACTTCTATCATCATTTTCTCACCCTTATGCCCTCCTAGATGTATGACTTTCTTTCTTCTGCTGAACACAACCAAATATTTTTAGAAGAATATTTCTGCTCTGTAGGTCCATACAATGCAATTGAATGATGACCAGACATTTCAAGCTACAACAATAACATAAAGGCAGCATATAAGTAATCCATATGACTCCAGTAGTTAATCAATGTCTTCAGAAGCAATATATGTCACAGCACCTGTGAGTTTGTTGATTTATACGGTGTGTTTTGTACTTTTCTCTCCCTCATGTCTCGCAGGTGAAGCCAGCATGCTTGATCAGTGTTTCCCTGGGAACATTGATTGTTCCCAGGGGAACACAGATCATGCCACTAATTAGCATGCTAGCAACACCTGGTTCTCCACTAATTCCCTCCCTACTTAAACCCTTTGTGTTCTCAGCATTCTTGCTAGATTGTTGTTCCCTTTACAAAAAGCTTCACTTATGATGCTGCGCTTTGCTAAGCGCTTTGGGAACGACCCTAGTCGTGACTGAGCTGTGAATATTTGTGTAATACGTCGATGAACATTGACCGGAATTTATAGCCTCGGCTGATATGATCATTAGACGCACCTGAGGTCAGGCTATAAATGGATGCGTCACCAGGTGTCGTCAGATCCTCTTTTTTCAGAGCGATTCTCTCTGTGTGTGTGTTTTACAACCCTGTCAAAACTTTCTTTCCTCTGCTAGGAGTAAGAATTTGTCAAACAGTGTGCAGTGAACCTTTTCTCATTTCCCTTCTGTCTAGAAGATATATATATATATTTGAAAAAAAAAAAAAGAAAGAGAGAATGACTGAAAGCTGCAAACGAAGGATCTTCTATCTCAGGCACAGGGCAACATTTTACCCCTGCCCCGAATTGTGGAATCTTTCATGTTTGGCCCCTAAGGGTACCAACTGAGGGACACAGGGTTTTCTCCTGAGGTTATCGAGACCTTCTTAAATGCTCTGGCTTTTTTCCACTTGGAACAAGTTCGGGTAAGATCTTAGGGCAGAAGAGGACCTCTTCACCTCTATGAATAGCGCAATGTCTCCTCTACTTCTCCCTGAAATCACCCAGTCCCCCCTTGGGTCTGGACGTTAAGACACATACATGACCTGGAATGCGTCTATATGCGTTTCTTTCCCCGGTTTCTCTGCTCCCGGGAGTCTTGGCAATGTTCACCAGCAAGGGTCTTTCCTCCTACTAATGGCGCTGCACTGGCCAAACAGGATATGTTTCTCGGAGTTAATACCTCTCCTCGGCGGCTCACCTTGGGCGATTCCGAACAGGGTGGACCTTCTCATCCCTGGCCTGAATTGTAAAACCTTTCATTTCTGGCCCCTAAGGGTACCAACTGAGGTTCACAGGGCTTTCTCTTGAGGTTATCAGGACCATTTCAAGTGCTAGGGCTCCCTCCACTTGGAACTGATCTGGGCAGCTCTTACCGAGCAGAAGAGGACCTCTTCGCCTCTGTTGATAGCGCAATGTCTCCTCTACTTCTCCCCGAGTCGCCCAGTTCACACATCCCCCTCTCGGGGGGAGCTGATCGTGGTGATGCATACATGGCACAAATGCGCCTGCATGCGATTCCCTCTACTAAAGTTCATATTACAGAACCAGCTAACTGCCAGTTTGCTTCAGTTCTGGATTTTCTGTAGAAAGAACTGTCAGCGGGCACTTGCCTCGCCACTGCCAGGTTCTATGTGGCCTCCACTGCGGTTTGCCACGCCTTGGTGGGCGGGATGCCCCCTAAGAGGCATCCTCGCTAGGACCTCTTCATAGGGTAAGACCCCCTTTTTAGACCTCTAGAGTCAGCGTTTGGTAGACTTCTGACTCTCAAGATGGTTTTTCTTATGGCAATTTCGTCCAAGGAGACTTGGGTACCTACAGGCTCTGTCTCTTTTCCCGGCCTGTTTAGAGTTTGCCCCAGCTATGACCAAAAGCATTCTTTGCATCCTCTCCCTAACTGCCTGCCCAAGGTGCGACCCTTGGCCGGTTGTTTTCTAAGCCTTCTGTTCCCTGCCGTTTGTAACACCGGAGCAGCTAAGACTTCTCAGACTTTGTCTAATCTGTACTCTTCAGACTTATGTCCACCGCATTAGCTAGTGGTGTAAAGTCAGGGCAGCAATTCTTCACTTGGGAGCCGTGACCAGGGGCAGTCACCTCCTGGCAGACTATGTCACTTTGGGTGAGGGACATTATTGCACATGCCTACGAGCCGCGCGGTCAAGCTTCGCCAGTAGGTTTTAAGGCGCACTCTACCAGAGGGCTCTCCTCCTCTAAAGCCTTGGCTAGAGGTCTCCCTCTGCAGCAAGTTTGTGATGCGGCAGGTTGTCCTCTCCGCACACATTCATTAGACTTTATTAATTTGGATGTACTGCCACTCCGGGCTCTTATGCCCTTGAGTCGACATCTCAAGCTCATGTCTGAACAAGTTTGTGATGCGGCGGGCTGGTCCTCTCCGCACACATTCATCAGTTTTTATGACAAGTTTGTGTTGCGATAGGGTTCTCTTTGCACACATTCATCGAACTTTATGGGTTAGATGCTTTGCTACTCCGGGCTCTTATGCCCTTGAGTCGACATCTCCGCTCATGCCTGAACAAGTTTGTGATGCGGCAGGCAGGTTCTCTCCACACACATTCATCAAATTTTATGGTTTAGATGTTTGTTCTTCAAAAAGAAGTATCTGACGAAACCTGGTGACACATCCATTTATAGCCTGGCCTCAGGTGCGACTAATGATCACATCAGCCAAGGCTATAAATTCTGGTCAATGTTCATTGACGTGTTACACACATATTCACAGCTCGGTCACAACTAGGGTTGTTCCCAAAGCGCTTAGCAAAGTGCAGCATCTCGTTCCGCTTTTTTCAGGGAACAAGGGTTACACATGTAACCTGAGACGTTTTATGTGAAGTAACTTACCTCACTCTCTCTGTCTAGTTGGTCCTGTCTTGTGTATCTGTTTGGTTGCCCATCTCTGCCTGCATGTCGGGAGTGTGGTTACCTTCCAACTTATGTATGCTTGTTCTCTGTGCTCACAAATATTCAACAGAGGATTCCTCATCTCTGCCAGTGTGTCTGGAACAGGGTTGGGGAGTAACGAAATATATGTAATTGGATTACGTAGTTAAAATATAAAATATAAGTAACTGTATTCACTACAACTACATTCATTGTATATTTAGAATACAGTTACATTCAAAAAGTATTTTGATTACTGAAGAGATTACTTTGCATTTTATTGTCATTTGTTTCATTTAATATTTAGTCCTTTCAAATGGAAAACATTTATACATTTAAATGAAGCTATCCAAAGTGCATTTGAACAGTGGTGAAACACTTTCTTATGATGTGTTACATTCATATGAGCAGACAGATAAAGTTTGGAGCAGAAGAAATAGAAATAAACCTTGTATAAATTGTCAGATTTATGCTAAGTTAAAATGTTATGTTTTTTTATCAAGAAAATTCATGTTGCTAATTCATAATTTTTCTACTAATGGTGCGTTCACATAAGATGTGACCATTTTGCGCTGCGTGATTATATACAAAGTCAATGCAAAGATGCGAATAGACGTGAATTTGAAGCAGTGGATGACTGCGGAGGTGCGCACGCTGCTGAAGACCCGAGACTCCGCCTTCAGAGCAGGCGATAAGGCAGCCCTAAGAACAGCTAGGGCCAAACTGTCCCGGGCCATCAGAGAGGCAAAGCACGTACACGCCCAGAGAATCCACAGTCACTTCGAGGACAGCGGTGACACGCGGTGCATGTGGCAGGGCATCAAGGCCATCACCAACTACAGGACAACATCCGTTGCCTGTGACAAAGATGCCTCCCTTCCAGATGCACTCGAGCATACGCTCGGTTTGAAGTGCAGAACGACATGGTGGCGAGGAAGACCACCCCTCCTCCCAACGACCAGGTGCTCTGTCTCACCATGGCGGATGTGAGGAAAACTCTACGTAGAGTCAACCCACGGAAGGCCGCTGGACCAGACAACATTCCTGGCAGAGTGCTCAGAGGATGTGCAGACCAGCTGACAGATGTTCTTACTGACATCTTCAACATCTCTCTGAGCAGCGCCGTCGTTCCAACGTGCTTCAAGGCGACCACCATCATTCCCATGCCAAAGAAGTCTTCAGTGTCCTGCCACAATGACTACCGTCCCGTTGCACTCGCACCAATCATCATGAAGTGCTTCGAGAGGCTCGTCATGAGGCACATTAAGACCCAGCTGCCCCCCTCACTGGACCCACTGCAGTTTGCGTATTGTCCAAACCGTTCAACGGACGACACAACCCTCCATCTGGCCCTCACCCACCTAGACAAAAAGGACTCATATGTTCGAATGCTGTTCATAGACTTCAGCTCAGCATTCAACACAATAATTTCTCAGCACCTGATTGGAAAGCTGAACCTGCTGGGCCTGGACACCTCCCTCTGCAACTGGATCCTGGACTTCCTGACTGGGAGACCTCAGTCAGTCCGGATCGGGAACAGCATCTCCACCACCACCACACTGAGCCAAGGGGCCCCCCAGGGCTGTGTGCTCAGTCCACTGCTGTTCACTCTGCTGACTCACGACTGTGCAGCAATGCACATCTTGAATCACATCATCAAGTTCGCCGATGACACGACCGTGGTGGGTCTCATCAGCAAGAACGATGAGTCAGCATACAGAGAGGAGGTACAGCGGCTAACAGACTGGTGTAGAGTCAACAATCTGTCCCTGAATGTCGACAAAACAAAAGAGATGGTTGTTGACTTTAGGAAAGCACAAAGTGAATGCTCTCCGCTGAACATCGACGGCTCCTCTGTGGAGATCGTCAAGAGCACCAAATTCCTTGGTGTTCACCTGGCGGAGAACCTCACCTGGTCCCTCAACACCAGCTCTATTAACAAGAAAGCCCAGCAGTGTCTCTACTTTCTTCGAAGGCTGAGGAAAGCACATCTCCCACCCCCCATCCTCACTACATTCTATAGAGGGACTGTTGAGAGCATCCTGAGCAGCTGCATCACTGCCTGGTTTGGGACTTGCACCGGTTCGGACCGCAAAGCCCTGCAGAGGATAGTGAGGACAGCTGAGAAGATCATTGGGGTCTCTCTTCCCTCCATCAAAGACATTTACATAAAACACTGTATCCGCAAAGCAACCAGCATTGTGGAGGACCCTGCACACCCCTCACATAAACTCTTTACCCTCCTGCCGTCTGGCAAGAGGTACCGAAGCATTCGGGCCCTCACGGCCAGACTGTGTAACAGCTTCTTCCCCCAAGCCATCAGACTCCTCAATACTCAGAGACTGGTTTGACACACACACACATGTGTCCTGAGTTGCACTTTAATAACTGCCACTTTATAACTGGCTGCTACCTCAATAACTGCTATGTGCATAGAACAATATCTCATAGTATGTTATGTTTACATTTTGGCATTTAGTAACTGTCATCTTTTTTTGCACTACTGTGTACTGGTCGGCGCTGCACTGTCTATCACTGTGCCTATTGTCCTGTTCACTGTTAGAAATGTATTGTACTGTCCCATACTTTTGCACACGTTTTTGCACGTGCACTTTATATAGGTATTTTATATTGGTATTTTATTCAGTGTAGTCTCATGTGGTTCTGTGTTTGTCCTATGTTATTTTATGTGGCACCATGGTCCTGGAGGAACGTTGTCTCGTTTCACTGTGTACTGTACTAACTGTATATGGTTGAAACGACAATAAAAACCACTTGACCACTTGACTTGAATTTGCGCCGGGCGGCCAAATGACACTAATGGCATGACTCAAACATGCAAAATTTCTTCATTTGCGTATTCGTGAAAAAAAACAAACAATTTGAACAAAAAATCTGCATGACGCGTTGTCACGAAAGCCTATCAGCATTAAGAATGTCTGGATGTCACTGACGAACTGACGTAGTAGCAGAAGAAATCTGGAAACATTTCTGAAAAAAAAATTCTAATTGTTGTAGAGGTGTGGGGCACCTTGAATTGTATGACACAACTTCATACATGTACAGAGACCGGGCGAAAAAAGACATCGCTTGGTGGAAAGTGAGCGAGGAAGTTGAACTACCTGGTAAGTTCTGAAAATATGTGCGTCTACTTGATTCGAGCTATTGGTTATACTTTACTATAAACCAAATCGTAGAAGCCCCTCCTCCTTTCCTTTTCCTTAAGAGAAGGTTGAATACTCGTACTAGTCTGAACGCGAGTTTAAACACACATTTATAATCCAGCGGTCAAATGCGCACAAGCAGTGCGAGGCGAAAATTTTCTTTGCTTGGTATGTGAACGCATCATAAGACCTTTGATATTAGTGCAAAAATGTTATTCTCGATAATCATTTTTGTATTGTTTTCCTGTAAAAATATCCAAAAGATCCTTAAAACAAGATTCATTTGATTTTATCTTGTTTTAGAAACAACACATCATAAGATATTTATGCCTCCAGTCTTTGTCAGCACAGTTAAAGTTATCATATATTGTTAATAACTCCTTTGAACTGTTCCTCAGCTCTTGGGTCTCTTTGTCTTGCTCTCATTCTCTGACAATATAATAGGTTTGATTGAGAAACCAATCAATATTTAAGTAATTTTTACTGTAAATCTCCATTTTCACTTTAACATTCTGAAAGTGAAAATGGGGATTGATTGTAATAAAAAAAAAAGAATAGAAAGATTGGTTTGTTTCTCACCCAAAGTTGTTGCTTTGCTTCAGTAGACATATATTAAACCACTGGAGTATGGAATACTTATTTTAATGTTGCCTTTGTGATTTTTGGAGCTTCAAAGGTCTGGTGACCATTCACTTGCATTGAAAGGACCTGCAGAGCAGAAATATTCTTCAAAAAATCTTTGTGTTCAGCAGAAGTAAGAAACTCATACACATTTCGAATGGCATGAAAGTGAGTAAATGATGAAATCATTTTTTGTGTAAACTATTCCTTTAAGCATTGTGAAACCCTTAAATGTTGAAAAGTAGATTTCGGTCCTGACTAAAAGATTTAATTAAAAAAGAGAGGAAATTATCCCTGAAAATGCAGATATGCTGTATCCATACCGACTCCCCACAATAGTGTGCTCCTCTGATGAGTCTGTGGCATGGCTGAATGAACACTATGAGAGCAAGCGGATGATGATTGATGTGTTTTTTTCCATTCTGTTAGACACATGGCCACCTCTCTTCCAGTCTCTCAGAACACACACACATTTTGTCATAGTACTCTGATGGGGGGCATAATAAAGACAGCCTCACTCTTTGTCACAATCATGCACAATTACTGCGTGCTCGAAATGGGAAAACAAGCCAAAGATATACTATTTATGATTTTACTTTTCTTTTAAGAGTGAAAGAGAAGGGAGAAGCTAGGTATTGTAGGGGGCCAAGGTGAGAAAAGTCATCTCAGTTCTGTAAATGGGTAGGGGCTGAAGAGAGAGGTGACAACCATCATTGAAAATCACACACAGAGATGGTCATGATGCAAAGGTGGCTGGATGCAACGCAAACAATGGGAGTACCAAAGCTGAGTGTTTAATGTTGATCTCACCAGTCTCCTCTGCCTGATTTTTCAGCTGGTGAGTGAGCAACAAGAGAGCCGTCCCTTGCTGAGCCCTTCCATCGATGATTTCCTCTGTGAGACCAAGTGTGATGGAGCTGCCCGCCCAGTAACCTCCAACACAGCAGGTACCCGAGATACTAGCCTTCCCCAAAAAGTCTCATTCTCCACTGTCTTAGTGTACTAAAGAAACAAAATTCAACCTTATATTTAAATAATCCCTATGTATACGGGTGGAAATCCGCATGGAACTGGCGATACAATATTATATAGGTATTGTATTTGGTTCGCCATATTATATGTGGCAGTGGGGGCGTGGTCAAGCATCCGTCCGGGGGAGAAAGCGGTAAGGGCGCTTGCACCTGAGCCAAATTATGTCTAACTCCTGTCTCTGATTTCAGTGAGCATGGGGAGAGCGGCATAAAAGTGTCCACAGAACCTCCAGTTGGGACAGAGAGAGTGCTACACACACACACTCACACGACAGTCCAGTGTTGTCGTGAACTGCCTTGAGAAAGAATAATTTATTGTAATGAGAAAGTTTTTGTTGTTCATTAAGGAGGAAGTTGTGTACGACACTGTGGCCATTAAAAGTTCTCTTACCTTACAAGCCTACGTCTACGTGCCTCCTTCCACATTATAATATTGCAATTCTTTGTTTAGTGTATTCCAATTTAAAACTGTAATACATAGCAATCTTTTATTGAATTGTTTATCATTCATCTTAATTAGACTTAATATTTACTGCTTTACTTACCATAGAGCCATAGAAGTAGCATATAACATAGGCAAGTTTTAGACACTTGGAAACAAGTTATAGAAAGAAGTTATAGACACTTGGCAACCATAGTTGTAATGCCTCTGAGCAGCTATTTTCTAGTCTTAAAAGTTCTGCTCCTATATTCTTGAATGAGGAAAGGCTGAAATCTCCAAAGCGGTTGGTCTAGATTATGATGAAGTAATATATTTAAAATCAGCAATAAAATATGACAATAAAGGTGTGTGCATCTTTAATTCATATCACAGAAATAAACAGACTTGTCCAGCTAATGTGCACGTGCACTTTTAATAACAGACTGATCACACCGTGAATTGGGAAACAGGAGGTCAAAAGTTGTGCTCCTGAAATCAGTCTGTGCTTACTGAAATTGGAGCCTCTGCCCCCTGCTGGAACTGGAACAGTTGAGGTGAAATGTCCACAGTGTGGGGCCAAATGTAAGTTGTAATTTTATTTGTAAACAATGCAATCCAGTCAACAGGAATGCATATTTTTAATAACTCTATATCCTAACCCAAACACCAACCCTAAGCCTAACCATCAGTGGAGTCATATTTTTATTTTAAAGTGAAAATGCAATCGTAGAAAAGCGTGCAGTATTGTTTATATGAACGCGATTACTTACTGGTTTCCATTGGACCAGAACCTGCATCTCAGACATTGTTAGTGCAACACCATATTGGCACCACGTAATAATTCAGTAATTCAGGGTACATGAACATTCAGAAGCAGCATGTCGAATTCCTATGTGATCATATTGCATATAAACAAACAGTCACTACCAAAAAGGACTTTTTTAACCCTTAAATGCATGGGAATTTCACCAAACACCCTCAGGTCTTTAGAGACCAGACACTTATGTCTATTACAAATGGATATACAAAATGCCCAGGTATTGTCAAATTTTCAAAAATATTTTCAAGACAATTATACAATAATAGAATAAAATATATTTTGATGTTTTATATTTCATATATCAAAGAGATTTGGACATATGTATAACAGGATTCATTAATTTCACACTGAAATTTCCTGAGATGCAACTGAGCACTTATTGAGTCTAAATAGATGGACAACTTACATCATTTCAGTAGTATACCCAAATGACAATAGTGATATCATACTGTTCATGTATTGTACATGCTATAATTTACTTCCATGTTGTTTCTTCATTATATAACCATTTAAAATGTAAATCAAGTCAATCACGGTAACACCAGTGCCACCTTGAGTAAGAGATAGCATGTATGATTTGTATTTGTACACATATATAGAATACTGATAAATCACCATTGCTCTTAATTCACTGTTGCATAGATCAACATGATACACAGAGTAGTATTTATTTGTATGAATATAGTACTCATTCCTCTTGTAACAAAGAAATAGAAGTGCAAAAAAAATAAGCTACTACAGTTGCTATATTTTGTGTTACGATTTCCCCATTTTTATCTACTTTATTAGAGTGACTAGACTTAACCTTTAATTTATTTGCTTATATTCTTAGATTTTCTGAGTTTGCAATTTTAATTCTGAGTTTGCAAATCGAATAGAAACTATGGAGCGGTCATTGACCTAATAATGCAGCATGCTTTATTTTCTCAATCATTTGAGTTATTTTTTCCCCAAAATATAATTCTGATAAATGTAACTAAAAATATTGATTCTAGCCATTATAATATTGATAACGTATTGTTAGGTATAGTATCATAACACTTTGAAATATCTATTTCCCCCGATCTCTACTACTCAGAGACATAAGTGATATTTGTGTTTAGAATATAATATTCTAATATATTATCTTTTAATATATATTGTTAGAGATACTCAGACATCAAAAGTGGCTACTAACACCAAACATTCTCAGTCTTCTACCCTAATTAATTCCTCACAGATGTTGTCTGCATATATACATCTTCACTTCTAATTAGGAGGGCATACTGACACATTACAAAATGAGGAAGCTCTACAAGAGATATGAGGCTCTTACTGCAAGACAGATTATGTTACGTGAAATATACACTGAGAGTTTGAGCAACTAAAACTTTTCTTTTACTTGCATCCTGGCTTGCCTATGTATATCACAAAGCAATAAAGACAACTGCTCCCACTCCCTGGAGAGTATCTTCTTCAGTTTCTGATTGTACTCAGTTTGGAGAGCTCTTTAATATCAGAGAAAACAGCAAATTCTAATTACCAACAGATTATGTTTGGAGGATCATCTGATTTGCTTGTAATAAAGCAGCAGTCTGTTAATTACTGTGAAACACCTCTGAATGTAATGCTTACTGATCAATCAAAATGTCACAGAGTGCTGATTTACTTGAGCAATATGAAAGATTTTTATTCTCTCAAACAAATTGTACATAGTGTCATTTATTGATCTAGTGTCTGACTTGAAATCTAAAGCCAGAGAATCAACTGCCAACTTTGCATTCCATTAAAGTTTAATGTTGCTGCCATTACTTTGTTTGGCGCAAAATGATAATAATAGATTGTTTCTGAACATGACTATGTACTTTTTATGCTTAAATGGAAATTAAACTAAATTCGTAAACTTAAAATGATTAAGACATTTAATGATTAGAGGAACATCCAGCTTTTTCTAGCATTGTCTGTCTGCACCAGGAATGGAGCTGATTATATAATTTTATATTCAGGTCTTTAATGGGCTCTGCTGTAATCTTTAAAAAGGAATGCCTCTGAATTCAATTATTATTCCCTGGCAGATTCTCCTGAGTGAACTCTTTGAAATGAGATTTTGGCTTTACAAAATCACTGCTTTCTTTGCTTTGGCTTCAGCAGCCTTTAGTCTATCATGTTATCAATGTGTTAGGCCACCTTCATCACTCTTTTAGATGGCTTATGCTTAAAGTTAGACCAGCCTATTAAACCACATTGAATGTCTGTATCATGTCATTGTGTTGGCAGGGTTTTTATAGTCCATGACCTGTCCAGCAATTGGCTTTGTATGGTTGGCAGAGACTAAATGACATGGTGGTAACTTGGATTCAGTGCCCATGTTAGTGCCATATTTCAAAAGGTGTATCATGAAGCCCTCGAGGCTTGGAACATGCATTCGCCCAAATGTTGACATTTTGTACAGTACTGACCTGCCTGTCCATTTTTTTCTACCACCTGGTTATGAAGACCTCTGTTCTGTAGTTTAACATGAATGGTATAGAAGCTGTGGAAGGCAACAAAATGTCACATATATTTACATCTACTTTGTTTGATCGTACTATGAATCTAATCATCTCTCTATGTCTATTTTTTTAAGATTTTTTAATAGAATCTTAATAGATTCAGTTGAAAAAAAGTAATATAACGTGAACGTGGTTTATTGTGCTGCAGACATGCACATGTTCATGTGTCTCCTATCATCTTGTCGCTGAATTGCTTATATTTACAGCAGTCCTATTTTGTTCAAAAACAATCAGTTCTGGATTGTGTGCTTTATTTGAATAGCAAAAAGCCACACACAAAATTCTTTACCCATATAATTAAATTCTAAATCTCACTTAATTACAAATGCTGACTATATTCCCTCCAAATCTTCATCAAAACATTTCTCTCAAACCTTCATCCTCTGTTGCAGAACACAGTGTTCAGTATACAGTGTTCTTGATACGGTACATGCAATATATCAAACTCTCTTTGTTCTCTTGAAGAGGAACATGCAACATCAAAGATTATTTGACTCTGGCCCCTTGGCTGTCGGATCTGCCTGCTGTCTTTTATTACTAGGGTCACTCAGGTAGATATGTGCCTAGAGCAATGATTAAGCTAGAGTTTGTTACAGTATGCTGCATTTATTCTTTCCTCTAGACTCTAGGCTTTTGGTTCATGTGCTAATTTGCAACTGGGCGCATTAACTTTATTCACAGTGCAGAAATGGCACTTTCTTTTTTTAATCTAAAGGGCAAAATAGAAAAAATTGACAGGGTTTTTCTTATTAATTCCTTCCAAATTTCTAAATTTACTTTTTTTTTTTGTTTCTGTCCAGTTCTGTCCACCTCTCTGGACCTACTGGATCTTAGTGAACCTGGTGAGAGAAGACACAGCAAAGACAGGAAGAGCCCACTTTCTTCTACAGGCACACCATACATGAAGAAGCCTGATGAAACAGAGTTGATCCAGGTGGACGTTAAACAGAGTAAACCCTGTTCCCGCACACCTGACAAAGTTTCATTGGACCCAGGTATCATGTGTTACCAGACAGCAAAAACAAAAGGCTGTAACTGCCAAGAACTCTCGCAAATCCATAAAGTGGTCGCAGATGGTTACACGGCCGAAAATGTGTTTGTTTATGTGATTAAAGAAAACGTTTCTGACATTAATTTATTTTTTAACAGAGAAGAATATTATTGGTTTTCATATTGTTACGTATCAAGATTGTACTAGGATAAGAAGATATGGAAAGTGTTCGGGGGCTAAGACCCCGTAAAAATTCTTGACCTGTGCAGTTCCCCTTCTGTCACTCACTTGACGTTGTCTCGAATGTAGTGGCACAAGGGGTTTTTCTATAGAGCCTCGCATACCTCTGAACTTGAGAAAAGGCCAATGAGAAATTGGCAGACAGAATTTGCATGTTCCGCCCCCGGACAGGTATAAAGGGAAGCGTGCGTCTGTCAGTCAGATTTTTTCTTCGGAGCCGAGCGGTTGTGCAGCAGCAAGCTGAGTCTCACTACTGTTCCAATCACCTCTATCAGAGCATTGCTGTTGGATCTACGGCACGTTACCAGCAGCTTTCTCCCACTCTGCACGCTGTGCAGTCCACACCCCTGAGCGCTTCGACAGTGCTTCTGTAAAAGAGTTTATACCTCTAAAAGATAAGTATCTTTCCCCTCTTAAAGAGAGTATTTTCATTCACAAAAGAGCAATACACAGAAGGCATTGAACGTCCTTTTCAGGACGCATCTTTTTAAAGATGTCTTTCCGCCTCTGTGTAGTTCCTGGATGCGGCTGTTTTCTCTCCACTCCTGAAAGTCATATGCGCTGCCTTGCGTGTCTGGGCTGCGATCACACGGAGGCAGCATTTATGAATGTTTATGTTCTCATTGCGAGAACATAGACATGGCAACGTTGCAATTCCAGCTTTCTCCCTTCCAAGGGAAAGCCAATTCAGCCGCCCCCTCACGCTGCACCTTGTTCATACAGGATTAAGGCCAGTGCAGCCGGTGATGAAGGCAATTTGGGGAGAGCAACGTGCTCTGTTTCGCTAGGTAAATCCCCAAGAACCACCCGCCCCCCCCCCCCCCCCCCCACCCCCCCCACCCCCCCAGCATGCTCGTTTGCTTACGTCCATGTCCGATGTAAGATCGACTCACCTTACATCCAGTCCGTTGTCTCATTCGGACCCCACAAGTTGGATGATGATTGCGCCGCTGCATTGGAGAGCATCACAGCGGCGCCTGGTGCTGATGACTTGTCTGGGCTGCCACCTTCGGGTCTGCTCACCCAGTCTGAGGCTGACGCACGGATGTCCGCTATGCTTTCCCAGGCTGCCGTGAGCACAAGGCTAGACTGGAAAATTCCGCCCCCCCCCTCATGGCTAGTCAATTGGTTCCTCAGGTCAGGGCGCCGCTCATAGCCATGCCCATCTGCCATGCCCTTCCAGTTATTTTCCCTCACATGGTACTTGGACATGTGGCATTTGTTTTCCAACCATCGCGCTGGCTGGTCAGGACCATCCGACTCGGCTGCGCGATTCAGTTCGCCAGGTGCCCGCCCCGCTTTAGCGGCATCCGTTTCACTTCAGTGCATGGCGAAAATGCCAACACACAGCGGCCGGAAATAGCAACCCTGTTACACAAGGGCGCAATAGAGCCTGTCCCTCCAGCCGAGATGAAGAAGGGTTTCTACAGCCCTTACTACATCATATCAAAGAAATGCGCTGGGTTGCGGACAATCTTGGACCTGCCCATTCTCAACCGGGCCTTACACAAACTACCGTTCAAGATGCTCATGCAGAGACATGCATTCGGCATCAAGATTGGTTTTTTTCAAGGTCACAGAGGCAGTCCTTGCCCCGCTAAGGGAAGTGGGCATCCGCAGACACAATTACCTCGATGACTGGCTGATTCTAGCTCACTCTCGAGAGTCACTGTGTGCCCACTGTGGGGTTCAGACATGTTGGGTTAAGTAATTGATTGTGCCCTACTAGAAATAATGAGACTTAAACACCACTGGGCTTTAGTTACATCCACCTTGATCTCATGAAATTTACTTGACCATGGCAACATTTTTGCAAACCAAAATTGCATGATTTGTTGTACGTTTCACTGCAGTTTCTTAGTGAAATATCCAGCGGGGGCACCAAAAGCAAGTGAAATTATGTTTTAATTAGATGATAATTTTTAAGGTGAATTTTAGATGGATGTTGTTATGAGTTAAACGTACCTCCCTTACCTAAAACTTTAACCTGAACCTAACCATTAGTGTCCTAAAAGATAAATAAGAGGTGAAGAAAACAGACATCCTTACCCTTAACCAATGCCTAAACCTAACCTGTAGTGTTTTAAAAGCAAATTTGATATGTAAAGCACTTTTACTGAAGCAACCACGTCATTTTGTGTTGCTTCTATGGCACTTTCGCTTCACTTTCACTTTCGTTTTAAGCATTCTTGGCTGTGCTCTCTGAAGTCTAACACTCTACCAGGTGAGCTACTGCGCAAGCTAATCATGTTGGAATAAGTGTGTAATTGTAGGTGGGTCTGTAATATAAGCATTAAAATATATAGTTTTTCAAATTATTCGTTATAGTAAAAGTGTTTTGATATAGTAAGTAATAGAGTAAAAAACAGAGCGTTTATAAACTCATAAATAGCCATAGTACCCTTAATTTGTGTGAAAGTTAATCAAATGGACAGTTTGATAGGTTGTAGAGCCTCTAGTGTTAATTTCACCAGGAAACTGTGGAAAAATGTAGAAAGCGCAATGTAAAACATTGTTTGCAAAAAAGTAATTATAGAAACATTCATTCTATGAGACTAGGTTGGTTACGTCACAACCATGAATTGTGATTTGCTACTTGCTAGCTAGTTGCATGTGATATTAGGGGGAGGGACATTCTCCTTTTAAAGAGCATTTGATTGGACATGCATACATTTTTTTTGGTCTGTTATCCCAAAAGAGTGACTGAAATTTGCATGTTTATATCTGCAAAAGGATAATTTTGTCAATTTTATTGAGTCTTTATATGGGCATACAGCATGTGCTATTACAAATTTTCTAAACTTTGGTTTTATTTGCAGTTTACTTGGTTGTGATGATATATCATATACATGGCCTCATTTTCTTTGCAGTAGTAGTTCCATCTTCACTGGAGAAATGGGAAGAACTCAACCCTCGTCCAGAGCGGAGTGGTAGTAGAAAGTGGAAACTTGAGAGAAGACGTTCATCAAAGAATTCTGGGGAATTTGTGTGGTAAGCCGCTACTCAAATATTGTTGGAGAGGGGTTGACTATTAAGATATACAGATATACAAATATACACTCACTGAGCACTTTATTAGAAACAATATGGTCCTAATAAAGTTCTCGATGTGGTCTTCTGCTGCTGTAGCCCATCCGTTTCAAGGTTCGACATGTTGTGTATTTTGAGATGCTATTCTGCTCTCCACAATTGTACAGAGTGTTATCTGTGTTAATGTAGCTTTTCTGTCAGCTTGAACCAGTCTGGCCATTTTCCGTTGACTTCTCTCATAAACAAGGCGTTTTCGTCCGCAGAACTGCTGCTCACTTTCTTTCTTTTTTGCCACTATTCTGAGTAAACTCTAGATACTGTTGTGCATAAAAATGACATTGTGAGATCAGCAGTTACGGAAATAATCAAACCAGCTTGTCACTGATAGGCTGATTAGATAATCACATGAATAAGCAGGTGCACAGTTCCTAATTCAGTGAGTGTATTATGCAAGATTCATGTATGTGTAGAGGATTTGAATAAGTTCATACACCACTTCCTGTGACAATCACAGGTCTATGGATTGCAAGACTCTAGACACAGTCCCCAGGAACTCCCTGGAGGTAATCAATAAAGTAGAGGCTGAGGCTGTGCCAGTAACTCAAGTAAGTGCAATTCTAAACTACACTAAAGCATCATTGTTATTTTTATGAGTCGTGAAAACATCTCTACATGTGTCAGTGACTTTCCCATTTTATTTCCCATTTGTCTGACTCTTTGTTTTCAAACATTATTATGAGTCCATCAACTTGAACTGTGAGTGGTATGTATTTTAACCACATTGTGCACAAGACATCCTGGAACATCCTGTGCTAATGTAAAGAATTCTTTATTTTCAGCTCAACAGGCAATATGTTAGTGGAAGACATGTAAGAATCTCTGTGCACTCTTTGTATGAATTGCTGAATTGTCTATGCATTTGCACCATTGCAACAGCATCACCACCAAATTCAATGCAAAAAAAACTAAACCATTTTTTCAGTAATTGAGCTATATTCATACCAGCTAATGAACTATAGTGCCTTCCTCATAGCAGTTCACATTTTGCATTTTCAAATGTTCCTTCTTGTGGTGCTACAGGGTACAAATGTTACACTCTTCTACGTCAGTGGAGCATGCAGATCTGTGGTATTGCTTTCTATCATGATTAGATTAATAGCAAATTGATTATTAACAAGATAACACCAAATGTAATGTCTCCATCATTGGAGGCCTCCTTTACTAGTAACTTTGATTTGCCGCTTTTGGGTTGCTGACCCCTTGCTGAAAGCCAGGAGTTTAAAGAAGTGTTCAGTTCCCTGTCTGTCTCTCACTAGATGTTGTGTCAAATGAAGCGACAATGGGGGACTTTCTTGAAGGCCTTGGTTACCTCTGAACATGATAAAAGGCCAATGAGAAATTGTCAGACAGAATTTGCATGTCCCTCCCCCAGACATATGAGTATAAAATGAGAGAATCGTGCATCTCTTCAATCAGATTTCTTCTTTGGAGCTGAGCGATTGTGCGATCAGTGAGCTGAGATCATTTCTGTTCCACTCACCTCTGCAGAGCGTTGCTGTTGGATCTATGGCACGTATTGGTGGCTTTCTCCTTCTCTGCACGCCAGTGCAGCTTTGCCCCTGGGCGCTTCGACAGCGCTTCTAAAAGAGAATATTTTTTCTAAAAGACTTTATTTCTCTAAAAGAGCACACACAGCAGGCATTGAACGTCCTTTTTAGGACACATCTTTTTAAAGATGCCCATCCACCCCTGTGTAGTTCCTGGATGCAGTTGATATCTCTCCACTCCTGACGGTCATTGATGCTGCCTTGTGTGTCTGGGTCATGATCACACTGAGGTGGCGTTTGTGGATCGTTCTTGTTCTCACTTTGAGAAATTAACCATGGCAACGTTGTGGTTGCGGATTTTGTTTCTTAAAAGCAACGCCACTCCAGCAGCCACCTGCATCGCTCCTTCTTCCCATGGGATTGAGGACGACCCGGCTGGCAACGGAGACAATTTGGGGATGGTAGCGGGCTCGGTTTCACCGGATAGATCCCCACGAACTACCCACCCACCGGCACGCTCGTTGACTTCCATCCAGGCTCGAGGTGAGAGCAGCTCACCTCACGGCCAGTCTGACTACTCCCTCACCTGTGGCTGAACCTGGTCGAGATGCGGGAGGTAGACAAAGCCCGCTTTCTCGGGCCTATTCGGTGACACCGTCACGACTTCACCCAGCAGTTTTTGCTGGTGAAGAAACAGATGGAGGCCATTTCCCACATCATGCCTCGCCACCGTTCCAGCATGGGCCATGCTCCATCTGCTCACCTAAGGCGTCCCTCTGTGGCTTCCAAACACCAGGCAGCTCCACCTCAACCTGGGCCCAGCTCTCAGCCCTAGCGTCAAGCGCCCCGCAGGAAGCGGACGACCCAGGGAATGAGACATTTGCTCCGGAGCTGGTAAACAGACCACTCCGTCCCCTGGTGGAGGGCCAGGAGGAGAATCTCAGCCTCACCAACGAGCGCGCACAATCCGTGCTGAAATGCCTCACCTTGTTCAAGACAGGCACAGTGGTTCCACTAAAACAATTCCAGAGGCTCCTGGGGCATATGGTATCCTCCGCGGCAGTCGCACCGCTGGGGTTGATGCATATGAGACCGCTTCAGCACTGGCTTCAGACTCGAATCCCAAGATGGGCATGGCGCAGCGGCACATACCGTGTGTTCAACACCCCCGCCAGCTGCCAGACTTTCAACCCCTGGACAGACCTCTGTTTTCTGTGGACAGGAGTCCCCCTACAGCAGGTGTCCCGATGTGTTCTGGTCACCAGAGATGCCTCCAAACAGGGTTGGAGCACCATGTGCAACGGGCATGCAGCTGCCGGCTCCTGGACGGTGCCCGGCTGGGTTGGCACATCAACTGCCTAGAGTTGCTGGCTGTAATTCTTGTCCTGAGGAGGGTTCTTCTGCTACTTATGGGCAAGCATGTCTTGATTCGTTCAGACAGCACCACCACGATAGCGTACATAAATCACCAAGACGGTGTGCGCTCTTGTCATATGTCGCAACTCGCCCGCCATCTCCTCCTTTGGAGCCAGCAGCGACTCTCATATCATTGCATGCCACTCATATACCGGGCAACCTAAACATGACAGTGGATGCGCTGTCACGACAGGGCACAAACATGACAGCTCAGCGGAGAGTGGAGGTTCCACCCCCAGGCGGTCCAGCTGATTTGGGAGTGGTTCAGCAAAGCACAGGTAGAAATTTTTGCTTCCCAAGAGACCTCCCACTGTCCGCTCTCATACTCCCTAGCGGAGGCTCCCCTCGGGATAGACGCGCTGGTACACTGCTGGCCCTGGGGGCTGCGCAAGTACGCATTTCCCCCAGTGAGCCTACTTGCATGGGTGCTGTGCAACGTCAGGGAGGACGAGGAACAAGTCACTCTAGTGGCCCACATGGACTTGGTTCTTGGATCTCATGCTCCTCGCGACAGCCCCTCCCTGGTGAATTCCCCTGAGGAATTCCCCTGAGGAAGGACCTTCTATCTCAGGGACGGGGCACTCTCTGCCATCTGTGCCCAGACCTCTGAAACCTCCATGTCTGGCCTTTGGACAGGATGCAGAAGATCTAAGTGGGCACACCTGCTGTCATAGACACGATCAACTGTAAGAAGCTGTAAGAAGACACCTGCTGTCATAGACACGATCAACCAAGCCAGAGCTCCCTCTACCAGGCAACTTTACGCCCTGAAGTGCCGCTTGTTTGCGAATTGGTGTTCTTCCCGATCTGAAGACTCACAGAGATGTGCAGTTGGGTCAGTGGTCTCGTTTCTGCAGGAGAGGCTGGAGGGGAGGATGTCCCCCTCCACCTTGAAGGTTTATATAGCCGCTATATCGGCTCACCATGATGCTGTGGATGGTAAGTCCCTAGTGAAGAACGATCTGATCATCAGGTTACTTAGAGGTGCCCGGAGGCTGAACCCTCTCAGGCCATGCCTGTTTCCCTCATGGGATCTCTCCGTAGTCCTTTCAGGCCTCCAGAGATCCCCCTTCGAGCCACTAGAATCAGTCGAGCTCAGAGCCCTCTCCTTGAAGACGGCCCTCCTGATTGCACTCGCTTCCATCAAGAGAGTTGGGGACCTGCAAGCGTACTCTGTCAGCAACACTTGCCTGGAGTTCGGTCAGGCAGACACCCATGTCGTCCTAAGACCTCGACTGGGCTACGTGCCCAAGATTCCTATGACCCCCTTCATGGACCAGGTAGTGAACCTGCAAGCACTGCCCCGGGAGGAGGCAGACCCAGCCTTATTATTCCTGTTTCCGGTGTGTGCTTTGCATACCTAAGTGAACTGCATGCAGAGCTTTAGATGTTCTGAGTAGCTCTTTTTCTGCTTTCGTGGACAGCGGAAAGGGAACGCTGTCTCCAAACAGACACTATCCCACTGGGTCGTCGACGCCATCGCTTTGGCCTATCACACCCAGGCCATGCCGGCGTCCTTGCGGGTTCGAGCACAATCAACGAGAAGTGTGGCATCCTCGTAGGCACTGGCCAATGGCATCTCCCTAGCAGACATCTGCAGAGCAGTGGGCTGGGCAACGCCCAATACCTTTACAAGATTTTACAATCTCAGGGTTGAGTCGGTCTTGTCCCGTGTTCTCTCAGGTCCGAGCACATAGAACTCGGGAATACGATGCGTCTGACAGGTGTTCCACTTGCACATAGTGCCTTTTCCCTCCACTGAGGTAATTATGTGCGCTCTTTCACCCAGGAGAGTCCACTAAACTCCTGGATGTCCTTCCTCCCTAGCCCTCTGGTCCACAAATTGAGTGGAGGAATTCCCCGACCAGACCCACTACAGGTACTAATTACTCTGTACTGGAATAGGTGCTCCACAGGATGGGCCTTCATGGATTAATCACCCTGTGTGTATTTTCCACAGTACGGTCCCCCTACCGGCAGACCCGTGTCTCCTTTGGGCAGTCTCCTCTGCCCCCCGGTCGCCATGATTGTAGCAACTCCTCCCTCGCAGCTGGTAGAATCTTCCACCGCGCCACTTTGTGACGTATTTTGCTACATTTTACCTCCCCTCAATCTGGACAGGTTGTGGTCTATGCTGGGTCTTTCCCCCCTGAAAGAATAGGAGTTGGAAAAAATGCCATACCAGATTCGTGTTATAGTGTTAAATGGCCCCAGCCGCTTTAATTCTTTGCGAGAAACAGCGCAAAGAAAAGGGAGAAAAGGCGCGGCTGGTGCGGCCTACTCCCATGCTTGGCACGTCGCTTGTTCCCCCTCTTCGCGATGCCGGGAACCTAAAAACTTTGCCATTTTTTATTGGCCGTTGGGGAATGGTATGTGCAGTCTGACGCAGCCTGTTGCTTTGGCACGCAACTGCCTGCCCACACCTGCATCAGCAGCTCATGTACACGGTTCAGCGTACTGAGTGACGTGATTGAATAGGGACCCCTAGTGTCACTTCATTTGACACAACATTGAGTGAGCGACAAACAGGGAATGTTAAGGTTACTGTTGTAATCTCTGTTCCCTGATGGATGGAACGAGACATTGTGTCCCCCGGCCACAATGCTGAACCGAGCCACTGTAATGGCCGAACCTTATTCTCGACTCCTCGGTGCAAAACCTGAATGAACAGATGCACGATTCCCTCCAAATTCTGTCTGCCAATTTTTCATTGGCATTTTATCAAGTTCAGAGGTAACCGAGGCCTTCAAGAAAGTCCCATAGTGTCACTTCATTCGACACAACATCTCGTTCCCTCCATCTGGGAACGGAGGTTACAACAGTAACCTAGACGTTTTTAGTCCTAAAATCCAGAAGATAATTAGCATTTTCGAGCAATGGGTTCCCTTTTGAAATTTCAATGGTTATTTAGGACAGAGATGTTTGATTAATGAGTAAAACAAAGACTGTGGTTAACATTACTCAAGGAGACACATTTTGTTCTACAACTTTATTTACACACAGTCATAACTCAAACCTGAATTTTTTATGTAAGTTGCTAACAAGTTGCTAAAAAGGGGACTACTTCCTACCACAAGGATGTACGTTTTGGCAAATCAGATTTAGGAATACATTTATGTTGTAGAACAAAATGTGAAAGTCTCTTTGAGGAATACTAACCGAAGATTTTAGTTTACTCATAAATCGAAAATCCCTCTTCTAAAAACCCATTGAAAATACCAGAGGGAAGTCAAGGTGAATTAGCCTTTTGGGTTGGCCTACAAACTCATTACTTTGCATCATGACTCGACAAGTGTGAAGCATTAGAGCTTATATCTCCTGTACTCTGTCCATCTATTTGCCAAACTATACTATGTTTTGTACTACAGTAAATAGAGTACAAAAAAATTATCTGACCCATTTCAAAGATCACATTTCATCTGTTAAAACTAGTCATGATGTAGCAATTATTACACATGTGAACTGCGTGGTTCTAAAATTTTTTGCTGAAATAGTCTTTCCACCATGAGAGGCTGTTATAATGGAATGTGTATTGTTAAAGGTAATTGCTGCACTAACATAAGGTCTGACAGGGCACATTAAATGTAATTATACAGGGCTGCACCAGCACAGTGAAACAAGACCAATTGTCATTTTTGAGGCCTCCATTAGAGCATCCTGTATGATATCCGTTTAACTTGGTAACCTTGGTTATTGATAAATGTCCAATGAGGAAAGTGGAAAATACCTCATCATCTTCCTTTGATTCAGTCTGCCTGAAAGGCTTTGTTATGCTGAAAATGTAATTGTGGGAATGGATGTTGTCCATTAATAGCCCAGCACTTGACATTTAGAGTGACCTAAGAACAAGATACAAAGCTACAGACAGAGGGTGAATTTGAAAGGGTATCTCAATAATTACACTATTCGTTAAAATGACATGCAGATATAGTTTTAGGACAATGTAAAACATAGTTAACCAAATCTAGATTTTATAGTGTTTGGTTGAGCAAATGCTGCTCATTTTGCCACAGAGCCACAGTTTTTGCACTTTTCTAGGAAATCAACCTACAAATTGCTTACTTATTGTTGTCTCTGCATATTAAGTATTTTAACATCAAAAATTACAAACTTTAATGTTCTCACCCATCATAAAATGTAACAACAAAAAAAAGGCTTAGATTCTTTATGTTATGCCCATATGTCACACTCTAAATTTGAATAAAGTTTTTGTCTCTAAGAATACAAAACCTTTTGGATCTTAAATTTTATTTTTTTACAGTAATCTTGAATTCTGTTGGTGGGTGGTGTAACTGTACATCAATAAAATCAATATGAATGGCTATGCCGCATGTGAAGCATGTCTTCAGGTGTTTATTGCTTAAAAAAAAAAGTGGTGTGTTTAAAGATTCATGCTGAACAAAAGTCTTCTGCCATGCTATCTGCCATGCAGATTTGCATTCAGAGAAAAATTGTGTAAAGGCAAATTGCTGTGCATGACAAGCCAGTCCAGGGCTATTTTGAGTGTGTGAGATTGTTAGGTGTGAATAGCAAAAAAAGTGTGTGTGTGTGAAAGAGACAGAAAGATAGATGGAAAGAGAAGGAGAGAGAAAGAAAGAAAACTAGAAGAGGCTGTGCTGCTATGCTGGCATTTCTCCTTGCCTCTGGCATGAGGGGTTGGCAAGGGCAGGGCCTTTTTTTCCCCTATCAGAGAGACAGAGATGGCTGACCACGCTCTCACTGACTCCTTCCTTGTGTACGTGTGTCTGTTAGGGCCGTTTGAGCAAAGACCAAAGGTGGGGTAGCACACTCCTGTCCAGAAACCAGTCTCTGGAGGAAGAGTTCGAGAGAGCCAAAGCAGCAGTGGAGGTAAACAACGTCTCTGTGTCATCACTGAACCACTGTCTCATGGTTTCCTTGTGCATTATTTAAAAATTATTATTGTTATTATTTAATTTATTTTAGGGCTGTTGATTTAACACATAAATTAATTGTGAATAATAAAGTATTAAAAATATTACCAAGATTAATCATGTCCCTGGACCAAAATGAGGAATATTCCTACCATCGGAGCAATTCAAGTTTTAAATATCACCTTCACGAGTCCCTGTCAGTAGGAGGTAGTAAGGGCAGTTTCCATTGTTTAGGCAAAGCACAGTTGTATAGGCATCAAACCACACCCTGAGAGCAGACAGAACATGATGAGGATTCAAATAGCTGGAAGGATCACAACTCTGAATGCAGGGTTTCAAACGAGTTTTAACTTGACACAGCACCCTAACAACGGTATGGTTATGACACAGCACAACTAATGTGAGACACTCCAACAGCATCTGTATGATGCATTTGTACAATAGATGTGTCCTTATAAAAGCCCTTATATAAGTCTACCTCACATTGACGAATTCAACTCCAAAACTGGTTGTTTTGGAATGCAGGCGAATGATAGTCTTATAGTCAATGATATGAAAATAATTGCTAGCCTGTATTTGTATTAATAAACATGGGGGCCCTATTTAAAGAGCACTAGCACTCAGTGCAGCGCTATGCCATAAGTCATATATGCAAAGTCAATGTCCATGGCCATGAAGTTTTGATATTTTCATGCAAGCATGCTCTAAGTCTAGGCGCAAGTGGGTTTGTAGAAATGTTGCATTCAAAGCACTAATGGACTGGGTCAAGTGAAATTTAATTCTGATGTTCTTCTCCGGCACCGTCTGCCAGTGTCAGGCATATTTCTATTACAGTGACACACTCCTTTTATATGCATGAAAAAAACTGATTCTCATCAGGATTCGGACTTATGCTCAGTTAAATTATAGAGAATTTAAGAATTATGTCTACACAATCACGGCTAGCCCTCAAGTCAACGCCCATTATAGCTACATGACTGAGATGATGTTCAGTTAGGAAAGAGGGTCGAGAGGGTGCAGGGCTTATTATACAGTAAGCAGTGATTCTCGGGGCTGCAATGAGAACAAATTGAATACTGATCAATATAACCATCCTTTGGTTTTGATCATTACGGGAACATAGGCCTGCATGCTGAGAGCTGCTTTTATGCCTTCAGTCCCCTAAGAATAGGCCTCTAACTTGTATATATTTAATCTGATTATTATCTGAACAGGGATCTAAATTGTCCAGAAAGCTACTGTCTGAGACAGTAAGGCTTGTTTCCAATAATTTTCATGATTGCTGATGTCCAGAATGGTGGTATAACTTGGAGCCTAAAATGAATTGAAATTAAGAATTACTAGTCTGCCTTTTGTTTACTGAACAGCAAATAAAAATGCAAGATGATAAATTAATTTTACAGCCAGCAGTCTTAGGGGAGGATCATTTTGGGGAGTAGGAAACAGCATACAACTGAAATGATGCTGCTCTTTGAGGTGAAAATAGGTGGTAGGCCAAATCTGGGATGCTATAAATGTAGAGATTTCAGTGAGCTCGTCTCCTCTCTATAGAGTATATTTCGATGCATGAATTGTTTTAAATCACAATGGATTTCAGATGAATATATTTAAAAACCATCCACCTGCAGGTCACTTTTAAACCTGTTGGGATTTTTTCCTTTCAAAACAATGATTGCACTTGGGCATAGTTTAGTTAACAAAGTCAGAACAGTATGATTGAAAATGCAAGCTTTAGATTTTCAATAGCACATATCCAGAACTTCAAAACCCATCTTCTAATCCTTCCTAAGTTTTAGATAATGCAAAATTACATACAGTTTTTCACAGCAGGACTTGGCAGCTTATAAGGTTGAGCCACATTAATCCAGATACATTTGAAAATGCCGTTTTCATTTTCGAAATGCTCTCCATCCACACTGCCGTTTTTAAGCATTTTCGAAAAGTTGTTTTTCCACACTAAAATGTATGAAAATGCTTAAATAACCTTACTGTGTATGCAAACAATCGGCGTTCCATGTACGGGCTGAAAAGGAATTGTCCTCGCGTTTTGTCACCGGACAGCAATTCCGAGAAGACTTTGCGTCACTTATGAAGGAATGCATTTTGAAGGTTATACAAAATATCACTTATCTTTAACAATGCTCTCAAAGTAAGAAACAAGCACAATAACATCGCTAGAATGTGGGCTGCCATCTTGATTGTGGGATGAGTGGATCACTTGACTCATTTTCAGATATCTCTGTTGCCCCCATCCACACTACAACACAAAGACGGTACTTCCAAATATACCCATTTGGGAGAGCGTTTTTGAAAAGCTCAGTTTTTGTTGTCAAAAGCGCTGTCTCCATATGTACGGAAGGACAAACCCTAGAGAAAAAGACGGTGTGGGTGTGGCCCAAGATGTGCTGTAACTCAAATTAAATAATTATGTAAAAACAACAGTACGTTAATCACAGATGAGTTAAGTTTACTTGTAACTAGTGAACTGTACTTAAATAATTAAGTTCACTTTAGAAGAAGAGGAAGAATGACCTTTATTTCCAAATGTTATCATGTACACAGGGAATTTTGTTGTTTTTTGGTGATAGTAGAATCAAGTGCACACAGAATATTACAGTGAGAGACAGAATATAAAACAAGATAAGAGTATAAATTAGGGCTGTCAATTGATAAAAAAAATGTAATCTAATTAATTATATGGTGTCCTGATTAATTAATCGTGATTAATCGCATATACAAATATTTGCTGAGAAAGCCCATCATATAACAATAATTCAATATATAATGATTATACATATTTATATATAAATATATAATTATACATAGTTATCTTTAAGTATTTAAAAATTATATATATATATATATATACACTCACCTAAAGGATTATTAGGAACACCTGTTCAATTTCTCATTAATGCAATTATCTAATCAACCAATCACAAGGCAGTTGCTTCAATGCATTTAGGGGTGTGGTCCTGGTCAAGACAATCTCCTGAACTCCAAACTGAATGTCAGAATGGGAAAGAAAGGTGATTTAAGCAATTTTGAGCGTGGCATGGTTGTTGGTGCCAGATGGGCCGGTCTGAGTATTTCACAATCTTGTTGATGCTAGAGGTCAGAGGAGAATGGGCCGACTGATTCAAGCTGATAGAAGAGCAACTTTGACTGAAATAACCACTCCTTACAACCGAGGAATGCAGCAAAGCATTTGTGAAGCCACAACACGCACAACCTTGAGGCGGATGGGCTACAACAGCAGAAGACCCCACCGGGTACCACTCATCTCCACTACAAATAGGAAAAAGAGGCTACAATTTGCAAGAGCTCACCAAAATTGGACAGTTGAAGACTGGAAAAATGTTGCCTGGTCTGATGAGTCTCGATTTCTGTTGAGACATTCAGATGGTAGAGTCAGAATTTGGTGTAAACAGAATGAGAACATGGATCCATCATGCCTTGTTACCACTGTGCAGGCTGGTGGTGGTGGTGTAATGGTGTGGGGGATGTTTTCTTGGCACACTTTAGGCCCCTTAGTGCCAATTGGGCATCGTTTAAATGCCACGGCCTACCTGAGCATTGTTTCTGACCATGTCCATCCCTTTATGGCCACCATGTACCCATCCTCAGATGGCTACTTCCAGCTGGATAATGCACCATGTCACAAAGCTCGAATCATTTCAAATTGGTTTCTTGAACATGACAATGAGTTCACTGTACTAAAATGGCCCCCACAGTCACCAGATCTCAACCCAATAGAGCATCTTTGGGATGTGGTGGAACGGGAGCTTCGTGCCCTGGATGTGCATCCCACAAATCTCCATCAACTGCAAGATGCTATCCTATCAATATGGGCCAACATTTCTAAAGAATGCTTTCAGCGCCTTGTTGAATCAATGCCACGTAGAATTAAGGCAGTTCTGAAGGCGAAAGGGGGTCAAACACAGTATTAGTATGGTGTTCCTAATAATCCTTTAGGTGAGTGTATATATATATATATATATATATATATATATATATATATATATATATATATATAATATTCAGATAATTACAATGCAATACATTCCTGTAGCAGAAGAGTTAATCATTGATAAGACCATAAGGGCCCGTCAAATTACACCTACATCAGACATGCTTGTGTAGCGTCTCGGGTGCATTGTGTCATAAACATAAAATGTTTAGGTCACTGTTTAAAGTTAAATATAGTTCCCCTTCTGTCACTCACTCGACGTTGTGTCGAATGAAGTGATACAAGGGGTCTTCCTTGGATGCCGAATCGTACCTCTGAACCTGAGAAAAGGCCAATGTCAAGTTGGCAGACAGAATTTCAATCAAATCAAATCACTTTATTCTCACACTACCATGTACACAAGTGCAACAGTAGGTGAAAGTCTTGTGTGCAGTTCCGAGCAACAGAGCAGTCATGACAGTGACAAGACATATACCAATTACAATAAACAACATATTTACACAACACAATTTACATATCAAATGTACATATACTTACACAACACAATCCTATTATACAATGTACAGTAAACAATATACACAATATAGAATACACATACAATAAATACATGCAGTTTTTATATTGTGGAGAATATAGTTATGACAGTCCAGTGTGAGATAATAGATTAATAAAGTGCAGTGCTGATTGTTGATCGTGAGAGATCAAGTGTTCAAAAGTCTTATTGCTTGGGGGAAGAAGCTGTCATGTAGTCGGCTGGTGCGGGTCCTGATGCTGCGATACCGCCTGCCTGATGGAAGCAGTGTGAGCAGACCATGACTCGGGTGGCTGGAGTCTCTGATCCTCTGAGCTTTTTTCACACACCGCCTGTTATATATGTCCTGGAGGGAGGGAAGCTCACCTCCGATGATGTTTCTGGCAGTTCGCACCACCCTTTGCAGGTCTTTGCGGTTGTGGGCGGTGCTATTGTCATACCAGGCGGTGATGCAGCCAGTCTGCTCATCTACAGTACTGGTGTAGAACCATGTGAGGATGTGGTGGTTCATTCCAAACTTCCTCAGCCGTCTCAGGAAGAGTCGGTGGTGTTGAACTATCCTTCAATTTTGTGCCTGTACTGGCATTTGGCTGCACTGATAGTTACGGAGGGCATAACTGGCTTGTTTACGCTCCTCCGCATTCCCGGAATTAATAGCGGAGGTCCAGCACTGGATCATTCTGAGGGTGGGTGCTTCCCGTTTTAGATTCTGCCTGTAAGTGGGCAGAAGCAGAACGGAAGAGTGGTCTGATTTGCCAAATGGTGGGCGGGGGAGGGATTTGTAGCCATCCCGGAAAGGAGAATAGCAATGATCCAAAACTCGGTCCCCTCGTGTGTTGAAGTTGATGTGTTGGTGGTATTGTGGAGCGATTGTTTTAAAATTGGCTTTGTTAAAGTCCACAGTAACAATGAACGTGGCCTTAGGGTCCGCGGTTTCCTGCTCACTTATACTCCCATACAGTTCCTTGAGTGCCCGGTCTGTGTCGGCTTGTGGGAGAATGTACACAGCTGCATGTCCCGCCCCAGAAATACGGGTATAAAGGGAAGCAGGCAGCGAATGCCAGTCCGAATTTTTCTTCGGAGATGAATGGTTGTGCAGCAAGCAGCTGTTTCACTCCTGTTCCACTCACCTCTACCAGCGAGAAGCATTGCTGTTGGATCCGCATGGCACATTTCCAGCTGGCGTCTCTCTCTCTGCACACTGTGCAGTTCACGCCCCTGGGCACATCAACAGAGCTTTCTTTCTGTTTAAAAGAGTGTCTCCTCCTAAAAGAGTTATATTTCCTCTGAAAGAGTCTGAGTTTTCCACTCACAAAGAGCAATACACAGCGGCGTTAAACGTCCTTTTCAGGACGTGTCTTTTTCAAGATGCCTTTCCACCCTGTGTTGTTCCTGGATGCGGTTGATTTCTCTCCAAGAATGACGGACACAGACGCTGCCTCGTTTGACTGGGTAACGATCACACTGAGGTGGCGTTCGTGGATGGTTCATGATCTCACTGCGAGAAGATAACGATGGCAATGTTGCGGTCGCGGCTCTCCTTCCTGAAGGTGATTGGCACTTCAGCCGCCCAAAACCACCCCCCCCCCCCCCCCCCGCCCCCCCGCGTTGCTCCTCCTTCCAAAGGGATTGATGATGACCCGGCTGGCGATGAAGGCGATACGGGGATGATGACGGGCTCGGTTTCGCCTGGTAAATCCCCAAGAACCACTCACCCCCCGACACGCTCATGTGCTTCTGTCGGAGCTCGGGACGAGTGCGACTTGCCTCGTGGCCAGCTGGCATTCTCCCTCGAGCCCCCGGGCTTGGATGATGACATCACCGCTGCATCAGAGAGCATCCAGGTGTCTGACGTGGAAGACTCGACTGGGCTGCTGCCTTCAGGCCAGCCCACCCAGTCGGTGGCAGATGCGCAGATGGCTGACATGCTTTCCCGGGCTGACGTGAGCGTGGGCTTGGACTGGAACCCCCCGTCCTCCACACAGCCTTCGCGGCTTGACGACTGGTACCTCGGCGCCCGTTGCCGCTCACAGCCATGCTGGGAAGTAAGTGCTTTGCCTCAGCACCCAAGCCTCGGTACGCTCTTTTGCCTCCTGATGCATTATTACCTAGCCATTATTACCAAGTGCTCGGGCACCTCAGCCGTCTAGGGCTTCAGGTCAACTGGGAAAAGAGTAAGCTCGACCCGGTTCAGAGCATCTCTTTTCTCGGCATGGAGTTAGACGCAGTCTCAATGACAGCGCGGCTCACCAATGAGCACGCTCAGTCAGTGCTCAGGTGCCTCGCTTGCTTCGAGCCCTGCACAGTGGTTCCTCTAAAAAAATTCCAGAGGCTCCTGGGGCATATAGCATCCTCAGCCGCGGTCGCACTGCTCGGGTTGATGCATATGAGACTGCTACAACACTGGCTACAGACTCGAGTCCCGAGATGGGAATGGCACCACGGCACACACCATGTGACAATCACCCCTTCCTGCCATCAGAATTTCAACCCTTGGACAGACCTCTGCTTTCTGCGGAGTCCCCCTGCAGCAGGTGTCCAGACGTGTCGTGGTAACCACAGACGCCTCTCGACAGGGTTGGGGCGCCATGTGCAACAGGCGCGCTGCCACTGACCCCTGGAAAGGAGCGTTGGCACATCAATTGCCAAGAGTTGATGGCTGTAATTTTTGCCCTACGGAGGTTTCTCCCACTAATCCGAGGCAAGCACGTCTTGATCCGTTCAGACAGCACCGTGACGGTAGCGTACATAAATCGCCAGGGTGGCCTGTACTCTCATCATATGTCACAACTCGCCCACCATTTCCTCCTTTGGAGCCAGCCACGACTCAAGTCGCTGCTCGCCACTCACATCCCTGGCAACCGCAACACGACGTTGGACGCACTGTCATGACAGGTTTCGCCCAGCGGAGAGTGGAGGCTCCACCCCCAGGTGGTCCAGCTCATATGGGACTGATTTGCCAAGGCACCGATAGATCTCTTTGCCTCCCAAGTTTCAAGTTTCAAGTTTGTATTTATTTATATAGCACATTTAAAAACAGCAAGCAGGGCTGACCAAAGTGCTGAACAATACACAAGATAAAGAACAAGGACAAACCACATATTCAAGACAGAAGCTCACAATGAATTAAAAGCTAAAGAAAAAAAATAGGTTTTAAGAGAGGATTTAAAAACAGTTACAGATTGAGCAGCTCTGATGTAAACCGGAAGGCTGTTCCACAGCCTAGGGCCAGCAACAGCAAAGGCTCTATCCCCTCTATTCTTTAACCGAGATCTGGGGACAGACAGAAGTCTCTGATCACCAGACCTCAGGTTTGGTTTGGGGTTGTGTGGACAGAGTAGCTCAGACAAATAGCTCGGTGCCAGGTTATTTACGGATTTAAAAACAAATAAAAGAATTTTAAACTCAATTCTAAAATGCACAGGTAGCCAATGCAGAGATTTTAAGATAGGTGAAACATGATCAAATTTGCGTTTTCTTTTGAGGAACTTTGCAGCAGCGTTTTGTACTAATTGGAGACGCGCAATAGACTGTTTGGGTATGCCAAAGTAGAGAGAGTTGCAATAGTCCAACCGCGATGTAATGAGCGCATGGATTGCAATCTCTAGTGTTTTCTCAGAAAGGGAGGATTTAATTTTTGAGAGAAGACGTAACTGAAAAAAACAAGAGCTAATCACCGCATTGATTTGTTTTTCAAATTTCAGGTTTTGATCCCAGAGAACACCTAGGTTCTTAATGCAAGATGACTTTTGATCAAGATAGTCCAGATCAATTTTGCTGCTATTATAATTGCCATGGGGGCCAAAGACTATAACCTCGGTCTTAGATTCATTCATAAATAAGAAATTTTGAGAAAACCACATTTTTACTTCCTCTATGCATGCAAAAAGAGATTTTAAAGCAGTATCTTTGTTGCGCTTCAGAGGGAAATAAATTTGTGTATCATCTGCATAGCAGTGAAATGATACGCCATGCTTTCTGAAGATGGAGCCCAGAGGAAGTAAATATATTGAAAAAAGAATGGGTGCGAGAATAGACCCCTGCGGCACTCCACAGGAGAGTTGAGCTGGTGAGGAAGAAAAATTACCTATTTTAACAGAGAAACTTCTATTTGTTAGATAAGATCTAAACCAGCTGAGGACAATTCCCTGGATGCCCACAGAGTATTCTAGTCGGAATAAAAGAGTTTTATGATCAACTGTATCAAAGGCCGAGGTTAAGTCTAACAGTATTAGGATCACAGAGTCACCAGCATCGGTTGCTAACAGTATATCATTAGAAACCCTTAAAAGAGCAGACTCTGTGCTGTGCAGAGGCTTAAAACCAGACTGGAAAGTTTCAAAAATTTGTTTTGCACTAAGATAAGATTGGAGTTGATTGAGAACCGTTTTCTCCAATGCTTTTGTAATAAAAGGAAGGGTAGAAATAGGTCGAAAATTATTAAAATCCCTAACATCGAGTGAAGGTTTCTTGAGCAAAGGTGTAACAGTAGCTTGTTTTAGTGTATCAGGGATAGTCCCCGTGCTCAAGAATTTATTCATAAGAGACACCAAACATGTTCCAACTGGATCAAAAGTTTGTTTCAAGATACGCGGAGAGAGAACATCAAGAGAGCAGAAGGAAGGTTTCAAATGATCAACAATTTCTCTGAGAGATAGAAGAGAAACAGGGTCAAACACACTCCATGTGGGTGATGAACAGCCCAGTTCAGGCAAGACATAAGCAGATGATTGCAATTGAGATCTTAGAGAGGTGATCTTCTCACAGAAAAACCTTGAGAAACCTTCACATAATGACACTGAAGGATTTGAAATCACAACTATAGGAGGATTGAGAGCAGACTTTAACACAGAAAATAAAGCTTTTGAACTATGATGATTTTTTAAAATTAAATTAGAAAAATACTTTGACTTAGCAGATATCATAGCTTTCTGAAAAGCACTGAGAGAGTTTTTCAGCATTTCATAAGAGATTTGTAGTTTATCACTTTTCCATTTACGTTCTGCTCTTCTACACGTTCGCCTCAGAGAGCGGATGGTATCATTGTGCCATGGTTCAGTCTTAGGATTTGACTTCTTAGCTTTTAAAGGAGCAGTGGTATTAAAAACCTCAGAGCATACAGTGTTAAACAGGCTAAGATGTTCTTCAGCATCCAAGTCAGGTAAGGGTGACTCCAGGGACAGAGACAGACACACCTCATTAAAAGAGTTAGTGAATTCCTCATGGAAACAGGGAGAAAAGGAACGAGTCCATTGTGCAATAGAAGAAATGTGCGATCTTATAGGAGGAAGGGACATAGAAAACAGTACAGGCATGTGATCAGAGATCAGAGTGTTAAAAACCTGAACATCACTAATACAAACGCCATGAGAGAGTACCAGGTCCAGAGTATGTCCATGAATATGTGTAGGATCTTTCACCCACTGAACCATGTTAAATGAGTCAATGAGATTTAAAAACTCCATTGTTAGAGGCTTTGACTGACAGCACACATGAATATTAAAATCCCCAAATAGAAGAATATTGCTGTAATTAGTTACACATTCGCCCATAAAAGCAGTAAATTCACTTATAAAATCTTTCACTAAGTGAGGGGGGCGATACACCAGCGCTAACAAAACAGGATCGTCAAATTCCAGTCGCAACAGCTGTACTTCAAAGCTACTGTAGAATGTAGACGGGACAGAGTGACAGTAGCTACTAAAACGATTTTTTAAAATTACCGCTAGACCACCTCCGCGCCCAGAAGAGCGGGGAGAGTTAAAGAATATGCAGTCTTCCGGAATCAACTCAGCAAAAGGACTTAAATCACCAACCTTCATCCAAGTTTCTGTGATGCACATAAAATCCAGTGCGTGGGTAGTGAAAAAGTCATTTAAAATGAACGTCTTATTGACTAGCGACCGAGCATTAATCAGAGCCATCCTGGAAGGTGATACCGAGTCAGAGATCGCGGGAGAGAGGTCTCTATTCAAAAAACGAAGATTCTCTAGAGTAGCTCCACCACGACGAACACGGATAGGAGGGTAACAGGGGATCGTCGACGTAGAATACGGGAGAATGGTCCGAAGCCAGCGAACAGGTGGATCGATCAAACGCCAACCAGCACATCGGCCAACGCCTAGATTCCACGTCGTCATGGAGACGAAGCTGGACGCGCGGCCAGCGAGTAGCGTCATTTTCAGTTTGACAGCAACCCCTCCGCGCTTGCCGCGTCTCCTGCGGCGCTTTCTGCGGGGAACCCCATTAGGCCAACTGTGATATTCAGTCAACTCAGATATTCTGGAATATCCCAGGTAGACTTTGGAGAACAGGATTGTGATCCAGCCACAGAGCTTTTTGACTCTGGGTTAAATGTGGCCACAAAAGAGTCTCGAATATCCAGAAGTAACTGGCGATCATAAACCAGAAGCGAGTAGCAGTTTGATACAGATAAAAACACACATATAGCACAAAGAAGCAGAGACGTCAGACGGCATGCCACATACACCGGCGCCATCTTGGTTTGACTCCCACTTCCCGCTCTGGTACTCCCTGACCGGAGCCCCTCTTGGGACAGATGTGCTGGCACACAGCTGGCCCTGGGGGCTGCGCAAGTACGCATTTCCCCCAGTGAGCCTTCTTGCATCGGTACTGTGCAAGATCAGGGAGGACGAGGAACGGATCATCCTAGCGGCCCCCTACTGGCCCACCCACACCTGGTTCTCGGATCTCACACTCCTCATGACAGCCCCTCCCTGTTAAATTCCTCTGAGGAAGGACCTTCTTTCTCAGGGACGGGGCACCCTCTGGCATTCGCAACCAGACCTCTGGAACCTCCACGTCTTGCCCCTGGATGGGATGCGGAAGATCTAGTGTATCTACGACCTGCTGTCATAGACACGATCAACCAAGCCAGAGCTCCCTCCACCAGAAAACTCTACTCCCTAAAGTGCCGCTTGTTCGTGAATTGGTGTTCTTCCCTAGCCGAGAGATGCACAGTTTGATCAGTGCTTCTATTCCTGCAGGAGAGACTGGAGGGGAGGCTGTCCCCCTCCACCTTGAAGGTGTATGTATCTGCTATCACTGCCCACCACGATGCAGTAGATGGCAAGTCCCTTGGTAAGAACGACTTGATTATCAGGTTCCTGAAAGGCGCCCGGAGACTGAATCCTCCCCGGCCTAGCCTGTTTCCCTCTTGGGATCTCTCAGTGGTCCTCCCGGGCCTTCAGAGACCCCCCTTCGAGCCACTTGTTTCAGTCGAGCTCAAGGCCCACTCCCTGAAGATGGCCCTCCTGATCATGTTAGCCTCCATCAAGAGGGTTGGAGACCTGCAAGCGTTCTCAGTCAGCAACACCTGCCTGGAGCTCGGTCCGGCGCTTTCTCACGTTATCCTGAGACCCCGACCGGGCTACGTGCCCAAGGTTCCTACGACCCCTGTCAGGGAACAGGTCGTAAAACTGCAAGTGCTGCCTCGGGAGGAGTCAAACCCAGCCCTTTCGTTGCTGTGTCCGGTGCATGCTTTGTGTACCTATTTGGACCGCATGCAGAGCTTTAGATGTTCTGAGCAGTTCTTTGTCTGTTTTGGCAGACAGCGGAAAGGGAACGCCTATCACACCCAGGCCATGCCCGCCCCCTTGCAGGTTCGAGCACACTCTACTAGAAGTGTGGCATCCTTGTGGGCACTGAGCCATGGCACCTCCCTAGTAGACATCTGCAGAGCAGCAGGCTGGACAACACCCAATACCTTTGCCAGGTTTTACAATCTGAGGGTTGAGTTGGTCTCATCCCGTGTTTTGTCAGGTCCGATCTGGTAGAACTCGTAACGTGGCACAACCGACCGGGTGTTCCGCTTGCACCTTGCGCCCTTCACCAAGTTGATCCAGTGCGCCTTCTGTCCCAGGTCAGCCACTGAGCGTCGCTGCCTGGATGTTTCTCCTCCCTATCCCTCTGGCCCGCAAATTCAGCGGAGCAATTTGCAGCCAGACCCACTACGAGTCTCAAATGCTCTGTACTGGGGTCGGGCTCCACGGGCATAGTTCCCTCTTCAGGCTAACTCCCAGTAATGTATTTTCCGCTGTATGGTCCCCCTTGTCAGCGGACCCATTGTTTCCCCCGGGCAGCCCCGCTGCCCCGGCCGCCGTGCTTGTAGAGTCCCCCCTCATTAGGCTGGACCTACCACCACGCCTCATCCCACATCCGGCTTCACAACCCTCATGGTGTATTTGCCACGCAGTACCTCCCCCTAAAACTGGGCAGATCGTGGCCTCCGCAGGATCTTTCCCTCCTGAAAGAATAGGAAATTTGCAGACCGGACAGCTACCTTGCCTCTGGCCTTGCCAACAGCCCCGGCATGCCAGCGCTGATGAGTTCTGAAGACTCCCCCTTAGGCCTCTTCCTCAGTCTCTAAATCTGCCCCCTGCCTGGTGCACAGAGCAGGGTAAGGGCTTTGAATCTTCTCTCAGCACCCTAGCCTCGGGACATCCTTCTTTCTCCCGACATGCTATCTCATGCTCCCCCCAGGGAAAGACCGCCTTCCCCTGACTTAAGATAGGCCCAGCCGCTTTATGTCCTATGTGAGAGACATAGTGAGAGAGAAGGCCGCGGCTGCTGGGCTTGCTCCCATGCTAGTCATGTAACACCTTTTTCCCCCCTCAGGGGTGCGGGAAACCTAAGGTTTGTATGCAAAAAAAAAAGAGTTGGGGGCATTGGGGAGGACTACGTGTAGCCAGTACAGGCACCACTAGCATGCAGTAGCCTGTTGTGCACCTGTTTTGACAGTCACGTAACACGGTCAGTGCATGGCGCTTTTTTATGAACCCCTTGTGTCACTTCATTCGACACAACGTTGAGTGAGTGACAGAAGGGGAACGTCATGTTACTGTCGTAACCTCCGTTCCCCCTAGTATAAATAGACATACAAATAATAGGACATATAACATAATGGTGTATGTACATGTGCAAGTGGTAATGTATGTGCAAGGTAGGGGTATGTACAGTTATTGAATTAAATATGTGAATTTACATATGTACATGAGATATGTATTTACATTATTGCACTATGGGGGAGTCCTGAGGCAGTTTAATTGTTCAAGAGGAAAATGACAAAAGCTGTTCTTGTGCCTGGAAGTCCTGGCACTCAGTGCTCTGTAGCAATGGCCAGAGGGTAACAGTTCAAAGATGGAGTGGCCAGGGTGTGTGGGGTCCAGAGGGATTCTATCTGCACGTTTCCTCATTCTGCAGACATACAGGTCTTGGATAGTGGGCAGGTGGCACCAATAATCCTCTCAGCAGTCTTTCAGGTAGGCCAAAACCAGTATCTCAAATGACTTAATGACCACAGATGTGAGAGCGGCAGCTCTGTAGTCATTATGTCCTAGGTTTTTAGGGACCGGAATGATGGTGGAGAGTTTAAAGCAGTAGGGAACTTCACACTGCTCCAGTGATCTGTGTAAAGATGGGGGCCAGTTGTTCAGCACAGACTTTCAGACAGGTAGGTGAAACACTGTCTGAGCCTGGAGCTTTCCTTGTTTTTTTGTTTCCGAAAGACCCTGCACACATCGTCCTCACAGATCATAAGTGCAGATTGAGTAGCCGGAGGAGGGGGGTTCCAGGAGGTGTTGGTGTGTGTGGTGAAGATCCGAGCAGGGGAGGGGTGTGAGACTTTTCAAACCTGCAGTAAAACTCATTCAGTTCATCAGCCATTAGTTGATGATCTACAGAGCAAGGGGGAGGTGCCTTGTACCTGGTGATGCTTTTTAGGCCTTTCCACACAAGTGCAGGATCGTTGGCTGAAAACTGTTTTTTTCAGCTTTTCAGAGTAGCTTCTTTTAGCCACTCTGACTTCCTTATTAAGTGTGTGCCTGGCCTGGTTATACAATTTTTTTACCCTCACTTCTGTAAGCATCCTCTTTGGCATGATGAAGCTGTCTGTGTTTTCTTTAAACCATGGTTTATCATTATTAAATGAAAAAAACTGTCTTAGTAGGTATCCACATATCCTCACAGAAACTGAAATATGAACTCACAGTATCTGTGAACTCGTCCAGGTCTGTGGCTGCAGGCTCAAAAACTTTCCAATCAGTGCAGGCTTGTAGTTTCAGCTCTGCTTCATTGGTCCAAATATTTACAGTCCTTTCTACAGACTTAGCTGATTTTAGTTTCTGCTTGTAGGTCGGGAGAAGATGAACCAGACAGTGATCAGATAGTCCTGTAGCTGTACGTGGAACAGAGCGATATGCATCTTTTACAGTGGTGCAGCAGTGGTCCAATATATTTCTTTCTCTGGTGTGACATGCAAAGTGTTATTTGTATTTTGGCAAAATACTTCAGCCAAATAAGTATGTTTACTTAGAAAAAGCATAAAAAGTGATTGCCTTAAAAATTCTATGTAAGGTCAACTATGTAGATTTTACTGTGAGGTTGTCAGAAGTTGTTAATAAGCTAGAAAGAAAACTCATTGGAATTTATTTAATCAACTGTCACTATCAAGCATTTTAATTGTCTTCCTTATGGCTTTTTATTATTCTGAACAAGAGCTGACACTTGACCTCTTTTAGATTATAATTATGAGATGAATATATTTATCTGCCCCTGTATTAAAGAGTTAGTCTTTCAGAGAGCTGTTCAAATAATTCTGCCCACCACCCCAACTTCACCTTTTCCTATTACATAAAGCATGTCAAACCTTTCTTCCCCTTTCTATATCCCTTTTAAATGAACATATGAACTCATTGTTTATAAACTATCTACAGAGGGGCACCAAAAGTGAGTTATAAAGCATGTTGTTTTTAAATGGTGTTTTATTAACAAAGTTCGGGAGGAGCAAGTTAATTGAATCCGAATAATCACACAGCCAGTGTAAGAGTATATAAACAGCTGCTTACCTCTACGTAGCATACAGAGTTTCCATCCATCCCATCACCTACCCATCTCCTCCTATCTATTCCATCAATACTAATCCAGTCCGGGGAGACTGAATGTACAAATTGGTAATCTGTACAAAATGGTCATTAAGTTAGAGCTGATCTTCAACAATGTCATAACAATAGACAAACACATTCTACTTCACAAATAACACAAAAACAATTATAAGTTTTCATGTCTTCATTTAACATACCATGTAAAAATTCACAGTGCAGGGTGGAAAAAGTATGTGAATCCAAAAACTAATGGCTTCTCCAGAAGCTACTTCTCACTCACTCTAAAAATAGAGCTTCAGCTTTATTAGAATAAAAACGAAAAGATGTTTAGGCCTCCTTCAAGGCCTTCTATCAACAGCAAGAGCATATTGAACAAACAAACAAAAAACTTTAGATTCAGCATCGTTTTGGCTCACAGAAACTTTTTTCTGCAACTGTGTTAGTTTTTTTTTTTTACAAACAGTGCACTTCAGTAACTGCATTAAATAGGTGACCAATGGAAATGTTAATGTTGTTAATGCAAATGTAACATTTTAATGTTACTGGGACTATCTAATTTGGAAACATGAAACAATTTTGATAAGCACTATTGAATCCTGAAAAAGGTCTCTAATGTGTTCAGTGAAGGATGTCCTTAACCCAAATACTCTTGCGAGTTCACTCAGGCAATCTTTCTCTGGATGAGAGATAATGAGTCTTCAACTTTGACCTTTGATGAGTTGGACTCTCTCTGTGCCAAGCTATCGGGAAAGTGGTGTTGTGGGGGGGGGGGGGTTCAATTACTGTAATTGGCCACTTAGTGAAGCTGTTGCCCACCATGAAGCAGGGGCATTTATCTTCTCAATAAAAGATGTGTCATTGAAGAAAATAACATCTCATCAGTTTTCAGTCGCACAACATTCTTTGAAAACCCTCATCATATTTCTGAGGGAATCCAGATATGAAGGCTTTTGAAATGCAGACAGCTCTCATACAGCAGTGCTTTCCAAGTGATTATGTGCCACAATGAAGGGATACAGTGACATATGACCTGTATTGACTGATAGGTGAGTTTAACAAATGTAACAGTATTGCTGCTCTCATTTCTGATTTTATTGTACATGACAGTGATGTGTGAGCCTTTGAGTAAAAAGCATGAGTGTATTATTAACCATTCAAAATAAACCATCTTGTCCTTCTGCATCAAATCTAACACTGCAAAAATGTTATTGTATATTGTAATTTCCAGTAAAAATGTATAAACATCCTCAAAACAAGATATTTAGATTTGTTTTTTTGAGAGTACATCTTGAATTAATTTAATTCTTTGCATATTTGTTCTAGTTCTATGTGTAATTCTAACAAAAGTTAATAAGGTTCATCCTTTAAACAAGAAAAAATAATTTGCCAATAGGGCAAGAAAAATACTCTTAATTCAAATGCTTTGAAAACTAGTTTTAAAATCATAATAAATTTTGCTTCCCAAGTAAAATATGTTGTATAAGCATGTTTAGATATTTTTACTCAATACTGACACAAACAAATACTGATTAGGGAAATGACTTTTTTGCAGTGAAGTGCATCAGTGTACCAGCCCGCTGACTATTACCAAAAGAGAGTAACATTTTTGATTAATCAAAGCCTTAAATGAGATTCCCGATTGGCCTAGATGGCTGAGTTGAATAACTGCTAATGTGTCTGTGTAAGTCTCCACTTTCCATCAATAGTCATAGACAGTGATTTATTATTTAGATTACTGAGCACAGTGAGATTAGATACATGTTGATTCAGCTTTGAGACATTCACTGCACACCTGCAGAGACTAAACTATAGACTGAAATTTACCCAGATTGATTGTTTGATGCAGTAAACTTTGTTTCATTTATTTATTACCAGCTGTGCTCTTCTGTGGGACACATAGCTATTATTTCTTTCTTCTTTCTCAAATCTGACTATGGCCTAACTGTCTTTTACAGTCAGACACAGAGTTTTGGGATAAGATGCAAGCGGAGTGGGAAGAGCTTGCTCGCAGGAATTGGCTTACAGAGAATGAGCAGCCACAGATTCCCTCCAATGTGTCACCTTATGAAAAGGTACAAGACAGAAATAACAAACATATAACCATTAAATAATGAAATATTGATTTATAGTATATCAGCTAAAACATATAATTTGATCAAATCTTTATATTATTTCACAAGTATGTAAAACCTTAGAGTTTTGCTTGTATGTTTTTATATATATATAAAAAATATGGTATCTTATATTATATATAATATTATTATATAAGTTTATTAAAGCTGAAGTGTGTCATTTCTGCGCCACTGCCGCCACCAAACAGAATTGCAAAAAAAATACAAAATTTCAAACAGATTTTCCATTGATCTAACAAAAAGATAGTCCCGCCCCAAACTCAGGCCAGGTTGCTGTGTAAAGCATGAAAGGGTTGTTCAAACAGAGACACAGTGTTTACAGTTTTCAAAAATTAACCCATGAATTGCTTAAAGTTGTAAGCATAATAACCTGGGAGAAAGTATAAGAAAATAGAAAAAGAAAAAGTTACATACTTCAGCTTTAAGACAAAAAAAAAATATGAAATTAAACAAATTATCCCAAATTATAATGTTTTTTCTTGTTGCTGCCTCTTTGAGAATCAATGATTATTTGTAGCATTTTCTGATAGTTGTGTAAAGTCCCTTAATAGTCTAGAATTTCAAAGTGGATCTCACCATTATTGAGCCACTAAAAAATGCAGGGTATGCAAAGATATAGATTATTGACATTATTTACCATTATTATTATTTTATTATTTAAATTGCAGTTAATATATATATATATATATTAGGTACTTTATTAGGTACACCTTTACATCTACTTATTCATGCAATTAACTAATCAACCAGTCGTGTGGCTTATAATGTATACAGTCATGCAGATATGGGCCAGGTGCTACAGTTAATGTTCACATCAACCATGAGAATAGGGAAAATTTTTGATCTCAGTGATTTTGACCGTGGCATATGCGAGACAGGCTAGTTTTTCAGGCTAGTTGTTGATGCGAGACAGGCTAGTTTGAGTATTTCTGTAACTGCTGATTTCCTAGGACTTTCACGCACTATGCTAATAAACATTTCTGAACATGTCGAAGGTGGATGTACTACATCAGCAGAAGACCCCTCCGGGTACTACTACTGTCAGCTTAGAACAGGCAACTGAGGCTCACCAAAACTGGACAGTAGACGTTGGAAAAACATCACCTGTTCTGACAAATCTGGATTACTGCTGAGGTACACAAATGGTAGGCCCACTGCACCCTCAGAGACTGTTGGGTGTGAAAATCCCAGGAGATCAGCAGTTACAGAAATACTCAAACCAGCCTATCTGGTACCAACAAGCATGCCATGGTCTAAATTTCTGAAATTCTGAAAAATGTCCCCATTCTGATGGTTGATGTGAACATTAACTGAAGCTCCTGACGCAAAGCTGCATGATTGTATGCATTGCACAGCTGCCACATGATTAGCTGATTAAATAATTGCATGAATATGTAGATGTGCGAGTGTACCTAATAAAGTGGCCGGTGAGTGTATATATAAATATGTTGAAGATTTTGCAGAGTATGTAAATGTATGAGCATAACCCGTATATTTCCCATTACTTAATTACAAAGTGCATTCAAGATATTCAGACCCCTTCACTTTTTCCTATTTTGTTATGTTGCAGCCTTATGCTAAAATAGTTTAAATTCATTTTTTCACCCTACTAAATCTACGCTCAATTCTCCATAATGACAATGCGAAAACAGCATATAATTTTTTTTACAAATGTATTTAAAAAAAAATCATATTGACAAATATTAAGACCCTTTGCTGTGACACTTGAAATTTAGCTCAGGTGCATCCCATTTTTTTCTCCATAATCTATGAGATATTTCTACAACTTGGATGGAATCTACATGTGGTTGATTGGACATGATTTGTAAAGGCACACCTGTCTATTAAGGTCTCTCAGCTGACAATGAATATCAGAAAAAAACACAAGCCATGAGGAGCTCAGAGATATGATTGTGTCAAGGCACAGAGCTGCAGAATTCTACAAAAAAAATTCTACTGCATTGAAGGTTCCCAAGAACGCAATGGCCTCCATAATTCTTAATGGAAGAAGCTTGGAACAACTAGGACTCTTCGTGGAGACTGACCACCTGTTCCAACTGAGTGATCGGGGGAGAATGTTCTTGGAAAGGTGATCAAGAATGTGATGGTCCTTCTGGCTAAGCTCCAGAGATCCTGAGTGGAGATGAGAGAAACTTCCGTAAGTCAACTATTACTACAACACTCCACCTATCTGTGCTTTATGAGAGAGTGGCCAGACTGAAGCCTCTTCAGTAAAACACATATGAAAGCCCAGCTAGACCTAGTTGTTCCAAGCTTTTTCCATTTTAAAATTATGGAGGCACTGCACTCCACAGATCTTTGGCTCCCCTGCTAAAAAGACCAGCTTAACCAGCATGCAATTCCCATGCTGGTCTAGGCTGGTTCATGCTGGCTAATTCTGGTATGGTGCCACCATAGCCATGATTTTCACCATCAAAACCTAGCTGGTGAAGCTGGTGGACCAACATGGTCTTTCTGATGCGGATTGTTAAGCTAGGTTTGAAGCATTGTGGGGACACCAGCACACCAGCATCCCAAAGAGGGAACCAGCACCCAACACAACATAAGCTGGTGACCAGCATAGCTGGTCTTTTCAGCAGGGTCAGCAACACAAACATGTTTCTGAACTCTGCAAGCAGTCCCTTTGACCTCATGTTGTGGTTTTTGCTCTGATATGCATTGTCAACTGAGAGACCTTATATAGACAGGTGTGTGCCATTATAAAACATGTCAAATCAAACATAGGTAGACTCCGATCAAACCCTACTTTCCAAACGGGAGAAATCAGCATACGAAGGGCACTTCAAAGGGAGAACAATCATGGCCGCGATGTCGAAGGTTCGGTCTAGACAAAGGTGCTCATAAATAGCTGCATCGACAGGGCAAATCGAAATGAATGTTTTCGTAGGGTTCAACGGATGGACACTTTACTGCAAAGCAGACCGAACCAGACCATATGTCATGAATCTGCAGGTTTGCCTCGTGTAATGTAAATAAAACATGCTGGGGGCATGAGTAGCGAGTATTGACTCTGACTACCACCCCTGGAATCGCAATCCAGGGTTTGCTGAGTGACTCCAGCCAGGTCTCCTAAGCAACCAAATTGGCCTGGTTGTTAGGGAGGGTAGAGTCACATGGGGTAACCTCCTCGTAGTCATGATTAGTGGTTCTCCCTCTCAATGAGGCACGTGGTTGAAGTTGTGCGTGGATCGTGGAGAGTAGCATGAGCCTCCACATGCAGGGAGCCTCCGTGGTGTCACAATGAGCCACAATGAGGCAACTGAGACTTGTCCTCCACCACCCGGACTGAGGTGAGTAACCGCGCCACCACCAGGACATACTAAGTAATTGGGCATTCCACATTGAGGAGAAAAGGGGAGAAAAATAAATAAATAAATAAAACCTGCTGCAACTGCCAACACACTCTGGTTCTAAAAAAAAAAAACATGACATTCCTTCATCTCCATGGTTTACAAAATCTTTATTTAATGTAAAAAAAATCAAAATTTTAAAAATTAAAACCCTTACTGTCTGTTTGAAACTGGCTTTTGCCTGTTATTTTATTGTAAATTCGCTTGATCTGTTAATCTAATAAAGGAGTTTAAATAAAATAAGTACACAGTGGCATTTTATTCATTTAATAATTGAACATATACTGTACATGTTTGTACTGGTTCCTTTTTATTAAATAAAACATAAATATTTAAACAATATTTACATTATAAGCTTACATTTATTCATAAAGTCAAAGTATTATAGCATATCTTTTCGGTAGTAGTAAGGCAAAATAATCTATAAATATTTATGATTTGGTGCAAGTGATATTCATTAGCATCAGCTTTGTGCGACGGTAATTGTAGCTTTTATGGCTTGGATAGATGACACTGAATGTCTGATATTTTTTAGCTCGACACCCTTCAACCCTCGAAAGCTTGCACTCTGGAGGGTAAACCCTTCAAAAGGATTTGGGCATATATGGATGAGCTCTTCAGAATGGAATGCACCCAAAGTGTAGAAACATCTCAAAGATGATCAAGACAAATGGAAAACACCAGAGCTAAATTTCAAAAGGTCATATCAAAGGTTCAGAGATGTTCAAACATTCAAAAAAATTACGCTCCAGACAACCCAAATATCCAAATTTTTCAATCCTCCTACTTGAAAATAATGACTGTAACATCACTCAAAGTTGGACATCTGACTTATGAAGTTGGGGTAGATCGATCAACCCCGACCTCAGCGAGAAGTGTCATTTGATGTAATTTCCAAGATTTCGGCAACCAACGAGCATAATTTGGAGTTGTATTTTGTTATTTAAGTATTTTTACGTCATGAAATGTGTGAACATGCAATATACAATAAATATACAAGAGAATATTAGGAATAATTTTATGTGTATCAATCAAAACGTAGGCTTTTTTTCATCTAATTTGCTAAATAAAATATCTACTAGAGACAGCCAGCTAGCTAGCATGTGCCCTGTGCTCCAAACAACATAAATTATGCCTTCAGAGGGTACTTCAAAGGGAGAACAATCATGATGGCCATGCTTTAATGTTATTCCAAACAGAATTTCCAACAAAATTGCATAAAATGGGAGTTCTGAATTACTTTTATTTTTTTAGCACCACACAAACTCTCGCAGTGGATGGTACGCAGTGGAAGGGAATAGGGCTTAGGGATTTGACTTGTGACCATGACTTGTATTACATGGCATGCACTGAGGTCAGAAGTATAAACGGTTAAGTATATTTAGCATAAAAACAGTCATTTTTTATCAAATTTAGACAGGCCCCATTTCCAGAAGCCATCACTCCAACACCTTATCCTTGAGTAATCATGCTAAATTGCAAATTTGGTACTAGAAAATCACTTACCATTATATCAAACACAGTTGAAAGCTATTTGATACATTAAATGAAGCTTAACATTATCTTTGTGTTTGTTTTTGAATTGCCACATTATGCAATATACTGGCATGGCTTAAGGTCAATATTAGGTCAAAAATTGCAAAAAAAAGAACCAGCTTTCTCTAGAAAGTTGTCAGCCAATCATTGTTTTGAGGAATGAAGGCTATACAATGTTTGAAATTGCCAAAAAAAACCTAAAATTCAGTAACACTTAATTTGGATGGTCCCAAGTAGATATTTAACTGCCTATAAGTGGCTATATGAAATGATGTTCTCAACAATAATGTAAGTAGGTCATTAATAGAGATCTATATATGGGCTATTGATAGTCTACTGAATGTTTGTTGAAACACTGTTTACTAGATTTAGCAAACCAGTTGATAAGTCACTTATACTAGTCAGTGAAATATCTACTTTGGACCATTAAAATAAAGTGTTAACCGCTTTTCTACAAAGGTGTGCACTACAGTTTTCAAAGACAAAGGACAACTGGCTCTAACAAGGACAGAATGAGATATGTGGTAGGCTAGATGTACAACTAAACAAGAGGATAAGTACATCAGAGTATCTAGTTTGAGAAATAGATGACTCAAATGTCCTCAGCTGACAGCTTCATTGAATTCTACCCGCTCAACGCGTTTCATGTACAAAAGTAAAGAGAAGCCTTATGGGAAGAATTGCAAAGAAAAAGCCACTTTTGAAACAGAAAATTAAAAAGAAAAGGTTAGAAAAGGTTAGAAAGCTAAGAAACACAGACACTGGACAGCAGATAATTGGAAAAGAGTGTTATGGATCTTAACCTCATTGAGCATTTGTGGGATCAGTTAGACTGTAAGGTGTTGGGGTGAAATGTCATCTGAGTATCTGGGCAAATTGACAGCTAGAATGCCAAGGATCTGCAAAGCTGTCATTGTATTTTTTTTATGAGAACGCTTTCTAGATTAAGAAGTTCTGAAAAGAAAATTCAAATTGTAAAAGGAATTTTTTATGTTATTAATGTCCTGACTATACATTGTGATCAGTTGAATACCAATTTGGTGAATAAAAGTGCCAATTTCTTTCCATGAGAGCAAAATCTGTACAATATTCCAAACTTTTGACCACGTATGTGTGTGTGTGTATGTATGTATGTGTATATATATATATATATATATATATATATATATATATATATATATATAAAATGGATATTATATTCAATGTGCAAACATTTCTAAAATCCTGTTTTTGCTTTGTCATTATGGGGTATATGCAATGTGAGAAAGTGAAGGGATCTGAATACTTTCTGAATGCACTGTATTTTGTCATTTTATTGTTTTCATTATTTTCATTATTTATTCCACAGGGATACTACTTCCATACTGATAATCCTTTCAAAGACTGGCCAAATGCATTTGAGGATGGATCACGGAAGTCAAGAGAGGGAGACCTGCCTAACGCTGTTCTGCTTCTGGAAGCTGCTGTCTTGCAGGAACCTCAGGATTCAGAGGTAAGGTATAGGGGTTATAAGACGAGAGTAAGCCAGGTAGTTTTATCAAATCAACATCTGCACAGCTTGAAAATAGTAAGAAACTTGTTCTGCCAAGAACAACAGTGAAAATAGGTAGTTTAGTTCTCGACCAGACTGAACATTTTACAGATCATGGCATGATTAGCTAAGGCAGAAGGTTCCATGTTCTCACAAATTTTCACTGAGAGTTCAGTTTTTAACATTACATTTGACAGTGAACGATGGAAAACCATTAACACTCCTGAAACTGAGAGTAGGGCTCCCCATTTAGATTAATTAATGGTTCATAATTCTCTTAACCTCTAATAGATCTGTTGCATCCCAGAGACAATCATCCATCTGCTCCTGGAATTACACCTCCTCTAAATTATTGTGTCTCCAAAAAACAGAATTTTTCATATAGTATTTCACAGCAAATTGTATTTCAGGGTGATTTTTCTTTCTGAAATATCAGAAGTAGTCTAAACTCACTGTACTGTGCCAAATTAAGATAACATACATAGAATGCATTTTTTTTATGATTTCTTATTTACAAAATAATAAACATCTTTCAGAACTTGCAAGCAGGCTTTTACACTTTGCAATACTTAAAGGAATAGTTGACCCAAAAATGGCAATTCTGTCATCATTTACTCATCCTCGTGTTATTCCAAACTGGAATGACTATCATTCTTCCATCATACACAAAAGGATTTGTTAGGCATATTGACTTTTTTGAAAAAAAAAAAAAAAGACCCTGAATTGTTACTAGTTATTAGTACACAGAAAATTGTATTTCAATCATGACAATTCTTGGAAAGATTTAGCATGTTAATGTGGGCATGTCATATTGACTGGTCTTGGTGGACTAGATTTGCACCACTGCTGCTACTGCTAGCAAGTACAGAGACTTGAGAAATACACAGAAATCATGTAGACATGCAGTACATGCTGCACTGAGCATGAATTACATGCTTCTGAACAATTAGACAAACAATCCCCATGTAGCAGATCTGGACAAGTGGAGCTGGAGTGGAGGTGGGATTCAGAGAAAAAATTATTGTGGCACTCTGTAGTGAAACAAGCTTGTCTGCAAAACTGCCATTTAAATGTTAGAGACGCAAGTTGATTAGCTACCCAATTACATGTCAGGGGACCAATCGGCCTACACCGTGCGAGCCGATTGGCTTAACATGTTACATTGAGCTAGCTAAATGGCTACAGAAAACAAGTACTGTACGAAGAACCATCTTAAGCCAACATACCCGAGTTGCATGGAAGAACTTTGGTCATTTCAGAGAGATTTTTCTCTCTGAAAAATCATAAGTAGGCTTCACTGTGCCAAATTAAGAACACAGACACAGCCAACTATGATAAAATGTTCTATTTATAATGCTCAATGCAGTTTCTGTAGTATTCACAAACTGTAGCCTTGTCACAAGGGGGTTTTAAAAAGCAGTTTCTTCCTTCACATCGTACATAAGCTTATCTCCTAATAATTAATCTTACTTAGGGTTTTCAGAAACCTACAAATGCTTCATTTAGGAATCATAGCATATATAATTCTATGAAATTAATTTTACTTAAAGGTGCATAGTCATTTTCCCTCATTAAAAAGTTTTATACATAAAGTAATAGTAGTAGGTTTGAAAAACATGTTTAATATCATGTACACTCACATGAGGGGAAGACTCCAATGGCTTATTTAAAGCCATTTTTTCTACATGGAGAGGGTTACCTCATGGTGGCCACCTCAAGTGACCAGCACCATTCTACTCATTTTATCTCAGTAACGCCCTTGTTATTGCATACTTTCATTCATGGAATAAATTAGTAAAAGCTGACTAAGAATAGCACATAAAGACTCATATAAGAGTCACATTTAACCATACACAGCTAAATTCAGTTGGCTAAGAAGCCATGGGTGAATGTTAAGCCAGTAAAACCAGCAAGAACTACTTGCCAGCAGCCTCTTTTTTTATGATGCACTTTATACTCTGGTAGAGGTGAATTTATTAAGAAACTCACTGCTAAAATAATTGAATTGTCCATTGTGAATTTTCAGGGCAGCTACAGTATGTACGAACCACTACCAGTACAGAGGTCAGTGTCAAACCAAGTAATTTCCTATTGGTCTACGCTTCGAATTCATGTGTCAAAGTTCACCAAATTTGTTTCCCTAGTGAAATTCGTGTAGGGAAATTTCTTCGCCACTGGAAGTCCATCAGGAGAAATTCCTGATCTTGTGGATTCCCATTGAGATGACTATATTTTGTCTGTGGAATGTGACTGTGCAAGGGTTCAGTGTGACCAAGCCTTTCGGTAACTTAACCTTTTGCTTTTGCATAATGCAGTATCCACACTGCTGAGTGGTAGTATAAATTCAAGATGGCTGCCATATAGACCAGCACATTACTAAGTGCACCTGTAGTGCCGATATCCTAAACTTCAGGTAAGAACTAGCGAGTACTGGCTTCTTTTTTTTCTTGGGACAAACAGCATATCCGATGTTTAATCAACACAAGAAACAGCTTTTGAGAATTAATAATTTTCCCCAGGTTAGCACTGTAGATCCTACTTACCGGTGTCAAGGTAATAACCCCAATGCTCATTGTTCAATACCTATTTTCTTTTCAGGCTTGGCTGGTGCTGGGAACCACACAAGCAGAGAATGAGAATGAGCAGGCAGCAATTGTCTCCCTCCAGAGGTAAGGAAGGATCCTTACATGAATCTTGTGTATAGGATTCACAGAGCTGATTGAACTATTTGAGTCAACACATTAAAGACCAGGTGACAGAGGATTTATAGCCAATATAACAAATTGAAAGCAGAGTTGTTTTTTCATTCTTTTTTCATTCTATGTAAACATATGCTATACTGACATTTTTGACCAATGTGCCACTTCTCGCTGTTTTTCCGTGATAGTGTGTTAGTTTTTCAGGAAGTGTGTCAAGTCAGTAGAACTTAAACTTTTAATAACCCATCTTGACAATGACATCAGCATCTAGCTACTTTAATGTAATAATGTGTTTGGTCTGAGTGACCCCTTAGAATGCTGATGAATTGGTTTTTACTTGGTCTACTAGTCCATAATGGGTTGGGTACCTAGACTAAATTAAACTAATCACCCTTAATGGCCAGTCAAGATTAAAGTTAATCTGTCTAGAAAATGAAAGGGCAAGGGTAATGAAAACAAGGCCCTTCAACATGTTTCCTTGAGTGTTGCACAGAGAGGAAGTTCAACTCGAAAAATGTCACACAGGCCTTGAATCAGACACAACTCCATGTGGTTATCTGTGACACCCATTGAGACAAAGCTCTCTGCTGTGCCCTCTCCTGATTGAGATAAAGAGCTTCTGTAATAACCCGGTGATCCAATTAAAACTGCGTTTCATAAGCACAGAGTCCTTTGGGAGATTACATTCATTGCAGATAGAACAGCCAGCATAATCTCATACAACATTCCTCTGAGTGACCAGGGGGTGAAAGTCCAATCTATGTGTGTTAATCACCAGTGACACTCAAGGCTGTGTATTTGTACCCTGCATCCTTGTCACTTTTATGGAGTGAAACTGGTTTGATAATGTCTGCCTTTCTTATGTTTTCCAAAATAATTGAAGATGTAATTTTTCAAAGGTGTATTGTCTGTGATTTCTATATACAATCACTTCATCCCAATTTGAAAACTATCCATCCTAAATCGTATTAGATATCCATAGTAAATGGTATTAGTGCATCCCAAATCATAATGTTAAAGACTGGATGCCAAATTTTCCACCGTGCCAGGATGGTGTATTATTTCTGGAGGATTTTAGAAGTATGGACAGAGACTATTTAGCAGAAATGGGCCACTTATATTAAAATGAATGAATGAAAGAAATTGGAATGCCACACGATCAACAGATGTAGAAAGAAAGTCCCGCCGTACAGGTAAAAGAGCCAATCACCTTTTAGAGCATCAGACATCGCCTGTCAATCAACTCGAGAATGTGCATACGAGTTATCTAGACAACCCAGGAACATTTAAAACATTTCTTTTTTTTAGAGGTAACGAAGCACAATTTATGTTTCCAGTGTTGTCAGATATTAATGCTGATTGTAAGTATGTTCTTTGATCATGATATTGACAAATCGTTTAGGAGATTTTGGTCTTTCCTTATTCAAGTAGATAAGAGCTGCTCTTGTATACTGCTTGTTGACATGCCTGAGAGCATACCAAAAATGGCCACCAGTGGACTGACTTGGTAGAAAGACTTTAGTATGGATGCTATTTTGGCTATCAATAATGTACTAAAAAACCCTATGCACAGTGGAAGATGAAGAGTTTGTGTGTGTGTTCACTGTTGAGTTTTTAAGTGGTAAAAAAATCACAGAGGAATTTGAGGCCAAAGTTGCCACACTGTCTTTAAATGAATGAACCTAAAAGTCAGTTAAAAATTAATTGTATGGTGATGCAATGGCATTGTGCAACAGTGTAGTCTATGGTATTTTATGCAATTTTGTGCTATGGTATTATATACTTTTTATACTCAAACATTTTTATGCAATTTTAATACTAAAAAGTATATACTTTTCCATCATCAGTGAAGTACATAATTTTAGTGCCTACGTTTACAAATTGTGTCGTATTTGGCCATGAAGGAGGCAGGAAGCATAAGGGGTGGGGAGGATGAGTATAACATATCTTTTCCCCAAATCAGATTAGATTAAATCAGATTAGATAAACATGAAACAATCTGATGGATGTTTCAGCTGGTAAATCATTAACAATGTAAACTGCTTTTATTTTAATGAAGAAGAGAAAAATTGTTCTAATTGTTACAAAGAAGGTTTTTATTTGGCATTGTTACAAATCTTGTTTATTCTTTGCTACGCACATGTACCCAAAGTATTGTAACAAATAATTACCAGATGTCAACCTCTCAACATTAATTCTTACACTTGTAAAACTAGGAACATAAAGTCCATTCTAAACTAAGCATATTGTTTATATTTATTATATATATGCAGACACATGAGATGACACATGTATTCATCCATGAATTAAAACCAGAACTAATCAGGAAGTATCTGCCTCTCATTATGATGGCAGAGAGCTAATTAGTGTCCATCAAAAGCAGTGGTTCTTTAGATGCTTCCCTGTTGTATGTGTGTGCAGGTGTCTGGAACTCCACCCCAACAACCTCCAGGCCCTTATGGCCTTGGCAGTGAGCCTGACCAACACAGGCATGAGGCAGGAAGCATGTGAGGCACTGCTGGGCTGGATAAGGCACAACCCCAAATACAAACATCTTCTGAAGAACCGCACGCACCTGCAGGGCTCACCTGGATCACAGAGACTCTCCTGCCCCTCCTCATCTGGCTGGTAGGGGTTCAAATTACTGCATAAATTGCCACATGAGGAACATATATGTGAATAAGGGACACTTTGGACTACTAAAAATCTTTTAAAAAGGCAACTTTTAAAAAAATATGTTTAAACTACTTTAAAACATTAATAATTTGTTCTGGAATAACGTTATGATCATGGCCTTGATCAACTTTCAAAAGGAGTTTGGTATAATGTATGATGGTGTGGATTTTTAATGTTGCATGTGATGGTAATAATTTGTTATTTAATTATTATTATTTTATCTATGTTTATTATTTATTATATATGATTTATTTTTCCAATTCTGAGAAAAGATTTTAAATACCAAAGACTTAATAACCCAACATGTTAGCTTGTGGTGACTCAATGTTAAACTTATACAGTATATATATATATATATATATATATATATATATATATATATATATATATTAAAATAAGTCTTCTTCAATCTGTCACTCTACTGCTTTTGCAGAAATGTACTTGTCATTTCTCATTTCCATCATAACCAAAGTCATATTTTATCATATCTTTTTCTTTTTTTTTTTAATCAGTTGTTTTGTTTTTTATACTTGGCACACTGGCAATGACAGTGATTCTTTATTATTTAAAACTGACCATATATAGAATGAATTGAAAATATTAGTTCTGTTGGGAACATGTCCAAAATAGAGAAATTCTGTCAAAACATACCATTTCATCTCTCTTAAAATGAGGAAAGAGTAATTAAAGAGACATAATAAAAAGCTTAAAGCTATTATAATTTATCCTTTAAATCTCAAACAAAAAATGGATTTTAAAGGCATTTTCATTTCAAATCATTCTAAAGGACTAAAGTTCCGCTTATTGAAGGATCACCCCTTCACTTGTAGTGCCACAACACCTTCTAAATGGAAGGTTATTGGTGTTCTCTCTAGAGAGCCTTTATCAGGCAATAAATGACTGATTTGGATGTTGCTGGTGGGGGCATCACTCAAGGGCAAGCTCTTGTGAGTCTTTCAGTTCTCTCTCTTTTTCTCTCTGCTTCTCTTTCTGTGTTCTGCTGCCCCAGCACTCTGCTGCCTGAGGTGAAGGAGCTCTTCCTGGATGCTGCCCAGCAGAATTCGGACACTATCGACCCAGACCTGCAGACAGGGTTGGGCGTGCTGTATAACCTCAGCTCTGAGTTCAACAAAGCAGTGGAAGTCTTCAATGCTGCACTGTCAGTGCGGCCTGAGGTAAATCCCTGCTCAGTGCACTCGACTGACAAACTGGTGCTAAATCATACAGAAACGTTCCCTAAAGGCAGAGAGAAAAAAAGAGAGGGAGAACGCAAAGTGTCAAAGAGTCATTGGGGCATGTAAAAGGTCTCCAAATCTTTGAAACAGTTCATTTGAAACTTGAGGGGAGCGTTATTCTTTACCATTCATGAGAGCAGACTTAAGAACCCAGAGGGTCACCTTGTCGACGATTGATGCTTGCTAAGCTGAATTTTTCCCCCTGTGTTGACTACATTTACACTCAATCGAAAATCCTGCCCATCTGCTTGACTTGGTAATGTCTGCTTGCCTGCTGGGCGGCTCAAAGCCTTGAATAAAATAAAAAATAATGGCCATGTGCAACTGAAACTCTGACACCAGACTCCTTCTGTCACATTAGGAACAACTCAAAAAGAGACAGCTCAGATCACCCTGCATTTAAATCTTCACTTTTACCATTTTGTTTTATCGCTGGACGTGAAGGTCTGTATATCATGTCAAATATATATTTTAATTATTCTGTATCCAAAAATATTTGTAAAGCCCTGTATATGCTCATTGACATGGTTAGGATAGACTTGTGCTTTGTAGCTTAATGCTAGATACTTTTGTATTATCGATACTAGATAGGGCTGGGCGATATTCCGGTAGACATGATACACTGTTAGAAATTTGCCAACTCGTATACATATGGATTATTGTCTGTATCGCAGTTACACAAAACCACCACCACCACGTACGCGGTACACATTCTGTTAGAGAAATGGAGGAAGAAGAGAGACTGAGAGAATTTAAGAAACTGGGTTTTTCAGGTACTGACAATCTTTCAATGGCGGCCCATGCTATATTTCGGACTGCCGAAGCAAATTCAATTAATTTAATCTCACGTTCTGAATATGTTTCTCATCAGACACATGCTGCTGTGTTTCACATGATTTTTTCAAACACTGTCTCTGAAGCATGAAAGTATGCGCGAGTCTAGCAGGTTTCCAGATTAGGCTCCACAGACACTTGCGTTACTCAATCTGGTTTCTCTCTATCACGAACAAACTTTAAAACTTACGTGACCCTTTTGAATTCTGCTGAGTATTGAGTTGTTGTGTTGTTGTATTTTTTTTACTTTAAAGCACTATGGAGGAAGTCAAACATCTCAAACGGCGAGAGAGCCTGACATTCTAACGAACACTGACGAGGAAAACACCTAAAACAATGTGTCATGATCCAACAATTATGTGTCATCTGTAATGCAGATTTTAATAAAACACATCATCGCCCTTAATATTATTCAGTTCGAATGATGTTAGATATTAGAAGAAAAACTGGATTTGCTTTCAGATATTCAAATATTGTTTACAGAGATGACTTAAACCATTAAGAGGTTTGTGAAGTGTTTTAGAATAATAATATAGTCAACCACATCAGACTGAAATGTGAAGTTTAACATTGTATTAAGGTTAATTACCACGTTTTGAATACCACCAATTGTTTTTTTACTCTTACTATGTTTGATAAAGTTCCAAATAAAGAGAAAATTATATAAGAGGAAGTAGTTTTCATTTATAAAGTATTTAATTCAATGACTGGATTTCCTTCAAAATAGTCTATTTTATTTTTATACGGTTGTTTAAATATATAAACCAATTATAATTTTTTTGTGTGTGAAAGTTATCTATGTCGTGATATATATTGTTATCATGACATAAAATTAGTGATATCATGATATAGCCAAAGAGTTTGGTCATATCGCCCACCCCTACTAGATACTGATGATATAAGGAATGAGGATGTTTTGAGGATGAGTATAAACCTTCTGTTTTTTAGAACTTTGTACTATCTCAGATGTGATCGTCTAGATGAATTCATGCTGCTGCTGCAGAATTAGGTGTGAATAAAATACCTTTTAAGATCTAGACATGTGCTGGGGAGGAGGAGGGTGCACACTGCAGTGAAACTGTCTTACCTGTTAACAACAATTTAAATATTAGAGAGTACACCTGTTAATTTGCTAACAGATTGCATGTCAACGGACCAATCAGCTTGCACCATGTATAGTTTCAACTTAAAATCACTTGAGTGATCTAGATTGTTTATTTGCATAAACTTTACAGGCCTATTTTAACCTATACCTTTACTTTGTATGATTTATATATTAAAATATAAATCATGTATTGATCTGAAGAATGCCATATTAAATGTAAAATATTTAGAAAAAAAACAGCAGTAGTTTTTGCAGTAAATATTGTAGTCAAATAGTGTGAAGAGGCTGCTCAGAACACCATGCACTTAGATGTCACTTTTATCACTGTGTTTAATCCAGTGTCACTGTTCTTAAAGTTAAAATTCATATTTTTAGATGTCAAGTCATAACTTAATTGTATTAAGCCTAGTTGCATGTAACCACAGAATCTTTAAAGCCCCTTGGTGTGTACAGGACTACTTGCTGTGGAATCGGCTTGGGGCAACGCTGGCTAATGGAGATCGCAGTGAGGAGGCAGTGGAGGCCTACACCAAAGCCCTGGAACTGCAGCCTGGCTTTATTCGGTCACGTTACAACCTGGGCATCAGCTGCATTAACATGGGTGCTCACAGGTTTGTGAACAAGCAAGTGACCGAGAGAAAAGGATCTAGGCTATCCATCTGTTTTCCTCCTTTTAAGACCAGAAAGATATACAAGACTGTGGTTTTCAACTGCAGGGTTGGAACTCAGTAATGGGATGCATGATTACTCTAATAGGGTCATTGACAGGAGAGTGGGGCAAAATCCAATGTTAATTGCAAGTAAAAAATGCAACTACAGTAACCATATACACTCACTGGCCACTTTAATAGGTACACCTGTTCATCTATTTATTCATGCGAAATGATGAATGGTGCGAAAAACAAAAAACATTGAGTGAGCGGCAGTTCTGTGGGCAAAAATGGCTCAATAATAAGAGTTCAGAGGAGAATGTCAAGTCAAGTCAAGTCAAGTCAATTTTATTTGTATAGCGCCTTTCACAACACACATCGTTTCAAAGCAGCTTTACAGAAGTTCAGCATTAACAGACGATAAAAATGTAATGTCTATAAAGTCGATAAATCATCATCCTTGTGCAGGGCTCCAAACTGCGACTAAAAATGGTCGCATTTATGACCAAATAAATTTATTTGCGAGTGTAATTTCTGTCAAGGTCGCCATTGGCGACAGTAAAAATTTACTCCCTTTGATTTTAAAATTTGCATTACATTTCCCGAGATACATTACAAAAGTTTATATCAAAAGAAATAGCGGGGAAAACGGAGTTCATTGCAGGAACTAACCATTTAAAAAAAAAAAAGAGACTGTGAGAAAACACGGTGACAGTAACGAGCATAAAAAATGCACGTGATCACATAATTGCGAAGAATGCTCCACAGACTACACTGTTAGCACGTGCAGTTTTTCTTGCATGCGAGCTGCGGGACGAAAAGGAATGGAAGGAGTTAAAAATGAAAATATTTGGCACCTGTTTTTCACCCAATGGCCAATGGCTCCTTAATTGATTTTTGGAGCCTTGTTGTGGAATTAGATAAGATATGATTCTTTATAGTGTTTAAAAATAATTAAATAATAATTGTATTAACCCCATGTGAATGGCCAGCTGACAGGAAGGTGACAGTAACCCAGTTACAGGTTACAACAGTGTTATGCAGAAAAGCATTTCTGAACATACAACATGTCAAACATTGAGGTGAATGGGCAACAGCAGCAGAAGACCTCTCCTGGTACCTCTACTGTCATTTTAGAACAGGAATCTGAGGTTGCAGCGGGCACAGGCTCACCAAAACTGGACAGTAAACGACTGGGAAAAACATCGCCTGGTCTGACAAATTTGGATTTCTGTTGAGGTACACAAATGGTAGGCCCACTGCAGCCTTAGTTCCCTATCTGTCACTCACTTGACGTTGTTTCGAGACGATGAGCTTGGGGCCTGGCTCGCGCTCCCCAACCCATCGCGCTGGTTGATCAGGACCATCCGACTCGGCTATGCGATTCAGTTCACCAGGCACCCGCCCAGGTTCAATGGCGTCAACTCCACCACGGTGAGAGGCAAGAATGCCGCTGCCTTGTGTGCGGAGATCGCCTCCCTTCTACGGAAGGGCGCGATAGAGCCTGTCCCTCCAGCCGAGGTGAAGAAGGGGTTTTACAGCCCTTACTTCATCGTACCCAAAAAAGGCGGCATGTTGCGGCCAATCCTCGACCAGCAAGTTCTGAACTGGGCTCTGCACAGACTCCCATTCAAGATGCTCACGCAGAAATGCAGTCTAGCGACCGTCCGGCATCAGGATTGGTTTGCGGCGGTAGACCTGAAGGACGCGTACTTCAATGTCTCAATTCTTCCTCGACACAGACCCTTTCTCCGGTTTGCCTTCAATGGTCAGGCATATCAGTACAAAGTCCTCCCCTTCAGCCTGTCCTTGTCCCCTCACGCCTTCACGAAAGTCACAGAGGCAGCCTTTGCCCCACTAAGGGAAGTGGGCGTACACATCCTCAACTATCTCGACGACTGGCTAATCCTAGCTCCCTCGTGGGACATGTTGTGTGCTCACAGGCACCTCAGCCGCTTGGGGCTTCGGGTCAATTCAGAGCATCTCTTTTCTCAGTATGGAGTTGGACTCTGTCTCAATGATGGCGCGCCTCACCAAGGAGCACGTGCAGTCAGTGCTGAACTGTCTGCATGTGTTCAGACAGAACACGTTGATCCCACTGAAATCCTTTCAGAGGCTCCTGGGGCATATGGCATCCTCAGCTTGGGTTGATGCATATGAGACCACTTCAGCACTGGCTACAGACCCGAGTCGAGAGACGAGCATGGCGCCACAGCACACACCACGTCCTTGTCATGCAGGCTTGCTGCCATTTTCTCAGCCCCTGGTCAGACCTAGCGTTCCTACGGGGAGGAGTTCCCCTAGGCCAGGTCCCCAGGCACATCGTGGTTATGACCGATGCCTCCCAACGGGGCTGGGGCACCATACGCAACAGGCATTCAGTCGCCGGCCCTTGGACCGGGCCACAACTGCATTGGCGCATCAACTGCCTCAAGTTGCTGGCGGTACTACTTGCCCTGAGGAGGCTATTGCCACTGATCCGGGGCAAGCACTTGTTGCTCCGGACGGACAACAGAGCGACGGAAGCCTACGCTCTCGATGTATGTCACAACTCGCCCGCCGTCTCCTCCTTTGGAGTCAGCACTGGCTCAAGTTGCTGCGAGCCACTCATATCCCGGGGCACCTCAACAGCTGAGCGGAAGCGCTGTTGCGGCAGGTTATGCCCAGGGGAGAGTGGAGGCTCCACCCTCAGGCAGTACAGCTGATCTGGAGTTGATTCGGCCAAGCACAGGTAGACCCATTCACTTCCCAAGAATCCTCCTATTGCCCACTATGGTACTCTCTGACCGAGGCTCCCCTCGGCACAGATGACTTGGCACACAGCTGGCCTCTGGGGCCCCCTCAACGTGTTGTCTTTACGGCCTGAAGTGGTGTCTGTTTGCTCAGTGGTGTTCTTCCTGAGGTGAAGACCCCCAGAGATGCGCAGTTGGATCAGTGCTTTCCTTTCTGCAGGAAAAGTTGGAGGGACGGCTGACCTCAACAGCGTGTGGATGCGCTATCACAGCAGGTCATGCTCAGGGGAGAGTGGAGACTCCACCCCCAGGTGGTTCAACTGATTTGGAGTCGATTCAGTCAAGCGCAGGTAGACCTGTTCGCCTCCCTGGAATCCTCCCACTACGCCATTATGCGTCCCCCCACCCAGTGAGCCTACTTGCACAGACTCTGTGCAAGGTCAGGGAGGTCAAGGAACAGGTCATCCTAGTAGCACCCTACTGGCCCATCCAGACTTGGTTCTCAAACCTCTCACTCCTCGCGACACCATCTGTGGTGGTAACATCTCTCGGGAAGCATAACCTGATCATCAGATTCCTTAGAGGCACAAGGAGGCTGAATCCTACTAGACTAGACTAAAGGTGGTCTCTCTGAAGACTTCCCTCCTAACTGTGCTCATGTCCATCAGGAGGGTAGGGGACCTGCACGCATTCACTGTCAGCGACATGTGCCTGGAGTTCAGTCTTGAATACTCTCACATGGTCCTGAGACCCCGACCAGGCTATGTGACCAAGGTTCCCACAACCCCGTTTTGGGATCAGGTGGTGAACCTGCATGCGCTGCCCTAGGAGGAGGCAGACCCAGCCTTGTCTTTGCTGTATCCGGTGCTTGCTTTATGCATCTATTTGGATTGTACACAGAGCTTTAGATGCTCCAAGCAGCTCTTTGTCTTCTTTGGAGGACAGTGGAAAGGGTCTCCAAACAGAGGATCGCCCACTGGGTCATTGATGCCATCACTTTGGCATATCACGCCCAGGGTGTCCCACCCCCCTTGGGGCTACAAGCGCACACTACCAGGAGTATGGTGGCCTCCTGGCACCACTTTAGCAGACATCTGCAGAGCAGTGGGCTGGGCAACACCCAACACATTTGCGAGGTTCTACAATCTCCGGGTTGAGCCGGTTTCATCTCGTGTGTTGTCAGGTACAAACAGGTACGTTTGCGGGACAACTGACCATGTGTACTGCTTGTGTATTGTGCGTTTCCCCTCCTGGAGGGGGAGACGTGTGCTTTTTACCCTCCAGTCTTGTTCACAAAGTCGTGGACCCTTCCTCCTTCCTCCTTAGCCCTGTGGCAGGCGAGTTTTGGAGAAACTCGATGCCAGCCCAGTACGTGTGCTAAATAGGCCCTGTACTGGGGTTGGTGCTCCACATGCCACACTCAAAAAAGGAAAATCGTGACCACTCAGATTAAAATGAAGACTCCAGTCATATCAGTAACCTTTATAAAAGCTGTTTTATTCTGCATGGAGATGGAGATGCATGGAGATGGCGGCTCGCACATGGGGGCTGCCATGTTTGAATCACATGACCAGCTGAATACTACTCGCTTAATCTCAGTATCTGTCCTCTTATTTGACACTGATTTTAAATTATGCTGCATCCAAGCCAGTAGGTGTCAGTGTAACTTCAAGATGACACAAAGACAAAAGTTACTGAGTGCACTTTTAACTTGTAATAAACCAGAACATTCCTTTGGGAGTCTCATAGCATTGTGTACATAAGTATTCACAGCCTTTGCTCATTACTTTGTTGAAGCACCTTTGGCGCCAATTACAGCCTCAAGTATTTTTGTGTATGATGCTACAAGCTTGGCACACCTATTTTTGGGCAGTTTCTTCTTTGCAGGACCTCTCAAGCTCCATCAGGTTGGATGGGGAGCATTGGTGCACAGCCATTTTCAGATCTCTCCAGAGATGTTCAAGTCTGGGCTCTTGCTGGGCCATTCAAGGACAATCACAGAGTTGTCCCGTAGCCACTCCTTTGTTATCTTGGCTGTGTCCTTGGGGTCGTTGTCCTGTTGGAAGATGAACTTTTGTCCCAGTCTGAGGTCCAGAGCGCTCTGGAGCAGGTTTTCATCAAAGATGTCTCTATACATTGCAGCATTCATCTTTCCATCGATCCAGACTAGTTTCCCAGTTCCTGCCACTGAAAAGCATCCCCACAGCATAATGCTGCCACCACCATGCTTCACTGTAGGGATGGTATTGGCCAGGTGATGAGCGGTGCCTGGTTTCCTCCAGACATGACGCTTGCCATTCAGGCCAAAGAGTTCAATATTTGTTTCATTTTTCCAGAGACTTTTATTTCTCATGGTCCGAGAGTCCTTCAGGTGCCTTTTTGCAAACTCCAGGCAGGCTGTCATGTGCCTTTTACTGAGGCCACTACCATACAGGCCTGATTGGTGGAGTGCTGCAGAGATGGTTGTTCATCTGGAAGGTTCTCCTCTCTCCACAAAGAAATGCTGGAGCTCTGTCAGAGTGACCATCGGGTTCTTGGTCACCTCCCTGACTAAGGCCCTTCTCCCCCGACCGCTCAGTTTGGCCAGGCGACCAGCTCTAGGAAGAGTCCTGGTGGTTCCAAACTTCTTCCATTTACGGATAATGGAGGCCACTGTGCTCATTGGGACCTTCAATGCTGCAGAAAGTTTTTCAGTACCCTTCTCCAGATCTGTGCCTCGATACAATCCTGTCTCTGAGGTCAGTTAATTCCTTGGACTTCATGGCTTGGTTTGTGCTCTAACATGCACTGTTAACTGCGGGACCTTATATAGATAGGTTTGTGCCTTTCCAAATCATGTCCAATCAACTGAATTTACCACAGGTGACCTACAATCAAGTTGTAGAAACATCTCAAGGATGATAATTGGAAACAGGATGCACCTGAGCTCAATTTTCAGTGTCATGGCAAAGGCTGTGAATACTTATGTGCATGTGATTTTATTTTTTGTATTTTTTTCGCTTTTTTATTTTTAATAAATTTGCAAAGATTTCAAACAAACTTCTATCAAGTTGTTATTATGGTGTATTTTTTGTAGCATTTTTAGGAAAATAATAAATTTAATCCATTTTGGAATAAGACTGTAACATAACAAAATGTGGAAAAAGTGAAGCGGTGTGTGTGTGTGTGTGTGTGTGTGTGTGTGTGTGTGTGTATATATATATATATATATATATATATATATATATATATATATATATATATATATATAGATATATATATAGATATAGATAGATAATCATCTGGAAAATCTTCTGATTGTCGATGCTTGGTACATGGTAATATTAATACATTTCAATGTGTGATTGGTAAAGACATTTTTGTTTACTTTTGTGTGATAAACAGCTTTGGTATTGGATTGGGACACCACCTTATGTCCAATGTAAAATCGGTGCCCTGAAGCAAATGCAGTGGAGAGCCATTTATGTCAAATACATCATACCAAACTTTCCATTCAAATATTAATCCTATATGGTCCAGAGTTACTGAATAAGTAACTGAATAAGTCTGATTAAGTGCAACATACAGAAATAAAACATTCATTTCTTGTTTTATTCATTTAATCATTCGTGTGTGATCTGTGAAAGATAAGAATTTCTGTCTTGTTTTTTTCTGCAGGGAGGCAGCCAGTAACTTCCTGACAGCTCTGGGTCTGCAGAGAAAGAGCAGGAGTCGACAGTTTTCACACCAGGTCATGTCTGGAAACATCTGGGCAGCCCTGCGGATAGCATTGTCCATGCTGGACCAGCCTGAGCTTTTTCAGGCTGCCAACATAGGGGACCTGGACTTACTCATGAGAGCTTTTAACCTGGATATGTGAGCAAGCAAACCCTTTAACCATGGTGAAAAATCCAAAGTCCTTTAAGAGAAGAACTTTAACGAAAAGCCAAAATGTGGAACAGACAAAAACATATTTCTCTGCAGAGCACCTTTACATTCCAGAGAACTGTGAGTGCTGGATGATACTATTTTAATGGATTTGCACTGCAGTTTATGAGTTCCCTTAAGAGCACAATGCTGGGCGAAGATTGTATGAGTATGCCTTAGAGAAAATATTTGATAGACCCGCAATGTAACCAGTGGGAGCCAGTGGAAAACTTGATTAGTCTCTGAAATTGTCAATTCCACAATTTACTAGAGGAACCCATGTGCAAGAAAAACATTGTTTGAATTCACAGAGGACTTCCTCAATCAATAATGACTTGATTAGAAATGTACTTTATAGACTTCATCTATTCAATTGCACTCTTTATTTGAGATGGTGAAGATGATGGGGTATTTTAGAAGAGACTGAAGTATTTTGGGTGGCACTGGTCAAACCCTGGACACTCCACACCTGATCTTTGCTGCATTATCCCTTTATTTCTTGGAGCTTGCAGACCAGATTACAAAGCCTTACTTATCCTGCATGTAAAAAATAGAGGTGTTATTAGTTAGCATGTTAGTATGATATCAGATAAGAGCCATTCCTTGCCATATTTTAACCTCCTGATATAACTGAACAAAAATCTATATTCCATCAAGATATTTTTGTGAAACAAACGGTTTCTTAAAAAATGTTATATTGATTATTTCACTAGAGACACACATGATGCAGGGAATTCTGATTTATTGCCCCTTTTGCCTGAATTTACTGCCCAATTTTTCTCAGTTTTGAAAGAAAACTGCCCAATATGTAAGCCAAATCCTTTCAATGTTAGTTTTTCAGAATGCAGCATCATATTTTATACTCTAATACATTCAATAGGCACTTTTCCACCATCGTGCCGAACTCTTCTCGTTGCAAAACCGTGCTGTTCCGGGCCAGTCGGTACAATTACGGCTTTATTTTCCACTGTGGTGCTGTGAGACCAGGAATGCACGTAACAAATACGTCAATTGGCGGAGGCATGAGAGGTAAACATTGGAGCGACTGCACTGTGGGAGATGATCACATATTATTTTTTTTTATTTTTTTTTACAGGGTTGTGTATGCAACTGGACACAAACACACTGAAAGGTAAAAGTTCCTAAAAATACATTTATTGTCAAAATATTATATGAATAATATTTTGATATATTATATGAGTTATGAGCTAGCTAGCAATCTACCTCCTGATGAAAAAGGCTTGTAGAATAATAATGTACCATACTGGCATACTAGTAAAGACCATCATTAAAAAAATCATGAAGATAATTATATTATATTTATTATCAGCTACCTATAAACATCTGAGATACCTTGGCAATTATGAGTGAGTCACCATGTACAGTTTACTAAAACCATTCCACCAGCGCAGTTAGCTAAAGCCCAAAGTATACTTTGGTTTTGACATGAACGCTTGTCGTCTGTATACAGTCGAATGCTAGCCTTTCAAAGTATACTCTTTGGAGCATGCACGCTATAACTGCTGTTAGATACTGGTATATTTCTCTTTAGGAGTTTAAACCCATAAAAATGTCTTTATATTAATTTTGACTCGAGTTATACAAATGCAGGTATACTGACTTCCTCACACCTGTGATTTTGACATGCACATCCACTGTTGTTGTTGTTTCCACCTTATTGTCCTGATGTTAAGTGACATTAAATCTTCTTCTAGCTCTTCTTCGTGAAAACAGTGGCTTAATTGTGAGTATTGCCACATTATGGACCCACTAATTATACCAAATAATTCCAAGCCTATGTGCATTCTGAACATTCAGGGTATGTGTGGTTAGAAAAATCGAGCCGCACGCATTCTGAGCTCGAATACTCTGCTGATGACGAAATTGGCGTCACGCTTCCTGTACACAGACATATTGGAGTGCTTGCCAATATGCTGTTCAAACTTAATTTATTAATATATTCATAATAAGGGGGCCTGGGTAGCTCAGTGAGTATTGACGTTGACTACCACCCCTGAAGTCGTGAGTTCGAATCCAGGGTATGCTGAGTGACTCCAGTCAGGTCTCTTAAGCAACCAAATTGGCCCGGTTGCTAGGGAGGGTAGAGCCACATGGGGTAACCTCCTCGTGGTTACGAATAGTGGTTCTCGCTCTCAATGGGACATGTGGTAAGTTGTGCACGGATTGCGGAGAGTAGTATGAGCCTCCACATGCTGTGAGTCTCCACGGTGTCATGCACAGCGAACCGGTGTCATGTACAGCGAGCCACTGTCTCAGAAGCGGAGGCAACTGAGACTTGTCCTCCTTCACCTGGATTGAGGTGTGTAATCGCGCCACCATGAGGACCTACTAAGTAGTGGGAATTGGGCATTCCAAACTGGGTGAAAAGGGGTAAAAAATTATATATATGTATTCATAATAAATCCTGATAATTCAAGATGCACTATTGAAATATGTGACAATTACGGTTTATTCAAACCACAAAGGTGAAACCAAAAGTCAACCAAAAAGTCTTCCGCATAGGATGCACCTGTCCTGTGCTTCCTCCCTCAAGCATCCTTGGGATGCTTCCTCTGTCCTCACCTCCTCATGGTGCATTTGAAAATTGATACATCCTTCATGATGGCGGACAATGATCGGTTTCTGGGTCACAGGCTTGAGGACGGAGGAGCGAGGACAGAGATTATTTTATTTATTGAGATAACAACGTCTGTGTTTTTACCATAGGAGAAGGCGTAATGGTCAACTAGCGTATTATGACAGTAAGACACCGTTTGCAAATGCCATACAAATGAATAGGGAGAGCCGTAAACTAAAACCTACCTGTCGCAAAATTATCTGTGTCTTCTCTTATAAAACAGTAATTTTATCAAAGTAAACTCAACTCATTGTTCATTCCAGGGGCGTTGCTAGACATAAAGTTCCCTGTTACTCATATCGCTTTTTTTTTTTTTTTTTTTCTTAAAAGACTGCTGCTTGCAAGAAATGTGCAACACAATGCACTATACAAACTTCCCTTGCTTAACCCACTATTCCAACACTGCAACAAGTACTGGGAAAGGTAACCGTGTAGAGATATTGATCTTTATGAAAATATTTAAGTATCTTCAACATGAACATTCTCAACATGTTTGGCATATGGCAAAAAGGCATACACTATATATGCAAATAACAAAACTGGAGAAAACTTTCTTGCACGTTTTCATTCTTCTATAGTACACATTACACATCAGGAAAACCTCTGTCATTTAAGTCTATGGAATTGCATTATACAACACCTGGCAAAACGGCCTCAGACGAAATGGCTTTAGACAAAAATGTCTCAGAATGAGCAGAGAGTTGGTCGCTAGGCAGAGTTGGGAGCTAAACTGGCTGAGTATGGTTGCTAGCTTGCAAAACTAGCTGAGCTATCTCTAACTATAAATGCAGAAGTGTCATTTCTATTAATTAATAACTAGCTAGCTAACATAATTAGTGTAAGTTTAAACTGACGTTTGAAACTCATTAAGTTTACTTGCAACAACAACTTAAAACAAGCCAAACTATAGTCCTTTTTAGTCACTGGGTAATTAGCACACAGCAGCCATAGTTACTGCCAACTGTTTATGTAGTGTCCTAAACTAGTGCTAATAAATTAAATTATTAATTTCATATCCAAAAGACTGATTCATTGTTATCATACACCATCAAAAAAAAAAAAAAAAAAAAAATTCAAAATCTTCTCTCCTTTCTGCATTCTTGTCCCTGCTTATTCCAAATAATTTTCTAATGCCCATCTACAGGAGCCAATAATGTTTGAGTCCAAATAAGATCATCAGTATTATTTAAAAACTTACTTTAGTTTCATCATGTTTTCATAGCCTACCTCAATTCTGACCTTCGTGCCGACATCTGGGTAGGGTTGCACCATCTGTGCGTAAGTTCTCACGTATGTTAGAAAATAAAGTTCACACTAAGGGCTTTCTAGTTAGTTTGTAACTAAGTCAGTGCTTAATTAGATTGCACCATATTTTCTTAAGGCAAGACTTAAGTGGGTCATTAACTCTCCATAAAGTAATGCGTCGTCGCATAATATGACGTTGACCTGTATTGATCAAATAAACAGCCTTCAAATTTGTACACAGAAGTGTTAAAAAGCTGTGAATTTCAGTTTTATCTTGCTACGGTTGATGTTCAAACCTTGTCAGCTCGTGTAACTGTCAGCTGTAAGAAATGATATCCCCACTAAAATACGATAAGTAATAAAAGTTAATTTAATAAATAGTATATTTGCCCTGTGTAAATATCAATATATAGGAACTGTATCTAAAATAAATAAGGGGTGATAAATAAATACTAATACAACAGGCTGGAAAAAATAGTTATAATTATAGAAAATATATATATATATATATATATATATAATTTATTATATATTTTGTATATGTTGACACTGGACAACATACCCTGAAAACTGTACCATTTGAATGGTTTCATGCTGAAGAGCCGCTTAAAAGTACGTTTTTTTTCTCTCTTGGAAATGTAAACGAGTGTAAATGCAAACAGCATCTTATATGTCGAAATGGTTGACTGTCACGCAAAACATGAGCACATTGATGTCATTAAATAAGTCCAACCATTACTCCTGGTCGGAGGTTTCCGTAAATATTCTGTTCATACGTAAGTTTAATGGTGCAACGCTCAAATATTTAGTTGTGCTTAAGTTGTGACTTAGTGCCCATTTATGCCACAACTATGCGAAGTTGTAACTTACATATAGCTGGTGCAACCGGCCCCTGGACTTGTGCTTTCGGTTAAACTGCTTTTACAAGTGTTGATTGAGTGGTTTTCTGCGTTGCATTTAGGTAATCAATTTTTTTTCCGGGATTATCAATCTAAATGAATGCACTGACAAATATAGTAAATTGTTAAAACTCAAACTTGAGATTTTACTGGGGCACAGCAGATTTATACTGGGGCACGTGCCCCAGTAAAAGGGGTCTAGCAATGCCCCTGGTTCATTCCAAAAGGAAAGCTAATGTAAAACATGTTGAAGGATAGGCAGACAGGCAGTCAGTTCATTAAGTGATGAGCTGTTTCCTCACAAAAACAGTTTATTTAGCACACATTTATTTTATAACATTTATTAAAAATAAACAGCCTATTGACTCCTCGCCAGTGTACCGCCCATAGAATGTCTGTGCTTTATTCATTTTCTTGCTGACCTTGTAGACTCCCCTTGATAGAAGGGCTCTGACGAGGATGCACAATTTAAGAAATTAGAAGCACTTACTGGCCGTTCCAATTTCCCACATTCATTTTTGGTCCGTCTTGTTCAAAGTAGTCTTTGACTGTGCTTGAGTGGAAATGTTAATGGAGCCATTCCTTACCGTGCTCAGGCTGATGGTGAAAAAGCACTTAATGTTACTCACATAAGTTTATAGTGGTTGATGTTCAGCTTGTATGAGTTTTAAAGGGATGGTTCACCCGAGAATGAAAATTCTCTCATAATTTTCACACACACAACCCATCCCAGATGTGTATGACTTTCTTTCTTTTGCTGGACACAAACAAAGATTTTTAGAAAAATATCTCGGCTCTTTAAGTCCATACAATGTCAATGATTGTTGGCCACAACAAGTCCTTTTTTACTATAAATCTCCACTTTCACATTCTTCTTCTTCTTTTGTCTTTAGCGATTCACATTCTTTGTATATTGCCACCTACTGAGCAGGAAATAAGAACTTAAATGTTGATTTGTTTCTCACCCACACCTATCATACTGCTTAAAACAACATGGATTGAACCACAGGAGTGGTTCAATCTGTATAGATTAATTTGATACTGCCTTTATGTGCTTTTTGTAGCTTCAAAGTTCTGGCCACCATTCACTTGCATTGTATTGACCTACAGAGCTGTAAACATTTTCTATCAGGAAGACTTGCAGACTTGAGTGAGATTTAAGATTACATTTATTTGATGAATATAAAACAGAAAAGTTATCTCTCTTTGGCATCTGGCGGTCCGAAGAAGTTGTACTCTGAAACGTCATATTCTGCCTGAGATAGGAGGCAGGGGTGAGGAGCCTACCCTCCTGCAGGACGGGACTCAACCTGTGATGGTGGGGTGGTGGAGGTTGCCATGTTAGCACACTGAAACAGCAATGTGATAGATTGTCAGCAGACTTATGAAGCAACGGCTTACATGTGATTGGCTGGGAATTACCTATCTAATGGTGCGATGATGTACAGCTGCTAGTCATCACGCTAGAACTATGCTGTGCTTACATTTCTAAAAATCTTAATTTGTGTTCAACAGAAGAAAGTCATACAAATCTGGGATGGCATAACGGTGAATAAATAATAAGAGAATTGTCATTCTTAAGTGAACTGTCCCTTTAACTTTTCTTGTTTTTGTGGACACACAAGTGCTTGATGTCGCACACTGTACGTGCTTAAAAGAAAGTGCATAGAAGTTATTGATTTTTAAATGCTATGCAAAACCTAGATAGATTTTTCCTTTCCTCGTCAGCCGAAAACAGAAGACAAAGAACTAAGACACCAGAAAGTTTTACTTGCTTTGTCAACTGCTTCTCAAAATGTTCAAAACATTCAACATCTGTAAATGGTCTTCTTTTATTTTAAGTATTATGTAACTTATTTAAAAAGTCAGTGTTCCACCTGAACTTTTTTCTACTAATTTCATAACTGGTCCCACACAAATTGCAAGAATTCATTTTAAAGCAATGATAAATGAAAAATTATGTAAAGCCATTCAAGCACCCATTATCAAGTGTATTTATTTATTTTATATATTTATTTAATAACTGTGCTATGTATTTATTTTAGTATTCTATGTCAACAAATATTTGGGAAGCCCAATATATGCTCAATGATACAGTTAGGAAAGGCTTGTGCATTATAGCTAAATTCTAGATTATAGATTATATCATGCCTGAGGCCAAACCTTCCCTTTTCTAGAACTGTACAATCTTGGGTGTGATTGTCTAGATTAATTCATGCTCCAGAAGTACTCCTGAGAGTACTGCATGCTGAAAATACTTATTTTTGAATGCTGTAGATTTATTTATATGCATGGACTTGAAATGCCTATTTTAATCTATATCCTTCATTTCTATGACTTCTATATCTCTGTTATAAAATTATTTTGCAATTCAATATAAATACTTATTGGTAGAATAGCATATAACCATAAAATATAGAAATAAGCAGTTTGTTTGCAATGCAGTGGGTAATCTGAGCAAGAAATTATTTTTAGTCACTTATATTACCACTCTTGCAATAGCCAGATTTACTAAAGCCTTCATAATTCTCACCATGAATCTGAGACTCAAGTAACAGCCAGTTACATGTTATGCATCAATCAGAACTGTGTTTCTGATTTTATACATGCAAATTTTCTGAATGTTTGCCAAAGGCTTTATTAACTCTGGCTCAATATTTAAACATGAAAAAAAGTTATCTTTTGAAATAAAATATTGTAATAGACTTTATATGCCTGTTTGTTTTTCTAAATTTTTTCAGGACTCTGAAGGAAATGAAAAGTATCTCTATACAAATGTTACCGAACATAACAGTGGCACACATTAACAATTGTGACTTTATTGAACAATACAAACATTATGAGTCAAAAGTACAATTGAACAGATTTTAGAATGAGGAATCCCACATTAGCCATGATTGTGTGTTCCAAACAATATAATGTATGGATAGGAAAATCCATTAAAAACAACTTGTAACAAAGAAGTTGGCAAGTTTGTATAGTAACTACAGAATTGGAACACCTATTCTTTTTTTTCTTTCTTTTTTTGCAAAAAAAGAGCTTAACAATAAAAACGTACCACTTGACCTTCAGTTCCATGAAAAACAGAACCCACTAAAGATCAATAATATATTGCAAAATATCAACTGACTAACTTCTAAGTTTTAGTGCACATACTGATATCAAGGCATGTTTGAGAAAGATGTGGCAAATGTAACCACTTTCGCACACAATATAAAAGTAAAGGAGAGAAAGGGGAGATGGGTACAAAATTAATTCAATCAAGTGAGAGAAAAAAAGGGAGCGAACAAGAGTGAGAGGGAACCCTTTAAGAAGCCTTGTATGGATAAGCAAATTAAAAAACTGAAAGACAATTGGACAATAAATGTAAATGTAAAAGGCCCTGTGAAGACACCTGAACTCCCAACTTAACAGAAAGTGCACAAAATTAAAAGAAAAAGGACAGGGTGCAGTTTACAGCAGTATGTGCAATATTCAGTTGAACAAAATTGAGATTCACAGGCCCCACCTCAGTCTGAGAGAGGTAATAAAACATAAATTCAGTGCTGCTAAACATCAGACTGAGCCTTACGTCATAATATAACACTTTAAAGAGTACCTGCCAAGTATACATTAGTGTTTTGTTTGGTAATAACACATGGGTAAGTGTGAGGTTGATGTGGGCGGAGCCAGGTTTGTCAGATATGTCATACAGCTTGAGGGGAATTTGGTAAAAATGAGTTCCATAAAGAATGCATCCATTTATATGAGATAGTTCTTTGTATAACACTGCATATAATTCTGTTCTTTTTGTCCTTGCATATTGCTTAGGTACCAGATAAAAACAGTACTACATTCTATAAGATCACAAACTACTTCAAACTGATCCCAGTTTTTAAACTGCTGAGGATATCATCAAAGCACTTGAACATTCCAAGAAAATGTGATATCGGTGCATTTTCAGGTCAGCATTCACAAACTGACTAAAAGCTGTCACAGACCTAAAGGGCATGCCCACATGAACCAAAAAGATGAAAATGATAAGTGTTCAAAAGAAATATCCTTTAAGCTATGCCAATCATAAAATTGCAACAACGGATTGGACTTTTTCCAAGTTTAAGTTGCAAGTTACATCAGAGTTCTTCTGCCTACAGGTATGTTAACTAGACCAACTTCTGCTCCTGGGGAGAAAAAACCTGAAAGATCAATCCCTAATGCTAGTAGTATCTATCTACTGTAGCACATATCAAACAGCAACATGTAAGACCTACCTAACAAGGATCACAGTCCAATATTTATACACAGGCCAGCAAAAACATAGAAACCATTTCTCTCTGCGCATGACTTCTTTCTTTATGGCCATGACTCAAAAACATATGCATGTAAAATTTCTGTGAGAAAATCACATTATGCCATGAATCAATAGCACCCTTAAGCCACTTCGTGGCAGATCTATCTGAAATCCATTCTAATAGATTTTTAAGTTGTTTCAGTACTGGGTAAAACAACTGGGTAACCCAAAGGACATGAAATAAACTAATGTACATTCGGCTTTCTACTGGGATGGCAGAAATAATACTTTTAAATGCAGGCACACATTATAGTTGCAAAAGTAGTGTCTTCTTGAAAAATACTGGCACAGGAGCTCAAAGTATACAAAGATAAATGTAACAAATAAATTGAGAATATATTAGGAAAATTACCACCCCTGGAGTTCACGAGTTCGAATCCCAGGGCATACTGAGTAACTCCAGCCAGGTCTCCTTAGCAACTAATTTGTCCCGTTTGCTAGGGAGGGTATATCCCGGTTGCATGGATGCCGCAGAGAATAGCGTGAAGCCTCCACACGCGCTATGTCTCCGCAGCAACACGTTCAACGAGCCATGTGATAAAATGTGCAGACTGACGGTCTCAGACATGGAGGCAACTGAGATTCGTTCCCCACCACCTGGATTGAGGTGAGTCACTACGCCACCAAGACGACTTAGAGCGCATTGCGTATTCGAAATTGGGGAGAAAAAATTAAATAATAATATATTAGGAAAATAATCTGAATACCTAAAATTGCACGCACCCCACTATACCTTTAAAGCAGACACAAAACAAACAAACACTCACAACATAGACAGACAGAAATGATTTGTTTCCCTGCTTGACTGTTCCTGTGGTGTGAGGGTCTGTGCAGGTCTTGGCAGGGACTGAGAGTTCCTCTCTCCTCCTCGCAGATGTACATGCTCCCGTAGTTTCCAGCAGTGTCAGTGGTGTCCCATAACTCTCTGGTCTAACGGCAGTGCATAATATGTTGTAGATCCAGATCTAGCAGCTTGACAGGCGCCGGTAAAAGTACATATAGCCCAAGTCTTTAGGAGGCCTCTCTGACAAACACACTTTGTGGTCATTGTAAATCAGCCATCTAGGGAAATAAAAAAAAATCTAAGTTTGAGTTAGAAGAAATATAAAGTGGCTGGCCACAAAAAGTATTTGGACCCTTTTGGACCCTTAAAAATGTCTGAATGTCATTGCATTAGATAAAAATATCAAACTAAGTGGAATCAGGAAACAAATGTCACTAGAGCTTTTACCAACAGTAACTTTACTCTTCTGAGCACTTTTTAAAATTACATTCAAGCAACTGGTCTCAAGGTGAATTTTAGTTCACATAGGTGTTCTAGCAGAGTAACCTGGCGTAGTTTATCACATTATCTATGGACGTTTTCCACATAGTCTGACATCCAGTAAGTGTACAAAACTTTGTGTTCATTCTGAACAGTATAGTATATCTACTGTTTTCTAATTTGAAACCCAACTCATTTCTTTTGTGAAATTTTCAGCTTGAAAATTGTGCTTGTGCTATCTTACATTTAAATAAATGTCTCTTGGTTTATGTATTACATATTTTGTTATTTAACCTTCTGAGACATGAGCGTGACTGCTGTGTGGATTTTCCTTTTTGATTTGTAACTAGTAGAACCTAATAAGCAAGCAAAAAAAAATGTAAAATCAGCGCGGGCCTCCACACGCACTACGTGTCTGTGGCAATGCACTCAACAAGCCACGTGATAAGATGAGCGGGTTGACTTTCTCAGACGCAGAGGCAGCTGAGATTAGTCCTCCGCCACCCGGATTGAGGCGTAACTACGCCACCATGAGGACTTTCAACAAATTGGGAATTGGACATTCCAAATTGGGAGAAAAAGGGGAGGGGAAAAAAATTGCATAATTCATTCTGATTTAAAGTAATGGACAGCATCAACCAATATCTGCAATGTTACAATAAATGTATACATTGTAAATTCTGAGACTATGTACTGATTATCATTGTCCTATGTCTGCCAAACATGTTGAGTGGTCCAAACATTATCTGCAGCCTGATACTGAACTTTTGGTCGGATTTTAGGAATGAATGCACTTGGCTTCACAGAGAGCTATAGGATGCTCCCTTGCTCCCTATTTAGTGAATGACTTAACATCCAGTGTGCTGTCTGTCTGCACTGGTCTCAGAATAGTTCGAAATGCACCTTATTTTCATCCGAATTCAATGTAAATCCTATGAAACAAATTTGATCCTCAATGTGAAAATGCACAATGGATAAACAGTATAGGAATGCATTTACTAATGTTAATGAATATGGCCATATTGTTCAGTGATAACAAAATAAAATCTAACAAAACTTATATTCAAATTAAGCAAAATTTCCCACAGATTTGTTAATGTTGAAAATTATTTAAAATAACTAATATGTTTTTTCAACTTTTGAGGGAATCATTTTCAAAAATCCATGTACTGTATGTTGACATTGTGTTTATCAGTGTGCTGACATGTAAAAAATGAATGAATTTTTTAAAGCAGCATATCAAACAAGACTATATATGCTACTCTTTACACCTAAACAGGTTTCAATGAAAAGATTTAAAGAGGTTTCTTCCCAGAGACACTTTTATTGGCTGTGTGTCCGTAGAAGCGCTTCACGGAAATCGATGTCATGTTGTTGTGTGACATGACTCTGTGTGCCAAAAAATTACTTCATGAGAATTTGTTGTAGACAAGTGCAGAACGATTTTTATTTTGGTGTTCTCTGCAATCAGTCTGTAATTGTGGATGATTGTGTTGAAGCCAGTTGCAAAACTACTAGTAATGCAGGATGTGCAGACACACTGGGGCAAGGGCGAAAGGTGGCTCGTGATGGGCGACCTTATAAATGTCTGCGGGTTATGAAACGACTGTGGGGGACTCCCCCATATGGCCCCACCAAAGGCGATAAAGGTGCTTTGCAATGGGGCCTATAAGATCCAAGTTATGCCACTGGCTCAAGCATATCCACAAAATGAAAATGTGTCAAGAAATAACACATATTACAATCCACATACCTTCCCTCTTTTTTGATATGACAGACATAATGACCCGACATTGTAGATGCTCCCATATGGCTGATGAAGGCAAACAGCTCGTAACCTTCAATTTGAGAAAGCAAGGGGGAAAACAATATCTGGGGTGAAAAACAAATCAACAAAGTGTGTAAATTGCATAATTTTCAATATGTGTTGACCCCTGTTTGTTCGGTTCAATATTTAGTGAGCACTTACGCCCGGGTCCATCTCTGACGCGGGGACTGGACAGGTCCTGATCTGGAGACAGTGAGGAGTCAGTGTAGGCATTGGCGTTTGAGAAGCTGTTATCATTTGGCTCTGTGTCTGCCGTGTCTGACATAGCCTCACTCTCATCCTCACACTCTGGGTGGGTAAATATCCAGTCAAGAGCTCGCTCCAAGTTGTTTTTCTGTAGACAGACAAGCAAGGAGTACAAAACTGATTACTATTATAATTAGGTGTTGCCATTGTAATCAGGCCAAAAGACAAAATACTTAAAATTACCACTCAGGCAGTGGAGCTCTTAATACAGAATCACTTTTTGCAGTCTAAAAGCCTAATCTAAAATAAAATGGCAAGTTTTAACTTCACAAGAAAACAATGAAAATAAAAACTATTTCCTCAGGCAAAGAGACATTTAAAAATGACTCAGAACAGTGGTAAGTCCTTGCTTTAAATTAGGTAATTCTGGTGTGGTCAAAATGCCCGTTTAGAAATAGGCACTAATCTGAAATAGCTCAGTGATTCACTGCAAATGACAGCACTGAAAGCACATGTGGCTTGACGCCCTCATCTTTTCCTGGCCAAATGTGAGCCACGTAGGTTGAAGAAGTCCACTTGTTACTGTGCTATTATTGGCTGCTTAAGGGGTTATTTATACACACGCATAAAAAACACTACCATGTGGTCTACAACACAAAGGAAAAGAGTACTATTAATGAAGAGGCAGATCCCACTCTATATGAAGGAATATCTTTGCAATATATTTATTCTGGGAACACATTAATTAATTTATAAGACCTGAAAGGTTAGAATGCAAATAGAAGTTGTAGAAGTTCATAGGTACCCTACTAGTCAATGGTTAGAGTGCACCCACTCATTCATTATTATTACTATTTTCCATATTTGGAATAATAAAAGTCAAAATTATGAAAAAACACAAATGGAAGTATGAAAATTACGTAGTGACCATACATTATTTTCACCGATGTTCCTTCAGTATTTAGTCCAGGTACTCCATTAAAGGGATAGTTCACCCAAAAAAATAATTCTGTCATCATTTACTCATCCTCATGTTGTTCCAAACATGTACGTCTCTCTTTCTTCCATGGAACACAAAAGGAGATGATAGGCAGAATGTTTTCGACTAACAGCTTCAGTCACCATTCACATATATTGCATCTTTTTCCTAACAATGTAATTGAATGGTGACTGAGACAGAACATTCTGCCTAAAATCTCCTTTTGTGTTCTACATAAAAAAGAAATACATGGTGGTGAGTAAATGATGACAGAAGTTATATCTGTCTACAAAACAAATTCAAGGTTTTTAGGATTATGGGAGACATAAATTCAGCCAAGTTTGTCCAAACCATTGACTGGTAGTGTACATCATTTCAGTATATTACAGAGGAAATAATATAAAACCTCAAATAATCATAAAACCATAAATAGATTTTCAATGAGCATTATTTGCTTGCCAAGTGAATTAAACAATAAAGACAGGCCAGAGTCATTTAACAAACTCAGCAAGACCTCTGAAGATCAAAATCTATGCAAATTACACTTTTTACAACTGTAAACGTGTATGAACTTTCAAAACCCTGTTAAGACAATGTGAAGGTCAGCCAAGTAGTGCAGCAGAAAAAATGGCCTCTTTACTCATACATGCTTGCCCAATGAGCACCCAGTGGCTGAACTCACCCTGACATGTTGGAACTTGTTTTGAGTCTGAGTAACAGGAGCACAATAATAAAGCATACACTGTAAAAAAAAACGTTCTGTAATTTTAATGGTAAAAGACGGTAAAAATGCTACAGGAAAAAAAAAAGTTAATTGATTAATGAGTATTAACTGTAAAATATACAGTAAAAATGTATAATATATTTTTTAAAGACAATACAGTAGTTTTTACAATAAAATGTTGTAAATATTTTGATGTAAAAAGTATGATTTTCCTGTTTAATTAATGGTAAAAAATTATGTTTAACAAGAGAGTACATGCACTTTTTACAGTAGATTATTGTTAAAATAACAGTAAAAGACAATAATTAGGCGTTCTCACAATTACCTGCATGACCCATCATGTTTCATTATATTTTATGGCAACAGTTATGCTTCTTCTTATTTTTAATATCAGTTACATACATTGGGGTGTACTGTTTTATATTTAATGTAGTTTAGTTAATGTTTACAGCATAATTTTAATTTCACATGTGTTATCCTGATGGTGTTTATTGTTTGTGTGAGTGACACTGAGCACTCTCTACATGTTCATTGGTCATTGCTCCTGGAAGAGCCACTGTTGGTGAATGTCATGTCATCATGTGCTCTTCTGTAATTTGTATGTTGATTAACAATACCTTATAAAGAAAAAAGCTGATTTTTAAGGTTTCAGAAGTTTAATATCAAGTTTATAAATTTTTTTTACTGTAAATTAAAAAAATAAATCTTGGTCATTTAAATTACAATAGTTTTAAACTGTACAATTTACAGGTTGTACTGTACATTTTTACTGTATTATTTTTTACATAATTGTTCTGGCAACTACAGCTGCCAGTTTTTTTTTTCTGTAAAAACAACAGGACTTTTTTACAGTGTACCTTCCTGCCAAAGGATAAAATCTTCTAATTTTTAGTAAGTTACATTTTAGTAAATGTGCTTTAAAAATGATTAACCTCAACAAATTTGAAGTAGCTAGCACTGTGAAGCATTTTTCATAAAGTGAATAGGAAATAATTGCTAGCAGGGCACTCACTGTGGCTTTTAGAGCCTTGATAGTGTGATGTCTGGGGAAGCCCATGGAAGTAAGGATGGAGATGCTCTCTTCTGGAGGCTGGTTGTCTAGTAGTGGACTAATAGCAGGAAGGCTGGGGCTGGGCAGGTCTGGTTCCATATAAGTGGGAACTGCCAGAGGCTCAGCAAAATCTACAGTTAGTATCACAGGAGACATAAAAGACATGGTTAGCTGTCTTTCTTCACACATATGTAGTGTTATTACATATAAACAGTATATACTGTATATATACAACAGTTAGTTCCGGTCCTCAAATCTGATTGGATGAGAGATGTCCCATGAGCGCTGATAGTCTCACACCATCAGCACTCGGATACTTCACTGTGCGTATCACTCCGCTTGTGTTCGTGCTGTTCTAAACTAAAGTGTAAGAGCAGTGCATGTGTTAAGAGCTACTGTATGCGTGTCTCTTATCCGACAGCGTTTACATACAACAGCGCTAAGTGATCGCTTGTATTACTACTACACTAATAAAGATAGAAAATAGCTTTAAACCCCTTTAAACTAACAACTTCAACATTACGGCTCATCACAGCTGAGAGACACAACAGACTGATTACAGAACTCAAGGCAAATACTGTTCAAAATGGCTGAGCAGATTGCGGTTTCAATAGTGTATGATTCTTGTATGATGCATCATTTGGTTTGAACCAGCAACGGCAGATTCTGATCCATCGTGTAAGAATGTAGTTCCATGCACAAATGCGTTTTTATGACCGTACTCAGTTTTTCCAAATTTTTTTAATTTGTTAATTGAACTGTTAAAATTTAAGCAATATCACACTCACAATTGTGCTATATGGCCCTAAATCAGCACTGCTGTGATTACCTACGGCACTCGGCCTGCGGAGGAATCACAGTAGTGCTGATGTAAGGCCATATCACGTTATTGCTCGTGTTATATTGCTTAAATATACCAGAACACAGACAATGCAGTTAGTTGATTCAGAAGTACTTCATGAAGGATTTCAGTGTGCATTCAGAGGCAAGGATTTAATTGTTAAATATGCAGAGTGGATGAAAATATAACACACAATAACTGCTTTATTGAGATTGCTACTTACTTTAGATGAGCATAAGCTATGTAATCCATACCTAAAACCCTGTAGTCTGCAACTAATACTTTATTGTTTAGGATCAAATGTTACTATATGACAAAAAGCTGCAATGTGCCCTACCTCAATCCTACATGAGCAAGTGTTCTAATTAAGCAATAAGGTACTCAACTGCACATCATGCCAAACAATGCCCTTTAGCTGTGACAATAGCACCATATTGAATTTTTGATGGGAAGTAAAACGAGGCTGTGAGGGATAGAAGTACAGTCTGTTCAGTGGGTTGTACTGTTGTTTAAACAGGTGTTGATCATTCAGCTGATAAAACATTGAAAAAAAATATTTCCCCAAAATTTCAGAGGACAACAATCTTGTTTTACACAGGGCATGACATTGTACAGACTGTATTTCTTTCCCTCTCAGCCTCGTTTTCATTTCTATCACAAATTAAATATGCCTCTACAAATAAGGTCTGCATGCCCTCATCCTTGAAAACCATGATCAAAACAACGACTATATACTGTAGAAACTAGTGGTCAACCAATTTATCAGCAAGGCCGATAAATCTGTAAATATTCTGAATTTTTAAATGATCGGCATCGGCCAATACATTTTCTCGTTTGGCCGATTTGTTTCTTAAGGCCACGAGGGTACCGAGAATCACCTGCTTGAATGTAAACAACTGTTTATTTTTGTTACATGCAATTTTTGTTACATGCAATTTTTTGTTTTATTAAGCATGCAGCTTTTATGACCTCATAGTCATTTAGATACTGCATGGAATACTATTTGTACTTTTAAAAAATAATGTGTAACACTATGTTACACAAAATGATATAAAGAAGTTAAAATGTTTTTACAAATTGCAACAATCTTAAAATAAATGGTGACCATTTAGAAGACATATAAACGTTCCTTAGACTCCATAAATTCTAACCAAAAATCTTGATAAGTCATTCATTTTTATCAACATGGCATATAGATTAAGAGCAAAAGTCTAGGTTACATATGTAGACGTTGTGCCAAAGAAGCGACACTAGGGGTCTCTCTTGAGCGCCGAATGTGCCTCTGATCTATGAAAAAAGGCCAATGAGAAGTTGGCAGACAGTATTTGCATACTCCGCCCCCGGACATACGGGTACAAAGGCGGGGAAATACGTCTGTTTCATTCAGGATTTTTATGAGGAGCCAGAAATGGTCCGGCCACAACAGTGGCTCGGCTCAGCGAAGTGGCCGGGAGGATACAATGTCTTGTTCCCTCCATCAGGGAACGGAGGTTACATGCGGAACCTGATGATTAAGTTGTGCTTACCCAAAGACTTGCAGTCTACTGAGTCGTGGTGGGCCACGATAGTCGCAACATACACCTTCAGGGTGGAAGGGGACAGCCTCCCCTCCAGCCTCTCCTGCGGAAATAAGAGCACTGACCTAACTGCACACGTCTGTGGGTCTTCAGCCCGGAAAGAACACCAATTTGCGAACAAGCGCCACTTCAGGGCATAAAGTTGCCTGGTAGAAGGGGCTCTGGCTTGGTTGATCGTGGCTACGATGGCAGGTGGTTGACCAGCTAGATCTTCCGCGTCCCATCCAGGGGTGGGCCAATAGGGAGCCACTAGGGTGACTTGTTCCTCGTCCTCCCTGACCTTGCACAGCACCTGTGCAAAAAGACTCACTGGGAGGAATGCGTACTTGCACAGCCCAGCAGGCCAGCTGTGTGCCAGTTCGTCTGCCCCGAGGGGTTCTGGCATACCAGAGCCCAAATCAGCTGGATCAACTGGGAGTGAAGCCTCCACTCTCATTGGGCAAGCGTTGTCGTGACAGCGCGTCCGCTACCACATCGAGGTTGCCGGGGATATGAGTGGCACGCAGCGACTTGAGCTGGCTCCAAAGGAGGAGACAATGGGCGAGTAGTGACATGTGGCAGGAGCGTACGCCGCCTTGGCAAATTATGTACGCTGCCGCGGTGGTTCTGTCTGACATGACTAGGACACGGTTGTCTCGAACTAACGGGAGACACTTCCACAGGGCAGAGAAAACAGTCAGCAACTCTAGGCCATTGATGTGCCAGCGCAGCGGGGCCCTTTCCAACGGCCCGCGGCTGCATGCCCGTTGCACACGACGCCTGAACCCAATTCTGAGGCCTCGGTCGTGGCCAGGATGCTTCAGGACACCTGCTGCAAGGGAAATCTTGTCCACAGAATGCAGTGGTCTGTCCAGGTTTTTGACATTTAGCGGCAGGCGGGGGTGATGGTCACACAGTGCGTGCCGCGGTGCCATGCTCGTCTTGTGACTCGAGTCTGGGGCCAGTGCTGAGGCAGTTTCATATGCATCAACCCCAGCGGCGCAGCCACCGCGGAGGATGTCATATGCCCCAGGAGCTTCTGAAAAGGTTTTAAAGGGACCGCCGTGCCCGGTCTGAAGACGGGGAGATATTTTAGCACTGACTGTGCACGCTCATTGTTGAGGCATGCTGATATTGAGACTGAGAAGAGAAGAGAGATGCTCTGAACCGGGGTGAGCTAGCTCTTTTCCCAGCTGACCTGAAGACCTAAATGGCTGAGGTGCCTAAGTGCCTAGTCTCTGTGAGCACATAGTAACTCTCGGGAGTGGGCCAGGATGGGCCAGTCGTCGAGGTAATTGAGTATGCGAATGCCGGCTTCTCGGAGCGGGGCAAGGGCAGCCTCTGCAACTTTCGTGAAGCCGCGAGGGGACAGAGACGTGCCAAAGGGGGGGACTTTGTACTGATACGCCTGGCCGTCGAACACGAGCTGTAGGACTGGTCAGTGTCGAGGCAGAATTAAGACGTGAAGGTATGCATCCTTCTGGTCTGCCGCTGCGGACCAATCTAGATGCCGGACGCAATTTAAGATATGTTTTGCATGAGTATTCTGAACAGGAGTTTGAACAGAGCCCGGTTGAGAACTCGCAAGTCCAAGATCGGTTGTAAGCCACTGCCTTTCTTGGGTACAATGAAGTAAGGGCTGTAGAGACCCTTCTTCATTTCGGTTGGAGGGACAGGCTCTATCGCATCTTTGTTTAGAAAAAGAGTAGCGATTTCCGTGCGCAGGGATTTGACATGCTTGCCGTGTGCTGCGGTAAAGCGGATGCCTGCGAAGGGGGGTCGGGGGCCTGGCAAAATGAATTGCGGAAACGAGTCAGGTGGTCCGGGCCAGCCAGCGTGACGTGTTGGGAAGTGAAAGTCACGCATCCAAACTCCGTGCTAGGGGCACCAAGGGGACGGTTATTTTTGATGTACCTGGCAGGGCGGAGCAGTGGGGCGGAGCAGGAAGTACGGCGTCGGAAGGTGAAGACGCGTCCCGAGGCTTTAGTGTTGAAAAAAGGCTCAAAGCACTTACCTTGCACACCCGGCAGGGGGCGGGTTAGTGACTGAGGAGGAGGTCCAATGTAGGCGTCCTCTAGACTCGTCAGGACCGGCCGGCCGGGGAACAGTCATGGGGCTGAAGGTGGGGGGTCCGCATCCAGCATGCCGGGACTGTAAAGATCTGGTGGCATAGTGCCGTGAGAATGGCATTTGAGGGCCAGGTGACCCAGAGACAAGGAAATAGCTGTTATTGAGAATGTGGGAACCGCAGCCCTGTATAGAGGGGGTGGCAAATGAAATAAATTCAACAAAAGATTCTCCTCCCGGCCCTCCACCGGGGGACAGAGTGGTCTGTTTACCAGCTCCGGAGCTAATATCTTGGCCTCTGGGTGAGCGTCTCAGGAGCACCTGGGAACCTTCTGGGTCCTCGAGGCCATCGCCTGCCCGAGTGACTGCGCTCTGACCTTCGTGGCTCTGAGGGCGAGGTCGGTCACTGAGCGCAGTTTCTGCAACACATCGGTATCAGGGCTACCCCGTGGAGATCTTTAAGTGCCTTGGACTGGTGGACTTGCAGGAGGGCCATGGCATGCAGGGCGGAAGCGGCATGTCCAGCGGCGCTGTAGGCTTTGGCGGTCAATGAAGACGTCGTCCTACAGGCCTTGGAGGGGAGCACAGGGCGACCCCGCCAGGTGGTAGGGTTTCCGGGGCACAGGTGGAGAGAAACAGCCCTGTCCACCTGGGGAATCGCAGTGTACCCGTGGGCCGCTCCGCCGTCGAGGGTAGCGAGAACGGATGAGCGAGTGGCTTTGTGACGAGTGGAGGGGGTGCCCGCCACGAAGACGTCAGCTCTAGGCGAGGCTGTGAGCGGCGCGCAGACCCCAAGAACCAGTCATCCAACCACAATGGCTGTGGGATGACGGAGGGTTCCAGTCCAGCCCCACGCTGGCAGTGGCCCGGGAAAGCATGTCGGTCATCTGCACGTCAGCCTCAGCCTGGGCATGCTGGCCTGAAGGCTGCAGCCCAGGGGAGTCATCTGCATCAGATGGCGCGCTCTCCGGTGCAGCGGCGAGCTCATCTACCTCGAGCTCTAGAGGATAAGCGGGCTGGCCGTGAGGCGAGATGGGAATCAACGAGCGTGCTGGGGGTCGGGTGGTCCGAGGGGGTGTACGAAGCTGCACCCGCTGCCGTCCCCAGATCGCCTCCATCGCCAGCCGCATCTTCCTCAATCCCGTGGGAAGAAGGAGCAATGCGGGGGGCGGCTGAGGTGGTGAGCTTTCTATTGAAAGCGAGCCGCGACCGCAACATTGCCATGGTCATGCTCACGCAGTGAGAACATGAACCATCCACAAACGCTGCCTCGGTGTGATCGCTGCCCAGACACACAAGACAACGCCTGTGGCCGTCTGAAGTGGAGAGCACTCTACCGCATCCAGGAACTACAAAGGGGCAGAATGGCATCTTTATAAAGACGCGTCCTGAAAAGGACGTTCAACGCCGCTGTGTAAATGCTCTTTTAGAGGAAAATACTCTTTTATAGAGAAAATCACTCTTTTAATAAACTCTTTTAGCTTTCTGCGCTGTCGAAGCGCCCAGAGGCAAGCTGCACTGCCGTGCAGAGGAGGAGAAAAGCCGCTGAAGCGTACCGTAGATCCAACAGCAAGCAGAGCGTCAGAGGAACAAAGGCAGGAACAGGTGTGTGACTCATAGCTGACTGCATACACGACCATCGGCTGAATGAAACAGACGTATTTCCCCACCTTTGTACCCGTATGTCTGGGGGCGGGGTATGCAAATACTGTCTGCTAACTTCTCATTGGCCTTTTTTCATAGATCAGAGGCATATTCGACACTCAAGAGAGACCCCTAGTGTCGTCGAACGTCAAGTGAGCGACAGACAGGGAACCCAGAATATTCAGGTGTATTGAGTCAAACATTTGTTATGAGCCTTTTTGTTTAATTGTTTAATAATTTGTACTCAATTTTGGTTGGTAAACCATTAAAATGGTCTCGAACCGCAACTGCTCAGGTGGCTGCTTAACTGGGTAAGGAAACTGAGGACGAAAGAGTTTCCAGCTCACAGGTGACGCTGAGCCGTGAGGACTGTTTTTACTAGCCAGAAGCATTTTGATAAATAAGGGTGTCTAGCAAGAGACATGAGATGCAACCTTATGTAAACTTGATTAAACTTAGCTGGATTTAAAGGGTTAGTGCAGCCAAAATTTTAAATTCTGTCATAATTTACTCACCTTCACGTTATTCAAGTCCTGTATGACTTACTTTCTTCCAATGGACTTAAAAGGAGATGTTAGGCAGAATATTAGCTTCAGTTACAATTCACTTTCATTGTACGGAAAAAGATGGAAACAAGGTGAATGGTGATATTTTGCCAAGAATTTCATGGGTTTGAATCATCGTATGGGTGGTTAAATGATGACAGATTTTTTATTTTTGGGTTGAACTATCCCTTTAAGACCAAAATTTTTTTTTTCAGCATTCAGCTTAATTACTTTGGCATGAATCTGTTCTCATCAATGAACATAACTGTTTACATCACATTTTTTATTTTAGACCCCAGCTTAGAGGCATGATCCAAACATGAATTATTACTCTCTTGCTGGAACCCAGATAATGAGACCCACAAAGCAAGCCAGGCCAATATGGCTTATTCATCTTCAAGGCAACATAGAGGCCAGTTAAAATCCATGTTTCCTCTACGGAAACAGCATGTAAGTATATGATAGTTTTTCATTATAAAACACACAAAAAAACAGTACATACTGTTATAATGAAATCATGCTAGATTTTCAAAGAGAATGGCAATGGGATGGCTAGTATGCAAATGACAGCAAGTTAATGTGTACAGTGAAAGTGTTCCTTTAAAGGCAGAATGCAATTAGGCGTCACTGCCTTCTGCTCAATTAGTATTTTTCCTCACACATCAGCTCCAACAAAAAGGCAATAACTTTTTATCCAATGGAGCTAAAATGGCAGACACATGACCCTTTTCCCATTGATTACTTGACTATGTGACTAGAGACTGTAAAACTGCTTCTGACAAATAACTAGTTTCAGTATTTTAACATGGTATAAATTATTTTCATCAGTGGTTTCATTACTAACATTTGAGATCATGCAAGGTTAATTTAACCTACTTAATATTCTATTACAATTTAGCTTCGCATTAAAATCATAGGTGCAAGACAACTAACAAAGAGCGGTTTCATGTTGTCTCTGTTGAAAGAAGTAACTCATAATGACTGTCTAATTACTATTTTATAAAAACATTTTATTAATTTTTTTAAATAAAAATTGTTTTATATGGCAAAAAATGAGTGTTTAAACCAAGTCAAATTTAGTCAAGTCACGAGGGGCTACCTGGCTCTTCCATGTGTGCTATTATCCAGTTAAAGGCCATCTCTGCCCCCATATTCCCAGTATAGTACACTGCCTTCCGACAGGCCTCCAGGGGGAAGCCCATCTCTGCTAGTTGCATCACAGATGATTCATCTATTTCTGGAGCTAAGGAACAGGTAGAAGGAACAATGGCTCCAAATCAACAACTCAAAAACTAATTACTGTGATATATGTATCGAATTTTGCATATACAATCAAAGTGGCACTTACATTCCAAAGAGTTGTTTGTTGAACTGCCTGAAAGAAAAAGCAAGATTTCAGTTAGTCAATGTTAAAATCTTAAATTTATATTTAATTTTAATCATTTTGAAGAGGGTCCCAAAACATAGGCAGCACCACAATAATGTGAAATGTGACAACTACAGATTAAGACACATATATTTACTATGCATACATGTAAATATTCTTCTAATGAACTTCTCACCTCTGGTATCTTCATGAATGACAATGGGAGGTGTAAGGTCAGGCAATTCCTCTTCTCCTGGCTGCAGCCCTGTGGCCCGGAGACGATTTAAGTCCAGGAAATCAGGTAAATCTACAGAAATATCTAAAAAGATGGAAAAGAAGAGAATTATTTGTCAAATAATATATGAAAATATATGACAAAAATTGTTTTTGAATTTATTTATATATTGGGGCAATACACATTAATTTACATGAATGTGCCAGATTAAGCCAAAATGGCCCATTTTTATCTGCCGTCCCTGAGTAGGTTAATGTAAACTCTAGACCAATTCAAACCAATCATGCTATACACAATAAAAACATTCTTTAAAACATCATCATAAGAATCAAAACAGATCACCTGACACAAATCCACAGCATAAGTAACAGTAGATGCCATGTTCACAACTTTGGTTTGAAAATGATCAAATTTTAACATGCAGTTATAAACATTACAGATATGCATGTTAATAAATGCTCAGACTCTGGGTATTCTTACATTCTTAAAACCCTGCTGAACTTTTGCCTTTTTGTGGCTCTACTGCAGTGACCATTACACTCCTCAAACTGTCTCTGATCTTAATGTCTCATGTACTGGTCAGACACGCAGTGTTACAGTACCCTCTGCTGGACAAAACAAAAGCTTCTGCTGAGCAAACTTGCACCTTGTAAACAGATAGTCGGTTTGAGGTGAGCAGTCATTAAGCATTGCTCAACCTGCATAACATGTGATGGTCTGAATTGCACAAGAGAGCTTGTGATGGGCAAACACAGATGAAAAACAAGAACATAAAATAAATCTGCTTTGACCAGTACAGGGTATCAAAAAGCCATTTAACAGGATATATAACAGAAAAATGCAGATGCAGAATTTTGTTCAAGCAAAATGGTTGCTGAAACAAAACTGTATGATTATATTACATGCTTTAGTCAGCAATGAGTGAATTTAACTACAACAATGTAAAATCAAATCAAGACCATTTAAATTCTCTCACCTATCTTTTTGGGTACCCAGTCCACCCCAAATGTGAACTTCTTCATCTGTACTACCATGTACTCAGGAAAGGTTGCAAAGCGAGATGTCCTAAAGAGAGAGAATGATACAGTTATTTAAAGAAATGCTTCTCAACTGTTTTTGCTTCAAGACCCATTTTGTACTTTGGGCATCAAGTGGAGGCACAAAACAATATAAAAAATGTTTAGCGCACTAAATTAATATTTTGTTTTTATTAAAATCAAACATTAAATTATATTAATATTCTAATATTATAAATATTAGAATATTAATATATGAATATGAAATGAAATGCATAGGCTCAACAATATTCTAAACTATTAACATGGCTATTGAGGAAAATTCAACAGCCATGTTAGAAAGAGTAGAAGGAGAAGAGTAGAAATGTGATTTACCAGCCTAACATATGATTAACTTTGGTCTTAAACCTTTACGACCTGAGGATGTTTTTAAATGTTTCAGTGGCATACACAAAATTTAAGGCTTATAAATAAAAAATAAATTAAAAAAATACAAGGAGGGTCAAGTGTTTGGTATCATTGTAAAGAAAACTTTTCACATGTTTTAATGATATAGATTCTGATAAATTCTCTAAAGAGACTCTCATCCTAAGCAAATTAGCTTTTTTATTTTACATTATATATCTTTGGGAGTAAATAAGGCTCCGAAAAAGCATTTGTTTTGTTCCCAATCATGTCAACTGTATCTGAGAATAAACGATGTGTTGATACGGAGTGTATGGAGTGGTGGTGGCGTAGTGGGCTAAAGCACTATACTGTTAATCAGAAGGTCCCTGGTTCGACCACCATTGTGTCCTTGAGCAAGGCACTTAACTCTAGGTTGCTCTGGGGGGATTGTCCCTGTTATAAGTGCCTCGGATAAAAGCGTCTGCCAAATGCATAAATGTAAATGTAAATGATACAACAAAGCAATCAAAAGTTATAGCATTACAAAAATAATTTACCATAGTGCCCAAAAAATTGTTTTGGAATTTATTTATATATTGGGGGCAATATGTAAATAACATTTCTTACAAAAGAAACTACACTTGCAAACACAGCAATGACTACAGGTTTGCATAGCATGCAGACATGATTTTAGTAATGAGATTTCACAGACTGAGTGCCTATTGACTCAATGATTATCTAATCGGTTGCATCCGATTACTTTGTTGTTAGGCTCATTTGAAAGATTATCACCTCCACTAAATAATGGTATGATACAATTTATGTTCCAGTTATTTCTCTTAAAGTTACAAGCAAAGACACAGCATATAAGCAATACCAACAAAATATTCATAGACATATACTTAGCTATTACTCGCTATATTTTTGTGTGGGAGTAAAAAAAAAAACAGGCTGGTGGTATTCTACACTTTGAGAGCTTTCCAACAACATAAGACACATGGTTATTTGATGAGATTCATGTTTTTACTGATTGCAATAAAACAGTGCAAATATTTTTTTAATTATCAAAACAGAACGCTTCTGTTTTGTCTGCAAATTTCAAAGCACTTGTTCAGTTTTGTTCATAATGCGTGCATGCATTGGAAAGTATAGCTTCTTAGCTTTCAAACGATAACTTTACTTTTGTGTTGGTCAAGAATGTAGTTATTCATATTTTGATAATTCTTTTTTTTTCTTGCGGGCCCAGGTTAATATTGTACTGGTCTTAGCCATATTATCAAGTGACAGATGAATTTACATTAAAATACTGTAGAGTTTGATTGGATACACAGTGTTTGATGACAACAACAAAATATATGGGAAGTGTTTATATCTCCCTTTTAAAAGAGCAAATGCATTTAAAATGCATATAGCATTGTTTTTCCCTGCAGTCTGTGACTAGAACAGATAAGCGACTCGTTTTGAATCACAATCAACCAGTTGAGAACCACTGTTTTAATTACCTGGTTATAGAGATTATTTGTAATAGCCTTTCTAAGGCCACGTCCACACTAATATGTTTTCATTTAAAAAGGCATTAAAAAGGCATTAATTTCACAACGTTTACACCTCTTGTCCAAAAAAAGGATACTTTGTGTAAATTACGTGATGTTCTTCTGAATTGTTGCAAATGTGTGGCAAGTACCTCAAAGGTCATAGGGCAGAACCTTGCTTACTTCACTCCAGCTGACTTGGCTTGCAGTGCAGAGCTCCAGAAGTCTGGAACATTATCTGGCTCAGTGAAGGCTTGTAGACAGGCAGTGAAGGGGATTCGTGCTCTCACTGGGTCTGGAAGGGGCCGCATGTTCTCCTCCGCTTCCTTTCTCTTAATCTCATATGCTATAAGTTCCTCTGTACAAACAAAGAAATCACAGTCTAAAAAACATAATTACATCTATCCACTTTATTGTATTGGAAAATATATTCAGTTCTCAATAATAAGTGACTACAAATTCAGACTACAATGTTTCAGGCTGCTTTGGAAGGTATTACCTCTATTGCTGGCAGCCTCAAGGGGTGCAGGCAGCTGCATAAGATAGTCCACTCTCTTTGTGTACCGCACTTTCTGTGACTGACAGCACTGGACCCGCTCCTCCACTATGAAACGTAACACATCACTGGGGTTCTCAGAGCCACTACTGTTCCTCTGGAAATAGCAAAACACAATGGCACGTGTATAAAATTCTGATCTGTATGAGACATGGTACAGTAGCTAATGTTAACATGCATATTGTTTATGTCTTGTGTACTTTTGAAACAGCGAGTATTTTAACGTTTACGGACTGGCCCCATTCACTTCCATTGTAAGTACTCACTGTAACTGCAACAGAACTTCCAACGGCAGCCAACAGATGTATAAAAAGAAGTCCCACCTTACAGGTAAAAGAGCCAATCACCTTTTGTAATGTTTTATGTTGCAGTTCCAAATCAAGACACTAGCCAACTGAAAGCCAATTTTTACTCACATTTGGTGCTTGACATGTGTTCATTTTAAACCCTGGTTCAAGGACTTTTAAAACAATATACATCATTGAAAATCCATTAAATAACTGTGACACAATGAAAAAATGACAAGCAATAACATGTCAAATAACAACATACAATTGCTAAAATGCTCATATGATAATAGTTTTACACAAAAAATGTCCAACCAATCAACATTCTATTTAAATTCAGGCCACTTCAGGGACTGTGCAGATTAAGTCCATAATTAAGATCAACAAGGTCATCCTGTGACAGTTTCCCTATTATAATGCCATACAAAAATATACCAGTCTAACTCTATCAAATCTAAGATACCAGACACCACACAGCAGAGAAAAAATCTTGCTGAGGAGGAAGAAATGCACTATAAGATCCCCTCACTCTTCACTGTCTCTGATTATGAGACAATTTTAAATACATCTCTACAGCAGTGGTTCTCAACTGGATTTGCCTCAAGACAAAGCTCAAGTAGTGTCAAGTAGACATTGTTTATTGCACAAAAGTAAATAAAGATTTCCTTAAAAAACAAAAATTGAAATGTAGTAGTATTAATAATAGATATAGAGACCTATTTTAAGAGCGCTAGCACTAAGCGCAGCACAATGCCATAAGTCATGCACACAAAGTTCGTGGGCACAGAAAGTTTTGGTATTTGGTATATAAGTCTAACGCTATCAAGTCTAAGATACCAGATACCACTCAGCAGAGAAAAAACTTGCTGAGGAGGAAGAAATGCCCTATAAGATTCAATGGAGGTGAACATGAATCCAAACGTTCCACGGTGAATGTTAATCCAAAGAAGAAGAAAAAATCTCACATTAAATGTATCCTTTGTCGGCTGATGTCATTTTTCAACCCCTCCCTTCCAACCACCAGTCACATAAAGACCATTTTTCACAATCCAATCAATTCCCAATGGATAAAATCATGTACTGCCCTATATTTTGTTCTCATTGAAATTTCCCTAAGAAATAAGTCACATGGGTTACGAATGCTGTTTCATGCTGACTTAAACAGTATGTCTCACAATGTAAAAGTCTAATTGAGTGGAACCTACTGTTGTTTGTTTTTGACTCATGGAAGTGTCAAGGCAAGGCAACAGCTTTCATTCTGGACATGGACCAAGCAGGGGAGGGTAAAAGGAAGCACTATCTGCCCTCTGTAACTGATATGGGTATCTAATTTTAACTCAGTGAAACTCACTTCAAACCCCAAGTGTGTGTCTGCAAGCAGACGGAAAGAGAGCACAGTTGAAAGTGTGTCCTGAAACTAGAGCCTGCTGACAAGACTCGAAGTCTACAAACACGTCTGGGAAAATTTCAACCAAACCCTAGAAACCCTTTTAAAGGAATCGTTTTTTGTTTTTTTTTTAATAGCAAAGACTCAAGGCTGTACTAAGGTAAATGTTTTAAAGGAATATTCCGGGTTCAATACAAGACAATATTTGTGGCATAATGATAACCTCACAAAATAATTTAGACTCGTCCCCCTTTAAAAAAAAAAAGCAAATATTTGGGTTACAGTGAGGTACTTACTATGGAAGTCAATGGAGCCAATTTTTGGAGGGTATGAAGGCAGAAATGTGAAGCTTATAATTTTATAAAACCACTAACACTAATTCTTCTGTTATAACTCATGTATAATTTGAGCTGTAAAGTTGTTTAAATCAGCATTTTTACAGTCATTTTAGGTTTTGTTGACATTACATTGTAAAAGTTGTAAAATTGGCTATAACTTTACACAGAAAATGTTTGTTAGCGATTTTATCACACTAGAATCATGTTTACACAGCAAAGCATCTTGCGGTTATCCTTTTAAAACAGTGAGTATTTTAATGTTTATGGATTTGCCCCAATCACCATTGTAAGTGCCTTACTGTAACCCAGATTTTTGCTTTTGTTTAAGAAAAGGAGGTACCAGTCAAAATGTATTATTGTGGTAATCAATATAATGCCACAAATGCTGTTGATTGAGTTTATCTTGTGTTGAACCTGTAAAATTCCTTTAAGATCAAGAAAAAAATCAAGGTAAGATCATCCAAGGCCTTTTGAATCAACAACAGGAGCACATAAAAGAACAAAACATTCATACCTCAACTAGGTTAATTAGGTGCTGGAAGAATTCGTGAGCATCTTGTTGCCTGTTTGAGGAGAACTCTGGGTGTCCTTTACTGACCAGGGCTTTAAACATCTTTGGCGAAATTCCTCTTTGCTGCTGCTGCAGAGGAAAACAGCATGATACACCCAGGCTCAGAGTTATAGAAAAAGAAAATTATATATTCATACCTCACTTAGACCATGAGTGAGTGTATTAAGAGAGCTGGTTTGAAGAGTGCTATTCTTAAGGCCATGATAGAATTTTCTTTAAGAAATTTTTTCTTAAAGGAAATGATCCAAAAGGTTGTTTAATTGACAATTCATTAAAAAAAATGGAAAAATTATATTATCTTAATATCTACTATCTAATTCAGTAGAAATGTTTGATTATGTTGATTTTTGACCAAATTACAAAAAAATGCAGCAGCACATAAAATATCAATTTAGCCAGAGAATAGCAGGTCTTTAAACTGTTGGGATAAGCACAGTAAAAGACAGACTTGAGGACAGACTTTAAAACAGACTAGTTAATATCTGATATTGTGGAACTATTCAAACCAAACAAACTAACAAACAAACGTCACCACAACCATATAAGCATAATAAAGGTGAAGTGAAAATTAGTTGAGCCATATGTTAATATGCTGGATACTACTACAAATACTAATACTAACAACTATAATAAACAGAGCAATGTTTCGAAAGTGCCCCATTGTTTACACTCTTCAAGGAAATCAATTTTTGAATGAAGTATTTTAACATAAAAAAAATCACACACTTCACATTTAATGTTGCTTGGGTCTCAGATATATAACTGCTAGTCATAATAGTTACTGTATTGGCCTTGCAACCCAGTAAGACATCACTCAAAGGGATGCAACTGCAGAATATCCTGTTAGTATAAACACAATTATTTCAATCTAATCGAACAAAATATCAAGCAAGACAGACCAAGTCAAATACCTTGTATTCTTCTTTTATCACCCGTTCAATGAGTTCTGATTTCATTGGCGGTTTAGAGTACAGGCCTGAGAGAAGTCCATGGCCTAGTTTCGCCCTAGAAATATAAGAATACAAACGTTTCCTTTAGATAGCATCTATAAATTATACAATACTTGCACAATGCAATATAAATTATAACATTGCACTGAATGATACTGAATAATAATTAGCAGCAATACTCAAGGAAATTCAAACGTTTTTGGAAAACAAATATTTTAATGTTTCTAATTTAATATTTAACATGGATATTGATGTTCCACAAAATAAAATACCTACATCTGTGTGTTGAAGTCCTGAGTTGGATCAAGAGGTGAGAAGTCAAATATTCTCTGTAGACTCCCTACATACCTGAGAAATAAATACAGGAAAGAAAGCAATAATTACATATTGTCACACATTAAATTGACTGAGACCTCAGCCAGATATTATCCACCAGGCAGGCTTCTGAATCAAAATCATTAACAGATACAAAATAAAAGTGTAATTAGAGTGAGAGATGGCATGGATTATGAGATTAAAAAAGAAAGTCTATTATCCTTTATTTTAAGATACACCAAATAATTAAGATAATGACAATGGTAGGAAGATGTAGTAGAGAGTGATATGAATACTCACGCTCTCTGAAACTCTGGAATACTGAACAAAACTTGCATAGTGGTGCCTAGGTAGCAGCTGTTGCCAAGGTTTTTGATGCCTGTATATCCTGAGCCATAGACAGGCTTTAGCTTTAGCCCCGCCTCCTGAATCACTTCCCAGTCGCTCACTCGCGGCTGCACATGGTTGTCTGTGTGGTTGCCATTCTCTGTCTGTAAGGGATAAACACAGACATTTTAATTTACACTGGAAAATAAGTGGCGACCCAACACAGTACCAAATCTTTTATCTTGCATAGTTTTGTTCAAAGGTTTTTGAGAATGAGGTCATGTCATGCAACCTGTCCAAGTTTGCATTTGCCTAATTTGACTAGCTTCTACCAAGTGAGTATTCATTGAACGCATAGCCTTTAACATCAACAAAAAATATATGGATTCTCCTTTTAAATGTTTAAATGCCTATTTATTTAGCTATGCTAATTATGTATAATTGTATGGTTAGTTTCATTTTTTCATTTGCATTCAGCATTGTTTTTTCCCTGTTGTCTGAGACACTTTTTCCCATTTTGGGGTCATGACCCATCATTTGTGAACTACAGCTATAGTCTACATTTTACATAAGATCTTTTGATGTTTTGTACTGAACCAAAAAATTACAATCAGTCATTGCTAAAGAGAGAGAAAATATACCCTTTGCATTTGCAGCATATCTATTCCAAAGTGTAACAAATGTTCTGATATGTGAGGATCGAGCACTGCTTCTTCTTCATCGAAAGAATAAACATCTGCGAAAGAGAGTAATGAATAAAGATGAAATGCTCGTACACCATTTCTTTCATGAAAAACTACATTTTTATTTATTTTATTCAATTATTTGTCAGGGGCCATGCACAAAAATCATTAATCTCACAATAGAAGAGATGCTTTGCACCAGATTTAGCTATTAGCTAGTTTCCATTTACAGTCCCTGGACAGGTAAATAAAATACTATAAATAAAAAACATGCAATTATATGTACATAAATACATATACATTACCAGTAAAATACTAACATCATACAAAATTAATGATGACAATGATGAAGTCCTAAAAGCCAATTTTTAACATTTCTGGAGAACGTATAAAAATCGACACAAATTTTAAGATCATCAGGTAGCATCGGGTAGATCAATTACTATTGATTGATCTGGTTGTTTGTACAAATTACGTACAAGGTTGCCATTTTTGTTTTATAAATGTGAACCAATATATTTCCTGAAAGACTGTGTGATGTAATGTAGAGATACTAACCTGCTCCATCTGGTGTTATTGTGTCAAGTTTAACTGCCAGGGGGAAGTTGGTTTCTCTGTAGTGCTCAAGGGCATGTCCATTCCCTCCACTCCCATCAAAGAACCATTTCCCACAGAGGACAGATCCATCCATCAAGTTTAGCCACAGGTTCTCCCTCATTTCACACTTGGCACACTTCCAGCCACTAATAGATCATAAACCGTATTGAAGAAACAAACACTTGCTCTATTATCTATTAAATATTTGCTGCAACTTAAAAAAACAAAACAAGTTTCTTAAACTAAGTTTAAACTAAGCCAAGATCACTGCATCTTATTATGAGACAATTTTAAATACATCTCTACAGCAGTGGTTTTCAACTGGTTTTTCCTCAAGACTAAGATTTGACATCAAGTAGAGTCAAGTAGACATTGTTCATTGCACAAAGGTAAATAAAGATTTCCTTAAAAAACAAATGTAGTAGTATTAGTAATAGATATAGAGACCTATTTTAAGAGCGCCAGCACTGAGGGCAGCACAATGCCATAAGTCATGTACACAAAGTTAGTGAGCATGGCTAGAAAGTTTTGGTATTTTGATGCAAGCATGCACTATGTCTAGGTGCAAGTGGGTTTGGCAAAATGACATCCTCAAAGCACTAATAGAGTGGGTCAATTGCAATTTAATTCTGAGGTTCTTCTCTGTCTACATCCTATTATATAGTCATATAGTAAAGACAGCACATTCATAAGAAGTTGGAAGTGTAAATGTATGCAATGAATTATAAGAATAGAAATATGGACTTGCACTCACACTTTTGTGCATTAAATGCATCCTTGTTGAATGTCAGGCATATTTCTATTACAGTGACACGCTCTTTTTATAATCATGGAAAATGTGGTTCTTGTCAAGACTTGGATTTATGCCCCATTAAATTATAAAGAATGTAACTATTATTCATATTTTTAATATACTGATTCACAAATCATGGCCAGTAGTAACAGTGATTGTATCTGAACTCACTTCCACTTATTGTTAATTTTGAAAAAATTAATTCATTTAATGAAACATGAAAAAATGTCAAATAAACCAAAATATTTCTAAATTCAAATCACACTTTAAACTAAATGAAAAATAATCAAAATAATGAAGTTGTGCCACTTCATTAACATGCAATACACCCATTGTTTGCGCAAACACTCCCACCCACACCCACTTGCGCAGGCACGAAAATTGCACTTAGAACTTGCGCACTCGAAAAAATAGAGCCCATAATATATAATACAATATTAAATAAAAAAATATTAAACTGTTAAAATAATATACATTTTCGCAGCCAATAATCTAGCACACAAAACATTATGGTTGGCACAAACCATGTTTATCCTCTTTGCAATTATGTTTTATAATCTGGGTAATTTTACCTTACATAGGTTTGTTCAAGGCTTTCTAAAAAGAAGGCATTTTAATGCAACCTGCACATGTTGGCATCTTCCTAATCTAGACTATTTCTATGAAGAGGCAGAAGAATTTTGCACCAAAATACAGTAGAGTTTGATTAGACTCAGCCTTTGTCAACAACAGAAGATATGGGAAGAGTTTTATCCCCCCTTTCAAAAGTTGATAAGCCTATTATTTTCCAATCCTAAATATGCATGATTGTATGGTTAGTTGGATTTTATTCTTTGCATTTAGCATACATTTTTCCCTTCTGTCCACGACCCAATCAGAAAAGACCTCCAACCCAATTCTGGGTAACAACCCACCAGTTGAGAACCACCAATAGCATGCATTGCCCCATAGATCTCAAAGACATCTCCCGAGTAATAAGGTATCTCCTAAAAAAATGTCCACCTCTTCAGCACACAACAATAGATTATTTTGATATTATTCTATCTGGCAAGGAAGGCAGACATATCCAATTCAAGCGGTGTTCTAAAGAAAGCATCAGTCATCTCTAGCATATTAGGAGGTCCATATGACACTGGGCTCCCATGCAACCAACCTGGGAGGAATCCGAACCCCATTCTCCAGCTGTCTGAGACTTCTGGCATGTCTAGACACTTGGATCTCCTCTTCCCATGAATCAGACTCCTTTTTTTTGTATGGAGATGGAGCATTGAGGACAGCGTCACAGGCTATTGACACCTGAAGTTACAGAGACTTATGAACATAAGTAACATAAGTAACATCAAACTGTATGTAATAATAATTGTAAGTGCTGAAGTAACCACAGCCAGTTGGACAGTCATGCAGAATACAGCTAGCCAGATTTAAGAGCCTTTTAATCCAAATCTGAATCCTGAGCTGACAGGATATACAGTGCGATTAGATAACTAGGTAATAAACATAAGCAAAGCAACAATTGGTATGTAAGTACTCCATGCAATTGCCAGTGTCTACAAGTATAAACGATTTGTCACTGTGTGTTTATTTGTGTGCATCTACGTACCTGTATATGTGTTGTATGAACAAGAACTTATCAAAACCACGCCTAATTCATTTTCATACACCATGTGCATTGATAGATCGAGACATTGGCCAGATTAACCTGACAATATTTGGTAATTTGAGGAATCTTGCCACAGCCTTGTGGAAATTCTTGTATTTTTGGGGGGAAATTTGAGTGAATACCGTTGTGGCAGGGCGGAGGGCGGGGCCAGGTCCCGTATAATTCTAATCAAGCCTCCGAGAGGAATAAAGGCCGATGGCAGACGGTGGTGCGAGGAGAGAGAGATCATTTACGGACATGTCCGTTGTGTGTGTTTGTGTCCTTTGTTTTAAGTTTATTATTAAAATATAATTTACATTGTCAAGCCGGTTCTCGCCTCCTCCTTTCCATTGAAATCGTTTACACTGGTGCCGAAACCTGGGAAGGAGGAGGGATACGCCGTATTAGAGTTCTCGCCACTACTGTCCGGCAGCCGCAGCCATCTGCTGGGGGACGAGGAGCCCAGCCGCCTGGAAGCGGAGGAACGGCCGCCGACCGCGAGGGGAGAAGGGGCTCCTACCGACCACCTGGAGCGGTCAGGGCCGGTGTCAGGGGTGGAGGAGTGTAAATTTGCTATCAATAATTATTCAGAATTCATAATTTCTTCAAAAGCATTACTCTTTTACAATAAAAACAGGCTGTGTAACAATGTAGCAATACTGAATTTATGAAACTTTATATAGGAAATAGTTTTGTATTTTAGAGTATAACAATATCATATGTTACTGGTGAAATGAGAAAAATACAAGAGACAAAATATACAATATCTCATGACATCAGTGTACACAATCAGAGAAATAAACAGTGAGTATATACATTACCTAAGTTTATCTGTAGACAGAATAAAAGTGATGTTTGCAGGCAAGCACTGAAACTCAAAAAGCAAATCAGGCCTTTAGCATGCAGGATTTAAGTGTGCATGAGCGCACACACACACTCACTAACCAGTGCGGGCAACTCCTCAATATTTGGTAAAGGAATCTCAAAGTGGTCTGGAAATATGACAAGCTTGGCTTCATCTTCATACTCATAATCATCTCCATTAAAATCACGGTTAAGTTCTAAATCTTCAGGAAAGGAAGCAGAAAGAGTTATTTTTAAGCAAGAGTTGATGGGAACAAATGCTTAAAAAATGCTTAAAAAATGTCCCATAAATGATTAATAAACACTTGAAGAAACTGCACAAAATGTAAACACTAGAAAAGGGATTTCTTTTCATATACGTCATATAAGAGAAGGACGAAGACAAATGTTTCAGCATTGTGTCACTGGTATACTTTTGCTGTAACATATTTTCTTTAGCTGCCTTAATTGAATCAATATCTGAACAGCAAATATTTTTATCCAACATAAATCTTTTAGCTTAAAATTCTGATCCATAAGGGAAAGTGTACATTTTAAGTGCTTCAACTGGTCATTATTTATTTTTGTTTATTTTTTACACCATTTTTCTTTGTCAGTTTTTAACTTTTTTGCAGCTCACTCAGGTGCACTGGGCAATAGTTTATTAGTTTATGTTGTGCTGAAAACTATCGCCATAAATTCAGCATCATGCAATAGCAAAGGTTTTCAGGTACCGATGCCATTGTAGAATTGTTATATTCACAGTCAGCCTTGATTAATTTTTTCCATGAGTAAAGGCATCTAATTACTGTGGAATATTAACATACTGGTCATATGATCTCAACATGATGGCGCTCATAATTGTGCGCCCTGCACTTACAAAAATCGAGAGTTCATGGCAATTTTGCCACTGATTATTTTCACATGCGAAAAAGTTTTGCAGCAAACTTGCAGCAAATTGTCCATTGTTGCCAAAAATTTGCTGCAGGTTCACCACTACAGGTCAAGAGCTGCAAATTTCTGGCAAACATTTGTGGCGAATCACAACCTCATTTGCATGTGAAAATAATGAGTGGCAAATTTGTTGCAAGTTTTTTGTAAGGGAGCGCATGTGTTATAAGGCAACTTTTTCACTATGACTGATTTCACTACTCTTTAACTCATATGAGTGAACATCATTTTAAGCATATCTTTCAAAAGTACAATTAATTTCTTTCAGTTTAAAAGTAAAAAAAACAAAAAAAACACTGAGTGCAGATGTACTGTAGATAACCAACACGATCCCACTGAAAATCGACATGTTGCTTCTGAAAGTTCATATACCCTGAAACAAGGATGTAGATTTGGCTTGAATATTGGGGGGGTTGCAGCATGAAACATCTACATGTTTCCATTGATCATGGTATAAATATTGGGGGGGGGGGGGGGTTGTACTTGCTTGATTTGATTATTGGGGTGTTACCTCCCCGATCCCCGCTGGAAACTACGCCCCTGCCCTGAAATAAATCCCATTAAGCCAAACTGACAAGCGGTATACCCCATCAGTCATTTTTGGATCAATTTGTTTGTAAACACATTTTTCTCTAGCGCTTGCGCGTTGTGCGAGCAACCTCCGAGACACTAAGTAATCGCGTTCAAATAAACAATGCTGAGTGCTCACGAAAACATTAAATACAATTTTTACTCCACTGACAGTTAGGGTTAGTGTGGGTAGAGTTAATAAAATATGCCTTCCTATTGACTGTATTACATTATTTACAACTAAAAATACTGCTCGCTTTTGGCACCATTTTGTGGGCATTTCACCCAGAAACTGGAGTGCACACTTGCCCATACGTGGGAAGGCACTGATTCGAATTTCAGTAAACAGACCGTTTTCAGCAACAAAATTTTTCACCTAGTGTTGCTGAATTCACAGTGTGAGATAAATGTGACAAATAAATTCAAATGTGGTCATGAAAACAACACAAATTGTAATTAATTATACAAGAATTTGAATTTTGTAATTTGAGAGAGAAGTATGGCATTTGACTGGAATCCATTGCTTTCTTCATGTCATTGCTGATAAACTATTGATTGACTGTTGACTGATTAAATTATAAAGACTGACTGCAATCAACAGTATAATAAAGGTCTCACAAATGTAGTCAAAATATATTAAAGCATAGTGCTAAGTCACTGCAGTTTTATAAACTGAATTTAGAATAGAGACTCTTTATTCCTAGATGGAGTACTAGTATTCAAATGAATGGGAGAAACTGGAACACCAAGTTAGGTAGATGTAGAATAGGAAGTCCCATCTTACAGCTAAAAGAGCCAATCCCCTTTTAGATACAGACATTGTCAGTCAACTCAAAATAGTGCATGTGTATTATCTGACCATTAGCATCATCAGCTAAAAAAGCACAAATTATGATACCGCTGTTGTCACATTTTACTGATGATTTGAAATATTTACTTTCATCATTATCTTGATCAAAAGTTTTGGAGATTTTTGTCTTTCCCATACAAGTAGATAGGAGCTTGTATCAATAGAAAATAGCTGCCTGGGAGCGTTCCCAATTTTGGTCTGAATTGCCTTAAAAAAGGACTTCGATTTAGAGGCAAATACAGCCTTAATATAGGGTACACCTTAATATATTACTTTGAAGACAGCATTCCAATTAAATTAGATTTTACATTTCAATTTCAAGGGTTTTAACTGTGGTCTGATAACATGACTATGACATCTGATAAGATCATCAGACTAAATAAAGACACCTGATCAACGCATCAGTTTGCGTTGATCAAGCCACTGAAATTATCTTTAATAGATTAGTCAGAGTTGTCTATATGTCATATCTGGCAAAGCACTGAGGAATAACTAAATGATTGGCATCTTTACTGACATATTGCCCTCAGACAGAGAAGGAGTCAATTATATTGATTGGATGCATGAGAATAAGAGACCCCTGGTACCCCTCCTCCTACGTCACCCCCTCCAATTGTAGAAGTGTGTCAGCCTGGGGGGTTGATAGGGCACAGCAGCTGACAGGCATAGCAGGCAACTGTAAACCAACCCTCCACAGCAGAAGATTAGGCCAGGGCAAGCATGTGGCACTTTAGATTTAGAACAGATACTGACTGCATATACAAATAAATTAGCTAAATTTAGCCACAGCCAGGGATGAGTGAGGTTGCTAAACAGAATAATATGAGATTTGTACAAAAGGGTTCGAGGTACCATCACATGACTGTATTTTGGTTTATAGACTAGAAAATGAAAATGTTTTTTTCTTTGTTACTTCAAAACAGACTTACCTAAAAATACTTTTCCATTTCTTCTTCTTGGTAAGGCACCCCCTGCAGCACCTGTGGCTTTCTGTAATTACAGCCGGAAACAACAAGGGTAATAAAGTGTAACATAATCTACAAAAGCGTTTGAAGCCCCTAACATGGGTGTGTATACAGACTAACATGGGTGTGTATTTACACCAAATATTACTGAATCACGGTCAGAGCCAAAACAGTCATGTATCTATATGGTGAACAGATAAAAGCTTTAAAGAAAGAAAAGATTGCACTGCAAAATTGAAAATCTACCCAAAACATTGGTTGAAATCAATTGTGTAGAAAAGAGAACATAGTGAATGGGTAATGTTGACAGACTTCTTCAAAACTTCAGACATAAGAGCTATAGGAATAAGGTCAGCCATTTCTGGACAGATTCAGACATTAAATTAAAAACAGTACTTATCCAGTCCATCTAGGTTCAATTGAACCTAAGAGGACACCATTAAACAATTAAGTTCCTTTTCCAAATGACCAATCAATCAGCATCGGGCCATTGTATTAGAGTAAGATGAGAATCAACAGAAGTGCTTCTCTCAAATGATTCTTTATGAATTTGGACTGAAAGACCATGGTTACAATTAAAAAATGAGACAGCACCGTTTTGTCTACTTCTGATGACCTTTATGATACTTTTAAAACTATCATATTGCATTCATTACATATTTCCTGACAAACAATATAAAAGACCTTGTGTAAAACTGGTATTTTAAATAATACAGCACTGGAAATGTATCTACTGCATGGACAACATAATGGCAATAACTACATACAATAATATTGACTCATTCATCAAGATTAACAAAAAAAGGGAAGGAGGATGAAAGAAAGAAAGAAAGAAAGAAAGAAAGAAAGAAAGAGAGGGAGGATGGAAGGAAGGGAGGGGGGGGAGCTATTTTTATATACGCATGTAAAATTTTATATTATTTCAATATAATCACTTTTGCATTATATTTATAGTAACAACCATTGTTTACATAATTTTTTATCTAGTAGTTAATGATTAAGCTATGTTGTCAGTAACACTATACTGTCACTGTCCTTTTCTGCATATCACAGCCCCCTTCTGCATTTGGCGGCGCCATTTTGCGGTACTAATCAGCCAGTCGAGGCCCATTCAGCATAACGCGGTGGCTCGTTTCATCTTATCGCTGCCCATTCGGCCCCATTTCGTGGCCGGCCCACCAGGAAAAATCCCGGTTCTCCCTATGGCCAGTTGTTATTGTTGTTATGGATACTGCTCAGTAAAAGCAGTAAAATATTATATTGGGTTTTTCTTTAAATTTTAGGAATGGTTTCAGTTTTTTAGATGATACATCTTTGGAACACTATCAAGATCTAAATTAGAATAAAAAAAAATCCTGAATAACAGAAATCCTAACTACAAAAATTAAATTAACACAAAGTATCTGTGAACGTGCCAAGTTAGTTAATTAAAGTAAGAAATAAAGTAGGCAAACAAAAATTTATTTCAATTAAGTTTTAAGCAATTGTCTAAAGTCTATTCAAGAACAAGCAAAAAAAAATTGTCAGTGTTCTTACCTCTTTCACATGCAAACACTCCTTTCCGGTAATATCTATAAGCAGTACATAGTCATTTGTCATAATTTATTTATAACTCAGGAAGCTGTAGTGCAACTTGCCGAATATTGCTCATGTCTGATAAAAATGCAGAAAATACGATTACTTTGTGGCAATTTGAGTCATTAAGGCTTACTTTGTTTAAAGGAAAACAGAAACAGCGCTTGTAAAAGCACTGGGCTTTTCATTCTCTCAAGAATAATCTGGGGAAGGAAATTAATATCACTGTAGATATAAAGATGCAACAAACTCACATAGAGTGAATATATGACTCATTCCTCAAGATTATAAAAAGGGAAGGAGGATGGAAGAAAGCAAGAAAGAAAGAAAGAAAGAAAGAGAGGGAGGGAGGATGGAATTGAAAACTGGCGCTAAAAGTCCAAAGGAATCAACTAGGGATGTGCAAGAGTAGTCAAATACTCGAGTATTCATTTTGCAAAAGTAAATATACTATTCGAATTTCACAAAATTTTGCTTTGCTGGCCATATAAACAGTGAGATGCATGTTAAATCCTGAACACACAAACTAAAACTCACAGTTATAACAGAATGTACTGGGTGGCGCTGTTGAGTGTGGATACTGCTCAGTAAAAGCAGTAACATATTATATTGGGTAAAAAAAAATCCTGAATAACAGAAATCCTAACTACAAAAATTAAATTAACACAAAGTACATGTGAACGTGCCAAGTTAGTTCATTAAAGTAAGAAATAAAGTAGGCAAACAAAAATTTACTTCTTCTATTACATTTTAAGCAATTGTCTGAAGTCTATTCAGTCTATTCAAATAATTGTCAGTGTTCTTACCTCTTTCACATGCCGTTTTAAGTGCATGTAAACACTCTGTCCAGTTTTCCGGTAATGTCTCTCCACGTGTTCTCTTCCAAAACCCAAGAATGAGTTCATGCACACATACAGACCTCCTTCTGATTCCTTGAATACACAAGAATTATGTTAAGACAAACATGACCATGAAATATTATGAATTCATGTTAAACATAACTTTATAAACAACTATTCGCAATGTACAACTTTTTATTTCATGTTTTAATTTCATGTTGTAATTTCAGGACAAATGTAAACAAAAACTAGTTATTATAGATTAGAGCAGGCAGTTCAAATCAAGACTACAGCCTAGTTCAGCATTATTAGCTAAATTAACATATAAAATATAATTATAATAATTAACATGATAAAGGAACATATACATGAATAGAGGACACACTCCCACATATCAGTACATAATCTACATCATCTGTATCCTTTTAACAGACTAATTACTGCAGTACATAAAATACTGAATTGAACCTACAGTATAATCTGTAAAATTACAAAATACGTACATATATGTAGTCCAAACGTATTACTCTGTGAACAGTATCCTTTTACAATTGTGAATTTACCTTAAATATTTAAATATTCATAATTTACCCTGGTTTACTGATACCATAGTAATATAAGGGACAAGTTTTTTCAAATACCTTGCAGTAATTATTCAGTAACATTTCAAAGTAACAAAGTTATCATCTGTTATAATCACTCTACCATGATACTGCCAAAGAATACTTTTTTAAGGGTATATCAGTGTTTGGTGAGAAGGAAAGCTTACACACTATGCATCATCAGGGGCAGACTAGCCATTGGGAGCCCCTGGGAGTTTTCCCGGTGGGCCGCTGGGTAATTTGGGCAAGCCTGTTGCTACACAAGTACCGCCCATCCTAATGGCAAAATAGGCAGCCGCCCTAGGCTCCAACATGCCCACCCAAAACCCATTACGGAGCAAATATTAAATAATCTCTCTAAGTAAAGCCGATACAATGGCTTTTATTTAGAAAAATTTAAATGACTTTTATTATAAAATGACTTACACATTGTAGCACATTTTCATTTGAGCGCATTACTCCATACCTCATGTGGACCTCATTTTTTGACATACAAATCACAATGGTGTCAACCAAAGACAACATATTAAGATGTATATATATGATATGTAAATACATATTATAGATGAATAATCACAAAATGACAAATAACTGCAAGTTACAACAAATACAATAACAGCAGCATATATAACATCTGCAAAGAGTAAAGCTATGAGCAGTACATAGTCATTTACATAATTAATTAATAACGCAGTGAGATGAAGTGTAATTTGCTGAATATTGCTAACGCCCAGGGCTGGACTGGTAATCTGGCATACCGGGCAGTTTCCCGGTGGGCTGACGCACTTTGGGGCGATCAGGGGCAGACTGGCCATCAGGAGAACCATGCAGGCCGGTGGGTCAGCCACAAAACGGACCGAATGGGCCGCGATAAGCTAAAATGAGAATGCAGAACGGACCACAAAATGGCACCGCGATATGCAGAAAAGGCCAGCGAACATAGCCAGTTGCTATGTAAAATCGTGGGCCAATTTCTCTTCCCAGTCCAGCCCTGCTCACGCCTGATAAAAATGTCGAAAATAAGTCATAAAAATATAACTTCTTGCCAATTTGAGTCTTTGAGGCTTAAATTTTTTTTAAAGGATAGCAGAAACAGCGCTTGTGAAAGAATAGGGATTACACTTTTTCTCAATAATAATCTGGGGAAGGAATTAAAACACTACAGATATGAAGAGGCAACAAACTCACATAGAGTGAAAATATGCCAAATATCTGCAAAGATCTACACTTTAAGAGGTATGTTTATTATTTAGGCATATATTTATATTTGTTTATATTTATATATGTACATATTCTGGCTAACTTTTGTTTCATTGTTTTTTTAAATAAAAATGTACACATTGTTAAGCGGGTAATGACATGAAATTTTTTGCATTGTCATAGGTGTGACACATTATTTTATGATCTTTTATAACTATGTATACATATATAATATATTAATATTATACCTGTTTTTTCCAAAACCTCATATTAACTAAGACAATAGTTTATTTGCATTTCTAGAAAAATGATGAAAGGTGATTAAGATTTTTAAAAAACTTTGAAGAAATATTGACTCGTCAAAGCACCTAAAATACACACTTTCCCTTGTACTTTCATGTACATTTTAACCTAACATCTGTATGTTTGGAAAAAAGGTATAACGTGCTTATTTTTTTTGTGCTTTTTCTAAAAAAAAAAAAAATCCAGTTATATATTTTAAAGTTGTGACCATTTTTGCACTGGTGGGGCCCGATGTCATATTAGCAGTCAATAGAAATTTATTTTTTTTAACACAAAAATTTGAAATTGAACTAGAAAATGAAGTCAATGAGCCAGTGTGTTATGGTGTGGTGTGTTGCGGGCTGGGTTTGGTGGGCTGCTCTGGGCCAGAAAGTCCAGGGCCACTTGTTAGTCCCAGTCCGCCCTTGTGCATCATAATAATGTCATAATGTTTCTTCATGCTTTTAATAAAAAATATTAATAAGTGTTTCAATTATTCTTCTTTAAATATCAAAAAGTTTATCAGTAACAGAAAATATGAACAAATAAACTATCTCCTAAATTAATCTGAATCCAAACAGGCATTATATGGCCTGTGTGTGTATTTGGGTGTTTAGGGCCTACTAGACTGAAAAAAACCTGTCAGTAGGCTACTAGCTCCTGGTGACATACCAGTTTGAACAGAGAGTGTGTAAAAATAACCTTAGTCTGACATGAACTCCAAACAGCTGAGTCACCTTTAAAACGTTTATGCTGGGAGTTAGTTGTGGACTAAACTCACTAACAGCTAGTCAAAATGTATTATGTTTATAATATGCTTGATATTTGATACCACATTGGCCTGGATTGTATTTACAGCTCATGGAAATAGCTGCATCTTTTTACAGTACATTTGGGAAATCCCAGTTTTACATTTATATTTAGTGACAGAGCAGCTGTTATGGTTATATTGATATAAAAGAGAGAAATCCCCAACAAAAGTACAGAATAATCGCAAACAGCCTGAGTCTAGAGTGATGGGAAGGATGTCGAACGCATAACAAGACTGGGAAATGATTATCACTTTGTCACGCCTTTAAAACAGAGGACACAAATTTTCCCCAATACAGGTCAGCTTTCAGCCTGGCTCTGTTTATAATATCCTAATACACCTGAATCGCGAATAACGCCAATGTAGAGAAGAAAACCAGTTCCCACTTCAAGATGTAAACATAGTGTATTATTTATTTATTTATGAAGGCTGTCACATAAGTTCAGCGGGAGAATGGTGGACGAGGAACCTCCGTCTCGCGCTCTACGCGGCTTTACACGTGCGTCCGTGGGAAGAAAGTGCGCCTATGTTTTTCCATACGTTCATGCAGCAATAATTTGATAAAATACTCACTGGAGAGTCGTAGGAAAAAGCGCATTCGCTCTTGAAAACCCTGTCTCCTGTCCTCGGTACTCTAATGGTGGGCATGTACGGGACCAGTAGCTCTCCCAGATCTGTAGCCATCTTCACATTCCTGCTGCTCGCACCACTGAGACTCACAGGAGCAGCGTGTCAGGCAGAGGATGAGATGGGGTTATTTTTAAATCATACAGACACGACATTCCTCTTGGACGAGTGATATGACGACGAAAACATTAGGGCATGGATGAAAGGTGGAGGGGGTGTATAGGGGAGGGACACAATGGGTGTCCCTTTTAATAATATGACCGAGTTAAAGACAGTTTCAGGTTGGATATTCGCCTGTAGTTTTCCTTACGCAGTTAGTGACTGTCACCATAGTGACAAATCAAATTTTTCACATTTCAGTAGCTCTTTACCCATTACTTCAAAACTTTTCCATTGGGTCAGCTAGAAACAGTTTTTAGAGGCACATATTGCACACACATTGTTTTTGTAGTTTACATCTTGCCGTTTTAATAATATTTAACACATTTTAAAATGTGTTAAACTCAATAACCAATAGGTACGGAATATCCACCGACTACCCTTCTATATTTCCTACATTTTGTTTTTTAGTTTGTCCATTTTCTTCTCCCATGATTTTATATACAAATAAGAATAAGAATAATAAATTCAGAATTTCAATAGCTCCTTGGTCATGTGAATTACTGTGTAGTCAGTGGACATTTTGAACCCTGGTTTAAGTAATTAGAATGTAAAAAAATTCATATAAAATAATGTGAGATGAAAATTAAAAGATTCAAGGAAACTGGTCAAATCTCGGTGTGTAAAGGGCAAGATGAAAACCACTTCTGAATGCGTATGATCTCTGATCCCTCAGACATCACTGTCTTAAAAATCATCATTCATCTGTAATGATATCATGAACATGCTTTTCAGGCCTCTCATCTTGCACACCCTTTAGTTTTATATTGTGCAGTGTAGGGGGTGAAATGCCCAAAATCCTTCAAATTTGTCTTTGGGGAACATTATTCTCAAAGTGCTGGATTATTGCTGAAGCATCTGTTGGCAAATTGACAAGTCTTGAATGATTCTTGCTCTTGAAGGACTGTTTTTGGAGGCTCCTTATACTATGACACAATTGCCTCACTTGTCAAATTTTTATTAGTCTTAAATTGCCCGTCTCAACTTTTTAGAGCGTGTTGCAATCATCGGATTTGAAATGACTGTACATTTAAAAAAAAAAAAAATTCACAAGGTAAAACATCATATTATGTATAGTTGTGGTGCTTTCAATATAGCAAAGGGTGAATATAATTTACAAATCACTTCTTGTTTTTATTAGCATTTTTCATAGTGCCCCATAATTTTCGGAATTGGGGTTTGTAACGTGGGGGTTAAAAAGGGAAAGGAGAAGGCGGGAGCAGGACGAACCATCAAAGTAAAATTTTATGAAAACTTAAACAAAAAGATACAAACATAAACACACGCATGGCTGCTGTATGTGGCTCTGCCGGCAGGCTTTCCCCGCCTTCCTCGAGACATGGGAGGGAGACAAGGGGAGGGAATAGGGGAAAGGGAAAGAGCAAGGCAGAGCGACAGTGAGAGAGAGAAAAAAAATTGCTCGCCGGTTCCCAGACACGCCGTCGCCTGGTCCTCAACCACTCCTTGACCTTCTGGTGGATGACAACAGCTCCTCCCTGGGCGGACAGCAGCTAGTCCTCCGACCACTGGCAGCGGATCTACTGCTCCAGGTGGCCGGGAGTGAGCCCCTCCTCGTTCTAGCAGCCGGTAGCGAGCCCCTCCGTCCCCGCAGCTGCTCCTTTGGGTTGACGGCAATGGCGAGGACTCCACGACAGCGCATCATTCCTCCTTCCCAGGTTTCGGCACCAGTGTAACTGGGGGATTAAAATGAGAAAGGAGGAGACGGGAAAACAGACGACCCATCAAAGTAATATTTAATGAAAACTTAAAAAGACACAAACATAAACGCACACACGGCAGCTGCGTGTGGCTTGCTCTCTACGGATCTGCCGCATCAGGCTCGTCTTTATCACTCTCCTCGGCTGATTAGCCTGATTAGGGCCCAGGGTTGTAATCCACACAACTCCAGTGGTTAAACCTATTTCTTCAGAAGTGATTTGACAGGTGTGGGTGAGAAACAGATCAATATTTGAGTCCTGTGAAAGCGGAGATTTATAGTTAATAAAAAAGGATTGAAATATATATCTGTTTCTCACCCAAAGTGATTGCATTCCTCAGAAGACCGTATATGAAACCACTGGAGTCATATGGATTACTTTTATGCTGCCTTTATGTGCTTTTCGGAGCTTTAATGGTCTGGACATGTTCACTTTAATTGAAAGGGCCTATAAAGCTGAGATATTCTTCTAAGCATATTTATTGTGTTCATTAGAAGAAAGAAAATCATAAACATCTGGTATAGCATGAGGATGAGTAAATGATGAGGGAATTTTTTTGAGTGAATTATCCCTTTAACCATTTATTCAATTTCTTATATAACACTATATGATGTCATAAATAAATACTGAAAACACTGAACTAGTTATTTTGACATACCATTATATTTTTCTTCCTTGCTGACTGACATTTTTTAGTACTTAATTCACAAAGGCCTATGTATGATTTATTACCATAGTATAATGGACAATATCTTTTGAAATAATATGCTGTAGTCAGGCACATTGCATTCAAAGTACAAATTTTGTTTTAATATAGAGGTTTTTATTCCATTATTTATTTATTTTTTTTTAGATATTTGCATAAACGTGTTTTAGTTGCACTGTTTTGTCATGGGCTCAAAGATCATTTTTTTATATATTGTATACTTGGTAAAGTTCTAATTTCTTAGAGCTTTAGTTGTAAGTTTTGAATGTTTGTATGCAGTCCTTGTTGTCAAAGTCTACTCACTTTTACAATCAAGGCTTTGCATAATTTTACACATACATTTCCTAATTCTGAACAACAGTTGCTCTCAACAGAATAAAGAAATCTGGTTTGAGAATTACTTTAAAGGATTTTGTTTTCAATCTAACATTTAAAAATGTTTAGGCAACAATCCATAAAATAAAAAAAGCAAACACAACACCAGTAAGTTTTTATCTTTAGTTTATTACTGAGGCAAAAGTGTGAAGAAAAAAAACAAAATCAAAAATCCAAGATTTTTCATTAATAACAATACATTATACTTTGTATAATGCCTGAACATTTTGGACAGGTGTGCATGACCACTTCTAGTAATCAGGGGTTGATTTGGGGCTATGGTCAAACAGATTCTTGTCAAGTGTCTTAATGTGGAACCAGGGTCCATCTCCTTTTTCCCTCATGTGTCTGCTGACTTCAAGTTGTTTTTGTCTACGAGGCAAATTGGGAAGATTATAAATTAGACTATATATAAACAGGGTTAAAGATTAAATCTATGTGCAGTAAAAACATCTTTACAGTGCATTTGTTGTTGTAGTACACACAATACCACCAAGGTTTGACAATTCCTTCATTTTTATTCCCAGGAAGCTCTTTTCATCTAATCTTCTAGTACATGTCTACAAATGATATTATGATAATTCTTAACTTAGACATATCTCATACTCAAACTGTAACTACTGTATATACAGTATTGTATTTGTTTCAGTGAACAGAATGAAAGGTCTTTATAATAAAACATCACACACACACACACAAACACACCAAAAAGTTTGGGATAATGTACAGATTTTGTTCTTATGGAAAGAAATTGGTACTTTTATTCACCTAAGTGGCCTTCAACTGATTACAACTTATAGTCAGGACATTAATAACTTGAAAAATTACTATTATAATTTTTTACAAATTTTCAGAACTTTTTTGAACTACTTCAAACAGTTTTCATCAAAAAACACCCCACATGCAGCAATGACAGCTTTGCAGATCCTTGGCATTCTAGCTGTCAGTTTGTCCAGATACTTGAATGACATTTCACCCCACGCTTCCTGTAGCACTTGCCAAAGATGTGACTGACTTGTCGGGCAATTCTCAAGCACCTTACAGTCTAGCTGATCCCACAAATCCTCAATGGGGTTAAGATCCATAACACTCTTTTCCAATTATCTTTTGCCCAATGTCTGCAGGTTTTTTTTTTTGCCCACTCTAACCTTTTCTTTTTGCTTTTCTGTTTCAAAAGTAGCTTTTTCTTTGCCATTCTTCCCACAAGGCCTGTACCCCTGAGTCTTCTCTTTACTGTTGTACATGAAACTGGTGTTGAGTGGGTAGAAATCAATGAAGATATAAGTTGAGGACATGTGAGGCGTCCATTTCTCACACTAGAGACTCTGATGTTCTTATCCTCTTGTTTAGTTGTATATCTGGCCTTCCACACCTCATTCTGTCCTTGTTAGAGCCAGTTGTCCTTTGTCTTTGAAGACTATTGTGTACACCCTTGTATGAAATCTCCTCAAAACAATTATTGACTGGCGAGTTCCAATAGAAAGCAGTTTCTTCTTTGCCATTTTTGACTTAATATTAACCTTAAGACATGCCAGTCTATTGCATACTGTGGCAACTCAAAAACAAACAAAAAGACAATGTTGAGCTTCATTTAACGAACCAAATAGCTTTCAACTGTGTTTGATATAATGGTAAGTGATTTTCTAGTACCAAATTAGCAATTTAGCAAAATTACTGAAGGATAAGGTGTTGGAGTGATAGCTGCTGGAATTGGGGCCTTTTTAGATTTGATCAAAAATAACTTTTTCAAATACTGATGGTGCTGTTTTTTACATCAGTAATGTCTTCACTATACTTTATGATCAGATGAATGCCACTTTGGTAAATTACAGTACCAGTTTCCTTCTGAAACAGCAAAATCTGTAAATTTTTCCAAACTTTTGGCTGCTAGTGTGTATATATACCGATCAGCCACAACATTAAAACCACCTGCCTAATATATTCTGTCGGTCCCCCTCGTACCGGCAAATCAGCACCAACCCGCATATCAAAATAGCATTCTGAGATGCTATTCTTCTCACCACAAATGTAAAGAGCGGTTATCTGATTTACTGTAGACTTTGTCAATTCGAACCACTCTGGCCATTCTCTGTTGACCTCTCTCATCAACAAGGCATTTTCATCCACAGAACTCACTGGATGTATTTTGTTTTTGGCACCATTCTAAGTAAATTCTAGAGACTTGTGCGTGAAAATCCCAGGAGATCAGCTCTTACAGAAATACTCAAACGAGCCCATCTGGCAATATATAATATATAATGAAATGGGATGTGTCAAGCAGGAACATCTGGGAATGCTGATTGTTATTTCTCACTGTAATTTTAACTGTAAAATTACAAATATTGTCTTGTTAAACATATTATCTTATATTTTAATTGGAAAAAATGGTTAACAAATGTACTTTTTTTACTGTAGCATTTTTACATTCTTTTACTTTTAATTAATATTTTTTATTAATTTATTAAACAGTTTATAGACATAATAGTGAGCGAGACTATCCTGAAATAAACCTGGACAGAAGAACACAGGCATTTGTTTTCTCAATGACCAAATCAGTGGAATTATCTGGAGAAAACTTACCTCATTTCAGCCTTCTCTGCCTCAATTTGTTTAAGTGCCATCATTTTCTCATAGTCATTCACAGGGCTGTCATAAAAGGTTCAAGCAATCCAACGGGTGATGGGATGCTAAGATTAAATAGAGAAAACCAATTAAAGAAAAGATATGAACCCTTATGTCAGAAGGGACATTTCTATTTTTTATTGGGTTTAAAATTAAAAGACATTATTAATCAAAATTTGTATTTGATGTATTTATGCATTGGAATATCAGAATACCTTACAGTACTCCCAGTGCTCTGGTTCATAGCGTTCAGGTGCTTCTGCCAATTCAGCCTCTCCTGTTTAGGAGCATACATTACTCGAGATATATGACAGATACAGAAGCCATAAGTACATAGTAGTAAAACTTTAAGCAATGTCTAAAACTTACCAATGAAAACATTCACAAAAGTCACAAGTACTGCAACAGGGATGCCAGAGAGAAGAATGTAGTATTTCTGGTATAATGGAGGGGGTGTGCAAATTAAAACTACAAATTAATAAACAACTGCAAGGCAATTATGGCAAAGTTACTGTCTGCAGTTTTACCAGCAGATGGAGAAATCTTCTATCATAGAAGTCAGAGGGGTTGATGATAAACATCCTTTCTCCATGGCTCCCATGATGGACAACAACTAATATATATATATATATATATATATATATATATATATATATATATATATATATATATATATATATATATATATAAACAACATGATTGTTAAAATAAGTAAAAAATTGTGAGGTGGCAAACAAGGTGTGATTCCATCATATCTATGCCACATCATTTAACACAATCTGCAAATCCGGCTCTTTTTCATTTTTATATTATAAAGGAATTTGAGGCAAATGCAATCCACAACAAAACAAAAGCAATATTTACAACAATTGTCTACAGCTGCCAACCAAAATTATATTTTTTACTACAATGGCCATTATTTTTTTTTTTATTAATATGCATACTTTAAAAATCTGAAATGTTTAAGTTTCAGGATAAAACCTTTGGTAAGTCTTGTTTATTAAAATGACTGCTTGAGAATTACTTCTGAGAAACGGGCAAAAGCTTGATTGAAAGCTTTGCTTTTGTTTTTTACATATCACAATCTTACATCTATCTATCAATGTATCAACTATATATATATACAGAGAGCTACAGAGAGATTTATATTGAGGCCAGCTTGTACATACTATGCTACAAGTGTAGCAAGGTCACTACAAGGAATAAACCAGTCATATCTTTTTCTTTTTTTTACATATTCGTATTCTTTACCTTGTTCTGGACGTGCAACAGTAGATTTATTGACGGATAAGGTCGTTTCAGCGGATTTAATCTGTCTGTAAAAGCAGCCACTGTACGCTCATGCCCACCATGACTGATGAGGGAGTGAGTGAGTGAGTAAGGGCTTCCCTGATTGGTTCATCTGACGCTGAGTGAAGCCGAATTCGCCATACTTTGGGCAAAATAAAAGTTAAACTCAAAACATGTCAAATAAAACCCAAATAATAAACATGCTAAGTATTAATTAAAAGAGTACAATATATGTTACTTAACATAATACTAATTGTAACACTAATAATACACAGCTTAGGCCTAATGTTTAAATAAATAATGAAAAATAAATATTTTCCAATATCACATGCTTAATTTTAGAATTAAAACGGAGAAATTATTTAATGGATTCAGCAGGGATTCAAATTAAACATTAGGTCTATTGCATCCATTATCTCCAAGCATTACATTTTTATTAATATTATTACCATTTAGTGACATATATCCAAAGGTTCCGCTAAAGAGTATACCTGCGGTAAGCCTCTATCAATAAAACGATTTATAAATAGATATTAAAATAATTGTAAATAAATAGTATTACATACAATGAGTATAAGTTATGATTTTTTTCCCTAACTTTGCTTATTTACCTAAGTTCAAATACTCCTATCATTTACTCACCCTCATGCCATCCCAGATGTGTCTTTCTTTCATCTGCTGAACACAAACTAAGATTTTTAGAAGAATATCTCAGCTCTGTAGGTCCTCATAATGTAAGTGAATAGTGACCAAAACTCCAAAAAGCAGATAAAGTCATCATTAAAGTAATCCATAAGACTCAAGTGTTTTAATCAATGTCTTCTTAAGTGATCCAGTTGGTTTAGGGTGAGAACAGACCAAAATGTATCTCCTTTTTCACTTAATGTAAATCTTGTCAATGCAGTCTCTTGGAATATCAAGATTTAAACTCGATTACCCTTCCTAGCACGTGACAAATGCGCAGAGCGCTAGATGGCGCTATAGGAAGTGTAATCAAGCTTGAAATCATGATTGCCAAGGAGTGTGACTTGATAGTGCCAAGAGACTGCAATAATCTAATAATCCCCATCCATGAATTGGCTCAATAATTCTACTCTTTCCTCTCCAAAAGTAGCTGGTGTGTGGTGAGTGTACTGGTGCACTATGGCTGCCATTGCATCATCCAGGTGGATGCTGCACACTTGTGGTGGTTGAGGAGAGTCCCCTGTTCACTGTGAAAAGTGCTTTGAGTGTAGTGTCAGAAAAGTGCTATATAAATGTAATGATCATACTACAACCATGTCATTTAGTTTCAAACATCTCTTTTAGACCATAGACAACATTTCCTTGTATTAAACTCATGAGACCACTTGGAATTGTATCAAAAATTATTGCATAGCCTTTAACCGTCACTGCAATGCTATGTTTGAACAAATTCTGAATCTGAGAACATTTGACCATTATCCTTAAATAGTTGTGTGACCAGGATTAAACCATTTTCAAAGCACTTTTTTGTAAACAAAGATTTTTGTATTTGATATCTCTATTGTTCCAAATTAGGCATCGAAATTATGATTATAAATAAGTAGCCAAGATAATGGGGCTTGTCTATGAAAATGTGCTAATTGAACTGGGATGTGTTCAATGCCAAAATTACATTTCAGTAGAAAATCAATACCATCAACCATTTAAAAAAATGAGGTTTGGCAAAATATACCTACAAATAATATAATCTTTAATCCTTTAAACACAATATTTGATGTTCTAAAGTCAAGCACATCCAAACCCCCTTGTTCTCATGTATTACATAATATCTTCTTTAAATAATGTATTTTGTTCCACCAAATAAAATGTTAAATAATTTTGCCCACCTATTTAATCATCTCTTGAGGAACATCAAGTGCCAAAGCAACATATATCAAACTGAAAGACCTTCACTTCTGGAAAGCAGTATGCGCCCATTAAGAGAAAGATCCCTTAACAGCCAACTGTCAAAACTCTTCTTAATTTTTTCTATTATGGGTCCATAATTCAGTCTGTTTGGTCCTTACATATCTTTATGGCTAAATATGTTAACACATGTTTTACTGGGATACCTGCAATTTCAAATACTTTACTGTGTGTATCTTTTATAGAGAATAACTCTCTTTTTTGTTTTGTTGTTTGATGTTATTTTTATTGATTCCATACATAATTCATACAAACATAACATAAAATACAGAATAAATTACATACATTAAACCCCTCCCCCTGAACATTACCCCCCCCCCCCCACCTGACACAAACACACACTACAGTGTTCACCAACAATTTGAACATAAAATAATAATAATTTCAATAAATAAAACATTCAAACAACATTATCTATTCTATAATAAATCTTATTGACTGATGAAAAGAATGTATAGTCCCTCCCAGATGGGTGCAAACGTCTCCAAATATCTGTAAGACAAAGATTTTTAACCATCATGTGAAGTGTCAATGTTGCTCTAGGGGGCTTACACACTTTTGCTTCACTATGATCAAGGACTGAGTCCATCAAAAATTTAAAAGATAAAAAAGATGAATTATTAAAGTCCCCTCCCAATATTATATCATCAGGGGAGCCAGCGGCTTGCAACATCCATTCAAGATCTATAAAAAAATCCCTGATCATCAGCGTTAGGTGCATAAATATTTGCCCCTGAATTTCTGCTAAAACAATAATGATTCTTCCTAATTTATCTTTAATCTGTTTGATACATTTAAATTGTAGATGTTTACTTATCAATGTAATGACTCCCCTGCTCTTACTACACTAAAGAGAACATATCCACCCCCATATCATCCCATCTCAGCTTCCTGCGAGGAAAGATCTGTTTCTTGAAGAAACACTATATCATCTTTCTTACATTTAAGAAAATAAATAACCTTCCTTCTTTTTATGGGGTGCCCCACCCCATTCACATTCCACGTGGAGAGAGAAAATCCACTCATAGTAACATTTTGACATAGAAAATATAGACTGTATAACAAAAATAAAATTATAACGACCACGTTCCAACATTAGAGCAACAATCAAACCCCAAACTTCCCCCCAAAACAGAGCCAACTGGCATCCATCCCTCTAAACTCAAACAGTTAATGTATGCCTATGAGAGTCCCCGTGACAACTTTGCTGTTGGATTGATCAAGTCCGGTGCTTCTATACAAATTTTGTAAGACAGAATTACAAACAGAAAATATACTATAAAACAAACTCCAGCCAATAAGCGGAAAAAACACAAAAACTGTAGGTTGCCTGAAGGTATGTTACTCCACAAAACAAACTCCAGCTGCTAGCAGAACTGACACAAAAAAAAAAAAAAAAAAAGGGGGCCATTCAGTACCTCAGGCAGTCAAACGAATGTTCAGTGAGCTGGTCCATTTGGCTCGTTACATGAGAGTAACACTTGCCCTAATCACTCCAATGTCATGCAAGAAATATTCCACAAAACAAACTCCAGCCTATAGGAGGCATAAGCACCATGAGCAGATTCATACACAAATGTCCTGAAGAATTGATTCTACACAAAACAACCTCCAGCCGCTAGGTGGAACCAGCACAAATGAAAAGAAAAGTTTCCTTGGACATTCGAGTGTACAGTATGTTCAAGGTGACACAGGCCCAGTAGGCAGCAACATAAAAATCCCTAAATGGCTTACTCACTCCAATGTCTTTATGAAAGACATGTAAATTCTCTACGGCCATCCTTGGTATCTATTCTCAGTTTCTCGGAATCATAAGAGCAAAAGAGATCTTCCATTGATTTTTAGAGATTCTTGCATTCCTTGAATCGATCATGTTTCTGTCTTTTCTGAAAAGTCTGGGAACAAGAAAATTTTGTGATTCTTCCAAGAAATCTCTCGTATACTCCTCGAATTGCATAACACAAGATCTTTATTGTATGATCTCAAAAATTTGGCCAGAATTGATGGGAGCCTGTCTCCCTCAGCAGATCTCCGAGCCAGCACTCTGAGCTTGCTGATTATCAGCTCATGGCCTGTAATGTCAAGCAGACTCTGGAAGAGTCCGTCTAGGAAATTCACCATATCTCGGCCTTCCTCATACTCAGGAATTCCAACAATTCAGATGTTGTTTAGCTGATTACGATTCTCCAAATCCTCCAGTTTTTCCCAAAAGCATTGCAAGCCTGTCTTGGTCGCTAGCGTGTTAGCAGCTAATTCCCTATTACATCTGTTTCTCAACGTCTGACAATCTTGTAAGCAACTCAGTGAATTTTGCCTCCATGGAAGTGATCGATCGCCGTATTACAGCCAGATCCTCCAAGACTGCAATGATTTTCGTCAACATTGCAGACCCATTAATTAATTCACGCTGTATTTCTTTCAGTTCATCGTCCAAATTGAGTCCGGGGCTTCAGGACTGCCTCTGAGGGAATCAACCTAAGCATGCAAGTGTCATTTAATTCTCCATTTTGAATTCTTTGATATATTGTCTTCCCAAAACTATTAAGGATCAAGGTGTACCGAATCACACTGATTTGTGACACAAATATTATTAAAACTAGCAAAGTGCGCAGAGCTTGCCGTTCATATGTCCGACCCTCGTATGGCATCCATGAGTCTCCCTAAATGTGGTTATTTAATTATAAAGAAGAGAATTATCATTGAGTACTTTTTGTAACATTACGGGAAACTGTATTTGAATTTTCTCATGTCATCCTCCATAATGCACCTCTAGAGATCAGAGCGTCTGTATAACTCACATTTTTTAATTTTTAACATTCAACTCTGATTCCAAAGAGAATATTTTCAAACATTGTAGTGTGTTCTTAATTTCTGAACAGTCATGCATAAAAAGAGTAGTGTCATCTGCTAGTTGGCAACATTTAATTTGTTTATCTGCTATTTGTATACCTCTGAAGGGATGTTTATTAATATGAAGAGACATTGTTTGGGTGACCAGTAAAAACAAAAAAGGGGAAATTGGGCAGGCATGCTTAATTCCTTTATCTATTTAAAATCTTGAAATAGTGCGAAATGGGAGTTTAATTTAACTGTTACAGCCATTACAAAAAGCATCAAAGAAATCAAGTGTTTAAATAAAAATGTGTGATCCACAGTGTCAAATGCTTTATAGAAATCAAACAAATAAAATAAAACTTTCTTCTTTAATAAAATCTCTGTTCTCAGCTATATCAAGTATTAATCTAACGTTATTAAAAATATATCCTCATAAACCCAGATTTAAAGTCATCTATAATTGGGTCATGGGATTTTTTAACCTTTCTGCAAAGATCAATGCTAATACTTTTACATCATTGTTGATCAATGTTATTGGTTGCTAATGATCCAATAATAATAATAGATCTTTGTTAGGTTTTGGTAATAATGTTATTAGGCCCCGAGTCATAGAGATGGGTAATTTACCATTTCTTATAGCTTCTTTATATACTAACAAAACCAATTCAATAACCTCTCCTTTAAAGGCTTTAAAAAACTCACTGGTTAAACGATCAGTGCCAGGGGATTTGTTGCCCTTCAATTTACTAATATCATAATCAATCTCAATCAAAGACAACTGTAAATTAAATATTTTTTGAGAATCTATGTCAATTTGCTTAGCATCTTCTTTAACTGAATTTAGAAAGGAGGAAATATCACCATTGGTATATTTTTTTATATAGATTTTTTTAATAAAATGCTGCAACTAAAGTAAGACTTGTGATCTTCCGATAAATTTCCGTTAATCTTGAGCCGCATTATAGAATTATATGCATGTCTATTTTCCAAGTTGAAAAAATATTTTGTGTTCTTTTCGCCCTCATCTAGCCATTTATGTCTTGATAGGACAAATGCTAATTTACGACCTACTAGCTAAGTCTTACCTTAAGAACAGGTTGTGCCACCAAATTAAGCACTGACTTGTTACAAACTAACTAGTAGTCACTAAGCCCTTAATGTGAACTTTACCCATTTGAGACCTTACGCACAGATGGGTGTAACCCTACCCAGGAGGTTATATTCTAGACTCGACCGATAGATGGCGCTATACGCTTCCGTTCGTGGTTCGTCGTCGTTCTTGACATTAGTCATTAGTGACAAGATGGCTGCGGCCATAACATGCCGACTGACTGCTGTATGCAGACAATTTCAGCGCGTTCTCACATTGTCTTCATACACACAACCTCAACATGCAACTGAAGCTCTGTCCATATTTCACACAAGGTAATATATTCCTGTTTATAGTATGTCTAGTTAAAATGTCAGTGTATCGTGATATATTGTCTTAACCCGTAAGATATTAAATACTATCCATTCAACCACATAATTAATCTCTTTCCGTATGTCTCATAATGTAGACAGATGCATGATACATGGTGGTTTCGAAGTCCCGTGTATAGTCGAGCCCTCCATACATCCTGTGGCAGAAAAGGACTGGAAGAATTTTTTGACCTCCAGGAGAACTGGGGTGAAACAACAGTTAAATCAGGTACCATGTAATAAACAAGGTTTTATCTGCAGTCATTTGCCAAAGAATACAAATTTTTAATTATGATCATGGTATAGGCAGTGTCTCAAAACCCAGTGAGCTGCCTACCCATACCTGTGGACCCATGATTTTAAAAAAAATAAATACTGACTAGGTAAGCAGCTCACTAGGTCTGCTAACACTGATTTAGTGGCTCAACTCCCATCTACTATCATCACATGACATTATCTTGTGTAGTTCATGTTGTTGTATATTTTGTGACCCCATAGGTGCTCCATGGACTGCCAAACAGCTTAGGTCAAAAAGTAACGAAGACTTGCACAAATTATGGTAATTGTGTACTGTTTCTAGTTTGTAGATTTAGTAGACTAGTTGAAATAAATAATATAACTCATGCCCTATTTTGTTTCTTAGGTATGTTCTCTTGAAAGAAAAGAACATGCTACTCACTATAGAACAGGAGGCAAAACGACAGTGTGTTCAGATGCCTAGTCCAGAACGCATCAAAAAGGTACGGAACATATAAAAGAATTAGAGTGTTAGAAATGTACGCTTATTACACTCACTGCACAACCATGTGGTTTAAAATGGGTTATGTCATGCATTTTATCTATCTATCTATCTATCTCTCTCTCTCTCTCTCTCTCTCTCTCTCTCTCTCTCTCTCTCTATATATATATATATATATATATATATATATATATATATATATATATATATATATATATACACATACACACATACAACAGTTAGTTCCAGTCCTCGAATCTGATTGGACGAGAGACGTTCCATGAGTACTGATGGTCTCACGCCATCGTCACTCAGACGCTTCACTGTGTGTGTATCACTCTACTTGTGTTCGTGCTGTTCTAAACTAAAGTGTAAGAGCAGTGCAGATTTGTTAAGAGCTACTGTATATGTGTCTCTTTACATGTAATTTTTTGACATTACATTTGTTAGCCAGCAGGAGGTGACAAAAGATAATTTTTGTTTGTAAATGAGCCAGTTAGGTGACGTGAAGTCAGCGTCAGTCAGTATTTACATACAAAAGCACTGTGATCGCTTGTATTACTGCTATACTACTAAAGCTAGGAAATGGCTTTAAACGGCTTTAAATGAACAACTTCAGCTTCATAACTCATCACAGTTGAGAGACACAACAGACTGATTAATTACACAAACTCAAGGCTCTTACCACACTTTCCACATTGGAGAGGACTTACTGTTTAAAATGGCGGTGGACATTGCGTTTTCTGTAGTGAATGACTCTTGCGCACCAGCTACTGTGAAATAGGGAGAAATACCCCCACTTGGATGGCTTTTTTTCCACTGAGAAAGCTGACAGCATCTCTGCTTGGGAGTGGCAACAGGTGATAGCTCTCTCTCTCTCACACACACACACACACACACACGTCCATCCTTGTTTATTCAATAACTTGGTAGAAACAGCACAAGCCGTGATACTATTTCTGAAGTGACATTTTTTAATTACTAACGGAGGCTTGGACGCATCATTTGGTTTGAACCAGCAATGGAAGATTCTGATCCGTCGCGTAACAATGTAGTTCCATGCACAAATGCGTTTTAATGACCATACTCCGTTTTTCCTTATTTTTCAAATGTTCTTGTTCATTGAACTATTGTATATAAGCAATATCACACTCGCAATCATGCTATATGGCCCTAAATCAGCACTGCTGTGATTACCTATGGGACTCAGCCTGAGGTCAAATCACAACAGTGCTGATATAGGGCCATATCGCACTCTTGCTCGTGTGATATTGCTTATATGCATTCAGAAAGTATTCAGACCCCTTAATTTTTTCACATCAATCTACGCTTCATACCCTGTAATGACAAAGCAAAAACCAGATTTTTGATAACTTAGCAAATTTATTAAAAAGAAAAAACTGAAATTGACATAAGTATTCAGACCCTTAACTCAGTACTTGAAGCACCTTTGGCAGCGATTACAACCTCAAGTATTTTTCGGTATGATGCGACAAGCTTTGCATGCCTGGAATTGGGGATTTTCTGCCATTCTTCTCTGCAGATCCTCTCAAACTCTGTCAGGTTGGATGGGGACCATTGGTGAACGGCCATTTTCAGGTCTCTAGACAGAGATGTTCGATTGGGTTTTACGTCTGTGCTCTGGCTGGGCCATTCAAGGACATTCACAGAGTTGTCCCTTAGCCACTCTTGCGTTGCCTTGACTGTGTGCTTCGTGTCATTGTCCTGATGGAAGGTGAAACTCCGGCCCCATATGAGGTTCTGAGCAATCTAGACCATGTTTTCTTTAAGGATATATCTGTATTTTGCTGCGTTCAGCTTTCCCTCAACCCTAACCAGTTCTCCTACTCCCACAGCATGATGCTACCACCACCATGCTTCACCGTTGGGATGGTATTGCGCAGGTGATAAGCAGTGCCTGGTGTCCTCCAGACATGATGCTTGGAATTGAGGCCAAACATATAAATCTTATTTTCATCAGACCAGAGAATATTGTTTCTCACAGTCTGAGAGTCCTTTAGGTGCTTTTTTTAATGTGTCTTGCACTGAGGAGGGGCTTCCATCTGGCCACTCTGCCATAAAGCCTAGATCGGTGGAGTTTTGCAGTGATGGTTGTCCTTCTGCAAGTTAATCCCATCTCCACACATGATTTCTGGAGCTCAACCAGAGAGACCATCAGGTTCTTGGTTCACCTCTCTTACCAAGGTCCTTCTCCCCCTATTGCTCAGTTTGGCCAGGCGGTCAGCTCTAGGAACAGTCCTAATTGTTCCAAACTTCCATCTAAGAATTATGGAGGGCACTGTGCTCTTGGGAACCTTCAATGCTGCCAACATTTTATTGTAACTTCCCAAGATCTATGCCTCAACACAATCCTGTCTCTGAGCTCTGTGGGCAGTTCCTTTGACCACATGGCATGGTTTTTGCTTTGATATGCATTTTCAGCTGTGAGACCTTATATAGACAGGTGTGTGCCTTTCCAAATCATGTCAAATTAATTGAATTTGCCACAGGTGGACTCATAATTTCCCTTTTTTTTTTTTTCTTTTTAATACATTTGCAAAGATTTTGCCTTTTCATTATGGGGTGTGGAGTGTAGATCGATGTAAAAAAAAATTATAATGTAAAGCATTCTAGCATAAGGCTGCAACATAAAATGTGGAAAAGTAGTCTGAATACTTTCTGAATGTAGTGTGTGTGTGTATATATATATATATATATATATATATATATATATATATAATTTCATTGAGATTCGCTTTTTAATGTTAGTGAAGTTTTTTTAAGGCACGTTAACAGGGTGGACAATTTTAACATGAGACAGCTGGCAGCCTTACTAGCATATACTTCACCATTGTCTTTTGTTGCGCTCTATGCTATGTATTCCTCTTACATAATAAAATAAAATAATTTAATCTCATTAATATTAAGTGAGCTATTGTGCATTTCTTTGGTAAGTAACCATGTAATAAGCACCATCTGCTTTGCGTTGGAGTCCTGATCATGGTTTATTATGTGATAAAAATGGCTGACTATACAATTATTTACATATCAAACAAACATAGGCAAATGAAACATTAGAATTACATTTGTGACCATCTACATCAGCAAGTGCATTGATGATGTCACTTTCTCCAAGACCATCACCACACACTCCAACCAGAAGCCATGGATGACTGCAGAAGTGTGTGCGCTGCTGAGGACACGAGACTCCTCGTTCAGAGCAGGCCACAGAGCAACCCTAAGAACAGCGAGTGCCAAACTGTCCCGGGCCATCAGAGAGGCAAAGCGTGCAGACGCACCAGAGACTCCACAGTCACTTCCAGGACAGCAGTGACACGCGGCACATGTGGCAGGGCATCCAGGCCATCACCAACTACAGGACAACAATTGCCTGTGACAAAGATGCCTCCCTTCCAGATGCATTGAACGGCTTCTATGCTCAGTTTGAAGTGCAGAATTATGTGGTGGCGAGGAAGACCACCTTCCCAACGACCAGGTGCTCTGTCTTACCACGGCTGATGTGAGGAAAACTCTACGTAGAGTCAACCCATGGAAGGCTGCTGGACCAGACAACGTTCCTGGCAGAGTGCTCAGAGAATGTGCAGACCAGCTGGCAGATGTTCTTACCGACATCTTCAACATCTCTCTGAGCAGCGCCGTCATTCCAACGTGCTTCAAGGCCACCACCATCATCTCCATGCCAAAGAAGTCTTCAGTGTCCTGCCTCAATGACTACCGTCCTGTCGCATTCACACCCATCATCACGAAGTGCTTCGAGAGGCTCGTCGTGAGGCACATTAAGACCCAGCTGCCCCCCTCACTAGACCCACTGCAGTTTGTGTATTGTCCAAACCGTTCAACAGACTATGCGATCACCACCACCCTCCATCTGGCCCTCAACCACCTAGATAAAAGGGACTCATACGTTCGAATGCTGTTCATAGACTTCAGCTCAACATTCAACACAATCATTCCCCAGCACCTGATTGGAAAGCTGAACCTGCTGGGCCTGGACACCTCCCTCTGCAACTGGATCCTGGACTTCCTGACTGGGACACCTCAGTCAGTCCGGATTGAGAACGGCATCACCGCCACCACCACACTGAGCACTGGGGCCCCCAGGGCTGTGTGCTCAGTCCACTGCTGTTCACTCTGCTGACCCACGACTGTGCAGCAATGCACAGCTCGAATCACTTCATTATGTTCGCTGATGACACGACCGTGGTGGGTCTCATCAGCAAGAACGACGAGTCAGCATAGAGAGAGGAGGTGCAGCGGCTAACGGACTGGTGTAGAGCCAACAACCTGTCTCTGAATGTCAACAAAACAAAAGAGATGGTGGTTGACTTTAGGAGAGCACAGAGTGACCACTCTCCGCTGAACATCGACGGCTCCTCGATGGTCCGGGAGGAACGTTGTCTCTTTTCGCTGTGTACTGTACTAACTGTATATGGTTGAAATGACAATAAAAACCACTTGACTTGATTTGTTACTCACCTCCATCCATCCATCCATCTTCAACCGCTTATCCGAAATCGGGTCGTGGGGGCAGCAGCTCCAGCAGGGGGCCCCAAACTTCCCTATCCCGAGCCACATTAACCAGCTCTGACTGGGGGACCCCGAGGTGTTCCCAGGCCAGTGTGGAGATGTAATCTCTCCACCTAGTCCTGGGTCTTCCCCGAGGCCTCCTCCAAGCTGGACGTGCCTGAAACACCTCCCTAGGGAGGCGCCCAGGGGGCATCCTTACCAGATGCCCAAACCACCTCAACTGACTCCTTTCGACGCAAAGGAGCAGCGGCTCTACTCCGAGCTCCTCACGGATCTCTAAGGGAGAAGCCCGCCACCTTTCTGAGGAAGCCCATTTCAGCCGCTTGTACTCGCGACCTAGTTCTTTCGGTCATGACCATAGGTGAGGGTAGGAACAAAAATTGACCGGTAGATCGAGAGCTTTGCCTTCCGGCTCAGCTCTCTTTTCGTGACAACGGTGCGATAGAGCGACTGCAATACCGCCCCCGATTCTCCGGCCAACCTCCCGCTCCATTGTCCCCTCACTCGTGAACAAGACTCCGAGGTACTTGAACTCCTTCACTTGGGGCAATATCTCCTTCCCTACCCGGAGTACGCACTCCATCGGTTTCCTGCTGAGAACCATGATTGTTACTCACCTGTCATGTCTAATATTGCTCCATCTTTCAATACAGGTTTATTTCCAAAGCCTGAATTTTGTGTCCCAAATGAATCCATAAAGAAATGTGCCACAAACATACAATCTCACGTTCAGAAACGTAATTTAAATAAGCCAGTCATTGCAAACACTGGGTATGCTATGCAGAGATGCAGCTTTTCCAGAACCAGGAACTCATCAACGTCTGGGGACCTTGATATCTTAATCTTTTTGTTGGTTAAAAGCAAACAATAGTAACAATAGTACACTTTCAATGTTGAAGTACCTCAGCCGCTCTTTCTTCGTGATGTTTACGTTTGTTGTAAAGGTGGGGTTGTTCAGATGAACACCACATCGTGATGTCACTATGTGTCCCATTTCAAAATGAGTTGATTTTGCAGGGTGGAAACAATAAATGCTCTGAAGAGGAAGTTTTGAGTTCTGAAACTTGCAGTATGTTTTTATTATAGAATGACCTCATGTCAAAATATCAAGGAAAATTTCATTTCTCATGACATGACCCCTTTAATTAGCCCAAGTGTCTGTTGTTGATGCAATGGGAACAAGTATACTTACAATTTATGCTTAATTTATATTTTTATTTCAATTTTATAGAACCACCATTTGTCATGTTCTGTCTATTGGTAACTCTTTAAAGGTGCACTCAGTAATTTTCTCGTCATTAAAATGTTTTACACATAAATAAATTCACTGTAATTTTGAAACAAGTATAAAATCGTACTTGAATGAGATGAATACTCCAGTAATATCAGTAACCTTAAAAAAAACTGTTTTATTCTACATGGAGAGGGTCCCCTCATGGGGGGGGGGGGGGGGGTCTTCTGACCAGCCGAATACTACTCAAAGAATAGTTCATCCATAAATGAAAACTCTCATTTACCCTGCCTCATGCAATCCCAGATATGTAGAACTTACTTTCTTCTGCAGAACACAAACAAAGATTTTTAGAAGAATATCTCCGCTCTGTAGGTCCATTCAATGCAATAAATTTGTGACAAATTCTGAAGCTCCAAAAAGCACAAAGGCAGCATCATTAGTGATTTAATCCACATCTTTTGAAGTGATCAAATCAGTTTTGGGTGAGAACAGACCAAAATAGAACTCCTTTTTCACTATACATTTTTACATCAGCAGTCTTCTTGGCGATCAATATTTCAAGCTCGATTACACTTCCCAATACTTGACGCATATGCTAGAAGGCGCTTGTAAGTGTAATCAAGCTTTTAATTATGATTACCAATAAGACTGCTGATGTCAAGATTTATTATAAAAAATTAGCTATACTTTTGTCTGTTCTCTCCCTAAACCAATTAGATGCTAGTTGTTTTGCATTTGGGGTCTACAAAGCCTGTTTTTGTTTTTTTATATATATGTTTTAAAATGTTTGGGTTAGAGATGCACAATGTATCGGCCCAACACTGGTATCTAAATCAGCAGATAAAAACACTTATCTGATCATTCTGTAATCTTATTTAATTTAACAAGATGGAACTAACATTAAAACTTTTAACACAACTAATTTGTTTTCTCACCCTTAAAATTGACTGTACATGGAATATAAGTTTGTTAAAGCTAAAACAGAGGCTGCTTCTGCTAAAAATGAGTTAAGAACATTCGGAACGTTTAGAAATATTACATTTTAATGTGAGCCAGATAAGAGGCTACTTAGAATTCGGTTAATGTGAGTTAAGAATGTCAATATGAGTTAATAATGGGCTTTTTTATCCCAATGTTTTGTTTTTAACAGACCAATTCATCTAAAATTTAGAAGACATGTAGAGACAAAGTTATTTACATTTCTTTTGAAGTCATGCCAGTTAATTATTTTGGTCTTCAGATATTATCAGTGATTTGAAACAAGGTATTGTATTATTAAAAAAGCAGAACATGATCTTATATTGGCTCACAAATTAATCAGAGCATCTACATGGATAAATCGATTCAATTCTGAATTCCTTTGATAGGTTGAGAGGTCAATGAAGCGTCTCGACACAGTTGTGAAAGAGCGAGAGGATGCGCTCCGCTTATTGCAGACAGGACAAGAGAAAGCCAGACCAGGGGCATGGCGAAGAAATGTCTTTGGCAAAACAATGTGGTAGGTCAAACACATAAATCCAGAGAATATTTACGATTCCCTCTACTGCTGGTTGTTCACCTATGCGCATCTATCTTGTGTATATGATAGACAGAATGTAACTTTATAATTCAATTGTAATTGTGAGCATATTTGTTCATCAGGCACAGCTATAGGGAATACCCCATCCCCTGGTATCTGAATACGAGATACAAAAGGACGCGTTTCTATGAACCACCACATGTTGCCCCTTACACTAGGTAAGTCCCAGTGTTTGAGCAGACTACAGAAATGTGTTCTCCTCCTGTGTTCCCAGGAATGCTTTATCTCTTGTTCTGCAGCTCCACATATTGTTTACTTTTGCCATCACTAAACTTTAAGGAACTCGTTTTAATTGGTGATTTTAACTCGAACTGGCTGCAGTCTGATGAAATGTAATTATTCTGTGACACCTGTAATATTTTGCAATTAGTAGGTACACCTACCAGAAAAAAAATCCAGAAAATCATCACTTAGTGATCTTTTTACAAATGCTCCGCACAATAATTCAATAGCATTTGTTTATGCACATGATATTAGTTACCATTGTGCTGTCGCTAGTTAGAAACGCATATTATCTTTAGACGATGCATGTCTCAATTTAGTGAAAGGCTTTTTTCATGATCTTGCTTGGTTTGATTGGGAGAAGACATATCTGATCCCAATTGTTGAGTGTGCTTGGAAATATTTTTATGATGGGTTTACTACCAGGACAATCCCTGGTTCTCATCCACATTATCAAATTTGCTTTAAGAGCATGATGTTGCGTGGGCCAGGGGTAGGTGCTCTGATCTTCAATCAGATTGGCTCTATTTTAGACAATTATGAAATAAATGTACAGTAGCGTTTGAAACACTAAAGCTGAATATTTCCTTTCTGAAACAACATTGAATTTAAATAAATCATTGAAATTTTGGAAAAATATTGATTCCTTTTCTGGCACTAAAAAGACTTCATTGCTTCCACCATGTATAATGAACAACCTCACCAAAATGTAGGATATTATTAAGCACATTGTTGATACTAGATCTCTATTTCAGGCACTTAAAATCACTGATATGAAATCAGATATTGACTATACAGAGAGACATATAATGAATCATAATTTTAGTTTTTGACAGTTTACCATCCATGAGGTTCAAACATCTCTCAAATAACTAGATACAAGTCAGTTGGTCCAGATCAATTAGAACCTTTATTTATAAAATTAGCAGCTGACTTTATTTCTCCTCCATAAACGTATCTTTAATCTTACCTTATACTCAAATGAAATCCCAAAGATGTGGAAATCTGCCTTTGTTATTCCTTTGTTAAAAGGTGGCAATCCTACTAAATTGGAAAACTATAGACCCTAAACTCTGCTTTCTTTCAAAGTTTTTTCTTTCTTTCAAACTCTTATCAGTGAACAATTGTCTTTGTATTTATCTGAAAGTAATATTTTAACCAGTTAGGTTTTAGGAAAAAACACAGTACCACTACAGCTGCTATGAAGGTCGTGAATGACATAATCGAGGCCCTTGATAAAGGACATCATTGTGCATCCCTTTTTATTGATTTATCTAAGGCCTTCGATACTGTTGATCATGAAATATTGAAACTTAAGGCTTAAAAATATAGGACTATCCAATAACAATTTATCTTGGTTTGCAAACGATTTAAATGACAGAACACAATGGGTGTGAAGGAAGGTCGCTCATCTGCACCTTTACAGATCACCAAGGGTGTTCCTCAGGGTTCTGTTCTGGGGCCACTATTTACAATTTATATTAATTGCCTTTTCATTTCTATGACGACGACACTTATTTATTGATGTGCTCCTACTATACATCTTGCTGTGCATTAACTAGTCATTTGATCACTGTAGTTTGATGCATTTGATGTTGTGCAACAAAGGCCTTTATACCTTAACTTGTTTTAAATGCTGATAAAAATAAAGCCATGTTTTTCTCAAACTCTAAGAAATCAACAACAAATCTAGCATCTCTTCACACTTTGCAGGGAACTTGTAATAAAGTCTGTACCTGAATATAAATATATTGGTTCTTATACTTCATGAATCGTTATATTTTAAGTCTCATTTAAATCAGTTATGAACAAAACTCAAGGTAAAGCTAGGTTTTTTTTCTTCAGAAATAAGTCTTGTTTTCATTTGATTAAAAAAAGAAACTAGTCTCAGCTACTTTTCTGCCTGTGCTTGATTATGAGATATTTTATGTTCGTTAGACACTATTTATCATGGTGCACTCTTTATAACAAATTGTAACTTCACTACTCATCATTGTGAGTTGTATAATAGTGTCACTTGGCACTCATTGTCCTAGACTAAAGCATTGGTATCTGTTCATCTATAAATCAATTCATATCTCTGCTCTCTTACCCAACAGAAAATTGCTGTGAATTATTTCTTATGCTCTCAGAATTTTTAAACCCTTTGGGTTCCATTTTTTAGAACAGAAATAGGGAAACACGCTTTTCGGTATGCTACTTCTGTGATTGGAACAGTCTACAAAATGATTTAAAAATAAAAAGGCTGGTGTCAGTTTGTACTTTAAAATATCTTAATCGAGAATTTGAGAGAGACGTATCAATTGGTAAATGTTTTTACATGTTTTTTTTTTTCTCCTTTAACTTTTTTGAGAATGTATTTTGTATTTGTATCATATGTTATTTAAGACCAAATCATCTGCAGCTGCCTGTCTTGGCCAGGACACTTCTGTAAAAGAGATTCTTAATCTCAGTGAGTTTTATTTCCTGGTATAATAGAGGAGGAAATAAAAATACCAATTTAAAATGGATTGTGTGGTGCCGCCACCACCCTTTGGAACAACAGATTAATTCTTTAACATTTAAAGCTGAAGAATGTCACTTTTTCAATGTTAAAATACTTCTATCAGCTTAATATGCAGAGACAACTATAAGTAAGCCATTCATAGATTCATTTGCTTTAAAATTGTAAACACTGTGAATCTGTGGCACTTTAAAATTCCTGTTATTTAGTTTAAGCGACCCGCCCCAACAACATTACCAATGGCATGAGTTGAGGGCAGGATAATCTGATGGTTTTAAAGAGGGGTACAGATTCAGTAAGCTGTTATGAAAACATAATTTTTGCAGTTCCGTCCAGTTGCGCTAGTGTTTCAGAAATTGCATACTTCAGCTTTAAAAGTGGTTATTTAATATAGGATGATTCATGAAAATAGCTGATCTGGAGGTTTTTATGCTCGTAGCTAATTTATTGGTCAATTTCTTCTCTTTTACATCTTATCAATGTGATTAATTAGGTGAATAATGCTTACAACTTTTCAATTTCAGGTTGAGCCTTGAAAAATATCTGAAGACCAAAATTCGGAAAGAAAGAAGAGAAAAGGGAAACCAAAAAAGGCTTGCAGATATATTCCCAAAAAAGACTGCACTGGCGTGAGACCACTGAAAAGACAAAGGAGCTTTTCGCATTTAATACTTTCTCATTTATCCAGCAGTTTTGGAGGGAAAAAATTTGTTGTACAGCTATAAAAATAAATGTATCAACATGACTGTTGTGTTGTCTATTTTTACCTGGTTGTGTTTCTCAACTCGCTCTAAATATGTGGATTATTAGGATTTAAAATCATTTTCTGCTCCTCTTTTGCTTTTCTTGGTATGCTTTTTTCCAAAATTATATTCATACCAATAAACGAGTTGAAATTTAAAGATTTGAATCCAAACAAAAAGATCATTGCACTAATTTCTCCAAGACATATAGCATACATTTAGACCAGTTTAGCAAAAACAATTTATTCCCTAATGCGCTGATCAATTGTTAAAAGCATTACAAATATTTTGTTTCCTGTGGTATACTGGTGTAACTTAAAAATAATAAATTCAACTGTCTTATGCACTGATACAGTTTGAAGCATTGTAACCATTTCCATATAACAAAAGACATTAAAACTTATGACTTATTTAAAACTATTCAGGTGGTCAGAAAGGTATGTGTTGCCTAATTGTATATGAAAATATTGTCTGGAGGAGTAGAAAAAGTGCAACCATGTGAAATGGTTTAAAATATGGTTTGCACTTTAAAAAAAAAATCAAAAGGAAAAAAACAGCAAATGTCCTTGTTAGTTCCTGAGTCCACTAAGAAGGTTTTCTTGACTTGGTGTTTTTATTTTCATCAATATCTTTTGAAATTCTGAAGGCAAGCAGATGCTGAAGGAGCTGGTTAAGGGCACTTCCTGTCAACACATTGTTTACCACCTTCTTCATACTCCTGTTTTGAAATCCACATTTGCTGGAAAGTTCCCTGAAGATGACAAACATTTGAGCCACAATCATTTGATTAAAAAAATAAGCTTGAAATCTGTGATGTTGCTATATGAAATTAAGGTTATGTGCTATGGTGAACACTATTTACCAGTGATGCAAGGATGGAGCCACCGATCCAGGCACTAAATCTGCGCTCCACAGTTGTGTTATTGGCTATCAACTTCAAACGCATACTCTGCACAGAGCAAAGACAAACTTGCTATTGCACCAATGCAATAATCACTTTAAGAATTAATGGACATCAAACTGATACCCTTAAGAAACACATGCAACTCTGCACTCACCGGTGGTGTCTTCTGAGAAAGTTCTCTGTTAAGTCTATCTGTGAAGCCCTGGATGAGAGTGTTTCCCCCTGTAACTACCACACTGCCATACAGACCCTAAAACAAACAGACAGCAGAATTGCTACAGCAAATATCTACAGACAACAACACGTGAAAATGTATGTGAAAAGCACTGTTTCGAGAGGATCTTTGAAAACTTACTGGTCGGATGTCAATGTCACACATGCCAACACTTGTGGTCACAACATGGCCAACTCCCAGCATGGTATTCCCTGACAAACCCTGTGGGAATAGGATGAAGAAAGAAGAGTTAGATTAAAAAGGAGCCCTCTCTTAATGAACAATAAGATATGGACAGTGTACAGACGGTTGTTCTTGCCTTTGCATTTGAAGGATCAAAAAGACCCTCTGGGATCTTAAGTCTTTCTGCTCCAAAATCGCAGTTGTATCCATTAGGCAGCTCATAGTGAACAGTGGGCATCTGGGCAGCTACTCTGTAAAGAAGGCATCACAATTTGGTGTTTTCCTCCATCCATTAAAGGGATGGTTCACCCAAAAGTGAACATTTTCTCATAATTTATTCATGCCATCCCAGATGTCTATGACTTAATACTGCAAACAAAGATTTTTAGAATATATCCCAGAATTTTTAAGGTTTAAAAAGCACATAAAGGCAGCATAAAATAATCTGCATGACTAAATCCATATCTTCCGTTGTGAAATGATAGGTTTGGGTGAGAAACATATCAATCTTTAAGTTATTTTTTTTTTATATAAATCACCACTTTAATTTTTACATTCTTCTTTTGTTTTTGGCGACTCGCATTCTTCTTGCATACTCCCCCTACTGGGCAGGAAGGAGAATTTATAGTAAAAAAAAAAACAGAGCCAAAATATTTTTCTAAAAATCTTTGTGTTCAACAGAAAGAAAGTCATACACATCTGGGATGGCTTGAGGGAAAGTAAATGAGAGAATTTTCATATTTGGTTGAACTATTCCTTTAAGAAACATCAACCATCATTAGCAACAAAAAAATCATCAAGAACCCAATTAATAATGACATAAATTAGATTTTATATAGAAAACAATTAGACTTACTGTTCATCATAGGGTGAGTCTGATACCTGTAGCACAGAGGCCTGAAAATCCTGTATGACAGTCTGAAACAACACGCAGCCATATGTATTATAGATGACTGTCTCCGTGAGAGTTACTCAGTCTGTTCATGTTACTCTGGTGCTTACATTACACATATAGTTATGCCATGAACGGGTAACTTGAGGTAGTTTTTCTTTTTTCTTCCAAACAGCAGTGGCTCCTTCTCGAACTGAATCCTTTAATAAAAAACAACATTTGTAACTAAATTATTTTTGCACCACTAACTATTCTGTAAAAATTTTACCTACTACCCACCACTGTTTCAGCACAAAAACAAAAAAATTCCTTATTTCGCTTCCAAACAAAAATGATAATTTGGACTGAAAAGACTAAACTGAGCAGGTCTCACCTTTGATGCAATCATATATGGAGGCACTATTTCAACATTTAACTCTTGAAACAGCTCTCTACATTGCATACTCATGAAATCACCAGCAAGAGGGGACTTGACGATTGCTGGAAGATCATAAAAATATATATAATTATAGAAACATCATCAAAAGGCAATTGAAAAACAAAAATATACACATTTTTGAATTACCTTGTTGTAGCACATAACCATCATGCACTGGAATAGCAGTTGTGTGTGTTGCTCCACTATCTAACACCAAACCTGTGGATCGCCCATTGGCAAAACTGACACTCTTGAGTCAAGGATTCAACGTGCTGCTCTATCCCGATCACCTTTAAAGGGTCATAAGTCTTTTTTAGTTATTTTAATGTTCATTGAGGTTCACTTAAAAAAAAATTAAGTTCTTTGCCATATATTTGTACAATTATAATATAATTTTCTATGCTCATAGTCATACTTTGGGATTAACGGATTACTTGTAATGTTGTTAGGTAATCAGGATATAAAATTAGGTGACTATAATCTGGTACAGTTACATAAAACCCCATCGTAATAAGATTACAGTTGCATGCCAGGAATACAAGTTTTAATTTCTGACAAAAGAAATAGTGAATTTTCCTGACATAAAGCGATAGATAGGCGATTGTTTAGAGTGAGAGACGGTTTAGATGCGCACTTTCTTCGGGTTCTCTCTCATGACTTGGGTCAGGAGCGCCTCCTATTGTCGCATGCGCAAACGACACCTGTCTCGCATCAGCACTCCGCTCTCGAGGCAAACAACTGCTTCATCAGTGGTGCTTGCAGCTGTATGGCCGTACGCACGTGCGTACCATGACCGCTCCGAATGACCTGAGAAATATATACACTCAGAATATTTCACCAATTATGAAACGTGTCCCGTATTTCTGTTGGCTGTTTAAAAGAACTAGCAATGACCTATTTGCGAATGAATCATTCTTTTGAGTCGGTTCTTTTCAGTGAATTGGCCATACGCCTTGTAAAACGGCCTGAATCGATTCGTGATTCAGTTCAATTCGTTCGGACCACTCTCTCACTGAATCATTTGGAGCGGTTTCTCTCACAGTAAAACAGTATCGGGATATTTACGAATACAGATAACAAACATCGCTGGATACGGTGGAAATGTACCAACAATCAACCTAAACAAAAGTGTCTTTTTGAGAGGTAACTTTGAGAAACTTCCGTAAGTGCTGTGTCGTGTGAACAAGGGTCTGTTCAAATTGAACGTGTTTTTGCATCCGCTCGTGCCGTTTTTCAAAAGTTTTCTTATAAACATTCTCTAGATGGATGTCTTTCGACAACTGTATCGCGTTCCATTGTGTTTTTAGCATCTCTCACAGGAGCGGTGCATTTTTAGACGCTTGAACGCGTCTGTTCTAAACGGTTGCTGGAATAAATGCCAATAGTTACATGAATGCTACTCATACTCAAAAGAATAAAAAAAAAAAAATGCGTATCTCAATGTCACCAGAATTGAACACGTTGGTGTTGCTTTTTGCAACAACAAAACAAAAAACTCACAGGGGAGCATGCCCCCGCATATAAGGTTTATTAGGCAGATGTATATGCGTACCCTCAGATTAAAACCAGCAGGCGCTCCTGTGCTTCATCGCGATGGCCATGGAAGATCATGCATTATTTTGTTGGAAATTTCGACATTATTCGCTCTTTAAATGAGAAAAGCGAAACTACATTAAAGTTCAGTGGAATTTCTGCCTTCCAGCTGTAAAGATGCTCTCATTATCCAAGGACCTGAGAATTTAAAGTTAATAAGAGCCACACACAAATCACATTAGACATTTTAGCTAAAATTAGTTCATATTAAAATGAGTTATCCGTGAGAAATCCGTGGCCCTCATCATTTGACGGGAGCAGGAATAGCCTCCAATACTGACACGATTTGCGCATCATTGCTGGTACAGCATAGAAATCTCCTGGTTTGCATGGTTTCAAATGCGAACTGTTCTATATTAGCCAGGACGTCCTGTATGTTGTTCCGTATTGAAGCTGAATAAATGACCCCTCCGCCACGTGAACGGTACTTAAACCATCATTTAAGAAAAAAACTTAAATACAACAATACAAAAATCAGCTGATAATACCCCTGGAAATCCTGCTATGGCTTTCCTTTTCACCTCTCATGATTGTGGATCCCTAATCATTATTAACAAATTGTACACATAAATACCAATGTAATTGAAAATGTATTTTAAGTTCATAGAAAAGTTCAATGAAGAATGTATCTGATTTTGATACATTACTGTTGAGAATAGTTCAAATATCTGGGTGAGGGATACATTCTGGCAAATGTAACATATTCAGCACCTATAGTAATTAGGAATAAGTACCTGAAAAGACACTAAAAGTTAAAATCTGCTTTGATCTATTCTTTAAAACTAGATTTTCTTTTTGGAATCAAAACTTTTTTTCCTCTTTAAAATCCTCCTTAAACAAATACATAAACATAGAAATCAGCTATAAACTTTTAGCTGGTGATGTCTGACATTGGATCATGAGTAAACAGAGGAAAGACATGCTCCAGCTTTTAATTATGTCTATAATAAAGATGATGATAACGTGTGATCTACCTACTGAACACAGTCTAAAGCTAATGAATAGTGCAAATTACAATTCCCCATACACACATGGTAGAATTACATTTTGAGGTATATCCTGTCAGATTTAATGTTATCCAAGACATAATTCAGTGCATCTGTTCTGATTATATTTGCATAATAAGACATTTTCTGTAGCAGACAGAAAACTCACCTGATTTCTTTAAAAATACTGATAACAGCTAATTTTCTGTTTTCTTGGTAGGGTGCAGTGTACATGTTTCTTTTCTTTAGATATAATAACAGCTACAACTGGTTCTGTTTGCCTTTTAAGTCATAATTTAAAGTTTTAGAGATCATATTGATTTGATCTTGACTTTTTTTACAATTTTAATTTTAACAGTAAACACCCATTGTTATGATTGGCTCTTTGCTCTCTCTCTCCTTGCCATCTCAATGCTCACAGCATGCGTAAAGTATGCATTGATGTGTTGAGGTGGAGGCAGTCAGATGCAAATGTCTACCACAGTGTGACATCACAAAGTGGATGAAGTAGAGAACAAGTCGTTTTGGCAGCTTGGTTTCAACAAAAGCTCTTTTTGGAGTAAGGAAGTTTTGAGTTACAAAACTTACACTATGTTTTTAAAGTATAATGACCTCTAATATGGCAAAAGATCAAGGACATTTTTATAACTCATGTAATGACCCCTTTAAAAATATCCTTTATAACAGATACATAACCCAAATTAACTCAAGTCAAATCAAGTGGTTTATAACTACCTACGAAGTTATGCTAAATATACTACATAACATCTTTTCTAGTCAGACAATTTTAAGGTTAAGGATACGCAGACAGGACGGCCGATTTACATAAGAAGAAAGCAGGAATGTTGTAATGCTCAAACATTAGCTCAGTCAGCTTCTCTCTTTTAGCTCGAGTGTTCCACTGCAAGATAAGGAGAAAATAAGATGACATGAGTATAGCAGTCCCACCTCCCAGCTGGTGGCTCATGTATAACATCTGAATATTACATTTATTCTCTGTCAGAAAACAAACATACCGAGGCCTCTGACATCAAGACCGGATGCAGACTGGGCTCTGATTTGAAATGCATTTTGTAGGTGTGATCTAAAATGGCTTGGAAGCTGTCCCAGTCCTCAACTTCAGATGGGAAAATTATCAGAAGATGGAGGCATGAATACATATAACAATTTATATTTAAAGGGATAGTGCACCCAAAAATGAAAATGCTCTTATCATTTACTCATGCCATCCCAGATGTGTATGACTTTCTTTCGTCTGCTGAACACAAACAAAGATTTTTAGAAGAATATCTCAGCTCTGTAGGCCCTTACAATGCAAGTGAATGCATTTACATTTATGCATTTGGCAGACGCTTTTATCCAAAGCAACTTACAGTGCCCTTACTACAGGGATAATCCCACTGGAGCAACCTGGAGTTAAGTGCCTTGCTCAAGGACACAATGGTAATGACTGTGGGGCTCGAACCAGCGACCTTCTGATTAACAGTTATGTGCTTTAGCCCACTACGCCACCACCACTCCTGAATGGTGACCAAAAAAGTAATCCCTATGACTCCAGTGGTTAAATCCATTTCTTCAGAAGTGATTTGATAGGTGTGTGTGTGATAAACAGATCAACATGTAAGTCCTTTTACTATAAATTCAAACAACCTGCCCAGTAGGTGGCGATATGCACAGAGAATGTGAAATGCTAAAAACAAAAGAAGAAGAATATGAAAGTGAAAGTGGAGATTTATAGTAAAAAAGGACTTAAATATTGATTGATAGTGGTTTCTCACCCATACCAATCATATAGCTTCTTAAGATTTAACCAATGGAGTCATATGGATTATGCTGCCTTATGTACTTTTTGGACTTTCTAAATTCTGGCCACCATTCACTTACATTGTATGGACCTAAAGACTGAAATATTCTTCTAAAAATCTTTGTTTGTGTTCAGCAGAAAAAGAATGTAATGACACGAGGGTGAGTAAATTATAGAGAGAATTTGTATTTTTGGGTAAACTATTCATTTAAATGCATTATTTATTTTGCAGCTGGTTTATACATTTATTTCCACTGGTTCTAAAAATAATAAAAAAATACACATACTCATCCCATTTTTGAGAGGTGACATGACTTCCATGTTTTCTCGGGGGACTCTGAGCTGGTTGGTATCGATGTAGTAGGTGGTACTGCTCTGCTTGCCCTTTTCTCCATCTGTCTCCATCGGCGTACTGCCATCCTCCCGGTCCAAAGTCACACCGATCACAGTGGGAAAATCAGCCTAGACACCACAAAACACATTAACAAATCCTGCTCAGCATCAACTTTCAATTTAAGCACCAATAATTGGTTTCATCTATTCACACCTTGGGGCAATCCTCTCCAGCATACCCAGCTCTCACGGAGTATGAGCCCATGTCAAAGACAAGAGCACCAACTTCATCTATATAAATAACCAAAGAGAAACAGATGAGGATACAGCTTTAAAATAAAACACACTCCGTTTCTATTAAAAGAAGCCGAAGACATTATTGTATTTAACTTCTTTATTTATACAATAATTTTATTTAACACTCAGAGATCCACTGTAGCAGAATTGCAAATTTTGTTTAATGCAATTAAATGGTTCCTATTTTTCAATTAGAAATGGTAAAAAATAATAATAAAAAAATACAGATAACAGAAGCTAACTCTCTACTATCACAACAAACGTTTCGGTGGACAAAGAAATTGCATTACACAAACAGAACACTTTCAAGGAGGATTAAAATTTAAATATATTACTGCTTAGGTCTCTGAGAACTAATAGGGTAATGCATTGCAAACAATAATGCATGAATGAATATCCAGCTGTAGACTGAATTTTCTGACACATACAAATATAAAATATTGGCATAGAGCAGTTTTTGGTAAAAAACAAAAAATAAACAAAAAAATAAACAAAACAACAGAACAGAAATTATCATATCTTGCTAGTTTTGAAGAAGAGCGTCGCTCATAAACGTGGCGCACTCATTCATTCGATTCTCTCTCCAGAATCCCACTTACCTCCTCCATACACTCCGCCACTCATTCTTACGGCTGATCAGTACAGACAGACAAAATGTGCTTGATTCTTATATTAAAATATATATATATATATATAACTGTAATGGCACAGGACGTCTCTTTACTTTATCACAACAAAGGAGACGAATCAGACATATTTGTCTTTGGGGAGATTATGGTGGACGGTGGATGAGACACATTTTACAGCGACACTAATCGGCTTGGAGGACAAAGTGCAACTCAAGTATACCTCGCTTCTTCTTCCTCTTCTTCTTCTTGTTTAATGGCGATCCACTCTTTAGCAGCATTGCTGCCACCTACTGCACTGTTCAAAGGACCGTGTTTCTATGGGTGATACTTTTTATTGTTGACGTTTTTATAAATTTATTTATTTTTATTATTGAACAATTCAACAACTTTTACATAGCACAACATATGATTAGTACAACACAACCTCAATTGTAACAATTGCCAGTGGGGGACAAAAGGATACATTGATAATTTACAAATGTGGTAAGATACCAACAGAAGCACAGTTCGGTTTGCTTTGGGATGGTTAGGATATAATATGGTACTATAATATTGTTGTAATTCCTAAAAAAAAAAAAAAGAAGAAATGCAGGGTTTTGAACTACTAAACTTGCATGATACTTTGCTAACAAAAACAACAGGTTTATTACATAATACCTCTTACACAATACGTCTTTCAATATGGAAACCAAATAACACATGCTGATAAGTAAAATCAAAGTCGGATTGTATGCTAGTCTTAATAAAATTACAAAGATCATACCAACATTTTTAAGTGTGATTACAACTCCAAAATAAATGAAGAACTATCTCTGATGAGTTGTTACAAAAACATTGATTCTTTGAATAAACATTTAGCTGGATAAAATTTGTGTAACAATTTGAAAACAACCTCTCTGACTTTGTTAGTCAAAAGATATTTCAATGGTAAGGTCCATACCTTTTTCCAAGGGATACTATCAACAAATCCATCCAAATGAGAAATGACATATGGGACTGTAACAACCTCCTCTTGAAATATAGCTCGAATTGCTATATTATTTTTCCTAGGAATGGTTGAGAAGCACACGTCCCCTATGGAAGTATTTAAGAGGTCTATCTCGGATAAAGTTACAGTCAAATTAGAATGTTGACCTCTTAAAAGCATTACAGCACCTAAAGTTATTGCGTCAAGGACTATTGAGAATTATTTTTCTGTGATAGGTATTTTAAATTTAATCAGAAATTCCTTGTAAGATAAAAGAACTCCTTCAGGATTCAAAAGTTGACCTACGATATAATTTTTTACCCAGTTTTCAAAAAATGTTGATTTCTTTTTATAGAAGACATTTCTGTTATTCCATATAATTTATCTATGAGGGGAAAAATTGTTTTTGTAAATTAATGACCAGGCTAGTAGCATCTGTTTATGAAAATTTGATAACTTAATGTGGATTTTAGTAATATTATAATTACACATTAAAATAAACTTTAATCCACCTAATTGAGAAAAAATAGAAGATGGGGTACTGAGGAATTGTTTCAGCCAGTTAATTTTAAAAGTGTTGTTGAGTATATTAAAGTCAAGAACATTCATACGTCCACAAGCATTAGCATTTATCATGATAGATTTCTTCACATATGATTTAAAATTTGTTCTCTTAGAGATCTCTGTAACCAAGAATGTAATTTTTTCATTGGATTGGATTATAATTGGATTAAGATTTAAATAACATCTAGCATTTTCATCTTTAACTATTTTTTACCTAAATAAGTCACAGTTTACAGGAATTTGACATATATTTATTGCAGCATTGTTGTTTTTTACAGCCATCAGCTGACATTTATTTATATTTAGATAAAGCCCTGACGCTTTGGAAAATATTTCAATGAAACCTACAGCAATCAAAATTTGTGATGAATCTTTAGTGTCTTCTGCCAATTGACTGATTCAAATATGTTCATTCGCAACCAATATACCCTCTAATTTACTCTCCAGTAAAAAAAATGGCAAGAAGTTGGGAAGCAATCAAGAAAAGATAGGGGGAGATTGGACAGCCATGTCTAATTCCATGACATAAATCAAATCTTGAAAAAGTACTTAAGACAAAAGTTAAGTATTTAAGTTTGACACAGCTACTTCCATTTTTATATAAAGTCTTTCTATGGGTGATGCATCTGAATTAAATCCTGTAGGGATGTGTCATACGCCACCCAAATCCCTGGACCAATCAGAGCCCAGGCTTCAGCTAGCGCTGCTTGTTCAGCTTCTCTAGTATCCACACTGTGTTCCTCTTGCTCCAGATCAGGTAAAGTATCCCCATCCATATACAGTATAATCTAGATCCTAAACCTGAGTCATATGAAAATTAAATAGTGCCCTATAAATCTGTCTGTCCTTCAAACATGTTCCCAAAATATCCTCAATCCTCACTGGCTTATTCTTAAAACAAATAAATAAGAAGCTGCATGCACATAAAACATACTACATTTAAAAAATACATGATATACAGTTTCAGAGACACCACATGCATCGCATAACCCATTTTCACACAAACCCATAAGTGCCAATGTTGATTTCAATCCTGTATGTCCCAGTCATATAATAACACTTTTTCCCTTCTATTTCCTCCCCGACATTTTACCCTTCCTATTGATTATGATATTATTACACCACCTTCCTGTATTACTTTTTTCACATCTTATTTGAATTTTTTTTGTTAACATCTTTAATACCAATTTTGCCTCCTTCTTTCCCATAGGTACTTTGACATCCACCTCCCTTTTATCTAGTGCTTTTTTGCTAGTTTGTCAGCAACCTCCTTCCCAAATAGCCCAACATGTGCCAGCAGCCAACAAAAATACACCATTTTACCAACCTCTTTTAATCTGTGTAAAGAAGATGTTTCCATTAATAAGTCTTCTCTATCCGATCTTGTGTGTAGTATACTTACTAAGGCCAAAGAAGAATCTGAGCATATTACCACCTTGTTCAGTCTGAGCTTCTCAATCCATTGCAGTCCTACTGTTATCGCAGTTAATTCTGCAGTGTACAGATCATTGGGGCAATAAGAAGCTCTTATTACCAACGTTACATTCCTTGGACCACTCTCTGTACTTCCACCCAAAACTATTTCCTCCATCACCTGTATACTCCCAGCAATCCTCCAGTACTTTGCGGGTACGATGATTACTCAATGATCCTTGAAGATTTACCCAGTATTTAATTGTCAATTTCCCTCCTAATATATAGAGCAGGGGTGGGCAACTATTTTAGTAAATGGCCACATCAGGCTTTAAGTAGTGCATGGGGGGGGCCACATTGTATTCCTTTTGAGATACAATGTTCTTTACTGATTTGGTTTTTGTAACTTTTAAGCCCAGTAATAGTGTACATCAATGCTTTTTTCAATGCTATGAGCTTTAGTACAGACCTCGCTTGACTCGCCACAACAGAGATACGGTGGAACTTCCCTTGTCAGAAGATCTGGTGGAACAAGTAGACCACTCACATTTTATATGTTTAGGATATATTTAGGCCTATTTTTATATGTACACCTTTTGTTGGTAAATTGTAATTTGCCATTTGCTAATCTATTATTGACATGGAAATTTCTACTGTCATTTAGCATCAAAAATAGAATAGAATCTTCTTTTTAAAAGCAGTCCCATACTGCACCACATTGTTGTTTATCACCCATTTCTGTCCAAGAATGTTGGCCTGAAAAATGCTGAAAGAAATGCTGAAAGATTGGAATGTCTAGAATCATATTGATAGAAGTGTTATAAATAAATAATAAGCTTTTCACTAATTTCATACTACTGGCCTTTGCCATCTCATACCAACTCTTTGTATGCCATCTCTTTGACACAATAGTGGCTAGTGTTTTTGCCTAGTCTACTTATACTTCAGACAGTGATTAAGGAGCATCAAGGGAAAAGATATCAAGAAGTTACCAATTACCAGATTGTTAAAGGTATCATAAAAAGCCTGGAAATAAACAGCAACACGAGAAGGACATGAAAGCCCCTTGAACACATTCATAAAGTAAAAAGAAAAAAATATTTATTTCTATCATTTATATAAATGAAACCATATTGAGAACACAACAAGTGGATCACTGTAAATATAAGAAATCTATCATGATAAATGCTAATGCTTGTGGAGGTATGAATGTTCTTGACTTTATCATACTCAACAACACTTTTAAAATTAACTGGCTGAAACAATTCCTCAGTACCCCATCTTCTATTTGGAATACTATCCCACAGTATATTTTTTTCTTAATTAGGTGGATTAAAGTTTATTTTAATGTGTAATTATAATATTAGTAAAATCCCCATTATATTTATCTCAAATAAAAACAAATTGTTGACTCAACTTAAGCTTTATTACTATTACTATTCTTACTAGTTTTTATTAAGTTATCATTACTCTCTGAGCCCTAAAGTTGTAATTAATAAAAAAGAATCATGTGTTTTCCTAATTTAACAGTACTTGAAATGTCATATTTTGGAATCATAACTCAAATATATATGTTCTTTAATCTTTGGCTTCGAGTATATCTTACTCAGAATTATCAAGTACAACATTGCGGTATTGGTATACACATAAGCCCTTGCGCTTGAAGAAATTATGTGTGTTTGGTCAAGACAAGGGAACTTATGGAGAAATATAATAATTTTTTCTTATGACTATTGTTGTTGTTTTGTTGTTGCTGGTTGATAGTTTTGGTTTGTGTGAAGTCACCATTAGAGTGTTTAGTGTTACCTCTGGTGAACTTGGAGCCTTTTAAATTTAACGCCGGGTTCACACATCCTCTGTGAGCTGAGCGTGAGCAGCTCGTTTCGGTGCCCATATTAACAGATTACAACATTCCCACTGCAAGCTTGAGTTGCGAGGTGACGCGTCCAAGAAGCGGCAGTGGATAGTTTGGGGTTGAGCCAACACTAAAATACTAAATAATCAGGAGATTATAGAGAATACACAAAAGCGAATTATTATTAAAATTATTAAAACCACACCTATAGTGCACTACAATGTATATGTCTGCATGCAAGTAAATCAATAAAATAACTTAATAAAGGAAAGAATTAATAATTTGCTATCCTTTTGCCATTCTGTGTATATAGGTGGTATGGAGAGTATGTATACTGGATAGTATGGACAACATTAACCAATCACAACAAAGTGTGTTGATAAAGTTGCCTGCACATGAATGCACGCTGCTGTTCATGAAGCAGCAATAACCTCATCTTATTATGACCTTATTAAAGAAAAAAATTGGCGTAGGACACCATAGATAACTTTACATTCTGCGCTGGGGTGCTACTGTTTCTCACGGAAGAGACTCGGCCAATGTGAACGTCCAACGTGACCGCCCCACTCACGCGCCGCTCTCGTGGATTATGTGTGAATCCGGCGTATACATTCTTCTCTACTCAATTTATGTGCAGTACTTAAGAAGTACTGAGTAGAATCCAATGTGCCATATGGCTAACCTAATGTCCAATCATAATTTCCCTCATATTGGATATGTTCACTTTACTTGAGCCAAATAAGTATGTTTAATTAAAAATAAAAAAGCATGCAAATCCAGAAATCCTGGAGAATAGCAAATAAAGGCAGAACATCACAATTTGGAGTTAACTCTTAGGGCAGATAAGAAATGTGTTTAGTAACCTTGTGGATCTTTTGATGCATAGATTAAAAGGGAAGCTATCATTTGTTTAACTTGCATGAGCTCAAAGGAATTATTTCTGTCTACAAGTTATTTTTGTCTTTGATTTTCCATAAAGAGATATATAAAACTTTTTTAATTGTTGACAGGAGCTGAACACTGTTGACATATATTACAGTATACAGTATATTCAGTAATCAAATCACACATGCAGCATGTGGGACTTAGTACCTGTTTGCCTATGCAGATAACTTCACAAGCAATAAATATTTAAACAGGGAAAAATATAATGATGGCCTTATATAGAACTGGTGGCTCACATAGCTGCTGTCATAATGCAAACACAGTAGCCTCATGATCACATCCATCAACTCAGTTGTGTTAGTGTGTGTGTGTGTTTACAGTTCAACTAGGATGACAACATTTACATATTAGAAAGGAAATGCTGATACACTTTACATATTTCTTTAACAGTAATTCTTTACAAATAATAATGCCATCTGGTGTAACTAGAATGTCAGTGTAAATTAGCTACTCAATGTATGTGCTTAATAAATGTTATATATTGTTTACAACAAACAAACAAAGAAAACTCAAGTCATCTATTGTGATGTGTCTATATATAAAGGTTTGGTTAACAAATACAAATAAAGCCATGAGTAATCCAAACAAATAAATGAGTAGCTGCAAGGTAATACTTTGTATTTCAACTGTTTCACAAGTATGCACCATCAACTCAGTTGTGTTAGTGTGTGTGTGTGTTTACAGTTCAACTAGGACGACAACATTTACATATTAGAAAGGAAATGCTGATACACTTTACATATTTCTTTAACAGTAATTCTTTACAAATAATAATGCCATCTGGTGTAACTAGAATGTCAGTGTAAATTAGCTACTCAATGTATGTGCTTAATAAATGTTATATATTGTTTACAACAAACAAACAAAGAAAACTCAAGTCATATATTGTGATGTGTCTATATATAAAGGTTTGGTTAACAAATACAAATAAAGCCATGAGTAATCCAAACAAATAAATGAGTAGCTGCAAGGTAATACTTTGTATTTCAACTGTTTCACAAGTATGCACAAGCTAACTTAGTATTGCAGTCATCAGTCCTCCTAAAGCTGTATTTATTTTCTGAAGGGATCAGATTAGAACCGTCAAATTAACACATGGCCTTTAATTCGATTAGGAAAAGAGGCTGAATAGATGCACTTGTTTTTGTATGCTGGTTTGCATGTTGTACTTCCACTTTCACGTGCATGCAGGCTACTTTGCATGATGATCTGGGAGGGGGGATGACTGTCTTTATATTAATTCTACACAGAGGTGGAAAGCCTATTTACTCATTTCAGTTCTATTGGTGTACTATATTCAGTATTCATAATTTTTCCTAACTTTTTTATTTATTTTTTGAAAGAATTTCAAAATGTCAGATACCCCCAAAATAGTACACTTATATCTAAAATGGAAGGCAATGCAAATATGCATAAACGGTTCGATGAGGCAGTACATGAACAAACGCCGTTTTTCTTTCGTTGATCTTTATTAATAGTTTTTAAAAGTGTGAAACAGTGACAGTTGGAGATATTGTAGCACTCACATCCGCTGGGTGTCTCTCACGAGTGGGCTCGTGAGCGCTGTTTATATGAGCGCGCACACGACGCGCGCATAGCTCGAGAGAGAAACAACAGCAGGATGGCGAGCCAGGACACAACACAGAGTTCCTCACGTCCAAGACGAACAAAATCACCATGCGTCGGAATTATGCGCCTTTTATTTATTGCATTTATTCACATGGCACAGGCAGACAAACAAGGTAAGTTCCCGAATCGTGTTATGTGGTGTAATAGGCTGTTTTGGTGAGTGTATTTTGGTTGTGTGGGTGAGCCGCGGCTTCACTGCAAGCTAATGACTATTAGCATCGAGCCTTAGCGCGTCAGAGAACAAAATAAATATTTAGTCAAGCCTCATCCACAATAATAAATTCACATCTCTGAATAGGTTATGTAATTAGGGTCTGCTCTTATTATTTTAATTTACTTGAACTATAGCTTGCCGATTGTTAGCGTTCAGAGACAATAGTTTCGTTTGAGTTTTAAAGCTAACAGGCTTAGTCATATTACATTAGCTTACACACTCATCCTTTCTGAGATGACTCTCACTCTCAAAACAGAACGGCAGACAGTGTGTTACTGATATTAAACCTATACCTACCATCTACATACTATCTACCTTTATTGTATCAGCTTTAGTGTAAATGTTTACTCTCCTTTTATATGTTGCTCGTGCCTTTAGGCTGTTTTGGCTAATATGGGGGTTTGTATGGATCGTCTAAATTGTACGTTATTAATACTTTCATGAGGTTTTAGACCTCTTTTTAAAATCATGTTGTCTGTGTGTATCAATGGAAGGCTAAAAGTAAAGTGTTTATGTGAGAGATTTGTTTCTGCGGCCCAGTCTGTCAGTGACATGTCAACTAGGCAAATAGGGGAGGGAGGAGGTCATAACATACTGCAAGTTCATGCAAGTATTTTTTTTTTTTTTTTACAGTGATAAATACTGTTGTCTTGTATGTTCAAGGTGTGTTGGTTTAGCAGACAACTTTGAATCGAAATGAATTATCTGTAGACATGCCACTGGTACAAAATATAAAAGTCTTATCAAAAGTGCAGCAATAGTTGCTTTTGCTGGTGTTAAATACTAATCATCCCCTTTGACAGGGCAGATAACCTGGTAAATACCAGAGCTGCAACTTGCTATTTATATTTACTTGTGTATGGACCTAAAGAGAAAGATATGCAAACCTTATTTTGAGCATGTTAAGTAAATTAGTCTTGGCAGTATTTGCAGTAGTTTTGTCCATTGAGCAGATGATTGGATGTTCTATGGGAGGCACATGAGAGTTGTGAAGTGTTCCTGCATTCATTTACTGTTACAACCCAGTTATTGAGTGAAGTTACCCATTGTACACATGGAGTGTTTTTCTAAATGCACTTTAAACTACCATAAAACCATGTGAAGAGTCTGTACTTCTATCCCTCACAGCCACCTTGTCATTCCCTCAAAAAAGAAAGATGGCGCTACTATGAATAAGGTCACCATTGACACTTGTGGCAAAAAGTAATGGGAGTATAAACGTGCTTGCTTCCCTTCTGTCTGAGCAGTGTTTATTTGCAAAATGCCTTTTAACAGGTCTCATATAGTCAATAGACTTGGTGCTAATGCAAACCAAATTATCCAATATCCTTAAAAAAAAAATATTTAATTTTGAAATGTTGCATTAGATCACACTACTTAACCATTTTGTAAATCAATTAAAATCCATTAGATGTTGATTATTGATTATCTTTATGACAACTAGGGCTGTTTTGGTGGCAAAGTTTTACCACCGGTGGGCAGGTGAGGGGTGCATGCAAATTGCTTGTTTATTGTGGATCAATCTTTTACAAGTGTGTCATTGAACATAGAATAGAAATTAAACAATTTATAAACTCACAAAATGCCCATAATACAAAGCAAAACAAGTTTTTGCATTGGCTGTTATTGCACTTCTAGCTTTATGCATCGGTATATTGATGAACTCAAATATACAACAAGACTAAATATCATTAAACATCTGGACAATAAATAAATAGTTCAGGCCTATCTTGGCTGAAAGCTTTTCAATTGTCAGATGTTTTAAATAACACACATCATGAGGATTAATAAACAATTCTACTTAAAACATACTTTTTACAAAACTATGACGTTAAATAACACTGCAAGTATCACCAATGCACTATGGGTGTAACGATCAAGTGATCTGGATTGATGCATTGGTCAAATAACCAACTGTGTGATGTCGTAGATGCACCGTGAAAACCTCAATGTATATTTTAGTAAGATACCCTTTTTTAAAAACTCTAATGCAAGCCACATCTGTACACATTACTGTCATGCAATGCAGCAAACATATGATATTCATCTTGCTTTATAAGCACTAATTATGCTTCTTGTGTGGGACACTGATGTGCGCTGAGTAATCGAAACCTGAAGTTCCGCTTTGCTCTTTCCTTGCTCGCATGTCAACAGGGCTTCCCTCAAAATGTGTGCTTTGTGACAGGGTAGCAGAGTGGCTCACATGCATGATTAAATCGGGCTTCCTTGGATATCGTGACGCATGTGACCCATTTGAATTTTACGTGAGAATTTTCTAGATTAGAGCGCTATGGAGCAATTCACCCATTTCAAATGGCTAGACAACCCAGAAATTCTGAACAGAACTGACAAGGCAAAGAGAAAACACCTGCCCTGCACAAACATCAATTACAAGATTCTTCACATCAACACCCTTACTAACATTTGTCACAGTAAACCATAACAGAAATTTTCAGTAGAACTGTGGAAGTTGTAGTACTCAATTCGGTTACATGTACACTTCAAGTCTGATATTTTGATGCAAATATGCTTTTTGTCCCACTGTTTACGTTCACTTTAGACCAAACCGACTGCGTTTACATTTATGGCTCACCAAGATGGGCATTGGCGGAATTATAAAGTGTATTTGACCTTTTAGGCGCATACACACATTAGCGCACAAACATTAGCTGCCTGTCAATCAAACTGCATGCAGCTACAGATGTGAGGAAATAAAGTCTATCTTTTATATTTCATTTAGATCAATCAACCAGTGGTGCTCTTGCTATCACGATCAATGTAATGAAACCCCTGTTCTAGATGTAGAACATAGGCTAAGTATAGAAACTAGAAAATTACTCAAAAGTTTATCATCGATATCGAGGACTTATTTATTTATTCAGATAAACATCAAGATTGTTTTATTGCCCAGCCCTATTGATAAAATTGCCTTAATCTCTCACATCAACCCAATAATCTCAGTGATAGCTTAATTTTAGGCTACATTAGAGACTCTAGTAATCTAGTAAGCAGAAATATGAAATTTACCTCGATATGTTTCTTCAAATTAGAGGCAGGATTAATGCTGATATCTGGTTTGACATGACATGATCATGCTTTTGGCCTTTTTCACTGTGAAAAACCCTTTCAGGTGCGGCCGTGATGTTCAGGTGTTGAAAATGTGTTTGAGGCATCCTCCACATCCATAACAGTTGGCACCAGATCTACAGCTGCCATTCAAGTTGTGTGTGTGATTTGATTTGATTTGATGGGAGTCACAAGACTCTCTCTAGCTAATCATGTTGATAGATGAAAATAAAATCTGGACAGGGAAGTAGCGAACACAGACTGTGTGAAAATAGCGCAATAAAAGTACAGTTACAGCACTTAAAATGTACTCAAGTAGAAGTAAAATTATAATTTTTCAGTAACATAAGTATTTTTAATTCGTTACTTTACACCCCTGGCCATCACGTAAATGTCCGTCAACAACAACAGGTTGAAAATGACTTGTAGCCTACAGATTTAAGAACTAAAGTAAATTGTAAATGTAAAGTAGGGCTGGGCGATATGGCCAAAATCGTTATCACGATAATATTTTTCATATTGTTCGATATTTATTACGATATACATTTACACATTGCACTTTTTTTTATTTCAAAGTTGATGGAAGAAAAGAAGAAAATATAAGTTCTAACATCGCTGTTGTTCTGTTGCGCTCTTCACTAGAGTTGATGAGAGAGAGCAAGCGTTGTCATGAAGTCTTGCGGTGTGGATGGAATCAATCCGGTGTCCGACGTAACCTAATTGTTAGCAAGGCAGCTAGCATTAGCAAGTTCATCCAGTCTGACACTACGTTACCACTGTCGTGTTGTGAGCGAAGCTGAGAGCATTTTCAATTCATTCCTATGAAAGCCGAGCATCATGCTCGCAAGGTGGATCGTAGGATTGGCAGCGGTGTGGAGCAAGCTCTCTCCTAGCGATGTGAGCGCCTTTGATCGGATTTCGTCCGCCCCAGTGGAAACGCAGCCTGAGAAAGCCGAACTGCTTGTGTTTTAGCGACACGCAGTAAATATCGAAAATTCCTCAAAAGCTTATCGTGGATTTTCTTTATCGTGATATATATCAATGTTACAGCCTTATTCCAAAATTGATTCAATTTATTATTTTCCTCACAATTCTACAAACAATACCCCATAATGACAACATGAAAGAAGTTTGTTTTGAAATCTTTGCAAATTTATTACAAATAAAAAACAAAAAAAAAAATCACATGTACATAAGTATTCACAGCCTTTGCTCATTACTTTTTGAAGTGACTTTGAAACCAATTACAGCCTCAAGTCTTTTTGTGTATGATGCTACAACTTTGGCACACCTATTTTTGGGCAGTGTCTCCCATTCTTCTTTGCAGGACCTCTCAAGCTCCATCAGGTTGGATGGGGAGCATTGGTGCACAGCCATTTTCAGATCTCTCCAGAGATGTTCAAGTCTGGGCTCTGGCTGGGCCACTCAAGGACATTCACAGAGTTGTCCCATAGCTACTCCTTTGTTATCTTGGCTGTGTGCTTAGGGTCATTGTCCTGTTAGAAGATGAAACTTCACCCCAGTCTGAGGTCCAGAGTTCTCTGGAGCAGGTTTTAATCAAGGATGTCTCTGTACATTGCTGCATTCATCTTTCCCTCGATCCTGACTAGTCTCCCAGTTCCTGCCGCTGTAAAACATCCCCACAGCATGATGCTGCCACCACCATGCTTCACTGTAGGGATGGTATTGGCCAGGTGATGAGCGGTGCCTGGTTTCGTCCAGACATGAAGCTTGCCATTCAGGCCAATGTGTTCAATCTTTGTTTCATCAGACCAGAGAATTTTGTTTCTAATGGTCTGAGAGTCCTTCAGGTGCCTTTAGGCAAACTCCAGGCAGGCTGTCATGTGCTATTTACTGAGGAGTGGCTTCCATCTGGCTACTCTACCATACAGGCCTGAATGGTGGTGTGCTGCAGAGATGGTTGTTCTTCTGGAAGGTTCTCCTCTCTCCACAGAGAAATGCTAGAGCTCTGACAGAGTGATCATCAGGTTCTTGGTCACCTCCATGACTAAGGCCCTTCTCCCTCGATCGCTCAGTTTGGCCGGTAGGCCAGCTCTTGGAAGAGTCCTGGTGGTTCCAAACTTCCATTTACAGATGATGGAGGCCACTGTGCTCATTGGGACCTTCAATGCTGCAGACGTATTTCTGTACCCTTCCCCAGATCTGTTCCTCGATACAATCCTGTCTCTGAGGTCTACAGACAATTCCTTGGACTTCATGGCTTGGTTTGTGCTCTGACATGCACTGTTAACTGTGGGACTTTATATAGACAGGTGTGTGCCTTTCCAAATCATGTCCAATCAACTGAATTTACCACAGGTGGACTCCAATCAAGTTGTAGAAATATCTCAAGGATGATCATTGGAAACAGGATGCTCCTGAGCTCAATTTTGAGTGTCATGGCAAATGCTGTGAATACTTGTGTACATGTGATTTTTATTTATTTTATTTTATTTATTTATTTTTTTTCATTTTTATTTTGAATAAATTTGCTAAGATTTCAAAAAATTTGAGGAAAATAATGAATTTAATCCATTTTGGAATAAGTCTGTAACATAACAAAATGTGGAAAAAGTGAAGCGCTGTGAATACTTTCCGGATGCACTGTATCTAGGAGCTTTATACAGTTTTATACAGTGCATGCCATTGAAGAGACTGCACGTTTATGCACACAGCCTCATTTTCATTCCCCTCAACTCATATTTGGCACTGCTGTGAATTAGGTCTATTGAGAATTTACTTGTTGTAAATATGTCTTGCTAGCCATGCAAAAGTATTTTTGCTGTATTGTTGTTGTCTCTAGAAAAAATATTTTGCTGTTTTCCCCTGCATATTTGTAGCAAACAGCACATAACTTTGTGTTACTCATTAGCATTGTGCATTAGACAGTCTCTCTAAAATACCATCTGTCACAAAAATGTTGAGACCTATTGTGATTTTGTTCCTTATATTTTCATTGGTGGGGCAACAATTTCTCACAAGAGTTCTGGAGTGATGACAATAAAAAGAACTTTGGCTTGCTAGCTTAATGCCTAAGGGTAATTTTTTTCCACTGAGGTAAAAGTTGTTTGCATACACACAAGTCACTTTTCTTTGGTACACTGTTTTTATCTGTGTGATTTGATTAGCTAATAGTAGCGAGGGTCAAACTGTGATCATTATATTCCAATTTTAAAACAAGTTGCAGTTTCTTAAATGCTAGCTGGCCAGTAAATTTTGGCTTATATTCTTACATTTGGTGCTTGTCTATTGTTCATTTTAGACCCTGTACATCAGTGAGCGTGTTGACATGCACAGTCTTACTCAACTTAAGGCCCAGATATACTTCATACGAAATTGAAGATCGAAAGGGTATGAAGTCATTTAAAAAAAATTTTTACCCCAAATTTTTTTGCATTTGTTTTGGTGGTTCTGAACAGCTCGTCTGTGTAAGAAAACTGCTAAACACCTTCTTGCTGCCATTGGTTCACATCATCGGTAGGTGTGACCTGAAGCTCCACCTACTCCACTGGTTTATGTTTTTCAGTTAGTATTCAACAACTCAAATGGCACTTTTCCACTACACATTACGGTTCGACTCTACTCGCTTTACTTTTCGGAGTTTGCTTTTCCACTGCTGTTTAGTGCTGCCTCAATTTGGGTGGGATTATAGGCTGATTGTCATAGTTACGCTGCCTCTACTGCCGTATTGTTTTTGTGACAAAACAATAAACAACAACACGACCGCAAGCTTTTAGCTACTAACTCATTGTGTTGCATAAAGCAGTTGTTGCAAGGTGAATTTACACAAGTGTAACAGTTAAATTGTCCTGGTTGTTTTAGACGCAAGCTTTCCAGTAGCTGGCCAACGAAATAAAGTGAAGCTTTCAAGCAGAGTATAGAGCTAACGTACCATCCTCCATCGTCGACTCCAGCCATGGCCGAGTCCAGGGCACTCTCCCTCCCATTGCTCACTGGTCTAGATAGTGTCCAATTGGTCGAACCACTTCCACTTTTCATTGATGTTTAAAAAAAAAAAAAAAAAAAAAAATTTTTACTTTTTCCTACACTGTTGGTAGGTCTGGTGGTAGCTGTGTCTCAGTTGTGCGGCCAACAGCTGATACACTTCTTGAAAGACATTTTCATTTTTTTTCCTCGCTAACAAGAGGAACATCTGCACCTCATTTATTGACCATGGCGTGGTTTTGCGCACAGCCATTTCTTTTTACAATTCGAAAGTCACGTGAACAAATGATACTGCTATCGCTAAATTTAAAACTAGCGGATCTGTGTCGAAAATCCAGTAACTCTGGTAGTGACTATTCTCTCTGACCAATCAGTGATATGCAGGGTTTTGACGTAACATTTAGTATCGGCTCGGCTCGCTTGGAACCTCGACTGAGGTGATACTAAAAACAGTACCAGGCACTATCCACAGTGGAATACCCCCAAAAAGCAAGCAGAGTCGAGTTGTACCGTGCAGTGGAAAAGCCACAAAATACTAAAGTGCCCATTCACTCATGTGCCATATTCAGCAAAAGCCATTCACACATCTGCCCAAAAGAGATGCCTTTCTTATCATGATTCTTTTGTCTGTAATTTTTCCCATTTTTACACTTATACACCCATCTTAGCAGTTGTATCAGTGTCATCATATATTACAATAACAGAGTATTATCGGCGAATATTATGGCCACATAGATCGTGTTAGTATATAAGTGTCATGAATTCAGAATCAAAACACAAATGAAACATATTTTCTACTGCATATATATTTCTTCAAATAATCATTGAGTGGTTAAAACAAAAAAAATTCTGACCACATGTGAATTCTACTCATAGAATAAGGCATAAATACATTAACACATTTTAATGTCTTGTTATTTCTGGTTTTACTGCGCATCCTCATATTTAAATAAACTTCTAAGCGCCTCCGTTTAGATGCAAACAGTATACCATTGCTCAGCGCTTTTTATAACTTTTTTTTTTTTTACCCCTAAATAAAGAACGAAGAAGAATTTCTCCGGAAGTATATCGGGGCTCTCTGCTTAAGCTGAGATAATCATCAGTAGAAAATACGTTTTTCCGATTTTTCAGCTCACTTTTCATTCACACATTTATTTTTTGGAACCCATTCAACTTAAATATTATTAGAATTGTAAACAAATAATAATATATTATAATAGTTATAGTATCTCAATCGTGCACCTTTAACTTTTAAATCCTCACGCTTTTATTTTGACATTCTAAACTCTCCAGGAAGTCCTATAAGTGTGTCTGATTGTAGGCAAGCTCACAGTAGTTAAATTCGCTTCTTATTAAAATTCTGGTAAAAAAAAAAAAAAAAAAAAAAGCACCTAAACCATTCTAAAGTGAACCGCATTTTTGAGCCTCTACATCTGAGATGTTGTTCGTGAGTAGCGCTCAAATATTACGCACCGTGTGAAGTCTAAAAATAGCCGCTAGTGTGTGTGTGTGTGTGTAAACAGAGCAGCGCCATTCACTGATGCGCTGGAGCTGCGCGTGCATTTTATATTTACTAGGGGTGTGGCGATATCTCGCAATATTACATCGCATATTTATTATGAGTCTATTTCTGTCTAATTACTAGCTAATACAGTTAGTGTTACTATAGTAAATATATGGTAATTCTTTATGGGTGCTGATGTGTGAAAAGTATTGTTTATATCTGCGTTCCTGTTCATCTTGTCAGTAGTCTACTGTTTTGAATGTTGGCCGTTTAATGTGGTTTTAAACTACTCACTGAGTGTTTTCATAGAGGATTGCACCTGAGTATTATGTGCCGTATTCAGATGTTTTCTGCAACTCGTGCCAAGCTTCACTGGTTCTCGCAGGTAGCACTGTAATGATCAGTGCTGTGTGTCGAGAGCTCGAGACCGGTTCTGTGAGTAAACGCACCTTTTCCGTGCTCTCGCTGTGCTTGTCACTGGTTCTTGCAGCGCTGTAATTATTCACTCAGAGTAAACACACTTGTTCTGTGATTGCGAACAATCCAGTGAGCCGTGTCCAGTGAGCCGTGTCCAGTGAGCCGTGCTAATAATTGGTCTGGGTAGGGTATAGCGCTGTTTTGTTCCGAGTTTGAAATTGCTTTTATAGAAAACAACAGTGCATAAAAGGAGAGAAAGAGGGATAGTTGGCCATCATTGTAATTTTTTACAAAGTTTTCCCCGCCGGTGCGACTAAGTTCGCGAAATGTGACTACTTAGTCACAGTCTGGAACCCTGTTATGACATGCTATGACAAAAGTTCAGTGATGGTATATTCACAAAGTGCAAAACTGTAGTTGGAGACAGAATATGTGTTCACAGGGCAGCAAATTTGGAAATAAGATGTTTTGATATTAGAGTTTGATGTAAAAGTAGCCTACATCTCCCACTTCCAAGAGCTTAGCTTATCTGCTCAGCAGATGCCTGGAGTCATTGTTCAAAGGAATTGTTGATAGAGAGATGCTTGATTGCTGTTGCATAATTCTTTGAGTCTGGTCGTGTGTGTAAGAGCACATAGTGTTCTAGCTTTCAAGGCCTAGATCTTACTCAATGCAGTGAGAAGCTTTTCAGTTGAGCCTGAATTCTTTGAATGTGAAATGGTTATGTGATTGATTTGCTGGCTTCAGTTTCTTTCCAATGTATATCAATAGGGCTGGGCAGTAGCATGATGTAATCTGATATTGACGATATCTGACAAATGTGATATACCGATGCTGATCGACAATATCATGAAATGACAAAATCATGGAGCTGAGAAGTCACCAACACTATTAAGTAGTAGCCCAATATCTGTCATGCACCAAGATAATTATTAAAAATATTAAAACATGTATATTAGAGCTTAAAGTAGCCAGTTGTGTCCATTTTCACTGCTGTGAAACAAGGGCTGCTTGATTATGGCAAAAATCATAATCAAGATTATTTTAGTCAATATTGAGATAATTATTTAACATGATTACTCTTTGACTTTGGAAACATTAATTTATTGAACTTTAAAAAAAAAACTTGGCTTTTTAACTGTGGATTTCCTTGAACTTGACATGCAAACTGCACTGGGTAGGGGAGGAGGCTATTGCCATGTTATATATGGTAGTCAAATAAAGAAAAGCCTCAATCGCCATCATTTACAGCAGGGGTGCACACACTTCTATGGAATGATATCTCATTTTTCATCATGTTATTGCAGCAAGATCTACCATGTACAATAAAGGCTACACATTATCACAATACCAACATTTCAGAAGTCGTTGTGAAATTTGACAATTCTCTATACCAGTTTCAAAAACACAACAAATAATAACACTAATATGTTAATTATGGAAGAATGTTTAAGTAATTATTCAAGACTAATGAGCGGTCAGTAATAAAATAACAATCAAAAACGGTAATGAATGGAAATAGATGAAAAATAATAGAACAAAAAAAAAATTAAGAAAATTCAGTGCTTTTTGTAACAGCAAAAAAAGTTTAAATTTTTTAACAGCATGAAGTGCTGTTAACAGAATGAAATGTAACAAAACTACTACTGCTCTTTACTGTGTGAGTATAATACATTTAATACTTTTTAAAGCTACTAAAGTTACCCAGTCAATAAGACTAAAGTCACCCAGTCTTTCACGTGCCCCTTCAAAAATCCACTTTTCCTGGACAAGTGTTGCCCTGATTAAATATTGTATTCAACATTCTCCAGTAACAATAGTTTCTTCTGCAGTATAGTTTCTAAAGAAAATGTATATCCCTTTTAAAGGAGTAGATATTCGATTAGATATTATTTTGGAAAATAAGCCAAAAAAGACTAATCAAAAACACATTTTGTTCCAGTGTATAATAGGATGCACCGATCTGATACCTGGATCTTTTACACGGATTGGGTATTGGTCCGACTAGCCCGATCCAAATTCGATACTTTGTTAGTCATGTTCATTACTGTCAAGCTCCAAAAATGACATAAAAGAACCATAAAACACCATTTAAAGCAGTTCATGTGACTCGCGCATTTTATTCAAAGCCACTAGAAGACATGCGATAACTCTGTGAATCACACAAGACTGTGTTTAAGTAAATATATAGTATGCGCAGCACCAGTGTGTTAGTGAATGGTGCTGCTCTGTTTACACAAACTCATGCACAGGCTGGTGATGCACTCACGGCTATTATTAGCCTTCACAGCGGTGTGCAATATTTGAGTGCTACTCAAGAACAGCATCTCATTTGTAGATGCTTAATAGTTCGGTTAACTTATAAAATGCATTTAGAAAGGCACCGGAGGTGCATTTTACCAGAATTTGAATAAGAAGTTAATTAAACTGCTGTGAACATGCCTACAAACAGACACATACAGGACTTCCTGGAGAGTTTAGAATGTCAAAATAAAAGTGTGAGCGTTTAAAAAGTGCACAATTTAAATATATTACTGTTGTATTTAAAATTAGAATTAAGTCAATAATAATAATAATAATATTTATAACGGTTTATTATAATCATCATTAGTATTTGTTTACAATTTATGACAATAAAAAATAACTGTGTGAATGAAAATTTGACTAATGTCTTACAACTAAATTGAACAAAAAAAGAGATCTGAATCCCTTAAAGTCCAGATGCAAGTTGAAATTTATTTTTAAATAAAAAAAAATAGTTTTTTTTCTATTGAAGACTGGAATTACTGTTAATTTTGCTGCTACATTATCCAGTATACTAGTTAATAATAAAGTGCTTCTTAATAAGCTATACATTTATATGAATTAATGTGTAGTTAGAGGTTTGTGTTTCTTTACATATTAAAGAGCACACCCAATTAGTTCCACACAATAATGTAAAGATATTCTAAAAAAACAACCCTGGTATCGGTATCGGCCGATACTGAGATTTCCGATATCGGAATCGGATCGGAAGAGAAAAAGTGGTATCGATGCCTAGTGTATAATGGGCTAAGACCACACTCACATTTATGATCACTTCAATCTTTACCTCTCAAATTTTCTCTTCATAATAGAGCTGCCTATCGCCGATATTTATTTTTTTTCTCCATAATACATATGTTATGATTCACTTTGTCGCCAGCCATCACGTTATAATCTAGCTACAGCAAACGTGCGAGTGACTAGCATCACCACGCCAGAGTGTGCATCAGCTGGGATAACATTCAGTCTCTTCCCCGGTCACTTCACGCAACTCATAGTCACACCGTTACTGCTGCACACTGGAACCTTCTGAAGGTTCCAAAATGCAACAAAATATTTTGTTTAGTTTTTAATTTTTTTTTTTTTTTTTTAAATGTTTAACGAATATGCAAATTGAGTATATCATATACTATATCACTAAGAAAGAAAGATAAATAACCATATAAAAGACATTTAAGTATTAAGTAAAGCATTTTTAATAGTTTGTATTTATAACAACACAAGAAATAATTAATGCATTTCATAATGCAATAGTTATGAGAATTGACTTAATAAATCCACAGGTTTGTAGTAATAAGCTAAAAGTTAAATAGTAGTGATATTATTTATATAAAAATCATAAACATTTAACATGAACTATATTTTAACATTATAACCATAAGTAAGATTAATAAACAAGTAACAACTAAGTAAAAAAACTAAACAAAAACCAATAACCTAAGAAAAGCTGTTAAACAACTGTGGCAGATAGAGAATCATATTGTTGCCACTGATCTGACAAACTGAGTGAAGTCTTTTGGATTCAACAAATTAAACAACAGCACTTCAGCCACCTCCATGTCATCAGTTTGATGCCAACCCTCTGCACTCTCTGAGGTTTCTGGACACCATATGAAAGTTCAGGCTGAAGATAGATGTGTTGATCCTTGAAAGTAAGTGAAACAATTAATAGACCTGCTGTCAGTATGCAGAGTAATTATAAACAAAGAAATTTGTATAACTCTAAATTACATCTTAAAACTTGCATGAATAGAAGTGTTGTTGTAGTAATGCCGCACTCCAGAGCCACTGCAAACAGAAATGAGCCATTATTTAGTATCATAAAAACCATGATGCAATGCAAAATAATGAGAAATAATAGAAAAGTATGTATCTTTTATGACATTGTCATTGTTTTGAAGTCAAACGTCTCCTTTGACTTCCACTTGTCATGGCTCTGATTATGTTGATGTCCAGAATTTCAGAAGGGCTCTGAGTTAGGTGAAGGCCTTTGCTAAGGGTGCTCCAATCAGGATTTTTGGGGCCAATCACTGATCACAGGAAGCAGTATTGGCTGATATGATTACAGGGTCTATTTGAAGCCTTCTATTTATCATGTGTCATTATTTCTTTAACTATTCTTAACAATGTATATTAAGTATGAAGAGATGATAAAGTATGAATATCAACTGTTTAATTATTGGCACACTCTCTTAGAGATGCAATGTAAACATAGCACCCTATGCTTGGTTATTGAGAACAGATTAGATCTTAACAAATATAGCTTTCCTGTGGAATATATTACAAAAACAGTACAAACAGTGTCTTTATAAATTTACTTCAACTTTAGACTATAAAAACTGCAACAAAAAATGCTATAGCCAAAATATTGTTTCAAGTCAGTCAGCCCTCAAATTTCTCTGCATATAGGAGATAAAGGACCATGGGCAATAAAGTGCAAAAAAAAAAAAGTGTGGTGAGCGGGGTAGAGAAAGAGAGAAGGGGATAGAAATTAGAAGATTCATATCTCCCAAAGCTAGCTTAATGGCAGATTTTTCTTGATAAATATAAGCATCTCCGCAGTTTTGGCAGACAGCTTGTTCCTTTTCTACAATATTCCCTGCTGTGCTAAAAAGTTGTGGGAAAACAGCTTTTACTGTCCTGCCAAAAAACAAGTGGCTGTCCGCTCCATGGCATAACTGGCTTCGATAGGTAGAGGTTCATCTGTGATGATGTTGAGCTGCTGATGTCACCACCACCATGTTTCCTATCTTCATCAAACAACTCGGCATACATAGCATGCAAAGAACCAGTTTGTGGTGCTTACTCTGGGGGCTCGGAGCCACTCGCTGCTAAACTCACCTCACCATTCTGCTGCTCCAGTCCAGTGCAAGGACATCAGAAAGCAGCCCACGTATCTGGGGCCTGAGTGCGTCTTGGAAATATCTGTCTTTTATACCTTTTTATTAACAAGAAAAACAAAACATTGATGAATTTATTGTAAAAGAACCAGAATCAGAAATACTTTTATTCCCAAGGGGAAATCAGGTGAAGTTACATTTGCTCCATTCTAGAAAATAAATATGTAAGAGAATAAAGAAATTATAAGAAAAAAGAGGAGAATAAGATTTTTTTGTATTATTTAATGCATTTCATAGGTTATGCTTGGCTCCTGTTTTGACTAGTCATAGTCTTGGCCTCATAGCATACTCCAAATTTGCATTTTTATTCTGTAGTCTTTTTAACTCTTCCAAATGCTTAAAAGTTTTCAATACTCATTTTCCTGCTTTCTCGCTTGCTCTTTAATTAGCTCTGACAGCGACACATCTGGACACACACACACACACACACACACACACACGTGATTGTGAATGAAGTTTTCTCACCTTGGATCGATCACTGTAGTGATGGTATATAGGCGCTCAGATTCAATGTCACTGAATCTGTTCTGGACCGCTTCAATAACTTGGCTTTCAAAGTTTTTACACCATGGTCAGTCTCTGCTATTTTCTCAAGAAGACGAGTTAAAGCTCTGATGGATGGTATAACATCTGCGGCCGATGCAGTTGTTCAGCTGATCTGTTGCGTGAGCTCTTCAAATGGGGTGAGTAGAGAAATCCTATTTTCCACCAATTTCCACTGGTTGCCAGTGAACATGGAAGGCAAGTCATAGTCAGCTCCATAAGCACACAGGGCACGTTTCTGTTCCAGCAGACTCTGTAGCATGTATACAGTACTGTTCCACCTGGTAGGTACATCTTGCTGTAGCCTCTTGATAGACTGGCCAAGTTATTTCTGAATACTATGAAGTTGGGAGTGTTTGAAATTATGCGTTTTCCAGAGGCTATTATATCAGCGATGCTGCATTGTGACAACTCCCTTTGCCACGGCAAGCTGGAGTATATGAGCCATGCACGGCTGGTTGGGTAGATCCGCATCACTCATGGCTTTGACCCTGCCTCAATCCCTAGATGGCCATGTTCATCCCAAGGGTAATCGGCAGGCCAAGAAAGCCCAAGGAGGCATGATGAAGCTCTGGAATGGACTGTGGGAACACAACTGGCCCTGAAATGCAATAGCGTGCTGTGATTTAGCCCGATAGTGGAAACGCGGCTATTGTCTCATGCAACAACATTTTGACCATAGGCTTGTGTGTTTGGTTCAAAGGATTCTGTCACTGGTGTGATTGTATGCTCAAGAGTTGGTTACAGGTTTCTTGTGTTGTTTTTGCCTGTTCAGCAACACCTGGCTCCCTCCCACTATCTGCAAAATCAGTGCCCGAATCAGAGAAGGGTCTGACACACATACGTTTGCACTCTGTTTAGGTGAGAATTATTATTTTTTTTTTTTTTATTCAGACTCAATTGTTTAAAGGAACAAAAGCCTTAAGGCCTATTCACACCAATTTCTTGACGAATTTACAAGAGGAACTACCAATGAAATGTCTATTCACACTGAGGACTAAGCGAATAAAATGAAAAACGGTGGCGTTCTACAAACATTTATTCTAGTTCATGTATCTTCAAGCATTCAGCTGTCAAATTTCAGATTAATATATTTAACGCAGTTAAGGCATTTATCTTCCTAATTTTTAGCATAACTCTAATTATGTTCTTTACATGTTTTTTAATACATTTTGAGCAATATAGGTTAGTGTTTTATGGCAGATTGAGATGAGGAAATGGCGCTATTGCATTCTTCCTGTGTCTACTATTTTCATATTTATGTTTGCGCTACAAGCATATTCCAAACAAACTCGAAACCAGCTTCTCTTTTAAAGCCTGGATAATATAACAAGGTACAGTGATATAAATGCACGTGGAATAATGTACATTAAGTAAAACAGATTTAGCCTTAAATATGGCAACATTCAAAATAAAATATAAGAATACACAGCATCATGGGATTTTTCTTTTTTTATATATATATATATATATATATATATATATATATATATTATAACAAAGTAACTAAAAGATGTCTTCAGCTTAATGCATTTAACTTAGTGCAGCTAGCATTTTTATAAAACTCACATATAAAAGCAACTTCTACTTATCTACTTAGAATGATTTAAAAGCTTATTTTAACTTTAATATTCGGGTACAAAATAAATCACACATTCTGTAGTTCTGAGTGGATGAATAGAAATCTTACAATGACTTACAAATGGTGTGACACTTGAACAGGCCCAAGTTGCCATTGTGACATACTGACAACCAGTAAAAACCATGAAATCATCACACACTGCAGAGATACATTAAAAAATAAGAAACATATATTCATAATAAGATTTAAAACCGCTCCAGTGAGAAATCATTAATATATATGGTCCGTTTACTGTCTTTTGAGATTTGCTGTAACACAAATCACTAATTATTAAGCAAATGCATGAAGACGCAGTGTCGTTATTGAAGGTTAAACAGTAATATTTATTATTAGTGGTATTGTGACCAACATGATGATTGTGACCAACATGAGTGACTGATGATTATATATTGAAAGCACCTGAAGAGTGCACTTCTTTGACACAGAGAGCACTTATGTTAAAGAGAGTAAAGCTAAAAAGAGCTCATGATTGCTCAAACAGTCTCTATCACTCAACACAATGTCTGATTGTCTCAAACTCCCATCGTGTATCATGTATTTACATGTCTATTTGTTGTTTAATTTGTTTTTAAACCTGTTAGCAGCCTCTATATCCTCTGCACTGTGCAGCGAGTCCGAATAACTACCGTAACGACTCTAGAAAATGGGCAAATTAATATTCACACACATGTAATTCTTACACATTTTTAAAAACAAACAGGCATATTCATCTAAATTACATCAAGTCTGAAAAGTTTAAATTCGTGAATGCTTAGAATTGCCAAAACTCACCCTCCATAGGCCATTCTGTCATGCTTCAAGGGGTGAGAAAGCACTTATTCATTAGAGGAGCCATGTATGTGTGATTGCCTGCATGCTGCAAAAAAGATCGGCCTTAAATCTAGGCATGATTGCCGAGCAAGTATTTAAGACTAATATCGGCCGATTTTGAATGGCGGCGATCGATCGGGACATCTCTATCTCCAGCACATGACTTACATTTTGCTGCTATTTTCTGTTTTGTAATGTATACATGTTATGAATTCAAAATCAGTCACAAATTTAAACTTTTTTTTTTAAGCTGTTTGTTTTTATTATATGCGAGTCAACTTTAAACTTGCGCAAGTTGAAAGGGAGCCAATCACATTGATTAAACTTGTGTTCAATATATCAACCAGCCGTAAAGTGCACTACAACATAGTTGATCTTATTTATTTTTATCTAATTTATTTTTATTTAGTATTTTTATTTTATTGAAATATGTATATATATACACATACACACACACATATATTTATTTATTTATTTATTTAATTATTTATTTATTTTTTATATTTTAGTTTTTATTTGTTTTTTAGTTGAATTATATTTAAAGTTAATGGAAATCCACTGTTAAAAGTATTTTTTATAAGTTCAGTAAATGATGTTTCAAAAGTCAATGAGTAATAGTGTTAAATAATCGTGATCAAAACACCAGGTATGTTATATAATATGAGGTATCAACATATTACTTAAATATACTAAAAAATAATGTTTACAGATTCTATATTATTTATTTAGTGTATATTTGCAGTGAATTCATAGATTCTTTGAGTGACACAGGTAAAAGAGCACAGCACCTGTGTTTACCAGTTGATTAGAACCACCAACACACTGGATTGTGCAGCTGCATCCATACGGGGGGGGGCATGAAAAAGCTCTTATCTAATTGTTCAGTTAGTTTTCATCACGGTATGAAGAAAGAAAATTGGACTGCTCTCTGTAAAAAAAACCTTCGGATTGTTTGATGATTTGTCTGAGCCTGTGTGAATTATGCCATGGGAATCCATTGTTCCTTCTTTAAAGCTAAACTTAATATCACTCAATGTTACTGATATGAAGTAACACGATGTGGTATGGAAAGTGATGCATGCTTTTTATAGCCTACCTCTGAAAGTGTAGCCTGTACGAGGAATATTTTTCTGCTGCATGAGTCTGACCTGCCCCTGTCATTATAAACTTCACTATAGTTACAGTACTGCAAACTAATAATAGCACTGCGAGTAGACTGACATGATGCTGAATGAGAACTCTGCTGTTCTGAGATGATTTTGCTTAACCCATCTGTTAATCTGTAAATGCAGCGAGCTGTCCCACAACTAGTGCGTCTACTCAAAAGGCTTCTGATTTTATGTTTTATGATGTCTGCTCACTGTTTTACATTGGTTTTAACTTTGTTACAGATGCTCTACTTGTGCAGTTAGTGTCATCAGTGGTTGTTTTCCTTGACCAGATGCATTCCTGTTGTGCTTTCCATTCTGATCTTTTCTGCCATAGCAAGTGTTTCTGGGAAGCCTTAGCAAATCTCTCACATTTGAAACTATACATTTTGTTCAACAGTCCTTCATCAAGAGCTCACTTGAGGCATATCCAGACAGAGAATGATCATAAAATAAATAATGATTCACTGTCTCTTTAGTCCTTTGTGTTGCCTAGGTAATTGTGTCCAAATCTGAAACACTCCCAGAGAGCCACTTGCACACACTGAGCTCAGATCATCAACCTGGATGGTTTTGTTTACTGATACCTTTTCTCTGTCTGTCTACAGCTTTCATACAGTCAGTCAACATCCTGGAGGTACTACACTTTGGGGAAGGAAGCCTCTTGCAGGTACCGGTAAGCCTTTCAAGAGTTGTTGTGATTACCATAGCATGCTGCTTACATTGCAGTATCCATGTCATAAGTTTCTCAGACAGTGTTTTTATGGGTCACCTAGGACTTCTCCAGTGTTCCTACAGAATTAAGCTCTTGCAGTATGGGGGAATCCCCCCACCCCTTTTTAATAATAATATAATTCTTAAAATAGTATAGTTAACATTTTTCTATATTATAGCTATAATATATATTGGTAAAATTTTAATGTTTACTTTTATTTAACTACAAAATAGGGCAAGGCGATATGCAAGAAATGTATTCACAATATTTGTATAAAAAAAAATATTGCTATATGCGAATACGTCACCGTCAACCTCCTGGCCGATAGATTAGTGAATATTCTTGCTTTATTGATTTTGCTATTGATTTTTTTGAAACGCAAACAACTTAAACCAAAGATGTTTCTAAATACAAATTGCACTTTAAAAATTGAAAAAGCAATATATCGTATATAACCACCCATCCATTTGCCGTCACACGAGTGTCCATCTACAACAGGTGTAAAATTACTAATACAAATTAAGATCTAAAGAAAATTCAAAATTTAAACCTAATAATATTAATATTAATTTTAATTTTAATTAGAACCACCAGAATGAACTAGTTAACACATGCAATTTAATTTTAGTTTAACAATTAATTTTTCTTAATCGTGATTAACACATTGATTGTTAATACAGCATAAACATTGGTGTGAAGGGCGGAACCTTTATGTGTCCACCCTGAGTCGTTACACTGACGCACATACCAAAATGGCACTTTTCCACTGCATGTTATGGTTCGACTTGCCTCAACTCTACTCGCTTTACTTTTCTGAGCATTTCTATTGCAGTTTAGTGCCACCTCAACGTGGATGGGATTATAGGCTGATTGTCATAGTTGCGCCGCCTCTACTGCTGTGACATCATCTTAAACACTACACAAACTGACCAAAACATAAGACGACCGCTAGCTGTTAGCTACTAGCTCATTGTGATGCATAAAGCAGTTGTTGCATGATGATACACAAGTGTAACAGTTAAATTGGTCTGGTTGTTTTAGAAGCAATCTTCCAGTAGCTGGTCAACTAAATAAAGTGAAGCTTTCAAGCAGAGTATAGAGTTAACATAACAAAACATACTATCCTCCATTGTGGATCAACACCAGTCCAGGGCACTCTCCCTCCCATTGCTCGCTGGTCTAGGTAGAGTCCATTTGGTCGAACCACTTCCACTTTTCCTTGATGGTTCTGTAGTCACTTTTACATTTTTTACAACAGCTGATACACTTCCTGAGAGACTTTTTCATTTCTCTCATCACTAACGAGTGGACCGTCTACACCTCGTTTATTGACCATGGTGTGGTTTTGCGCACAGCCATTTCTTTTTTCACAATTCGAAAGTCGCGTGAACAAATGATACTGTTATTGCTGTTGCTATATAGAAGAATCTCTTACAGCACTTCCCTGTCAGTGTTAAAATGGAGAAAGAATCTCTTAGTGGTATTTGATGTACAAAACAAGCCCAGATGGGACTTGTGATTTCAATTTAAGTATTTTTCAGCCTATGTAAGGTGCATTTTAATCACCACAGAAGCACACAAAATCTTAACGATTACCAAATACAGAATGAGACATTTTTGTCTACAAGCGCTTTTTGTGGCGAGTTCAAAGCGGAACGCAAATCATTGTGTAGGATGAGAGTTTAAAAGTTTTAATGCCCATTTACAATGAATATGCAACCAATCGGGAAACTAGTTCATTCAATTAGCCAAACTCACACTTAGATTTTGGGAAATGTTTTATGTTAATTGAATTTGGGATATTTTAGGTCATTTCTATCTTTGTACTGTTAAAGCTTTGCTTGGAAAATGTTAATAATGCATTTATTGTTATATATCTTTTTTTTTTTTTTTTTTTTCATGGAAGATGGAAATGCATGCATTTTGACTAGAAAAGGATATATAATGTCAAATTTCAGCACTTTCTGATTAAAATTTGTAATCAACTGACAGCACTAATTTTAAATAAATATTAGGTGCAAGGTGAACTTGTTTAGGTTGTATACGCATGTATAGGCTATATAAAGTGAACCTGCAAAGTTGTTCGCACTGCATGGTATGCACAAACTGCTCTGTGAGAAATCTAACTAAACTTCGAGCACGTCGTGAGATTGTCTGAGGTCATTTGCCGCATTCTCATATACAACACTATTCTTGCAAACAGTTTTCAGTTGACTGAAAGAGAAAAGAATGAGAACTCTTTACATGCATGTGTTCCAAGAGAAACGTTCCCGCTGCAAGCCTCTGAACAAATGTGCATCAGCGATGTGCAATGACTGCTTTTCTTTTGTAATTTCTTGAAAATGTAATGTAGTGTGTTTCTTCAACAGTGTGTCTTTTGTGTCTAACAGCATTTATTGTCATGAGACATCTTACAGTTAGCCCGCAACAGTGGCAGGTAGATGAGCAAAATTATCTGCCAAGGTGATTTGCCAGCTCCATGGTTTTGTAATTTCCCGATATTGTCATTCATCATCTGTCAATGAGTGTCGCAGTCAGCATCAGGATATTTGTCAGATATTTTCAAATCAGATTACATCGCTCTATTGCCCAGCAATATTGCAAAAGTAGATCTTTAACAAGCTACACGTTATCAATATAACATTGAAGAACACTGATTCAGTGAGTTCATTCAGTAGAGTCATTAGACTGTACACTTTGTGATGTGACATGGCTCACTTTTCATTGTTTTTTGGAATCCTTTAACTTGAATATTATATAATTGTAATATAATTCTGATTATTATTTATTATTATTACTACAAATATTAATAATAGCTATTACTACATTACAAAATTACAGATTTTTTTTTATTGATTTATTGTAATAATTATTTCATATTGTTTTTGTACAATAATATTTCTGTTATAAATGTTTTGCTTGTACACGGCATTGCTGTGGGATTAGGCTAAACCCTCAAACCTTTATTTTGGCAGAACTGAAGGACGACCATTCTGTATGAAGTTACGTTAACAACAGGCTTTAAGCGGAGCATTCCAAATATGGTGAAAAGTTTTCATCTCCTCTTCTGTCCACAAACCCTGGTTTCATTGGATATTTAAGATTTGTTTAACTTGCAGAGGCCAATTAAAATGAATTTAGAGCGCTGTAAATATATCATGCTTCGTGAACCATACCAAACCTTATCTAATGCCGCACATTAGGGCTGATATTATCGACAACAACAAAAATTTAGATTGTTGAACAGTCATTTGATCTCATTTAACGTAACATGAGATCATATAAAGTTCTATTGATGATGCGTGTGAGGAAGAGGAGAGGAAGAAAACACAGCTCACATTCCAGATGCACTCCAAACTTTCCAAACAGCTCAAGTTGATGTAGATGGCAAAGTATGAGGATATTATAGAAAAATACAAAAAAAGTCAATACAGAAGCAGTCTGTACATAAAAAAGAGGAGCTGGTGATCCAATTTACAGATATTTGCATTGTTTACATTTGTATAGAGTGCTAAAATGGCACTCTGTGTTTTTAAGAGTTCAACGAGTATCTCACTTTAAGCTGGGCAATATATTGAATATTCATGATAGAATCGCAATTATTTTGCTGACGATATAGAATTAAGCAATATCGTCATGATTTGAATGTGCATCGATAGCATTCTAATTTCACGAGCATTCAGGTCTTCACAATTAGTCAAAATAACATATGTGGTTATTAATCTGCAGAAGGCTGCGATTTAAAGACAGATAAACATGGTTTGTGTGCGCTTCAGAATTAAAGGGTGATTCGCTGATCTGTGCATGCACAGGTTTTCGGGCTCATGTTTTTAGCACTTTAAGAGCAGTTCACAATGCACTGAAAAGTACTGCATGTTCAAGTATTCGTGCAATTCCAAATGTTAGTATTCGCTACAAGGCATTATACAAATCTACAAATGCGGCATTGTAAACAGAAAAGGGGATGACATTTTCACCAGACGCTGAACGTTGTAAACTGTTAAATACTCACTTTTAGTGTCAAAATATAAGCTACAGGTAAAAGTGAAGTAAATAGGACACAAATATATTTTTTATTTAAAACTAATCTAATGCTCAAAGTAATAATAAACTTGACTGGGTCCCACAATAATAATTTAGTATTTTTAAATATTCAGTTTGTTTCCAAAAAAACAAGTGAAGTAGTTTTCGCACAACTTGTATATACAAATGATTTTTTAGTAAATATACACCGATCAGCCACAACATTAAAACCATGCCTAATATCGTGTAGGTCCCCCTCGTGCCGCCAAAACAGCTTTGACCCATCGAGGCATGGACTTCACAAGACCGCTGAAGGTTTCCTGTGGGATTTGGCACCAAGACGTTAGCAGCAGATCTTTTAAGTCCTGTAAGTTGTGAGGTGGGGCATTCATGATTGGACTTGTTGGTCCAGCACATCCCATAGATGCTCAATCGATTTGAGATCTGGGGAATTTGGAGGCCAAGTCAACACCTTGAACTCTTTTTCATGTTCCTTAAAATGCACCTATTATGGTTTTTAAACGTGCCTAATTTTGTTTTAAAGGTCTCGTAAAATAGATTTACATGCATCCAAAGTCAAAAAACTTTTTAATTTGCTCATAATTTAAATTGCGGCATTTTCCCAGTGTGAAAAAACGACTCCTTCAATGATCCGTTCTAAAGGATTCATTCTAAACTCCTCCTTTCAGAGAGCCTACTCTGCTCTGATTGGTCAGATGTCCCAGTCTGTTGTGATTGGTCTTCCACTAACATCGCGTGTCAGAAAGGAAACACCCACTACAATATCCGAATTTTAGCTCCATCTGAAAAATTATCTGTTTTACCTTTCCAATTTGTGCCCGAGTCCGATAGCGATACATCGGAAGATCAGCCTGAACCACCATTGCAATCACGATGAGAACAGGATGTTTCTTAGTGGTAAGTTTATATGTAGTTTGACAATAATTTGAGTTAGCGGTTACAGCTAACAGCAACAGTTTGAAATGACTCGTTTCAGGTGTTCAGAATCTGTTCTTTCTTTTGGATGTCAATAACTCCATATTTAGTGCACTTTGATTATTGAAACTTTTTCATTCACAAACAGCTATATAACACTACATGAAAGGTAATATTTGAAAAACCATAATAGGTGCTCTTTAAACCATTCTTGAACAAATTTTGCAGTGTGGCAGTGTGCATTATCCTGCTGAAAGAGGCCACTGCCATCAGGGAATACCGTTGCCATGAAGGGGTGTTTGTGGTCTGCAACAATTTTAGGTTGGTCGTAAGTGTAAAAGTAACATCCACATGAATGCCAGGACCCAAGGTTTTCTAGCAGAACATTGCCCAGAGCATCACACTGCTTCTGCTGGCCTGCCTTCTTCCCATGATGCATCCTGCTGCCATCTTTTCCCCAGGTAGACGACGGACATGCACCCAACTGTCCACATGATATAAAAGAAAATGTGATTCATCAGACCAGGCCACCTTCTTCCATTGCTCCATGGTCCAGTTTTGACGCTCATTGTAGGCGCTTTCAGTGGTGGACAGGGGTCAGCATGGACACTGACTGGTCTGTGGAAATGCAGCCCCATACACAGCAAGCTGCGTTGCACTGTGTGTTCTGACACATTTCTATCATGATGAGCATTAAGGTTTTCAGCAGTTTGTGCTAGAGTGTGCTGGACCACTTTTGGTAGATACTAACCACTGCATACCAGGAACACCCCACAAGACCTGCCGTTTTGGAGATGCTCTGACCCAGTCATCTAGCGATTAGGTCCTTCTTCATTTTTCCTGCTTCTAACAAATGAAAATCAAGAACTGACTGTTCAATTGCTGTCTAATATATTCCACCCCTTGGCAGGTGCCATTGTAAATAATAAATGTTATTCACTTCACCTGTCAGTGGTTTTAATGTTGTAGCTGATCAGTGTATATGTAGGTAAATAATGCTTTTTATTAAGCTACCATGTATCATTGTATATAAAATATAAACATTAAATTGCATATCATTGAAAATAATAACATTTTTCCTATGTGTTCATTTAGTGAAAAACTGAGGGAAGCATGCCTGCATTATTTTTAAATAGATTTTTTTTATATTGAGATTAAAATATTGAGTTTACTTGGCTGTGTTGATGGTCGTTCCTGTGATTTTAAAAATACAGAAATTTCAGAGCAAATACATAATTATCGAGATATATTTTTAAATCATCAATAGGCTAAAAAGTATAGAGAGAATTTTTGTGGCCATATTGCCCAACCCTAGTCTCATAGTGTTCCAGTTCAGCAATGCGATTTTCTAGGTTTTCCAGTACTTAGAATTCTAAAAGCTAAATTCAAGCACCTTAAGCACTACAAGGACCTTGTGTAAACAGTGTAGAAAAAGCAGACAGAGATTTTGATGTTTGGTGGGTCATTTAATTTATGATCACATGGACCGAAAACAAGGATGCATTGATGCGCTATATGATGTGATATTGTTCCATCCTACAAACAAAAAGTGTTAAAATGGCACACCTGCATGTCACATCATTGAGTAGCTTTGCAGCGCAACAAAAATAGTAACATGGTAATCTGAAAGCACATCACATTGCAATGTATTGCATTGCTGTCTACATGACACATGACATTGAAATCCGATTTATTTAACCACATTTCCAAGTTGTTTTGGATTTAGTCATTTATTTAAATTTAAGTAAATATAAACCTTTTTTTTTTTTTTTTTTTACTTTGCAAGAGCCTCAGAAGCCACACAGATTTTTTTATACATTTTTATTCCCATTAAGTCAGCTTGAAGGCTTCTTTGTTTGATTTTTATTTATTTTTTCACAAAAAGCATTTTTTACTTTTGGAAATGCTACTTCTGTTTTTTTACTACCATTTTTAAAAACTTTGTAAAATAATTTAAATACTAAAGCCCCGTAAACTGTACACTAATTATATAAAAAATCTGATCACTTTTAGTACTGCGACATGAATGGGCATTTACACTACTCTGTGATATTAGTTTTATTTTTTTGTGTGTACATGAGAGTTTGGACTTTTGTTGAAATGTTAATGTTTATAAATAGACTTGGCCTTGCTCTCATCCAACTGTTCAGTTTTGTTACTAGCAAATATTATTTTAGTCCTGCAGAAGTGGAATACAGTAAGAATTGCTCCAAGACTGTCTTTTGAGAGTCTAAAACAGAGTCATAAGTTAGGGTTCCCACATGTTTTGGAAAACCGGGAATTTTCCATTGCATTCTTCAAGTCGTGAAAAATTTGAAAATTTTAAAACAAAATCAATGGTTCCTCCATGAACACAGCCTATAAAAGAAAATGAGCAACAATTAGCAACTTTACCTGGAGGCTATTTATCCTTGCTAGCTCACTATTATCACAGACATGGAAACCATGGATTAATTTTTTGGGATTTTTTTCCCACTTTTTCTCCCAAATTGGCATGCCCAATTCCCAGTGTGCTTTTAATTCCACGTGGTCACGTAGTAATTCTCTCAATCCCAGCTGCCTCTGTGTCTGAGATTGTCAACCTGAAAAACGATATCAAGAAGAACCTCAAATGCTTTTGATCCATGTCAAGTCCTCGGAGAGGTGTAAACAGGTCTGAGGTCAGCACAAATACTGCCAAATTTGTCTCTTGCTGACATTTAAATATATTTTTTCCACGATTTACTTCCATACGCTGACTTTAACTCATGAAGAATACACAAAGCAACCGAGGCATATTAGTGAATAAGATATGTTTACATTGTTGTCTGGTGGTGTGAATAAAGTCTGTGCTTCATAATCTTGAGAAGTGTTGTTTATTGACTAATAAAAAAAAATATAAAAAATGTGTTACAATTATGACATACCTTCGCCCGTTCTGGATCGCCTCGTGCCCGGTCAACCGTGTTGCCGTTGAGAGTGTACATTTCTGACTGCGAAAGAATAGGAACATTTTCGACACGTGCACACTACAACTGATTTGACACACATTATTAGTACAGTCAATGGCCAGTAGACGACACGCACAGACGAGGACTGTGTGCGCGAGTCAAATAAATTAAGGTGGCATGCTGTCAAGCCATCTGCGTCTCCCTTATTTTGTGTGGAGAGATCTGTAACACACACCTGAAGAATACTTTGGCCTTTATGAAAAACCTCATCCTATGTGCATTTCCAGTTTAATTGTATGTGAATCAATTGCATCTGAATAAATTAGCTTTTATCTGGATTTTGCCACATCCTAGCACAGCCCAATGAAGAAATATTTAATTTTGGACATAAACATGCAGCAGGTCAGTAGTATGTTACAGAATGCTCTGCAATCAGTACATACAAACTTAACTGTTTATTTAATTAAATCACAGCTTTTGGGGGTTTAATAATCATTTTGGGCATTGTACAATTGCAAACTGCTTATACGGAGGTGAGAAACTACTGTCAAAAACACACAGAAATGGAAAAATAAAAGCTTGATTTAAATGAATATGTGAAATGGGGAAAAAAGACTACAATATATTACATCTTTATAGTAATGAAATGTTTACTGTAATTGGATAATAACAATAACTAAAGCAATATCATCTGTGATGTTCTATTGTGCAGCACTTAATTTGACAAAAATATCTCCAGTGTTGTTTTGGATTATAGGACTTAATTTGATAAAAT